>JADLZN010003361.1:0-624035 GCA_018155175.1 Sinocyclocheilus anophthalmus
GACTCCTAATAAAATAAACTCTTTCATTATGTAATCTGTGCATTTCTCTCTAAAGGCACATCCAATTAGGAGATGGCGAGTCCTTTTTTCATCACTATAATTGATGGAAAGCCCCATTATAATTTGCGTTTTATTTTATAAATCCGTACAGTTAAAAAATAAAACACTAAATATAACAGCATATATGTAAAACTTTGTCCTATAACAGCTGCTTATATTTTCTGATTTTTATATTGCTCTGTTCTGAATACCTTAAAATTTAAAGAATTTGCTGCAAAGCAATTTTGTATGATATGTTAATTATTTATATATTTTTTATCCATGCAGCAAATGCTTTAAAAAATAGCTTTAAAATTACTTTATTGCATTCTAGACGATTTTAAAGTACTTTTCACTATAAATTTTAGCTTGAATGTAAACATTGTCATGATTTCGTTGTATTCCCGTTTGTAAAATAGCCAACAAATTAATTGTTCTAGGCTAACCCGATCTCATGAAGTTTGTATAGCACGATTTTCTGCTTCTATTGGCGTAATATTTCTATGCAGAAATTGATTTTGGCATGCAAAAGACTGATAAATTCATAATTAACGGCATGGGTTCAGTCGAAATGTTTGCGTACTCATGGTACTCGCAGTGCGTACAGCCATACACCTGCAGACGCCACTGACTAGAACGGTTGTCGTGGTAATAAACACCGTAAACAACAAACGTTCGCGTGTCCGCGCTTAATGAGCATATCCTATATGAAAAGCATTTTAGGGGGACCTTGGCTTTTGGGGGCCCAAGGCGGTCGCCTAACTTTGCCTAATGGGTAAGTCCGCCCCATGGATACACCATAATTTAGACTGACGAGCAATCATAGAGTTTGGACGCGTAGTTCAGCTAGCCCATGATTCCCTTCACCAAAATTTTGGTCAGGCGACTCACCCATCCAATAGTCACAAGAGCTCTGTGCTTTGCATTTATGATAAGAAAACAAAGTCTCAGCTTTCAGAAAAATGTGCAAAAAATGCGTTCTGAAGCTCTTTAATGGGCTCAGTTCAAATGGCAGTGTGGAGCAAAGTTCGTCACGTTAATATATGTATAGAGTGAACAAAACATGAATGAACATCAGAGTTGTTGAAAAGTCCCAGTAAACTGATATATCTATATACTTTTGGTTTTATTAATAGTTTGAAGTAATTTTCTATATATCTTGTATTTCATTTAAATTTGTGCTAAATTGTGTGATTGAGCTGTTTTTTTTTTTTTAATGTCTATAGTTTTTTATTAATATTATTTCGTTTTAAACAACAATAAAAAGGAACATTCTTTCATTCAATTAAATTGTTGCAATAAGAAGTACTGTATTGTTTCAGTGATGATTAGTTTATTTGTAAGTAACACGTTTTAGCTACTATAATAACCATGGTTCAGTAAAGATGGTATTTTAAAGCAAACTTGAATACTTTATTCATAAGGAGCATGTGATGAATGAAACTGATCAAAAGTGACAGTAAGACATTAAAGGTTAAAACGATTCATTTAAATTAAACACTGTTCTTTATAAACGTTCTAGTCATCAAAGACTCCTGAAAAAAAACTAAGCGTACCCGCGTTCCACAAAAATATGAAGCAATCACACCTTTTGCGACAATGATATTACCTATGTGTCTCGAGCTGCTAAATCAGCATGGTTTCTGATAGATCATGTGAATAGACGGAGTAATGATGTGAAATCATCTTTGAACACGGAGTAATGATCATTTAAAAATATAACACATAGAACCCAGTGGTTTCAAATTGTAATAATATTCATGTTTGTACGGTATTTTTGACCAAATAAATGCAGCCTGGGTGAGCAAAAGAGACTTGTTTCAAAAACATAAAAAAAAAAATCTTACTGACCCCATTCTTTTAAATGGTATGTATATACTATGATATGCAAATTTCAAAATACATGTCATCATTAGGCAGCATACAGTATATATTTCACAGTATGCAGTACACTAGTATTCCACTGTGAATAGTGTAAATGTCTACAGCGTGTACAGTAGAACAACACACAACGAGTTTCATTCATAGACTCAAACTAACGGAGCCTCCGGCTGGGTTTACAACAGAAAGATCCTCTCTCTGATACCACACAGTCGAGAGTCTCACAGCATTTATACTCTGTGTGTGTGTACTTTTAAATCCATTCAATCGAAATGCCATGATCGCAGTGGGAGCTTCAGCCCCGATCCACAGCAAAGCCTCGCTAGAAAGGTGCCACACGCTTGAATCAACAGCAGAGAAAAGTCTTTACATGATATGAATCGCTGTCTCATGAGCGAATGACACGAAACCTGTCAGGAACACGTCTGGGTCACACTTCAGCCCACCATCAACTCAACTGAATAAGAAATTATATTGTGCTTGAGGAAAATAAAGTATGTTTTAAGACCATTATTATTGTCTGTATTAAGATATGTTTTTATGATAATTAAGCATGTTTAACTCCATTTCTCAGTAGCACACTGTAATGTGAAAAATAATCACTGCTATATTAAGTAATATTATTTATTTACTGCTATTTGCAAATCTAATGTATTAAAATGGTATTTGTTGTACTGAATTTAATTTAAGTTCATTTAAATGAGCAAATAAAGATAATATGTTGTACTGAACTGAAAATTATGGTAATGATGGATGGATAGATGATGTGGATGGATGATAGAATGACGGACAGATGGATAGAATGATGGATGGATGGATGGATGGCTAGAGATGGGGATGGATGGTGCTGGATGGATGGTAATGGTAATGGGATGGATAGATGATGCTTTGATGGATGGGTGGATAGATGATGGATGGATGGAGAGGATGGATGGATGGAGGGCGGATTAGATGATGGAGGATGGATGATGGGTGGGTGGATGGATGGATGGATGGTGGGTGGATGGATGGATGGATGGATGTTGGATGGATGGATGATAGATGGATGGAGGGATGGAGGGATGATAGATAGATAGATAGATAGATAGTAGATGATAGATGATGATGGATGGATGGATGGATGGATGGATAGATGGATGGATGGATGGATGGATGGATGATAGATAGATAGATATATAGATAGAGAGATAGATAGATAGATTATAGATAGATAGACAGATAGATAGACTAGATAGATAGATAGATAGATAGATGATGGATGATGGATGATGGATGATGGATGATGGATGGATGGATGTATGATAGATAGATAGCTAGTAGATAGATAGATGGATAGAGATGGATGGATGGATGGATGATGGAACAATAGACAGAACGATAGAACGATAGAACGATAGAACGACAGACAGACAGACAGACAGATAGACAGAGATATAGAAGATAGATAGATCGATAGATAGATAGATAGATAGATGAGATGAGACGAGAATAGAAAATAAGATGGATGGATGGATGGATAGAGATGGATAGAGATAGATGGATGGATGGATGGAGATAGATAGATCTAAGATAGATAGATAGCTAGATAGATCGAATGACAGACAGACAGACAGACAGATAGAAAAACAGACAGACAGACAGATAGATAGATAGATAGAGAGATAGATAGATAGATAGAGTAGATAGATAGATAGATAGATAGAAAAATAGATAGATAGATAGATAGATGGATGGATGGATGGAGATAGATAGCTAGATAGATAGATAGCTGATAGATTAGATAGATAGATAGATGAATAAAGATGGATAGATGTAGAGAGAGATGGAGGAATGGGAAATTTTTTTGGATGAGGGATGGAGATAGAGACAGGATTAGAAAGGGACCAGTAGATAGATACAGACAGAGAGATAGCTAGATAGCTAGATAGACAGATAGATAGATAGATAAGATGATAGATAGATAGTAGATAGAGAGATAGCATGTTGTTACTGAATTTTTAAAAAGTAATTTAAATAAATAAATAAAGGAACCCTATTTGAAACCAGTCATTAGTTTTCACTTCACTTCAAAAATAAAGTCTTTAAAATATGCTTCATTTTCTTTATGCAAAGAAAAAAGTATATAAATAAATAAAGATAGTATGTTGTAATAAATTAGGGTCATTTAAAAAAGTACAAAATAAAAGATTTTATTTTACTTCACCTTTAAGTGTCATGAAAAGAATGTCTTAAAAATATGCTTCATGTTCTTTATGCAAAATACACATTTCCTGGATGGACAGATAGATGGCTAAATAAATATTTTCAAAAGTATACTATATTTTATGTTCAGGAAACCAGCCATTAGTTTTCGTTTCACTTCGTTTCGTTTCGTTTCAACTTTCATGAAAATAATGTAAGCAATTAACAGTTGTAATTTGTATGCAAAATATATTTTTCTAGGACTGATAATTGATTTATTTTTAATAAACAGCACTTATTCACTGTGAAAAGCCACCAAATATATATCATTTGTAGCAAATGAATCAACTTTTAATAGATACTCTTCCAAGTAAGTAATTAAAAACCTATATTTCTAATAATTATTCGATTTTTAAATAATATATATTTTTTCAATTAATTGACTAAATAATACACTAAATTCACAGCCCTAATAATATTTTTTTTGTGTTGTTTTGATGCTGGAGTAAATTATGACCTGGGCATCGTGAGATTCGCTCCAGCGTCTCAGTGATCCAGCAGCTGTAATCTGGCTCATGCTGATTCAAGCACTTCATACAGATACAAGCATCAGATCGCACTGCAAAGCCTGCGTGTGTGTGTGTGTTTGTGAATACATTATCTCTGTCTCCGAGATCATTTGCTTTCCACATTATATCTGCCGCTGCTTTAATATTTGAGCGCAGCTATGTTGCTACTCCAGTGCCGAGCGCTTGCTGTTTGATTCTCATTCACTGGGCATTCTGGGTAATCACAAGCCTCCATAGCAGCCGCAAGTGGGCCAGAAGAACGTGCCAACAGCTAGAAGGCTTGTCCATTCAGACACACTCTCTCTCTCTCTTTCACTCTGTGTCTTCTCCTTATTAGTCTGCTAGCTCTTCCTGGCTGAGTTAATTGCATGTGTGTGTGTTTGGCGAGCACTGAGTTTTACTCCAGCCCTAATTAACCAGGGAACGAGAGAAAAGAAAAAACATGTTTGAGGCGAAAAAGAGAGAGAAAGACCAAATAAGCCACCCGGAACATCTGAGAAATATTGAACGAGTCAAGAGGGGTTTCAAGAGAAAGTTCACCAAACGGTACAGCAGTGCTGGAAGCTGCTTTATACAAACTACTAGTTACACTGCTGACTGATAAAGCTACTATTTTGAGCAGCTAGTTAGCGACACTACAAGATATCAACAAAACACAGCTGCTGCGATGAACATTATAAATTAAAGTATTATTTGTCAAGCACATACACAATGATTATATTAGTTAGGGTATGAGCATTAACCTTAAATATACAAAACACTAAATAGAACTAATATACAAATAATATATATAAAAAAACTGCTTAATTTACATACGGAATGAAATACAGAGAGATATTAAAATACTTTGTAATATTGGGTGTATCTATAGTAGATGTCATGGTAAAAAAATAAAAAATAAAAAAAAAATAATAATATATATTTAGTCTATACAGTATATATACACACACACCACACACACAAAATCACCCCATGGTATGTAATAAGTAAAACTTTACAAAACATATTCATTTTAGAATAATATAAACGGACTATATTATATAGATATTGTATTATGTTCTTTTTTTTTTTTTTTCATGCAAAATCAAATTCCTGGATGGACAGATAGATGGCTAAATAAATATTTTCAAAAGTATACTATATTTTATGTTCAGGAAACCAGCCATTAGTTTTCGTTTCACTAAAGTAACTTTATGAAACTAATTGTTGTAATAGCAAGGTAACAAAATTTGTATGCAAAATATATTTTTCTAGGACTGATAATTGATTTATTTTTAATAAACAGCACTTATTCACTGTGAAAAGCCACCAAATATATATCATTTGTAGCAAATGAATCAACTTTTAATAGATACTCTTCCAAGTAAGGGATATATAATATTAATTGGGAAATATTGTGTGTGTCGATATAGTATTTCATTGTCAAAAAGGTATATATATACTGTTATTAAAAAGTATATATTATATATTTAAAATTATAAGGTATAAGGTGCTGTTAAAAATATGTAAGAAGTTATAGAGTAACATTATATAATCCCTTTAATTAATTAAAAATACCATAAAAACATACTTATAGAATTAATCATTCTTATTATTATAATAAAAAATAATTTATATTTAAAATATATACAAATATGTGTTTTATTGTAATATTGTAAGATATTATACCTGTTAATATATATTCCAAAACTATGTTAAAATATATAAACATAATAAAATAGGGTATATCAAATTATTTTAAAATTCGATACTACAATTATTATTAAAAACACACACACACATATGTGTGTGATACTGGGTATAGTATATATTATGTATATATAAAAGCACACACAGACAGTATATATTTTGAAAATTCCATGTCTAGATTTATATTCATTAATTGAGATATATATAAATATTTAAATGTATAAAACTTAAACATCTTTCTTAATATATATACAGGATGTAAAAGTACACAGTACAAGCACACATATATTATGCAAATCAAGAAACTTTCTTTGTATACGATAACAGCACTAATATTATATATACTATATATATATATATATATAATATATAGTATATATATCTATATATATATATATATTATATATATAGTAATATATATATATCTCTATTAGATCTGATATATATAATTCCTTAGTACTCAGTACTGTGTATTGTATTTTGTTAAGTTGTGAGCAATAATACTTGGCTTCACCAGAGGAGGCGCTGGCAGCACAGGAACTACAGGTGTTTCCATCATAATGAAGTCCTGCATCAGTCTGTATAATATTAATGGTGATCAGGGAGACCCCTAATGTTTTTCTTGACGTTTAAAGAGGCATCCGAGTGTGTGTCAGCGCCGGTCTCAGGAGACTTACGCCACTTCAGTCAGAGGCCTGTAAATTAGCCTCGACCGCGGCGTCAGTTCCCTCCTCTCACTGGCATGCCACCAAACACACTAAATCACACCGATAACGCCATACAGCGGCTGTTTGTGAGGCACACAGAGAGAGACACTCACGACTGCGTTCTATAATTTAGCTGCGATCACTCATCGGCCCTCTAAATGATCAAAAACTAATTCAGCCTGTGACTCACAGCACATTATCCAGCACAAAAGCATAGTGCGATGATCGCTGGTTAGCCAGAGAGGATTTCCCTGGAGAGGTGTAGGCAGATTGTGTGCTGTGTGTTATCTAGAGAGCAATGCTTTTTAATAAATGAATGTTTATGTAAGTGACAGGCATGAATTGAAACTATTTCTAATACACTAATACCATAATACTATTTCTGTCATACGCATACTGAGCACAATATGTGAATTTTCTGAATGCATACCCATTTTCCCTTAAGAAGTCCAGTAGAAAATTTGAAGTATAAGATATCCCACAATGCATTGTGCTCAATCTTTTATTAACAGAGACAAAAGATTCAGAAGCCGCATCAACATCAACCCTTTTTTAATTAAGTTTATTATCAGAATTGGAAAAAAAAAAAAAAAAACAAACAAAAACAAAAAAAAACCAAAATTGAATTAAAAATGAATCTGATTTTAAAAATAACCATTTAGATGTATATTTTATACACATTTATTTGCATATACTTATTTTTAAAATATGAATCAAATATTTAAAATAATACATGTAAATATGGTTATTTTTAAATTAGATTTATTAATTATTTTTAATCCAACTTTGTGCAAAAAAAAATGCTTTACATTTTCAAATTCTTAAAAAATCAAAAGAGAATTCAGGTTAATGTCGCTTAAAAATACTTGAAATGACAAATTCAGATGTTTAGCTTATTTGTACATCAGAATTTGGGACAAAAATATAAATGATAACTGAAATGTACATTCCATTTATTTTGCAATATGTTTTTTATTTACGTTATATGTACAACTTTAATAAAAATGTTGTTATATTAAAATACATAGTTATAATATATAAAAATAAAGATATATAATATATACATATTTCATATATAAAATATTATGTAATTATATAAATAATTATATTAATGATAAAATAGAAATAAAGATATAAACAAAAAATTTAATATTGTACATGTATAATTATGTATATATATTTATATGTACTTATAATATATTAATGGATGTATGTAATGTAAGAAATTGAAGGTTGTTAATTATTCTTATCTGTATATTTTTAATACAATTATAACATATTATATTTTATTATAATTTATATTATATTTTGACAACACAGCAACTATTTGAAATATTTATCGGTTCATAATGCAGACTGTTCAACTTAGGCTGCATACTGCACAGTAGTTTCCATTCAGAAACATACATCAGAGTGAGAAAAGTAAAACTAATGAGACACCTAGTGAGAGAGCACAAATATACAGCATAAAGCATAAAAAACAAGAGAAAAAAAAAAAAAAAAAAAAAAAAAAAACAAAACAGTGAACTTGGGATAGTGTTTGAGGAGAGCCGAGATAAAGGATCGACCAGTCAGCGGATGAAAGAAGACAAAGAGGGTAAAAAGGCCAAAACCAGAAATAAACAAGACACGCGCAAGACGTGCAGTCAAGATCACAACAGTTCACATCTCAGCGTGAAGGAAGTCACTGTATCTCACACCTCATTGGCTGAGCTCTGGCCCACACAGCCACCAATGGTGTTCAAACAGCCGTTAGCCTCAGGTGAGGCTCATTAGCATGATTAATGAGCTCAGCACTTATTAGCGACATACAGCCGAGCGTACAGCTTGTTCATTTACTTAGTATCAGCCATTCTGAAGCACTCTTCCAAAACCTAGCGAGACGTCTACTTAGATAGCATTCATCCGGCGTGTTCCTTGTTCCACAAAGTAGGTGGAAAATAACACAGCCGCAAGAAACCTCGTTTAGACACAAATCTAAGGCAGCATTGCATCCTTCACGAAGAAAACAGTGTGACAAGCACTTAAGTGAATACTTTAAGATGGTGGATGGCAACGATATGTAATTGCGTATTGAAAATATTGGATATAAACAGTAAAAACTATACTGAAGTACACAAAATCAATCTGTACTATGTATCGTTATGCTAATTTGAGTATTATGCCATTAGCATGTTATCATCAAACTTTGTTGTAGTAAATTGAGTGTTTTGCATCAATACTAAAAGTATCATTAAAAACGATTTGCTGAAATAAACACAGACTATTTTACTCATTTGTATGTGCAACATATTTTTAAGGCGTATTAAGAGTATCGCAATAAAACATAAAAAAAAAGTAAAACGACAACAGGCTAACGTCACGCTATAATAAAATCAACTGAAAGTGCCGTTTCTCCTGTAGTTCTCCTGCGTATTATTATTTAGTCACATGCTAACATCAAACTATTGGAATATAAATAGTTAAAAATGCGCCATTTTATTCAGAACTTGTCCGTATATGTATTTTTATGTTCATTTGAATATTGAGTTGTTAGCTTAGCAGCATGCTATCATTAACTCTTTTTATTATCATTAATACATTTGAGTATTCTTGTAAACAGAGCTGTTTTTGCGTCAATACTGAAAATAATTGATGAAACAGTCAATCTTTTTAGTTAGATTGAACTATTTCACTCATTTGTATGAGAAACATATTTTAAGGCTTATTAGAGAATAGTAATGTAAACACAACAACATGCTAACGTCATCTTATAATAAAATCAACTGAAAGTGTAATTTCTCCTGTTGATCTCATGAGTATCGCTGTTTAGCAACACTATCAAACTACTGCAATATGTTTAAAATGCACCATTTTATTCAAAACTTAGCTGTACTATGTATTTTTATGCTAATTTGAGTATTGCATTGTTAGCTTAGTAGCATTTTATCATCAAACTCTTACAGAATCAATTTGGGTATTCTTGTAAATAGAGCATCGATACAGGAAATAACTGATACAATAGTTCAATCTAACTGAAAGATTCACTATTTTACTGTTTATTTTTTGTATGTATAACATACGTTTAAGGCTTATTAGAGTAAGACAATGTAAACATGACAACATACTAACCTTGCTATGATAAAATCAATTGAAAGTGCCATTTTTCCTGTAGTTTGCTAATCATTGAAATACAAGTTAAAATGTTTTACTCCAAACGTGTCTGTACTATGTTTTTTATGCTGAGTATTGTGCTGTTAGCTTATAGTAGCATGCTTTCATCAAACAAAAGAATAAACGAATCAATAAAATAGTTCAGTCAAATTAAAAATCGACTTTTACTTGTAATTTGTATTTGCAACATGCTTTTAAGGCTTATTAGAATATGTAAACATGACAACATGCTAATCCTACTATAATAATCAATAAAAAACACTGTCTTGTAATTCTCAATATCGCTATTTAGCAACATGCTAACATCAAACTATTTTTAAACTTAGTGTGCGCCATTTTCTAGCATTATTTTGTATTAATACTTATTAGATCAATACTGAAATCTATTTTACCCAAAACTTGTGCACGCTTTGTATCGCCAATGTTTATTAGAGTATCACATCATTAGATTACCAATATGCTAATGTTAAACTTTACCGCAGTCAATTAAGAGTCAGTTCTCATGAGTAGAGCTCTTTTGTGAGGTTCACCTGCAATGCAGAGCTGCTGCCTATGAAGTGCACTACAAATAGCTCACTTATGAGATTTGGCTGCCCATGTTGGCAGTCGATAGCATGATGGCTCACTAGCGTTTTGGAACCGAGCTTGAGAGAAACTACTGGTTCTCATTGACTTGAAAGAGAGAGCAGGCGAGGAATACAACACATCCGCTGTGTCTGTAACTGCTGCCCGAGCCGGTAGCAAATCCACGCTATGATGGGAATTACCCACAATGCCGTGCTCTCTGGTGGGTGCTCAACCGCTTGCAGTGGGTTGGTCAAACATATAATACACCTCTCAATGCACACACACACATGCACACACTCTGACAGATACCTCTTTTCAGGGGGGGTTTCTTGACTGGGCGGTACTTCCTGTAGGTCTGGCAGATTGGCAAAGTCGTCCTGCTCGGCCAATCCGATCGCGAGAGAGAGAACCACCATTTTTCCTTCCCTTCACCAAGAAAATGACACACAAAGAGAGAGCAGTAAAGTGCAGAAAGTAAGAGTTGAGAGCGAGAGGAAACAAGAAGGAGAAACCGTTAGTAGGCAGCAGATATGATTAGTGTTGAGTTTGGGATATCGGCCCCATTCCTCAGACCGCACTGCACACGTTCTGTTTTACAGCAGCTGATTTACAAATATGCCCGCTTTTAATGTTAACGCTCTCTAAAAACCCAAGATCCTCAAGAAATGCCAACGGCTACCGGCAATTATTCAAAATAAATCGTTGCGCTAAAGAAGAAAGAAAGTCCTACAGGTTTGGAACCATAGATGCCTCAGTTGACCGCTCCAAGCACGTAGTCCACCATCAACGGTCAACTTGACGTCATTCATCATAATAATCAATGAATATTCAAAGATGCCACAATCCTGCACAGCCGAAGGTTGTAAAAACAGCCAGGATTTAAATGGTGTTTGCAGCGCGTTTCTGTTTTTGCAGCTCGTTTCTGTATTTGGTTATTGCAAGTATTTGTAGCACTGTCAAACTGACGAAGATGTTTTACAAATTTTCTGGTGGTTTTGTCCATTTTCACGTGTTTTCTAAGTTGCAGCGCATTGAGCTCTCTCTGCCCATGGTACTCAAGGGTCGAAGGACCATCGGCTGTGCAGGATTGAGGCATCTTTGAATATTCATTGATTATTATGGTGAATGATGTCAAGTTGACGCTTCCAATATGGCGGATGGCTTGCGTATAGCGGCCCATAGAAACAGTCGCTAATGAGGCATCTACGTGTACATATCTATGTTTGGAACTTGAGAGTGAGGAAATGACAGAATCAGCATTTTTGGGTGAACTATCCCTTTCTAAGGCCTGTTCACACTAAGAATGATACCTATAAGGATACGTACAACGATAAATATAATGGCATCTACACTAATAATGTTCAGTTTATCTTAAGCATGCTGCAGTTTTGTTGTCTGCTGCTTAAATGTGATACAATTGTTCTTAAGTCAGGGGATTCTGACTGGTTGTCAATGTGTTACCATGCATAAGTGGAAAAAATCGTTCTGAAAACTAATTCCAATTATATCGGCATCTGTGTTATCTTTATCACTGCGATTTTTAGTATAAACGTATTGGTAAGCCAGATTATAGTGAATATGCATTTAGTATTCGCGAACTATGTCTGCAAATTATGCACACTTTAAGGCCAAAGTATACTTCGGTTTTTATGTGTACACGAGGGTCGGTGTACAGTGAGTGTGACACAAATTTTGTCATCAGAATAGTACACACGTATTGAACATGCACCATCCGATTTTTGTACTTTGTACGCAGAGGTCGTAAATGCAGCGGTCGCACTTTGTACGCAGAGGTCACATTGACTAGTTTCTGCACTAATCAGTTGTTCCACAAGGTGGCAGCACTGGGCCATTGTTTCACAGTAGAAAATGACACTAAAGTAACGTTTTACACTAAGATGATAACAGTATCGTTTTCAAGCCACCAAAATGCCATTGTCGTGTAAATTAATTGCCAAAACGCATAAAGTTAAAAAAATTTAGTTGAAAACAGTGTCACGTAAACGTGCCAGCTGATCCGATGAGACCTGTTGATCTCAACAAATAAGACCTGTTAGCACCAGGAACGAACTATAACAGGTCTTTTTTCTTCTTTTATGCTAAAATGTGAGATTGTAAGTTATGTTTTGCGTTGCAAGAGATGTTATTGTCAGACAAATCGAATGTTCTGCTAAAACAAGTAAAATCTTTGTCAGATGGGTTGCATTTTGTGTTAAACCAAGGTAAATTGTATTGCAAGTTTTGTGTTAAAATCATAAAATCAATATTTTATGTCAGATTTGTTTGTATATTTAATCTTAGGTTGTAATTTGTTCAAATCAGACAACATTTTATGTCGCGCTCTGTGTTCTCCAGTCATTCCCGTCACGTTTAGAGCAGCTCTCGGTGTGAACAGGCCTGTAAACACTCAAACTCACATTCTCTGGTACACACACATTGATTTACTGTCCTCTTCACTCAACACATTGTCTGGATCTTCTCTCTGCACCTGTCTCGCTCTCTCCCTCTTTCACTGGTGTTTTCATCCCTCTCTTCAGCCTTAATTGAGGTCCGTTAGAGAGATCTGGACTAATTGTTGTGTGTGAGGTGTCAGCACAGAGCTGCTGCATTCTGGGTCACTGCTCACCCTCTTTCTTCTCTTCCTTACATTCTTCATTTTTCTCTCTCCTTACAAATCCCCCTCATCTCTGAGCCTCAACCTCTCTCTAATATCCTGCTATTAAACTCCTCTTAAACAGCTTTTGAAAGCCGCCATTTGATCTAAAACGAACAGTTTACATTCTTAGGTTTACCAACCGCATATTGCTACAATATTCTATATTCTTCTCTATATTATTTTGTCTTCATTTCTTAAGTTAATTATTAGAATAAAAAAAAAATCTTTAGCAAATGTCAAAATTAATATTCATACTACTCTATATTACACTATTTTTCATATTATTCATATTATGTTGTTGTGATGCCTAAATTTGTTTATAAAATTTAAAACAACTAATTTTTTAAATCATTTTATTTTTATGAATTAAATATTTTATTCATGAAAAAATGTTCAGGCAAGATTTTTTACATCCCCATGGTATACATTCTTCAAAATATCTCCCTTTATTTTCCACAAAAAAATTAACAGCGTACGGGTTTGGAACGACGTGAGGGTGAGTGAACAATACCAGTATTTTCATTTTCAGCTGAGCAAGTCCTAACCTTGTCATATGTTATTATGATCTCTTGTTCTTCACATCCTTTCCTTCTCCTCCCATCTAAAGTGGTTTTAATACTCTTCATCCCTCCCCCTCCACTTCCCCATCTTCCATTTTTCTTCTCTCTCCTGCTGTAAATCCATCCGTTCCTTCATATTCTCCAGGGCTTCCCTCCATTTTGGCACACTCTGGCTATTTTTACCTTTCTGAATTTAATGGCTGCAAAAAATAGCTCCTGGCTGGTGCGACTACACACTCGCACATGTACGACACACACTCATGCGTGCAACAGGCAGGAATCAATATTGTCAAAGCAATAAAAAGAGGCACTTTTCCGGTGAGAGCCGGACGGGAGTATGTTCGGGGATGTTCACAGGACTGTCGCTGACCACTGATAACACACCCAACAACCCTCAATTACACTCCACCTCCACCTCCCCCTTCCTCTCTTTCTTTCTTCTGCTTTTCTCTGTCTCTATGTCAGACCCAAGGCCATGTATGTGTGTCAATGACATCCCCCTTTAACCAGCGGAGATGAAATATTTAGATTTCCCAGCATAAGCGGAACAAGGATGTTTTGGGAATTGCATACTTCCATTCTATTTTTGCAGTATGCATATTGTTCACAGATTGTGAATTCTCTGTATGCATGAAATGATTTACTGCTTTTGCTAAAATACACAGTATGCAAACCTCAAGAACTACTCTGTTCCACAATGCGTTTAACTTTTATATTTTGAATCTAAAACAATATCATCGGCTCTTATTTGGTCTCTTTCTCTAGGTCATTATTGTAGGGTTTCTGCAGGTAAAATTTATCAGACCAAGTAAAGAAAATATAAGGAATAAATTGAAGAGGACACAATATAGTCTATAAATAATAAATGTCTATTATCAACTTTGTCTGAAAATACAACATCCAAAAGATCTTCATTACTTTTTCATTTATTCTACCAAAAAAAAAAAAGGCGCATTGCTTAAAATGTTCTTCATTTTGCTTTTTTAAGCCCTGTTTTCCATTTAAAATGTCTAAAGATTCTTCTCAGGATACATTGACTTTGAGGAGTCTTGTTTTCTGAGAAATTGATCAAAATAAAGTGAGTTTATGAATAAAACCAAACAAATGTTTGCCAGTGGACTTAATTCAAAGGGAAAACAAGTTCCAACCCTATTGACGAGACGATATAGTTATTGTTTATGCATAATTATACTTAATTTGTTCAAATTATCAGAAAACACGACTTAAAATCTTCATTTTGCTTTTTAAGTAAAAACTGTACTTAATTTAAGGATGTATATTCGCCACTGGAAACAAGACATTAAATATGAAGATTTAATTTTAGGCATGCATGCAGCAGTTAATACCGGACTTGGTTGAATTTAAGACTTTGAGTAAAGACCTTTCTAAGGCCTTAATTGCGAAAGGGGTGTGGAATTTCGACT
The DNA here is from genome assembly GCA_018155175.1 of Sinocyclocheilus anophthalmus. Lineage (NCBI taxonomy): Eukaryota > Metazoa > Chordata > Actinopteri > Cypriniformes > Cyprinidae > Sinocyclocheilus > Sinocyclocheilus anophthalmus. The sequence continues at coordinate 15,427 of JADLZN010003361.1, forward strand.
TTAAGGGCCTGCAGAAACCCTGTTATTTGATCAAACCAAAATAATCTGGCTAAATTAATCAGATGCTAACTTAAACATGCAACATAGTCATTTCATGTGATGACAGTGTACCTGTAGCATACTACAGTTTGTAACATTTAACAATGCACATACTGCATATAGAAATGTTACAGTTATCCATACCAGAAATGAAAAGACAAATGTTGTAGGTCATCCGACATGAAATGCATACGGAAAATCTCCAGAGCATATACTATTGCAAACTGCAGCAATAGTAATTGTAGTATGGTAGTATGCATTTCTAAACCTTGACTCTGACTCCAATTTTTGATTTCCCCAATTTCTTTCTCTTTTCTTCCTCTGGCTTGGAGTAACAATCCATTTTGAGAGTAATGATTCGGAGGACAGAAAATCAATGCTTCAGGGTTAACGTGAATCTGTTGCGAAGACTTTAAGCTCAACACCTACCTTCGTATAAACGCAATCAAACACACATACAACAAACTGTGGAAACAAAAATGTACATCCAAACATACACATTTAATGGAATAGTTCACCAAAAAATATACTCTTTATAATGTCACAAACCCCTAAACGACAGACTTTCTTAACCGAAACGTTACAATTTGATTTGTAAGCAGCTTTTTCCCCAATACGTTATTATATAATTATATAAATTATTGCTTCTCCAAAGGCAAACAAGCTGCAAAAATGCAGAAAAGCACATTTAAAATTGTCCATACAACTTGTGTGCTAAGTCTTCAGAACTTATACGGAGTACTTACTGTTATAGTACTTTTTTGTCCATTTTGTCCAAAGAACAGCATCAACATCATACAGGTTTGGAACAACATGACAGTGAGTAAATGATTAGAACGTAATTGGATAAAACTGAAATAAAAAACATCACATATACATATTAGATGGAAAAACTTCAACCTAAAAGAAAAACAGAAATGTTGTAAATAACGGAAATAAGCTGAAGTACTCAAATTTCTAAAATAAGCTAAATAGAAATACTAAAAAACAAAAACGAAAAAATGACAAAATCACATAAAATTAATAAAATATAACTAAAATGAAAATGAAAACTGATAATTGAAAAGTAAAAGCTAATCTTAAAGACAGAGTAAAATTACTATGACAACATATACGGTAAATAATACTAAAATAACACTAACTACTACTTCAATCACTGGACAGAACTGGAAAAAACGAGACAATGATAAATAGAAGAATGAAGAATACATATCAAGCACAAGAAGTGCATCTGAAAAATTAGTGTAAATATCATGTGGCACAGGTTGAACTGCCATAATAGCATTTGTATAAAATATCCAGCGGCCTTTCACTATAAAGTCTTTTTCAAACCTGTCATAAAAAGATGTTGACCTAGCAGCGCGTGAAGACACCTAGCTATTCTTCACTGAATCGCTGTGTTTAAATGTGAAAATTACAGGCCTTCTCTCGCTCCGACCCCGTTCAGGAAACATCTATTATAATTCAATTAAATGCATCACAACAGAGACAAATGTCGCATACGCACAACTGAGGCAGGCTTACAAATTCAACCATGTTACATCACTTGAGAACCATGAAATCCATCAATCACGCCGATTTGCTATGTGTTCACGTGTGGATAATCTTGGGAAATTAGATGATGTTCAGTCATGTTAATTGTTTGTCATTTGAGCTGAGACCTGCCCTCCCTTCCTACCCAGGTCACACAGTGGCAGGCGGAGAGATTTACAGACTGCATTAAACGCTGTTATATATACCCAACCAGAGCGTCTATTGAAGACCTGTAGCTTCTGTCAAGCTGTTATGTGCTGCGGTCGGCTGATAGTCTGCAGTCCTGTTCACTCAATAAGTCATGGCTATTTTAGGGCATTATGTTTCAGACTTAGAATAAACGACCCTGTTTGAAAACAAAAGACCGAACATAAGTGTAACAGAGGGATATTAAAAGGATGGCTGACCAAAAAAATGAATATTTTGCCATTTACAGTAATCACTCTCATGCCATTCCAAAACCCATATGACGTTTTTCTTCCATGAAACACAAAATCTGTAAAATATCTTATGTAAAATAAATATTAAAAAATCTAATTTGCATGCGTGCATTTTAAAACTTGTAATGTAATAGTAATTCATGTTTTGCAACCGAAAGTGCAACAGTTTAATTTCATAACGCAACATTTGAGAACTATTGTGTAAATTCAGTAAATATCAGTAAATTGGACTTGCATATAAGTATAAATGTGACTTTAGAAGACTTTGAATATAGTGCACAAGTTGTATGGACTACTTTTATGGTGTTTAGAAAGAATTAAAACATTTTGAAGTGAACTGTCCCTTTAAACACCGTAGAAGCACATTAAACATTCATGAACACACTCATACGCTGGCAAACGCATGGCCAAACACAAACGCATGTGCTGACACACACATAATATTAGTCCCGGTACCATATCTCCAGCGGTCCCCTGAGGTCCTAAAATGACACACATTTAAACCAGCTGAGGCAGGCCGTACACAAGGCAATATTCAGCCATATAAAACAGAACGTCACAAAACAGCACATCAGTGCAGAGCGCTGAGGGACGGGAGTGATATTCTGCTGCGGGGCTGAAATATAGTGTGACAGAATGAACGACTGTCTGACAGAGTCTGGAGACAGACAGGTGTAGAGGAAAAGAGACAAAGGTGCAGGAATAGAGGCGAGGACAAACAAGAAGAGGCACGTAGATCATTTTCAGCTGAACTCTGGGAGATTTACGCTGTTTTAATAACTCTATTATTTCCAGTACTAAAGCAGGGCTAGTATTTATGAAGCATCCCAGAGAAAGGGAACTGGTGCAGTCTGAAATATTTCCCAAATAATGCATGAACGATAACTGGAACAAAAATGGTACTTTCAGGTTCACCCAAAAATGAATGATTTCTTTTGTGAAATACAAAATAAGATGTTTTGGAGAATGATGATTTACCACTGCTCTTTTCCTTACAATAAAAAATTAATGAGGACGGACACTATTGACCTTTAAAAAAAGACAAAACGCATCATAAAAGTAGTCCATACGACTTGTACATTATATAGTCACATGATGACTTTGTACAAAGAACAGACTACAATTTAAGTACCATTTCAGACCGAATACAATAGGAAATCTGTGAGACACGTCTTGATATGGTATATTTGAATATACAAGAATGGAAATGAAATTTCAGAGTTGTGGCAAAACTTTGTAACAAATATGACTTATATTTTGGTCTGCTCCAGACACAAAGTCATCATTTCGCTTCAAAAGATTTGGAAAGCAGTGGATCCCTGTTATGTTGCTTCTTTAGTCACTTTTGTAGCTTTACAGGCCCAAGTCACTGTATGTCTTTATTTAATGGAAAAGAGCAGCGTGATCAACTTCTCCTTTTTCTGCTCTACTAAAGAAAGAAAGTTGTATGCTTGAGTGGAAGCCATGAGATTAGGCAAGTCAAATTTTCATTTGGGTGAAATGTACAATTACTCCCATCCTAAACCCATTCATAAACATTCCCCCCCCCACACACACACACAACCAAATACTGCAGGTTCAATAGTCTCTTAAATACAAACACACCTGTTTCAGATCATCAGTTTATTAGTAAAACGGGGGTGTAGACAAAGGAGCAGATACAAAATGTTGCAGTGTTGGGGTGGGGCTCCGGAGTGGTTAGGAACCACTCTCCGACAACCACTAGTAAAGTAATAAGAGAGGACTAATATTGTTAGGACCATGCAAATACAGGACTAAAAGGCAGCACAGGATAGACCCACACAGGAAGCACTAAGAAAAGATTTACGTTCCAGGCCGCGGTTCTTCATCGGCCTCATCATGTGATCACGCTGACAGGGTTTCACACAAGAGGCCTGTCCCCGGACACTCCTGGCTATAGCGGTGAAGCTTTCCGCCACCTGCCGGGGACGCCCCTAGACCGCTCCTGAGCCGGCCCCGCCCATCCCCTGGCCCCGCGCCTCAGCTCCCATCAGCTACCGCTGGGTGGCAGCGACCAGATCTGGGAGTGGAGGCAATGCTGGCCAAACTTGGGGCGGAGCCTGCGATCAAGGGTGCTGGAGGCTCTGCTGACGCAGCAAGTGCTCGGTGGCCGACGGCATCGCCCCATCGAAGGGATTGTTGCTCCAAGGTCTCGAACGAGGATGAGGGCATGGTCGGGGAGGGTGGGGGGCGCCGGGGGGGGGTTGGGTTTTGTTTTTGGGCGGGGGGGTCGGACAAACTGTGTGGGCAGAGCAGGAGAGAGGGCAAGGAGTGAGACGAAGAAGGGCGGGAGCGACAGAGGGAGGGACGAGGAAGGAGGAGCAGAGAAGGTGGGACAAGAATAAAAGGGCGGGGACGAGGAGAAGGATCCGAGGAGGATTTGGAAGGGGTCGGAGGAGGAGCAGGTGACGCAGATGGGCATGGAGGAAGGGGAGGCGACCGGTTGAAAGGAAAAAGTTCGGAATCCAGGTGAAGGAAAGTCAGGAAGTCAGTTGAAGACAGGAGAGGCGATAACGGAGACATGGAGGAGGATGAGAGGTTCAGGGATGGATGGGGACAGAATGGAACAGCCAGAGAGGAAAAGGACAACGAAAAGATGGTGTCATCAAAAGAAGAAGGGGGCAGAGGAGCAGGAGGAGGAGGAGGAGCGGACAGTGCGAGGTGTAGGGGGCGAGAGGAGGAGAAGGAGAAAAAAAGGAAAGAGCATCAAACGAGGCAGTTAGCCACCGTAACACAGGTATAGAGAAGAGACCACAGCCGCCCGGGTCGGGTTGAGTCTGCACGTGTGCGTGTCCGTTGCCCGGCCGAGTGTGACTCCTGAGCCGACTGCGGCGTGTGAGCGTGTCGCATGTGTCTGGGAGGCTGGGTGTGCGGACTGCATTGCGGGGGGGGGGGGGCTCCGTTACCGGTGCGGTCTGAACTGGATATCGGGAGTGGACGCATATGCCTAAACTGACCGTCGCGCTATGTGTGTGCCGCTTAGTGTGTGGAGTCGTCGTGGACCGCAATAGTTCTTCGGGAGACTGTGAGACTGTTTTTTGTTCTGTTGAGAGCCTCCCATCTTCACACATCTCTTTCCTCCCTTTCTTCTCTTAACTTTGCACGTCGTTTCTTGCGACACTCGTTTTAAGTAACTCCACGGCCCCTTGTGTCCGTTCAGCAGCCAACCAACTACGTTGGCTCATCCGTCATTCTTTTGTCCTCTCCGCCCCTCCCTTCGCAATTACATCCCTCTGTTTCGCTCATTAGCCCTGTTTCACTCTGATCTCAAAACTGTGTCAAATTCACCTCGGAAACTTCACAGTGAGTTTCGCCTGAGCTGAAAACACGATTCCTATAAAGATTCTCTGGCTATTGCATCCCATTTCAGCTTGCCAAATCTCAGCAATCCCACACTCTCAGACAAAATGTGCACAAATTGTACCTTTAGGGTACAACAGCTGGTCACTGGGGCAATATCCTTAAAGGAGGAGTGTCCAATCCTGCTCATGGAAGGACACTGTCCTGCAGAGTTTAGCCCTAACCCCAATTAAACACAGCTGAACCCGCTAATCAAGGTCTTCAGGCTTGAAACTGCCAGGCAGGTGTATTGGGGCAAGTTGGAGCTTAACTATACAGGACGTTGGCCCTCCAGGAGCAGGTTTGGACATCCCTGCCTTAAAGGGACATCTTTGAACCTTATTTATCCCTAAAAGGTTCATACTAGCATCTAAATGGTACATATTACTACTCTAATGTACTAATGTGCACCTTTTAAGAGTAGACAGGTGACACGTGTCAGGCTGATTTACCCCAAAAGATAAATTTTTTGCACATTTTGTTTTGACAGTGCCTGTCAGTGAACATTTGAAAGAATTCATTTAACACATTTCAGAGTGATTTAAAGCTGAATGTAATAAAAAGTTTATGGGACGTAACATAAACTTGCTCCAGTGGAGGAAAACCATCCTGATATTAAACTCAGTATGAAAAGGCATTCACATCCCATTTTACTTCTGTAATGTGACATACTTTTATGTGAAACAAGATATTTAATGAGGAAATGCTGCCTTCAAATACAATGTGACGTACAAGCGATTCTGGTTGCAAAAACAGACACATTTGAGAATTTCTCACTTTTCACTTCACAGGAGATATTTTTAATGGTTCTGCATCGTAATAAAGAGCAAAGGATGCACATTAGGTGTGTAATTGATGCTTTTTACATGAAATGTAGTTGTCGCATGAACTGGTAGCACTTTATTTTACAGTCCTGTACCATGTGTACGTGCTATGTACTTATAATAGTAGTTACAATAACTGGGTAATAAATAACCTACCCCCTAAACCTTTAAGGTAACCCATGAAGTTACCTTATATTACAGTACACTTAAGTGCAAGTACTGTCAAAATAAAGTGTCCAAGCGTTCATATGGCCCTTCGTCTTGTAAATAAAATCATTCGGACAGGACCTGAAGGCAGCATACTCCAATTTTTGAGTCTTTTTGACCTGGATATGCAGAGTAAAGGCCAAGTTCACTATCCAGAGCATCCCAATGGTTGCACTTCTTTTTCAAACCGATCCCAATTTGTTATTATTGCTCTATCCTTGACATAAAATGACTGTTAACTTCTGTCAAGACTTTATAAAGGCTGTATTACATGCAACAGTATAGCCTAAAACAATGACTAAATATCTATTTGACTATTAGTTAATATTATCTTCTTCTTCAGTGTCTTATGTTAAAATTTTTTCCTTTCACCTTTCACAGTAGGACCAGGAACATGTATTGATAAAGTAAACAAGGACAAATTTAGTTTCATGTTGACATTAATGAGCTGGCATAGGGCATGACTGGCACCGGCTCAACTGGTTAAGCTGGTAAAGGGCATCAGGGAGTTGTAGGACAAACACCAGGGGGCAAAATAAGCATAGTGGAGAACAAGCTGTAGGCAAGAAAGAGAGACAGAGGAAGAGAGAGACCAGGAAAAGGGGGTGTGAGACACAAACACAAGAGACGGACACGACGACGTCTAGTCTACCAACTAAAATAGAATCCAATTATGATTGGGGAACAACGGAGGGTCTGTGTTGAGAGAAGATGAGGACTGGTGGATGGATGGAGTGTGAGAAGAGAGAGGTGAGGATGAAGAGAGATAGGTGAGTGCTGGAGGAGAGGAGGCGGTGTAGTGAGGGGTGTGGAGGAAAACTTAATGGCCCACTGTGGTATGTGTGCAAACATTGCTGTGGACCATTACACACAGTGGCCCATGCATACAGTAGCGTGTAGCAGACTGGGTTTGTGGTTGGTTTGGTGCAGGTTGCGTTTGGGAGGTTTGGCACCTCATTCACATCTCGTCTTGTTCATTCTTTTGTTGTGTCTTAATTAGTCTCAAAATAATCATCATGAAATCAAAACTGTCTCAACTTAGTACATGTTCCTGGCATTTTTTGCACAACTCATCAGTGGTCCGTCTCTAAAATGACACAAATTTTGTTATTTAGTGGCTGCTTTTCGCAATCCAGTTCACAAATCTGATGGATAAAATAACCCATGTGGATAAATCATTAAGTAAATAAATATTGTGAAATATGTTGTAAAGAGCATTGCTTAATGAAAGATGCTTTTCAAATATTATATATACTGTATATATATAATTTTTTTTAAACCATTAAAAGCCTAAATATATTACAAAATGTAATTCAAGGGCAAAGAAAATACATTTTGAATCATAAAATAATTTGTTTTCATAAATGCAAAAAATGGACAATATAAAGGTATTTAGATGCAATATACAAAAATGGGCCAAAATATATGACGAAATATGCTGTATGCCTTGATTAAATATGTTTTTCAAACCTTTGCATGCAAAAATATATTACAAAATATATTTAGTGGGCAGAAAAATACATTTCCAATCATAAAATATGTTTTTGGAAAATGAAAAAATAGACAATTAAATGTATTCAGATTGACAATATAAAAAAATGCTGAAATACAAGTAACTAAAACTCACTGAAAATATATTTATGTAAATATGTTGTAAACTGTATGTTAGCAATATATTTTTGTATATTTTATTATAATTATTGGCACCCAATTTTATTGAATTTCAGTACTCAATAGGTTTATTTTTAATTCATTTATTTATTGTGGGTTTATTTTATTTATATGCTGTATGGAATGTCTCACCCAACTTTTTTCCCCCCGACTTTCCTCCCTACACCTGATTGCAGAGATTAAATGGGTTGAAAGGGCATTTCACTTTGACTTTTAAGGTGTAGTTTTTAGTTACACTGTAAAACGCTCTATTCACGGTTTTCCTTGTTATTTCCTTGAGTCAGTTTGTTTAGTCTTGTTTTTTGGGATCTTATTTATGTAGGCCAATGTCTCAAATGCCGACCTCAGCCTTTGCCGTCCTCACTTAAATGAGAAAATGCCCCATAGGAGGCGCTCATAAAAACCCTCCGGAATCTACCGCTACAAATGGGACACGCTGCCATGGTGTGGACTTCATGGACACATGCAAAAGTCAGCATGAAGTGCATCATTTGGGACAGGGCCACAGCATTGTTTTGTCACATTTTGCTGAAATAAATCTGTCTGGGTTCTCTTAACTTTTTCCTCCACTCCCAGGATTCACTTCACACTGCTGACAGATATAAATGTAGGATTCACTGAAATATTAAGCACATTTAGAGGACGTTTAATGCATTAATATTTCGTGCTACACTTGTCGGCGATTAAGATGGAAAATCTGTGTTTAACATCCTCCAGCTATCGAAATGGCTTCTATAAAACTTTAACCGTATGTTGACAGCTCTGAAAAATCTGGTGTTCAGAAACTCGTCAGACAAATTATGGAAATTTGTCATCGAAACACATCACATTTTCTCATCTAATTGTGATTACAGTTTATTACAGCTCACTGGAATACTTGATTCTGATTAACTCTCGATTCTAGTTAAATGGGACTTTCTGCAGTCAAACATACTGTGTTTATAATGGATGTTAACTTAAAGTATCATAATGTACATTCTTTCTTTTCCCAAAATACAACGAAATCAAGATGGAATGCTATTTGCAACTAATTTAGCTTCATCAGGAAGTGACTAGATTGTGACAGAGCACATACACTTTCATTTTAAAGAAATTCTCTTCTGCTCACCAAGCCTGCATTATTTGATCCAAAATACAGCAAAAAAAACAGTAATATTGTGAAATATTATTACATTTTAAAAATTGTTTTCTATTTGAATATATTATAAAGTGTCATTTATTGCTATGAATCAAAGCTGATTTCAGGCATCATTACTCCAGTCTTCAGTGTCACATGCTCCTTCGGAAATCATTCTTTGCTGCTCAAGGAACATTTCTGATATTGTTATGTTGAAAACAATTGAGTCATTTTCATAGTCTTGTGGAAAATTGAATAAACCTAAACTCAATAAAATCAATATCCCTGTCCATTGTTTGCTGTATATCTCCCGACTCAGTCGCCGGTCGTTATCGCAAAATAACCCCCTTCAGGCCGATTCAAGACCCTTTTATCCCTAACATATCGCTTTTGCAGGCTGAATCAGGTGCATGATATCACCAGTTATGCCGTCTTTTGAGTCATTGCTGTGGCTGTTGTGTTTTATAATGGACTGAAATGAACCATCGCCGCTTCTGAGTGTTTCTAAGTGTGTGTGAGTCAGTGGCATGGATCCTGCTATTATTAGACTGCAAGGCGGCCTGAAATCTCAGCAAAGCGCAGACCCACACAAAGGCATTTTTAACTTTCTTAAACATCTCACACACACATACACATCACATCTCTCTTTCTTGTCCCCTGTGGGCTTGACTCACTTGCCGTTCTTGAAGTCTCCTGAATGCAGGCGGCTTTGTACCGTCTGCCACCTGCCGGCTTTAATGCCCCCCGTCATCATGCTCCTCAAGCTGTCGCTGCGCAACGACTCCCCTCCGTCCCCCAATCCACCCCCCGCGGCCCCTTTCTGGCCCCCGGGCACCGTCCCACTAAGGGGGCCACCAGAAAGAGAGCCGGGGTGACAGAAGGAACGAGACAAAAAGGTGGAAAAAGACAAACATCGGGAGAGAAGAAACGGTTACAGGTTTGGATAAATCCCAATCATTTATCCCATGAGAGTGTTGCATGTGTGACATATTACATACACCAAGTGCAGCTCCTCCTCTAGGGGGCATAACAGTTGTAGTTTTACGAGGTATTGTTGTGTTTCTCTCAGTTTGCTCTTTAAAATAAAGGTTCTTTATTGGCATATGGTTCCATGAAGAACCTTTAACATCCATGGAAGCTTTATGGTTCTTTATAGTAAAAGACGGTCCTTTAGATGTTTAAAAAGTTCTTCACACTAAGAAAAAAATGGTTCTTTTAAGAACTGTTCATTGAATGCTTCTATGGGGAACCAAAAACGGTCCTCCTGTGGAAGGAAAAAAAAACACTTTTGGAACCTTTATTTTTAAAAGTGAAGAACGTTTGGTTCCACAAAATCCTTTTTTTCCTTATGTGAAGAACATTTTTTTTTAAGCACTAATGAACGTTTTTTTCACTATACCTCCAAAAAGCTGGTTTGAGCCATAGAAGAAGCATTTCTGGTTCCCCAAAGAACCATTATTTTCTTAGTGTGAAGAACATTTTAAGCATCTAATGAACGTTTTTCCACTATAAACTCCAAAAAGCTGGTTTGAAGCCATAGAAGAAGCATTTCTGGTTCCCCAAAGAACCATTATTTTCTTAGTGTGAAGAACATTTTAAACATCTAAAGAACCTTCCGCCACTATTAAGAACCTTTGTGGAATAGATGTTGAAGGTTCTTCATGGAAGCATTGATGCCAATAAGAACCTTTATTTTAGTGTAAATTGGTGTTTTTGTCGTACAAATGGACAAACATGATGCTTCAAATAACCACATTTGTACTCCCGGTGACATGCTTCGCATTAATGACACCCATAAATGTTGCAGACTTCACGCAGACGAAAAAAAAACAAAAAAATTTTTTTTTTGAAAAAAAAAAAAAAACATCAACTTTGCAATGGTTACTTTTGTCTCAATATTTATAATCATGGGTCACCACTTTGGGGACCTGTTGAAAGTCTCATCAGTTAAGAGGTTCAGTAACCTGCTGCAACCGCTCAAACACAAACAACATCACACCACAACGTCCAAAACGCAGAGAATGCAAAAGAGCTTCACGTGACAAAGCCGGCAGCCGCGATATTGCACAAACCACTGCGAATATACCACTACTCATAATACTAATATATATATATATATAAATATAATATATATATATATATACATATTATATGGTGTGTGTATACTTATATGTATAATTATATAGAAAATATAAATAGTAATAATTGTTTGTACCAAAACCAATAATTAGTATGGTGTTATGGCAAATAAACTAAACAAAACTGATATGATGATGATGTTTTGAGATACTAATAGCAATATTCGAATTTAGATATTTATCAGATGCCCTTCATACAATTAGGGCAGATTAACAATGCAATATTTAGTTTCAATGATATTGCCCATAACTGAAACGTCTGATATAAAATTCTATACTAAGTTTGTCTAATTAAAAACTAAAATTAATTGTTTTAAATGCTACAAATGAATACAGGCATCGCAACATTATTATGTACACTAAAAAAAAGGGTTATTCATTTTGAGATTTGCTAGAGATCAAATGAGTAATTATTAGTGTAAATGTTAGGTGAAGACAAATGTAAAAAAGGTGAAATGATTTTGCACAATTAAATATCCAAATAATTAATCCATATAATTACAATTATAAATAAAAAGTGCATTTTGCCATTTTAATATATAATACAAAAATATTTTTTAAAAACACTCTTGTATTAGCCAATGACTAATATATCGTGCATCCCGAAATACAAGCATCTACTATATTGTGACAAAAAGGATCACAATATAATTGATATGTAAACTGATATATTATATTGATATAAAAACTTTATATGATCTGATCGGTTGCGATCACTAAACCAAATGTAAAAGACGACCAGTGGATGTAAAGTCATGCAAAAGAACAATCTCCTTCAAGACATCTATTTCAATTCTATCTTGTATGCTGCAAACTAGAACTACATGTGCGACGAAGCGTCTGTTCCCAGTCGGTTTAGTTTCAATCTGCGGCTTCCGTCTCAAATAGCCGAGCTTCAGTGCAGCGGTCTGCAAACACCCCACACCGTTTAATCCAGCAGGTCCTCACCGGTCCAGAGGCAGGAAAATTGAATCACCTGAGCCACCGCGGCTAACATGTTTATTTAATTTGTCATTTTCTACAGCGGCCGCCCCATCTGAACCCCTCCGTGCGTCTGCCGCCGGATTTGATGGACAAGTGTGTTTAAAGCGGTTGGCTCTTTCTGGGAAGCGGCGGGCGAAACCTGTCTGGATTAGTCCGGCGGCAAGGGTTGAGCGCTGGAGGAATCAGGAGTGCTAGAGGGACACATCCAGCCCGAGAAAGAGCACAGAGGCAAAACAACACCACCTCAAAACAAGGTGAAACGGGGGTTACCACACCACAATCAGACTGTAACGGTCAACCCTCAACAGGAGCGGGCGGCAGGGAGGGTTACACACTACTGACGCCATTTCTCTATGTTTGTTTACTGTTATTGTTGCTGTTCGCTGGATAGCTGAGATGGGAGGGTTGTCCGTCTCCATGGTAACACCCCATGGGGGGAGGGGGGGAGGAGGGGGTGAAAGGTTAAAGGTCATAAGCTAAGAAGAGACAAGCAGGGCTGTAGGGCGTGAGGGACGTTTAGTGTCCAATTTTGGCCCTTTTGGTAAGAAGAAAATCACGTCTAGTGTGGATTTTGAGGCAATATATTGATCATGCCCCTGCAGTCCTGCAAAGCGTACAGAACATAAATGTGGTGTCAAGAATAAAATCTGCATAATGACTTTCATTCATATTGCAAACTTAAATATGAAGTGTGCAATTTCTGCGTCACAAGCGACACCATGAAGAACAGCTGCTCGAATAAACAGATTGTAATTCTGTTTGGTGCCACTAGGGGAGCCGACACTATTAAAACTAAAAATCATTACGTTAACTGATATAAAGCTGGAATAACATACAATATAAATGTGAGATGAAAAAACTAAAATGAGAAATAATGAAAATTAAAATGAAATTTAGCAAATAAATAAAAATATGAATACAAAATGAAGTATGTTAAGTACTAAAATTACTAGCTAAATAGAAATAAAAACTAATAAAATGAAAAAGCACAAACTAAAATTAAAATGAAAACTGAAAATATAAAAATAAAAGCAAAAATTCTAAATTTTACTAAGAAATTTTGATTGATTTCAATAAATCAGTAAATATATGCATTTTATAGCAGATAACCAATAAATTGCCAATATTATAAATATAATCTATTTTGTTAAAAATTAATTTATTAAACAGCTGCTATGCTACAACATCAAAATATTATAATATACAGTATGAAAAATTATAAATATTCCTTTTGAAATGTGTTACAGAAAAAATAAGAAGCACTCCTTATGAAATAAATGCTTTTAATTAAAAAAATTAGGCTGGAAAATATCAGTAAGGGCAGATATTGAAAGTTTAAATATATTATTTATTACATATATACATTATATACTGTATATATATATATATATACTGAACAAATTTATAAACGCAACACTTTTGTTTTGCCCCCATTTTTCATGAGCTGAACTCAAAGATCTAAGACTTTTTCTATGTACACAAAAGGCCTATTTCTCTCAAATATTGTTCACAAATCTGTCTAAATCTGTTTTAGTGAGCACTTCTCCTTTGCCGAGGTAATCCATCCACCTCACAGGTGTGGCATATCAAGATGCTGATTAGACAGCATGATTATTGCACAGGTGTGCCTTAGGTTGCCCACAATAAAAGGCCACTCTAAAATGTGCAGTTTTACTGTATTGGGGTCCAATACATTGGGGTAACCAGTCAGTATCTGGTGTGACCACTTTTTGCCTCACGCAGTGCAACACATCTCCTTCTCATGGAGTTGATCAGGTTGTTGATTGTGGCCTGTGGAATGTTGGTCCACTCCTCTTCAATGGCTGTGCGAAGTTGCTGGATATTGGCAGGAACTGGAACACGCTGTCGTATACACCGATCCAGAGCATCCCAAATATGCTCAATAGGTGACATGTCCGGTGGGTAAGCTGGTCATGCAAGAACTGCAATGGTTTCAGCTTCCAGGAATTGTGTACAGATCTTTGCAACATGGGGCCATGCATTAGCATGCTGCAACTGAGGTGATGGTCTTGATAAATGCACAACATGGGCCTCAGGATCTCGTCACTGGTATCCTGTGCATTCAATAATGCCATCAAAAAATCACCTGTGTTCGTTATCCATACATATGCCCTGCCCATACCATACCCACCGCCACCATGGCCCTCGATCCACAACGTTGCCATCATCCACCGCTCACCACACGTCTGCCATCTGCCCTGTACAGTGAAAACCAGGATTAATCCGTGAAGAGAACACCTCTCCAAAGTGCCAGACGCCATCGAATGTGAGCATTTGCCCACTCATGTCGGTTACGACGACGAACTGCAGTCAGGTCAAGACCCCGATGAGGACGACGAGCATGCAGATTAGCTTCCCTGAGACGGTTTCTGACAGTTTGTGCAGAAATTCTTTGTTTATGCAAACCGATTGTTGCAGCTGTCCGGGTGGCTGGTCTCAGTCGATCTTGGAGGTGAAGATGCTGGATTTGGAGGTCCTGGGCTGGTGTGGTTACCCGTGGTCTGCGGTTGTGAGGCTGTTTGGATGTACTGCCAAATTCTCTGATACGCCTTTGGAGACGGCTTATGGTAGATAAATTTAAATTCAATTCACGGGCAACAGCTCTGGTGGACATTCCTGCAGTCAGCATGTCAATTGCACGCTCCCTCAAAACTTGCGACATCTGTGGCATTGTGCTGTGTGATAAACTGCACATTTTAGAGTGGCCTTTTTGTTGTGGCCAGCCTAAGGCACACCTATGCAATTATCATTCTGTCTAATCAGCATCTTGATATGCCTTACCTGTGAGGTGGATGGATTATCTCGCAAAGGAGAAGTGCTCACTACACAGATTTAGACAGATTTGTGAACAATATTTGAGAAATAGGCCTTTTGTGTACATATAAAGTCTTAGATCTTTGAGTTCAGCTCATGAAAAAAGGGGGAAGAAACAAAAGTGTTGCGTTTATAATTTAGTTCAGTGTATATATACAGTATATATATATATAGTTAATCCATCCCTAGGTAGCTGGAAAGTACACCTTCGCTTCAAAGCGTTTTTGTCATCTTGGTTGGTGTATTGTGTAGTGATACTGTATTATATGATTGTGTAATGATTCCATATTCTTTTGGAAAAGTGTGTTGGATTATGAGAAGCTTCCTCATCAATACAGCCCTGCCAGTGATCAGGGTGGGCTTGAGGTTGTTGGGTAACGGGTGAGATGGGGTACAGTTACATATGGCTTGTGTTCGGGGAGGTTAGTTTTAGCCTACAGTCCACTCACTGACCGTCTGACACATACCACACAAAAAACAACAATACTAACAGAAAAATGCTTGGTTCACTGTATATATACTATATATAATATGTGCTTCTATTGTTTTAATAATCTAATAAATGTTTATGTATAGAACACTACACCAAATATATAATACATAATTGTGACTTCCATTATTATATAATGTATAGTATGTTTATTTAAATAACGTTTACAATAATTGTTACTTACATTATAACTTGAATGTTATATTTACATAAAATAGTACATTTTAAAAGTAAAATATTTCTTATTACAGTTTTTAAAATATTAAATACACACATATATAAACGTATACATTAATTTAAATATCGATTTACACATGTCCTCTTATCTATATCGACATTCATGTACATGTATCCTGTTATGTTAACTAATTAATGATAATATTTTTTATATATATATTTGTATTTGTAAGATTTTGAATACAATATGATAAATAAAGATAAAAGATCTAAAAAATTATAGAATGTAATTTATATAAATTAATACTACTAATAATAATTAATATATAAATAAGTATTTTTATATATAGCCCACTGCACACCACAACATAATTACACATTAACAGATGAGCTCTCACCTGCAAACTAGACAGTTTTTGAAATCAGAGCCGACTCAACTGAAACGCAGTAACTAAAATGAGCTGAATTAGCGCATTGTAAACTCTGCGAAAGAAAACGGCAATTGTGCAGCAGAATGCAAGTTATTTCTCCGCGTCAGCAAAAAACGGCTGATGCACTGACACGTACTTATTCATTTGTTTCTCATTCAGTTATGAATGTAAATATACATTTCGCGACTTCCACGTTATCGACAATATGAATCATTTTCAGGAGCATATATGTGACCCTGGACCACAAAACCAGTCATAAGGGTCAATTTTTTGAAATTGAGATGTATACATCATCTGAAGCTGAATAAATAGCTTTCCATTGATTGTTAGGATAGGACGATATTTGGATGAGATACAACTATTTGAAAATCTGGAATCTGAGGGTGCAAAAAAATCGCCTTTAAATGTCAGTCAGACGGTCGCTTCCTGTCTAAGTTGATTTGAATGAAGTAATCAGACTCTGTGCTGCTGGTTAGACAGATCTGGGGTGTGGTATGAGCTGTGGGTCAGGGGTTTGTGTCTCTTACCGGCCTGAACAGAGACTCACTTGAGTGTGAGGCGTGGATCTCCGTAAGGGGCATAAGGAGAAATGTTTAGTACAAACTCCTTGGGCGGGTATGAGCTCCAGCGCTGCTGTACTGAACTGCTGTCATTGTTATTCCAAAAGTCTCTGTCTAAATCACTGAAGAGACACACATACATGTCAGTAGAGCATCAGCCATTTTCATCCATCCGATCTCCTGATCCGGGACAGGAAGTGAAAGAGGAGAGGAATTCGCCATTCATAATAATTTTATGAGCAAACAGGGAAATCAAAACAGAGCCGATGCATCCATGAGGCAGCAGAGCAGAATCAAGCGAGATTATACCTGTGCATTCATTAGTTTTACCAAAAGCATAAAGGAGAGAAAGAGAGAGATAGAAAGCTGTAAAGCATCACACTTAACCAAAACACATTACTAAATATAATCAACACAATATCAGATGCTATTTTTGGTGAAAAACATTCACGTTTGGCTTAAGAAAATAAATATTTGCATGGGTGGAGAGAAACACGAAGGCACAGATGAATCTGAAATTGGGAGGAAAGGTCATTTATGTCAAGTTAGAATTTCAAAAACAGCTTCAAGGGGGGAAAAAATAAGCAATTTTCAGTTAAAAACACAGATTTCCACAAGCACCTGCAAGCTTCAAATCCAAAGAAGTACTCATTAGTCCAAAGAAGCAGCTGCAATGTCACGAAGCACACGACACAGCCAAAACATCGCACCGACTTGTACCGGCGCGCGTCTCCGAGAATAACCGTCCCACAAATAAGGAGGCGTGTGATCAACCGACGAACAAAACAATGGAAACGCAGCGTCCCGCTGAGCTCAAACATCCCGCATCCTCCATCAAACGCTCTCAGTTTCACCGTCAGTCAATAGCTGGGAGAGGATGCGTCCCGAATGAATGCGAGAGCACAGCGCTCATTATGAATGCAGTTGAGTCATTTTTTCTTCAAAGCAAGTCTAGACTGTTCAACTTAATGTTGAATGAAATGGAAAGGAAATCATGACTTTTAGGCAGTGCCGATCCATGAGGGAAATTTCTAAGAGGCTATGATACTGAACAAACCAATACAAGATTGCAGTAGACTCTTCCCAGTTTTTTTATAATTAATTATCAACATAGTTGATTCAATTATAATAATATTAAGTTATTTTATAATATTAATAAAACAATATAATAAAAAAATTTAAATACCAGATTAATAATAAAAAAATAAACACTTGCTTTATCGTTTTGTCTTCTATCGGTTTCTTTCATTTAATTTTTGTACAATTAACAAAGCAAAAAAAACTCTAACACTAGTAAATTAAAAAACTTGATCTATTCTTTTTCTATTCTGTTTTTTTATTTATTATATGATTTAAAAAACTTTGCTACGTGTACTGCGTTTGGCTAACCGAGACTTGTCACAGCACTTAGATATCTTTTGCTTTTTTGTTGGTTTTGATTGCTTTTATTGTACTCATTTGTAAGTCGCTTTTGATAAAAGCATCTACTAAATGACTAAATATAAATGTAAATGTAAATGTAAAATAAGTCAATATGCACATTTTTGCTAACTGCCAATGTCTTATTTTTTATAAAACTAAAATAAAAACAATAATAATCATAATAATAATAATTATTATTATTATAGTAATAAAAATCATGTAATAGATAATTATATTTATAGTAATATGGCAATACTTATTATTATTACAGTTATATATATGTAAATATAATTTATAAAAAATTTTATATTATAACCATTTATACATAATTACATTATATATACAAAATAATAAAAAGTAATCAAATAATTAATAGATAGAATAACAGCTATTTATAATATTATATATATATATATATATTTATATGCTGGTATTCTAAGATTAAGTATTTTAAATATTATTATATTATTAGTATACAGTACAAATAAAGTTTTTCTATTTCCTCTTATTGCCTATGTTTCTTATTATTTTTATGTCATAACAAGTATGTATGTGTGTGTGTATAGATAACGATAGATATGTATAAAGCAAAATGTTATTATAACAAATGCATATTACATTGTATGTACTCATAATAATAATAACAATAAAGTCAAAAAGTTACACACACTGCTTATGTGGTAATCTATTACATTTATTATTTCATAAATAAATAATAAGTACATTAAAGTAACACACACACACACACACTACGCTTATGTGGTAATCCATTATTTTTATTTTCATAATAAATAAATAGAAGTATTAATTATAAATAATAAACACAACACAATAGATGTATTGGGTGTGTGTTATTTATATGTCTACTTCTATCATATAATATATATATATATAGATATATATATATATATATATATTATATAAAGATGTAGATATATACAGTAGGTGTGTGTGGGGGGTATATATATATCATATCTATGCTCAGTTTCACAGATAATCTTTCCCTGGTATCTTAATGATTTTGACAAGTATAATTTAATAATCTTTCTGATCACCAACCCAACCCAATGCTAGTCAAAATGTAGGATGAAACATGAAATGTATGAACTCCCTGAGCTTTATTATTATTATTATTTTAAAAAAAGCGATGTTAAGAATTGAATTGCTTAATTGAAATCAATCAATCAATTTGCTAATTAAAATGATCTGGGCTATCACACAACAACAAAAACATTTGTAATACAATTTTCCATATATATATTTTTTTACATTATATGCATCTAGGTTAGACATGTTAGTATGTAAATTAATTAAATGAACTGTTGCTTTTATCATTTTAGTTGCTATGCTGATTTTAAACCCATTTTGGAGCCTCTCTTGCTTCCTCTGACAGACCACCACTGCTTTGATTTCCTCTGTTCAAAACACACTGCTTCGCTCCAACACATCTTACAAAACACCCCAGTGTCCCTGCACCTACTTGATGGCTTTTTTCTCTCCTCTTCCTCTTCCTGAATCAGGAGACCCGACGGACTCCACTCCTGGTTTATTTCTCTTCCCCTAAAAGACAGAGAGAAGAAAAGAGGAAGTTTATTCCCAGTATCCTAATTGATCACAAGCTTCTGCACATCTAGCATTATCTGCCGTTCCTCCTTCCCGCTCTCCTCCCTGATGCTTTGCTCTGATCGCTCAAATCACACGGTCGCTCCAAAGTCATCTCCATAGTAATTAAACCACACACGAGCCTCATATTTACATGGAAATAGCCAATTTAGCCCTCGGCAGCCTGAGAAGAGTGAGAGCATGTGGGAGAGACAGAATGACAGAAAGTGTCTTCAGAGGAGTAGGAGGCGATGTGGAAACCCTTCATAGACGTCACTGCTGTCCGCCTCTCTGCTCCATAAACAACATGTTACAGGAGCTTTGTGACACAGCCCACGTTCACGTTCAGATTTAGGGAGACACACTGAGTTATAAGTAACACAAGGTGTGCAATCAACTTTTGAATTTACACTGTCATACCGGAGCGGGTTAATTCAATTTAGGTTAGATTTGTGGCAACAGCATCTAATATATTTATTCTCATATAAAGCCAACAGTAAATGGGGTTGTAAATGATTCAAAAGGAAGATCAGTCATAATTCAGATGCAAACCATTGCAAAAAAGGAGAGTAAACAGAAAAAAAATCATACTCAAGTATTACTTAATTGACCAAATGTATGAAAAAGTAAAAAGATAAAAAAGTAACTTACACATAAATACACTTCATATATATATAGTAGATATATATATATAAGTAATATTCGTCTTAATTTTTCTATTACATGGAGATACTTGCAAATGAAAAACTCCCCATAAAGTATTCAAACAAGGGGGGATGCTATTTATTGCACTTGAATTTTAATTTTTACTAGTATCTTTAATTTTGTTTAATTTAATATATTTTTAAACGTAAATTTAGTAATAAATAATTTAAAAGTTATTGCTTTTGTCAGTTCTATTAATGTTAAAAGAATATTCCAGTTAGAGCTTTACTTTTATTGTATTTCCGTTAGCTCCTTCAGACAGGCAGTTGTAATTTGTTTTTGATCACACACACACCACCACAGACACATCACACACACACACACCACCAACACCCCACACGATATGGGGGAGAAGAGCTTCTTTTTTTATAAAAATATAACAGCACTGTTCCATTCACTTTAGTTATTTATCTATTTGCATAATACAATTTAATATATATATTAAAAGAAAGAAAGAGAGAGAAAGAAAGAAAGAGAGAGAGAAAGAGAGAAAGAAAGAGAGAAAGAAAGAGAGAACGAACTAAAGAGAGAAAGAAAGAGAGAACGAACTAAAGAGAGAAAGAAAGAGAGAACGAACTAAAGAGAGAAAGAAAGAGAGAACGAACTAAAGAGAGAAAGAAAGAGAGAACGAACTAAAGAAAGAAAGAAAGAGAGAATGAACGAACGAACGAAAGAAAGAACAATAATGAAATGCAGAAAGATACTAACGAATAAAGAGAAATAGAGAAACGAAAGAAAGAAAGAAAGACTCGCACTAAAAAAGATTCATAAGATAGACTAACAAAAAATGAAATAAAGAAAGAGGAACAAAGAGAACGACGAATTAAGAAAAGAACTAAAGAATAAAGAAAGTATAGAACAAAGAGATAAAGAAATAAAGAACGGAGAGAACTAGACGACGAAGAAAGACATAAAGAAATAGAAACGAACAAATGAGAAATAAAGAACGCACCGAACGAACAAAAAAGAAGAACGAACGAGACTAATGAATGCAACGCAACGAACAACTAAAGAAAGAATCAACTACACGCAAGAAAGAGAGAAGAAATAAAGACGAGAGACGAACCAAATTAAAAAAGAATATAACTGAAAGAAAGAACAGAAAAAATATAGAACGCACTAAAGAAGAATAAATTAGAATAACGACTAAAGACTAAGAAAGAGATAACAACTAAAGAAAAGATAACAAGCTAAAGAAAGAAATAAGAGATTGACGCACTTTCAACGAAAGAAAGAGAGAACGAATTAAAGACCGAAGAAGAGAAGAGAAAGAGGCAAGATAGATAGAAGAAAGAAAAGGAGAACACCTAAAGAAAGAGAGAAAGAAAACAACGAATTAAAAGATAAATGATGAAAGAGAGAAAAAGAATAAAGATAACGAACTACCAAGAAATGAAGAAAGAAATATAAACTTAACGAACTAATAAATAAGAACTCAATCAATATGATAACGAAAGCAAGAGATAACCAACGAATGAAGAAAGATCTACTAACGCACTAAATATTAGAATCAATTAAAGAACGAAATACGAAATTGCATTAAATAACTAAATAGTAAACAAATCATAGGCAAGATAGAGCTCTAATAACTAGAAGAAAGAATAACGCGAGATAAGAACGCAATATATAAAAAGAAAGAGAGATAACTAAAGTGGTAGAAAGACGAAAGTATAACCTAAATAAATAAATATGAGAACAACGAATGTAATTAAATAAGAGAGAGCGCAAGAGAGAAAGAAAGAAATATAACGAAACATGAATCACATAGAAACTAAGAGTAAAGAAAGAAAGAGAGAACGAAATAGCAGCGAGGAATAAAAAAAGAAAATAAAGAAAGAAAGAACTAAAGAGAAAGAAAAAGAAAAAGACATAAATTGGGTATCTGGGAAAACTGGTTCAATGCAGTTTGTTCAAAGAAAGACTCTAAACCATTTCATTATTATATTATTTTATTATATTTTATTATATGTGGTCCCTTTTCATAGTTCTTGAATGAAAAAAGCAATTGTTAAGGAACTGTTTTCATTAGTGGAATCAGAAGCAGTGCAGTTAAAATCTTTACGATTTCCATTCCTAGCGATGCAACATAATTACTTACATATTTTAGGAGTAACTCAACAGCGTATCTAAAAACTGACGACACTAAAAAGCACAACGAAATCTGCTCTTAAAAATAAACACAGGTACAATCCGTCATCTTCCTCTCATCCCATCTGTGCGGTTACTGTGGAGTCTCATCCCATCTCGTCCCGCGCTCCCATCGGCTGCTGGCTCAGAGCGCGGCTAGTTCTGCCTGCTCGTCTCTCTCACGGGGTCGGAGGTCAGGAGTATCATTAGCGCTGGCCAGAGCAGGGACGGGATGGTGCTCAGTGATTGGTCGAGGGCTGCGTGGCTACAGCAAACGCCCTGAGCAAGGGCACAATCTCCATTCTCTGAGCGTTTGGTCTTTTCAGGATCCCATCCCACATTTTCCCCGCATCGAATACTGTTTCACATTTGTAAAATGAACTGTAAAAAATAGTTTATGTGCCAATTGATCGTTTTTACGTGACGTCACACTCTTATAGGAACGCCATCTGGAGGGCAAAACGAGGCTTTGCTCCACTGACCGCCAGCTATTTTTACACGGTGTGTATTAAATAGTAATGTATTATGTTCACAAACCGTAAATACTGTTCGTGCCTGACAAAGCAATCAATCTGGTAGGCCAATCATACTAAGGGGGCGTGTCTACTCGTTAATGTAGGAGAGCGCGTTCAGTGCACAGGACGGACATTAGAGAGCCGAGCGACAGAAAGATAGAGATGGCAGAAAAAAACACAAGAGGAAAACATCTGCGGAACGATAAGGCAAGAAGTAGGACCCGTGTAAATATCGGATCAGCTTTCCAGCGCTGGAGAGAACTCAAGGAGCGGAGGCCTGCGATCGGACGCCGAGGTTGCTTTGTTTCTTCTCATGGTGAGTAACCCGTGTACTACAACACTACATCTGCCTACACTGGACCGCGCCAAACAGCCCACTGAAACCAATTTGAAATGTGTTCAGCACGTCATACATATACTCCAAGCAGTTTTCCTGTCGGGATTTTGTGTGCGCTGCGCCGCTCACGTCCGATGAGACACGGTGTACATTGGTTGCTTTGTTTCACAGGGACTAACGTTGCCTGGGTTGCTATGTATATGTGCGGGAGCATCAAACAAAGGGGCAAGACCCTTGTTGGGGTAGGGCGTGTTTTTTGGGGGATTTCAAATTCAACATTGGCTACACGGAAATCACGTACCCTGCCTTAAGTAGTAGGTATAAATCCGCTGATATTAATAAGGTGAAATTTCAGTACACACCAATTGATGATTAAACTTTGTTACAGGCAAGCGGATGAACCCAGGAATATAAACACAATTGCAAAAGTTATCACATGAAATGGTTCCCATAAAAATATATAAAAAACCACGAAAACATTTATTGCATTACTTCCCATATTCCGGGCTCATCTGCTTGCTTATAAAAAGTAAGCATAATCAATAAGGTGTTTACTGAATTTGTTATTTTATTATCACTGTTTTAAATAAGGCACATTAAGTGTTTTGTCACACTGTTTAGTGTGATTAAAATATTGCGGCAGGTGCATATAATATGGATTGCAAATGGCCAAAACGTGCATTTTGTTCACATATCTTGTGTTTTTTAATTCTTTTGAGAGGTGATCTAAATATTTGTGGATTGGAAACAGATGGAAAATTTACAGGATTGTGCAGATCTTTGAGCCGGTCACGTGACTGAAAACTAACGCAGTTTTATGTATATTTTGTTAAAGAATTTATTTAACTTTTATAGATTTAGATCTTACGTTGTTGGCAATATAATTTATATGACGATTATATACGTAAACGGTTGTTAAAAATTTAATTTCAATCGAAGTGCAAAATTCAATATTTTTTAATATTACATTTATTGTTATAGTCATTTCATCTTTAATTTGTTTAATCACAAAATAGTTACTAATCACATTTGAACACCTTTTACTTTTTGGCAACAAAATCCTTATTACCATTCAACAACTCTGTTTTAAAATATTCTGTATATAGTTTAAAAAATTATTTAAGAAATAATACTTTTATTTCTTCTTCGCAAGGTACTGCTTAAATGATTGAATTGACAGTCAAGAACATTTTATCATCTTAGAAAATATTTCTAGTTCAATAAAAATCTGGCTCTTTTCAATTGTCGATGCCACTGAAGAATCCTGAATTTTAAAAAATGTATTGCAGTGTTCTACAAAATATTATTATTAAAATTATTATAAAAAGTGTCAAATATGTTTTCAAATAAACACAGTTGAAACCCATTTGTGAATATAAGAGACTATTTTAAAATGATTTAAAATCTTCCAACCAACTCCCCACATTTTGAACTAATATAAGAATAAAAGAGGAACAAAGAACAAGAACCACTAAAAGATAACTATAATCGTAAATAATAATAAATTATATTTTAATGATATGTATATAGATATGTATATCTATAAATAAGTATATTTATAACATCTTTATACTATTTTATAGTAATTATACATTACTTCATGTTTATATTTAAACAAAAAATTCGATGTGCTTTTTAATGTAGTGTTTCATTTCTGTTAAAGACTATGGTTTATGTTTGTATATATTGAAATATGATTGCAACCACTTCATGTTATCTGGTTTCTGGCCGATCCAAGCTGTCTAATGAACCTCTATAAACCACCTGAGACCAGTTTGGTCTGCCATCGCTGAATCACTATCAGACCCGCTAATGTGAGCGGTCTTCAATCTAAAGCTGGTGTTAGCAGGATTTTGGTAAGGCAGGGTGTTCATCTTCCAAACATGTGTCAGGTCGGACACACTGATTTAACCAAAAAGGGACACGTCTGTCAATAATCACCCATATTGCCAGGCACCCACAACGACGCACACATATTCAGTCAGCGGGAGGGGTACAGAAACACACACACCACATTAATACTACTGACTAACCCCAGAGACATATGACAGCAGAAGACTGGATCTTCTAGAAAATTGATGGACAATACAGAAACGCTCAATAAAGCCCTGCCTTACAACTACGAGGAGTCACTAAAAGGCAGACATTTATATATGAATGAACGCTAATTTATAATATATTAACTCATATTATGTTATAAAGACTTCTAACTGAATGCTGTTCTTTTGAATTTTCTTTTTCCTGAACAAAACATCAGTTCTCATAAAATATGAAGCAGCACAACATGTTCAACAATGCTACGACATGTTTCTTGATCCCAACAGCATAGTGAATGGTTTTCTGATATCATTTTTATTGAATATTGTAAGAATTATGAAACCGTATTTGAAAAAATAGAATGATCATTAAATATTATTAAAATAACCATGCACATGCACCAACCCGATACAAATAAAAATAATAATGCATTAATATATTATGAAAGAGTATTAAAACAAATTATAAATATTTTTAAATAAACAAAATATCCCAGACCAATAGAAATAAAATACATAAAAAAAATAAT
The DNA here is from genome assembly GCA_018155175.1 of Sinocyclocheilus anophthalmus. Lineage (NCBI taxonomy): Eukaryota > Metazoa > Chordata > Actinopteri > Cypriniformes > Cyprinidae > Sinocyclocheilus > Sinocyclocheilus anophthalmus. Next base: position 41,507 of record JADLZN010003361.1, read on the forward strand.
TTCTACATCCTATTAAATAAACACTATAAGACAGATGAAATACTATGAAATACCATTTTAGAATAAATTAAAGTGCATTAGACCAACTACCAAGAATCTCAATTTATTAAATAATACTAGAAAACATAATAAAATTAAATCATTAGTTACATAATATTTAAAAATAAAATGTGCACTAGACCACTATACCAAATAAAAACAATTATTTATTAAATAATATTATAAAACATATATTAAAAATGAGATATTATGAAATAATATTTAAAAAAAAATAAACAAGTGCACTCGAAACCCTATACCAAATAAAAAACACTAATTTATTAAATCATACTATAACTAATTAATAAAACTGAAATATGATCGTATAGTTTTTAACAATTTAAAAACAAAGACATGAATACCACCATGCCAACCAGACCAAATAAAAACCATTATCCAGTGTTCTGAAGCTTCTATACCGTTCTATATCATACACTCCGATGATCTTCCGAGAATCCCGTGATATTACATACCGTAATACTGCGGCCAAAACACCACTGCTATCAATGACCTGCGCCGCCACAGTAGCGCCCGTTCACACCTCAAATCCCAATCTAATACACAACTCAGTAGCACGTGGATCCAATCCCCCAATTAACCGGAGAGCACTTTACAGACATTAACACGTCCAGGACATAGCATGACATTAGGTGACGACATCCCTCAAAACCTGATTGCCTATGCAAATACAAGTTACACATTCAAGTAGACACTTTCATAGAAACCTCTGCACACAAATACGTCAGCACCCCACGTAGCTTTACAAAAGATAATGTGCTACTCGATATATACCATTATAATTTCAGGTATTTTCCAATACAATAATATGACAATCACTGGAGTGTCTAGATTGTATAATTTCCAAAGAACATGGTAAACCACGGTATTTTCTCTGTAGATACACTCTTTATTCCTCATTGAGACGGAATTCAATTAGCAATTTAAACCACAGAAATCATACACTATTAAAAACGATCCTTCAAGCGCGGTAAAGTGACACAGAACACCCTGATTATCCATAAAACGCCTAAACATGAAACACTGATAAAAGCATGAAAAAATAAGACTGCTTAAATAGTCAAAACACATGTATTCATATCACTATGTGGTGTGCGGATATATCATTATTATATAGACATATATAGGTGTGGGGTCTGTGTTTTGGTGTATTAGATATAATATGTAAGATATATATATATATACACAGTATATATATATATATAAGATATATATATATATATAGTATACTGATATATTTATATAATATAGATAACAATAACAACAACAATAATAATAATAAATTAAGGCTTAAAAAACAATCCAATTTTGGTATCAAAGTAATTAAATCGTAATATTTCTTTTAATTATATTAGTAATAAGTACCTTATTATAATTTTAAAATTATAAATACATTTTTATTATTATAAATAATTAAGAATCATTATCCTCTAGATGTTAATTTAATCATTAACATTATTTACAATACGTAAAAAATCTTTAAAATCTTCAAAATTATCTGAATCTCACTCTATCCAACTGAGATTCTCGTAAAGATGCTTTTAAAAATGCAAAAAGACATCTATTAATGCTTACACAAGATAAAATAGTTGCCAATTTTTGGTAATAAAAATAATTATGATTTTTAAATTATCTAAAAATAAAATAAGATATTATGTGTAAAATCTGAAATCATTACCTATCTGAAATGTAAATGTAGTAATATTAAACTATATTAAAATATTTTAAATTTTCTCTGAAATCCCTTAATATTTAAAGCAATTAAGTTTAAATTAAAAATGCTTTTAAAAGATGCAAAACGTGAAAAATACAGCTGAAGAACATACTAACCAAATATTCAAATTAACGCATGTTCCTTATATACCGCAAAAGAAAAAAATATATAAATTAAATTATGCTTAAAACAAGAAAAAAAACTATTTTGTTATTTTTGTTTAATTATAATGTTGTATAAAAAATAATTAAGATGCATATATTTTCTGAAAAGCAAACTTCATAATATTAGAAATTCGATAAAAATATTAAAAGTAAAAAAAAAAGAAAAAACACAGCTAACGAACATGTAGCATGTCCTTGATATGCAGCCAAGCATGCGTTTGTTCATGCATGCAAATACAACTACTTTCAACACACGACACATTTGGCTGAGAGTAGTGAGTGTTTGGTATCTCTCACACACACACACACACACACACGCTGAGTACTTACAGGCTGCACTTTCTGGGTAAGTAGTCACAGTTTTTGACAGACAAGAAGCAGCTATCAAAAGAAACTCATCTATCATCAACTGTATCATGAAATTTTCACGAGAGAGAGATGAGAGCGAAACAAAACGGAGCGAGAGAGAGGAAGAGTGTGGGAGGAGGAGGGTTTTGAGAGAGAAGTGGGGATGAAAGTGAGGGAGGAGAGGACGCCGCCGATGATTGAGACGAGTGGAGGAAGCGACAGCTCGCCAACTGTGAGGCTCGGAGGGGGAATGAGAGACGTGTGTGTGTGTGTGCATCTAGAATGGAGAAGGAGAGAGTCAGAAATGTGCATTCAGTAGCATGACTCGCTCTGAGCAAAGACACACACGTGCAAACGCTGCTACACACACGGCTGCAGGCAAAGACCTCAGAAAGAGCTTCAGTCCAACAGACACACTGTTCCTCTCGCTCTCTCAGTCGGTCCTGTTGCCGGGCGCGCTCAAGAGCCAGCGTCTCATATATCTCATATATCTCGCTTTTTCGTCTCTCTTTCGTTCTTCTCTAACTTTAAACATCTCCCTCTGGCTTGGGCTTCAAAGCGTTTTTCTCTCTCTTTCTCTCTCAGTTTTTGAAGTACTTTATTAGAGCAATTGTTCCACACACCACCTATCCTTAATACACAGTAAATATAAAAAAAATAAAACCAGTAACCGAAAAATTATTTCCCAGATATTGACCGATGATCACATAAATAAAAAATTTAAAATATTACTTTAATAAATACATACAATATATAAACATACGTGAAATAAAATACAACAATATTTTATAAAAATCACAATCAATCATAAAATAAAAATCTATGAAAAATAAAAATGTAATTAATATTATACTAATAAAATACAAATAAAAAACAAAAACCAAATATTTATGAAAAATGAAATATGATAATTATTAAAAAATTTATAAAATAACAATAATAGACAATTCCTGCCATGTAACCGAAAGCTTAAAATCATTAAAGAAAATACATAGCAAATAATACTCGACTAACAAATGAATGTACTTTCTAAACTAAATTAAATAAAAATACAAAAATATAACTTTTTAAAAAAAATTAAAATATATAGCAATAATTAAATTTGCATAAAATATAAACCAAATAATAAAATAATTACTTTCTAAAAAGAAAATACAAAAATCTTACTTTTTAAAATTATATACAGTATATATTGTGTGTGTGTGGTGTGTGTGTGTGTATATGATCAGTATATAATAAACAAACACATAAAACAAATATATTGTTATATATTATTAATATTAATACATAATAAAAACTACTTACAAAATAAAATAAAATAATCCTTGTTTAGTAAAATGTTTAGTTCCTGGCATGTAAACTAAGCTTAACAGTTGGTGTCTACCAGTGCTTTTCAGTCACATAGGCTGCTGTTTGCTTTTCAAGAACTCTAAAAGTATCTGTTCTTCAAGTTCATGATAACCTGAGAAAACAGTGCCAGAGACTGTGTACAGAACACAAAGCCTTTAGTCGAGCTATTTTGATCTGAGATCAGCACAGAGATTTACAGTCAATCACTTTGAGCTCAGAAACTACATTTAAAATGCAAAGAGATCTAGTTGTGAGCCACTTGCTCAATTAAACATAATGAGAATCATGTAAAAAAGTCATATGACAACAGAACACATCTGCATGTGTGTTAGTTTAATAAAAAAATGCAACGTTCATGCTCAGCTTAAAGTTTCATTAAAAAGACATTCAGCCAACCGTTACATTGAGATCAAAACCCACTCCATAACAAACATCCAGCAGTATATACTAAGCTAGTTTTCAATTCCAAACATACTGTATCATCAGTGTGGTGCCTTGATTGAACATGCATATATGAAAAAATCTAACATTTATTACGTAATGCATGCTGCTTCATACATTATTTGCTGTATGCCGTATATGATCAGCATACTACAGTACAGTTCAGATCAATGATGACTATTATACCTGGAGAAAGTGATCTGTTCTATTCCCATTCATCTCAGTACCAGTTATTACTCACTCTAGTTATTAAATTAACTTATTATTGGCAATTTTACAGCAAAATGAAGTGCGCTTCCTAACTGCATCTGACAGCAACAACAGAAGCAAAATCTGATTCTACCCTACTGATTCTAGCTTCGCACACTACTTAGGGTGGACAATATGTGAATTGGAGCACAGTTCAGCTTCTGAAGGAAAATTCTATTTTTATCACATAAATTCCAGTCAGTCAAAAAATTAGCAGTCGCTCCTCAAAATGCCTGTTTCCCTTCATTATTAGAGAAATAGTGCCGGGAGAAGCGGCTGTTTTATCAAAAAGTGCAGAACAGAACAAGAGGTCTCCTCCAACCCCAAGACAGGATGTAATTATCACAGCGCTTCACACACACACACACACACATCGCAATTGGAGTTCAAGCAGACCTCGGAAGGTTTAATACCAATCTGCTTGACCCCACGACACCTAGTCATGACGCAGGGGAAGCGCGAAGTCCAACTGACTCACAGACAGACTGACTTCACTCATCGCTCCGGGTGGAGCAGTCAAACACTAAATAATGCCATTTTACTTCAGTAATGAGACAAATTTCTGAGAGTAATATTCAATGAAACAAACGTCCTTTTCAATATTTATAGTGGCGTTTTTTTTTTTCAGAACTGTTTTATATTTATATATATAATAAAATTTAATTAATATTGAAAATGTTTAAAATGTTAAAATATAAAGCATTGTTAAACTATTTTGCAAAGAAGATATTTATATGATGGTTTCATTCTGAACATGGTGATTATCTCTAATATGGATATCCAACATAATATATGATATTTACCATATGAATCTAACCATGTCATGTCAACAGATGGAAAAGTCAGCCATCTATTAATTCTCATGTTAATTACTGTGCGCCTTTAGCCCAAACAGCAGGGGCGCTTTTTTACGCCAAATACCATACTTTTACATATTCTTTCATAATTTAAAAACTTTTGGCTTTAAGTATCTTAAAGGGGTCATATGATGAGATTTCAAGGTTTCCTTTGTCTTTGGAGTGTTAGAAGCTGTTTGTGCATATATAAGATCCCTGAAGTGGCAAAGACTAAAGTCTCAAAACCAAAGAGGTATTCTTTATCAAATTTAAGACTCTGACACACCCCCCTAAAACGTCTCGTTCTAACAAGCCCCCACATATCTACATCACAATGTCGGAAGATTTGCATAACGCCGCCCAAATGTGCACGCAAAGAAAGAAGGGTGGTTTCAGTAACCGCAGTTAGTGTTTTAGCAGCATGTAAGGGAGACGCTGTGTGTTTCTAGGCGAAAGCAGAAGCACTTCATTTGGCCTTCCGAAAGTAGATGCAAATGAGGAATCATTGGTTAAGATTTATTTACAAACAGAACAGCACCCGAAAGGACAACCATTTCGTGAACCTAGGAGAGGAGGTCATTTTGACTTTGCTATGACAATCTGGCGCTTTTGATTCAGCGACTGTAAGTATGTTTTTTTTTTAGTTTAAGTATTTGCTATTGACTGATATTGACTGTCCAAATGTGGAGTTTTGCGCATCGTGTGTGTGTTGGGGGTGTGTGGGGGGGAGAGAGGAGAGACAGTCAATTCACAGTGGAGTCAGCTGTCTTAACCGTGGCCTGTGTACTGCATCATTACTGTGTCTGTTCCCCTTTCGGGCTTGAACTGAGGGTAAAACTAACGACATTATTAACTGACTTGATAATTACTTTGAAAGCTGAAGCTAGCGATTATGGTAAGGGCGTTACATTTCCAACGAGTGCTTACGGTGTTCGACCAATCACAATGCACTGGGTCAGCTGGCCAATCAGAGCAGACTGCGCTTGTCGGAAGGAGGGGCTTTGTAGAAAACGAAGTGTTTGAGAGAGGCGGGGCATAGAGGACTTACAATAATGTACAGTATTTGAAAAATAATGTGTTTTTTGAACATTAAAGCATGTCAACATATTCTGTTACACCAAATACACAAAATAATGATCTTTAAAAAAGCATCATATGACCCCTTTAAACAAAACAAAATTATTTTAGAAAACCTCTGTCTCAAAATATATGCATTCATTTTAGCGATTCTAATTTGTTACTTAAATCTACAACATTTTATAAACATAAAATATTAGATCAAGTAAGCACAGAATCAACTTTGCGCTGCTGCACGTGATCGCCTCAAGGATCAGACAAATTTGCACGTGCATCTTGAAAAGCGGATGCTTTGGAAAGTGCTACGCTACGTTTTTGTGCCATCTAGTGGTTTAGATGAAAATAATATCAAAGGCACCTTTAGCCCCATGTGCAATAGAAATATAAAAAGCCTGCATGCTCAAAATGTAACTTATGTGATAGTCTGTTATTACATTTTTGTGTTTTGGGAGCCTAGGTCTGCTGACTTTTTCTGTTTTTGTAAAACATTTTTAACGTTTTTTCTTTATAAAATAATATAAGAAGTTGGGAAGTTTAAATTATAACTCACTAAATTCATTAAACTCAATAAACTAAAAATTTTTGCTGGAAAATATGCATATGACTTAAATTATTGCTGATTCGTTTGTAGTTTTCATAATGAACACATTCTTACTGATGATTTTGAGCCTTCAAGTGCTCAAAAATCAGTACAGAAAATCTGGAAAAAGTCTGTCTGGCTCTCTCAAACAGACACACATGCACTGATTAAACGACCAGTGCTGATTAGTAAATCTTTAGAGGTTCATAACGAGTCTTTGAGGAAGAGTTAATGAAGTAAAAACAGGTCACAGGCTGGTCAACGGTTAAATCTCATCAAACGCCTTCCATTGTGAGACACTGCAGTTCATATTAAACAATTAACCCTGTAAAGCCTGACATATCATATAACAGTCAGAAAAATCCTTATTTTTTAATGGAACAAAATCTTGGAGCTCACACTCGAGGAGTTAAAAACGCTATTTCAATTTATGAGCAAAAATACGGAATTTGATGCAGATGCTGATATTTCTAGATCCAAACAGATGAAATTCTGATAAATATATAGTTCAGTCACGAAACTCTAGATGGCGCATTCTAGGGGTGTTACGTACACTGTGATATTCGAGAGTTTTCAAGACTTGTCACAAGCTGATTTGTTCATGCTGCATTTGCAGCCAATGAGCTTACTGCCTTGCCTTTATATGGCTGGCTAGCATTCACTTGAGATTCCTGCAACACACTTTTAGAGTCTGAAACCCTCCACCTTCCCCAGCGCCACCTGTATAGATCTGCTACGGAGTTATTTTAGATGCTATTTGTGCAGCAGCAGTATGTCTTAAATACTCACGGCACCGTATCTCCATATGCATTGTCAGTAGCAAGTTCCTGTACTTGCTTGAAGCAGCAGCAATAATCTACAACTACAGCAATAACCAACAGCAGCAGCAATTCAGCAGCAGCGTAGCAGATCTGTTCCGCCAAGACCAAATACATTAACTTTGTCATCACCATGCTAAAAGGCAGTAGAGGTTTAAGATTGAATTCTGTTGTAATGTAAATCATGAGATATTTATAACAGTTATAGCGACTCCTACTAAAAAACGCAAAAAAACAAAACAGGGATCAAATAAATAAAAGGACTAAAGGAGGGATGAGAGGCACACTGAGAACCTAATGAAACAATAAACATAACTTAGAAAAGAACCGGAACAGGAAGAACCGAAATAAGCGGCATGGAAAACATGGGAACAAAACATACACAAAAAGAGTCTAACCAATTAGGGAATAAAGGTTTTTTTTAAAAATAAAAAGAAAAACCATTGAGAGAACAGAAATAGAACTGGAGAAACGCTAGTGTCGAGAGGAGTCAGGTTTTTATTGAATAAAATAACGTTAGAATAGAAATAGAATAGAGGTGTTAGGCTAGTGTTTTGTTTGTTTGTTTTTTAATAAAAAAAGAAGATAAGGTAGATTTAATAGCCCAAATAGATGGACCAGGTACAAAGTGTTAGAGGGTCAAGTTTTTTAATAAATAAAAAGTAAACAAGTAGATAGAATAGAAATAGACTAGAGAATGCTAGTGCTAGTGGGTCAAGGTTTATTTTAATAAATAAAAAGAAAAGTAGACAAAACAAATAGAATAGAGAGTGATAGTGTTAAAGGTTTTTTTGTTTTTAAAAATAAAAGAAAACAAGTAGATAGAACAGAAAAAGAATAAAGCTAGTGTTAGTGGTTAAAGGGTTTGGTGTTTTTAAAACTATAACGAAGACAAGTAGATAAGAATAGAAATTAGATAGAGAATGCTATGCTAGTGGGTCAAGGTTTATTTAAATAAATAAAAAAAAAGTAGGACATAACAGAAATAGAATAGAGTGATAGTGTTAGAGAGAAACAAGTAGATACAATAGAAATAGAACAGAGAGTATTAGTGTTAAAGGGGTTTTTGTTTTTTAATATATATAAGAAAATAAGTAGATATAACAGATTTAGAATAGAGAACGCTACTGTTAGAGGATCACGGTTTTTAATAAATAAAACGAAATGTAGACATAATAGAAATAGAATAGAGAGTGTTAAAGTGTTTTTCTTGTTTTTAAATATAAAAAACAAGTAGATAGAATAGAAATAGAACAGAGAGTGTTAGTGTTAGAGGGGGTTTTGTTTTTTAATAAATAAAAGAAAACAAGTAGAATAAAAATATAAAATAGAAATAGATTAGAGAATGCTAGTGCTAGTGGGTCAAGACAATCGAAATAGAATAGACAGTGTTAGTATTAGAGAGTTTATGGGAGTTTTTTTTTAAATAAATGAAAGAAAACAAGAATAGAAATAGAATAGAGAATGCTAGTGCTAGAGGGTTAAGTGTAGATGGAAGAGATGTGTCTTTAGCTGTTTCTTAAAGATGGCTAAAGACTCAGCTGCGAGTATTGTTATGAACTCCACATGATCTCAACATGCTATCCCCATTACTTCTATACCTCTGTTCTCTTAGTGTATGACAACATTTGACTTTCTAAACTATTTTAAGCAGAAACATCTGAGGCAAAGCTACTAGAATGAAACATTACTACGTCTCCTGAGCTACTAAAGAGCAGCCTTTGAGTAATAAAATGCTCCTCTAGGAATCTCACGCAAAAATGAAGCGTCAGACATGCCCGAAACAGAATGAAGAACTACAGACAGCAGAATATGAAAATATCGAGCGCAAAAAAGCCCTGAAAACCTCTGTTGTCCTGTTTGTCCTTGAATGAAGAGAGTATGATGTATCTGTGTCTCACTCTCATTACACTCGTCAGTCTGAAAGTCTGCCTGTCTTCCTGTATGGAGGAGAAGACGCAACCTGATCCCTCTACACAGACTGGCTACTCCATCCACCCAGCGGACCCACAGTACAGATGAACCCAATACTTCAGGTTTCTTGTTCTCTTCACTGGAAAACTCAGAGGTTGGGAACACGGAGACGATCTTAAAGGGACAGTACAAACTTAATGTGGATTCGGACGGCAATTAAATTACGACACAACCTTGGTGTTTGTCAAAAAACAGTAGGTAATTCGGCCGGGGATTTTTACAAGGGTAGTGAGAGATAAAAAACGACATTCTGGATTCAGACGGCAATTAAATCACCGACTACCCCCTGTAAATGGTGAAAATCACTGCCGTCCCCATGAGAAACAATTACCGTCCGAATAGGGCTGTAGTCAGCATGTTGTATGTTGTAGACCCATCAAAATAAAGTGTTAAAAGATATTAAGCAGACAGTCTACTAATACTCTAATGACTGCTAGTTGACATGTAGTTGCAACGTTACTTACTGTTAGCAGAATGTCTAAAGTGGACTATCAAAATAAAGTGTTACCGAAACTCCTAACAGTAAATATTAAACTTCAGCATGTTATTTATGTTTGACAGCATGCAACACGCTATCAGCAACTCTAAACACCTTTGTATAGGAAAACCCTCATATAACTCAAAACACCTTAGCAACTGCATAGCAACACGCTAAACCCAAAACACGTTAGCGACTGCATAGCAACACCCTCACGTAACTCAAAACAACCTAGCAACTTGGCAACCGCATAGCAACACCCTCACATAACTAAACTCAAAAACCCTAGCAACTGCATAGCAACACCATAGCAACCACCCAGAACACCATAGCAACGGCACATAGCAACACCCACATCACTCAACTAACAAAAAACTCCCTAGAAACTGCATAGCAACATGCTAACAACCCAAAACACCTTAGCAAATGCATAGCAACACCCTCACATAACTCAACTAAAAAAACCCTAGCAACTGCATAGCAACATGCTAACAACCCAAAACACCTTAGCAAATGCATAGCAACACCCTCACATAACTCAACTAAAAACAACCTAGCAACTGCATAGCAACACACTAAAAACACCCAGAACACCTTAGCAACTGCATAGCAACACCCTCACATAACTCATCTAAAAAAAAACTAGCAACTGCATAGCAACACGCTAACAACCCAAAACACCTTGGCAACTGCATAGCAAAACCCTCACACAACTCAACTCAAAACAACCTAGCAACTTGGCAACCGCATAGCAACACCCTCACATAACTAAACTCAAAAACCCTAGCAACTGCATAGCAACACCCTAAAACACTCAGAACATCATAGCAACACCCCCCCCCCACCCAAAACACCTTGGCAACTGCATAGCAACACCCTCACATAACTCATCTAAAAAAAAACTAGCAACTGCATAGCAACACGCTAACAACTCAAAACACCTTGGCAACTGCATAGCAAAACCCTCACACAACTCAACTCAAAACAACCTAGCAACTTGGCAACCGCATAGCAACACCCTCACATAACTAAACTCAAAAACCCTAGCAACTGCATAGCAACACCATGGTTGATCCATGATAACAACCCAAAACCTTAGCAACCGCATAGCAACACCCTCACATAACTCAACTCAAAAAACCCTAGCAACTGCATAGCAACATGATAACAACCCAAAACACCTTAGCAACCGCATAGCAACACCCTCACATAACTCAACTCAAAAAACCCTAGCAACTGCATAGCAACACGCTAACAACTCAAAACACCTTGGCAACTGCATAGCAACACCCTCACATAACTCAAATTACCCTAGCAACCAAGTTAATGAAATAAAGCAGAAGAAATTAAATAAATATAAAATATTAAATAACAGAATAAAACTAAACAAAAAATTTAAATGTTGCCTTAAAATGTTTAGGTTGGAGCACTAATATTTACACAAAATTGAACTAAAACTAAAACTGAAATAAAAATAAATTAAACCTAAATAGTAATAATATGACAAAAAAAATTAAGTAAAATGAAAACTGAAAATATAAAAAGCTTGAAATATTAAAAACTATTATGGTATACACAGTACCTACCACTAAAATAACATTGATTTTGACACTTTCAATCAGTACACACACACACTCTCAGCAAACATACTGTTAGTCTTCCTTTAACACACATCCAACTAAGCGCTCAATTTAGCTTAATGTTACTGGCAGAGGTGACCCGTCTGAGCTTAATGAGGCAGCGACAGGTGCAGCTTCCTGCTGAAGTGCAGGTCATTTCCTGTTGAAGTTGACGAGCACAAGGTCACAAAGCGTTCTGAGCACCAAAACACACGCAAACATGCATTCACTTAGCCATTGTCATAATAACGAAACACTGTAAATCAGACTCAGATGGTTTGCTGGTCTTACACAGCAATTTTCACATGATCAGTCCAGTCTGCTGGCTGCTTTTAAAGAGATTTTCAAAGCTAGACCAACTTAATATTGGCATGACCAGGCTGGGAGACCATCTTAAACCATCTATAACCACCTTTAAATGAATAGTGCACCCAAAAATGAAAAAATTGGTGTTGAACTGGACTGGAATTGGAACACCTGAACTGGAGCGCTGAATGAGTTAATTCATCATTGGATCATATACACTAGTATTTTGGCTCATTTCGAGTCCAGTTTCTTGCACAGACCAAATGTTTTTCCTTCATAAGATCTCAATATATCGTCAGGAGCCACGGGTATTCATTTTGTTTCTTGATATATTTTTTTTATTCTCAACTACCTGTACGGGCAGCTGCTGACTTGCGTTTATTATGAATTACCAAGGACAACAGTTTCAGCTAAAAATCTCCTTTACTGTTCTACTGAAGAAAAAAAGTCATCTACATCTTGGATGGCCTAAGGGTGAGTAAATTAACGGCAAATTTTCATTTTTCGGTGAACTATCCCTTTAAGAAGTTTGCTTATATTATAGCCTCAGTACAGACCAATGTGTACTGGCTTACAGATTAAGCATAGCCAAAAATTGCCGCATATACTGTAGCATTCAAACAAATAAATAAACATTACTTGCTTCAATTATGAATAATTTTTAAATTTGAGGACATCCATGAAAGAAGGTCTCCAAAGTATAGCCAAGTAAACACAGAAATTCACTCCCCCAGGCATGCACACACACACTTGTTAGTATGCTTGTTAGTATGCATGTGCACATCCTCACTAGCCAAAACATACACATGCACGCACAGGTTGAGAGGGCATGTATGAGCTCAATGACCTCGCAACACCCGCTGTGATTGTCTGTGGTCACTCTTCTGGGTGGAATAAGGTCAAAGATCACGTACAGTTGTGGCTGAGGATATCAGGCTGAATTTACGATTGCTTGTACGTGTGAGATCTGCAGGCATGTTCAATTAAGTATTTGGCTTCTGGTGGCGTAAATGGGAAATTGCTCTTTCACTTTGAAACACCTTTCAGGTCACTCAAGGTCGTTCCAATCAGCGCTGCCATTTAAAATATAATCAGCGGTCGTGAGGCTGAAATTACAGGTCACTGTTTTCAGCCTTAAACTGGAAAAAACCCTTTCGAGTCCTCACGTGACGTCACCGGAAACTCGCTGAACGTGTGTGATATCAAACGCTTACAAAACTAAATAAAGTACATTTAATGAGGAAAACATAATGTTGCTAGGATGTTCTGTGTGGTTGCAAGGGTGTTGCTATGCGGTTTCCAAAAGGTTCTGAGTGGTTTCCAACATGTTGATCGGTGGTTGCTATACAGTTATTAGGGTGTATGTAGGTGGTAGTTAAGTGTTCTGAGTTCTTTGTAGTGCTTTGCAGTTGCTAGGATGCTCTGGATTGTTGCCACAGTGTTGCTATGTGGTTGCCAAGGTACTTTTTTTTTTGCCCCCAAAAACAAAAAAAAGGTGGTTTTCAGCATGTTGCTTGTTGGTTGGTACTGCATGTGGTTGCTAGGGCATTGCTATATGGTTTCTTTTTGTTTTTCAGGTATTAAATTTTTTTTAAGAATGGTAATGAGGTGGTTGCTACAGTATGTTGTTGCTAGGGAGTTGCTACATGGTTTTTAAGGTATTCTAAGTGGTCTTTACCATGTTGCTTGGTGGTTGCTACAGTATGTGGTTGCTAGGGCATTGCTATGCTGTTTCTAAGGAATTCTAAGTGGTTTTCAGCACATTGATTGGTGGTTGCTACAGTATGTTGTTGCTAGGGTGTTGCTCTGCAGTTTCTAAGGCATTCTGAGTGGTGTTAAGCATGTTGCTTGGTGGTTGCTACAGTATGTGGTTGCTAGGGAGTTGCTATGTGGTTTTTAAGGTATTCTAAGTGGTCTTTACCATGTTGCTTGGTGGTTGCTACAGTGCGTGGTTGCTAGGGCATTGCTATGTGGTTTCTAGGGTATTCAAAGTATTTAAATAGTTATGAATGGGTTATTAATCATGATCCGATTGTTCAAACGCCCAGAGTTTCACTAATGAACAAACCGCGTATGAGGCTGGAGACGACAAACTACCTGGGGTTTTGGTCAGTAGCGGTTGATGGGTATTCGGAGTGGTTGCTAGCCCATGTAGGCGTTCTTGTAGTGTTTGCAAGTTGCTATGGAGTTGCCTAAGGTGTGTGGGTAGTCCTTAGAGCATGTTAGCAGATGCAACATTTGAGTCAATGCATTATACCTTTCTTGCCCCATTGTACAACAAATGCATGTACATTAATGGTCTTACTGTGGGTGCGGTAACTCCACCAGCTTGCGGGACCCCCCATCAGCAGACGCAGCAGGAGCTACCAGCAGACACCACAAACGGTTCGCCAACGACACCAGACAGCACGCTAAAAAGAGACAGAGACTGTGAACGCAAACCAATGTTAATATCCAAGAAAGGGGGAACAGTCTGACATTACTATGACGGCGAAACGCCTAAGAGTTTAGAAGCTCTGAAGCCTAAAATTGTGGACGATAGTTTCAAGATGGGAACAAATGTGATGGAGACAAAATCGAAGGGAGAAAAAAAGGCAATTGGAGAGGGGAAAGAGGGCAGAGATTAGGAGTTTTCGACTAAAAGATGAGATGCAACTAACCCCAAACACATACTGTATCAATCTCGACACTTACAAATGCAAGATCAAACATGTCCCAAAAACAAACTAATGTAGATTTGGACTATTTCATCTGTAACAGGGCGTTGCTATGCAGATGCAAAGCAAAGGTGTTCTGAGTGGTGTTAAGCATGTTGCTTGGTGGTTGCTACAGTATGTGGTTGCTAGGGAGTTGCTATGTGGTTTCTAAAGTATTCCAAGTGGCTTTCAGTATGTTGCTTGCTGGTAGCTACAGCTAGGGAGTTGCTATATGGTTTCTAAGGTATTCTAAGTGGTCTTAACCAGGTAGCTGGTAGTGTACGATGTGGTCGAAGGGCAGCACTATGCGGTTAAGTGTTCTGTCAATGGTGCTTGTGGAGGCTACCGTAAGTTGCTAGGAGTGGCTATGAGTGTCTAAGTATTGTAAGGGTTCAGCAGGTGCTTGGTGTAGCTACGTATTGGGTGATAGGCATTGTAGGCAGTTTCTAAGGTATTCCAAGTGGTTTTCTCAGTTGATTGGTGGTAGTTACAGTATGGGGTTGCTAGGGTATTGCTATGAGGTTTTTAAGGTATTCTAAGGTATGGTTCTTTTGATTCTAAGTCACTAGAGAATGTGGTTGGTAGGGTGTTGCTGTGTGGTATTTTAAGTGGTTTTCAGCACATTGCTTGGTGTTTGTTACAGTATGCGGTTGATTGGGTGTTCTGGGTGGTTGCTAGACCATTGCTACTTGGTGTTCTGTGTAGCGTGTAGCATGTTGCTATGAAGTTGCTAAGGTGTTGTGGGTAGTCACTAGGGTGTTGCTATGCAGTTACTAGGGTGTTCTAGGTAGGCTGCAGTAGGGTGGTACTTGGGTTTTGGGAAGTCACCAGGGCTTTTTTCTATGTGGTTTCCAAGGCATTACTATGCAGTTGCCGAGGTGTTCTGAATGTTTTCCTCATGTTGCTCTGTGGTTACTAAAGTGTTCTTGGTAGTGTGCAGTTTTTGTGGTATTTAAGGTGTTCTAAATGGATTTTACTGTGTTGCTCTTCAAACTGCAGTACATGAGCTGAGAGAGAAAACTGGCATTCAACAGTTTAAGCTAATGACTGCAGTCAGACATTTCATAACACAACAACACATAAAATCGATATGTAGCTAAAAGAGTCTGCATACACATGCTTACATAGACTATAGATTTTGTTTCAATTGACAATGACACATGAAATGCAGCTTGCTAAGCTAGAAGTGCCTGCGATAGGATACATAATGACAAAGGAAACAGTAGGTATAACATGCATGTAGTAGATCAGTGCTGAGGGCCACAGATGTGAGACATATAGAGAGACAGACAGAACTGACAAAGACAGAGAGAGACAGGAAAGGAACCTGACAAAATATGATGAATGGACACATCTGTTGATGGAGGTGTAAGGAGGAGATGGAGGGATGGATGGATAGTTGAGGGGAGGGAGGGATGGGAGTAAAGAGTGATAAACGTTTAAGATCGATCTCTCCTGTGAACTGAAGGGACAAAGTGTGATGCACTTATGCAGTAAGTGTGTGTGTGTGTGTGTGTGTGTGTGTGTGTGTGTGTGTGTGTGTGAATATAAAACCAGGATATTTGACTCTGTGTTCCACAAACCTTGTGAAAATGAAGCAGAAGCAAACTTCAGAACGAGCTTCTGTTCCACATCAACCATGTTTAACCCGTCATAAATTTATTAATAATAGAAATAAATATAAATTAATTAATTAAACAGGTATTTTCCAATAATATATAACAAATAATATTTAATTATTAAAAGTTATTGTTATTATTACATAAAAATATAAAAGTACATTTTATTTTACTTATTTCTTTTATAGATATATATAATATACAGATCTAGACAGTAATACAAATCTACACACCCCAAATAAAAAAATATATCTTAATTATGATATAATATATATATATTAGATATATATATATATATAATATATATATATATATCTATATATATATATAATATCTATATATTAATTTTTTTGCTACCGGAAAAAGCAAGATAACATGCAACATAAATGAAGGACACCAATGGTAGCAAGACAATCCGAACACCCTAGCAACCACAGAGCAAACAAACACAATGTTTTCTTTTTTAACACCTTCATCTGTTGTTTTGTTTCAAACCTTACACACGTCTTATCAAATGTTTTGCTTAAGCTATATTTCTCCAGAATAAATGTCACCAGCTTTTATATTTTGTTATCTACATTCCGACATTTTGAGATGTCCACATACTTTTGTAAGTCGCTTTATCTTTTTCTCTCGTTGTTTCCCTCAGCGCTGTTATAATCAGACATTGAAGAAGTAGTTCTGGGGAAAGGATTGTGTTTTCTCTATCTCTTTCTCACAGACTCTCTCTTACCCATACAAACAGAACAAAACACAGTTCACCACTTTTGAAAAACCAGTTGCATTTCTCTACAAACATGAACTGAGGTGAAACAGATCAACACTGACTTAATGCCGGAAACTCATCCAGATATCCTCCAGATTTGCTCCAGTAAAACAGAGTGTGCTTGGAATTGCATACCTCCCTACTACCATACTACTTTTTACAGTATGTAGTATGTATACAGTGTACAGTATGGAATATGGTTGAGCTATTACCTTTATCAAAATGCAGTGCACAAAAAAAAACGGTCCAACAATGCAATGCACTTGACTTCACGTTGCAAATGAATCATATGATTTTTTTGAACATTTCCTAGCATTTCCTCGAGTTCTAGAACAGGAATATTATTATTATTATTAGTAGTAGTAATAAAAAATCATTCATATTTATTATTATTATAGATGATCTTATAAATATTATATTATTATATTATAAAAATTGTTAATATGATTATTAATTAAGAGGGGTTTAATATACATATAGGGGTTATTATCGCAAACTAAAACCATAAGAACAATAACGAACTTTTCGTTACTAGAAATGACAAATAAAAGCATAATGAAAACACACATAAAATATTTTACAAAATTTTTTATACAAATTAATTCAAAGGCAACATTTAGGATTTTATTTAGTTTAATTGAAGAAAATAAAATTAATAAATCAATAAATTTAACAAATAATAAATAAAAAAGAATAACAAACATTAAAAAAATGAAATAAAAAATTACAAAAACACACAACACAAAAACATACTGTTTACTTAATAAAATAAAATAAAATATAGAAAATAAAATAAAAACCTTTAAAAACTTGTTTTATTTCAGCTAGTTGCCAAAGGAAACATTTATTATTTTTGTTTAGTTTAAGTTGAAGTACTAAAATACTTAATACTAATAATAAAATACAAAAAAGTTTTTAACTTTTTTTTTTTTTTACACATGTAACAGTGCCTATTGCATACTGTTCCGCTCTGTCTGGATGCATTATGTTTGTATTTATATATTTTTTCATATTGCCAAAGTAGCAGTACATAATGTGTAGCCTAAGCTTTTAGGGCAGCTCAAACCAAGCGGTCAAGGTTTGGCTAGTTAGCATGATCCTGTTAGCCTTTGCTGGTATAGTGTAAACGGACACACGAAGCTTCTCTCTCCACTGCTGGCCATGTATTCTGACAAAGCAGCTGCAGCTTTCAGAGAAGCCTACACAGACTTTCCTTTTTTATGCAGACTCGCTGCTGAAATCAACGAAAGACGCAGCAGCGCACATAACAAACGTCCTCCAGCCTGAAAGAGCCTGTGTTTCAACACAAGAGAGGTCTGAGATCAGAGAACAGCAGATGTGACTCTGTGAAGCAGCAGGCAAAAACACACCGCTCTTGCATGTAAAGACAGTAAGTGACAACCAGAAGTCACTCATTTTCACCCACAGCAGCTAATTTATGGGCTTCTGCTGTTAAACTCATGAAGAAATGCACATTGATTTACAAATAGAAAACTGGTTCATAAATAAAATGAGATTTGCACAAAGCTATTTTAACTACGGTACAAAATTAAGAGGTATTTCATGCAAACATGCACAATGGAAATTTACGAAACGAAGAAGGTAATTATTGGTTATTATTATTATTATATACAACCTACATTATAATATAGATTATTATATATTTTTTTTTGCAATGAAAACTATATACAATATTTATACCAAAATAATATTTATTAATATAATGATAACTACTTAATATAATAAAACAAACTAAAATAAAACCATAAATGGCAAAAAAATAAACTAAACTGAAAAGAAATAATTGATAAATTGAAAATAAATTGAAAATAAAAAAGACAAGCAGAATTTAAGTTACTGTAACCTGTGAGGCACGAATAATATTGTACAAATTCACGAAATTTATTTAGCAATTATTTACACAAAAATTCATTATGCTTGTTTCATTTCAATCGTTAAAAAAAAATAGTGAATTATTCAAATTAAATATATAATTATCATAATCATTGTGTGTCCCTGGGTGTTAAATCTATGGCCTAGTTCCACTTGATCTAAAGGAAGACAGGTTTCTTAGCAAATCCTGCTTAATGCTGGACCGTTTGGTGAGGCTGTGAACCTGTGGCCTTAGCCTTCATCAAAACAACCTTCACCTTTATCTGAGAAAGACACAGAGCAGTAGATTATGTTTGTGTCTGTCTCTCACACACACACACACACACATATCTGGGTCTTTTATCAGAGTGTGTGTCAGTGTAATCGCTGCTGACCCCAGGGAGCAGAAGAGAGGAATGGGAGGATGAAGGTGCGTCTGCGCCTCCGGCCAGAGGAGGAGTACGGCTGATGAAATCTAAACGAGGGAACGTGTCCCCGCTGAAGGACACACACAACACTGGAGCCCCGTATTTCTTCACCTAAACAGTGTGCAGTTAATAGAACGAGACAGACGGAGAAAGATAAGGAGAAGTTTGGTTATTGTTTTGCATCTGAAGATAACGTTCCTCTCAGATGGCCACCGCGAGTGCTTTCTGATCTCTGATATATGAAGAAGTTGGCTGTATAACACTGAAACCTCACAGACGTGAATCTGCACTTTTCAAAGACGGACCCGCCCTCTAAGTATCCAAAACCTCACAGATGATTCGAAGAAATGCAGAACTTCACGGTGTAAAAGCGCAATAGAAAAGCCGGCGGGAAATAAACACCTCAACCTTTTTAATATCTCAACTGTTTGTTCTAAACAACAACATGACGTTCTCACAAATATGAAAAGTCATATAACTCCAAAATCCAAAGAAAGAACATTGCTATTTTATTATATGATTATTATATATTTATATTCATAATAATATAAACAGATCTTTATGTATCTGATGTATAGTAATGTGAAAATAAGAAATATATCTAATTGTCAACCATTACTAGCTAAAGAAATGTAATATATTAATATAGAAACATAAAATAAAATATTATTATTAATAATCAGTAAAGTACAGCAGCAAAACGGTCTATTTAAGTCAAAGATACGTGAGCACAAATGTGATTACACACAAAAATGGTAATGATAAACTGTAATGTTTTAGCCAAATTAAAAAAAAAAAAGTAATAAGTGGACCTCAGGGGTTAAAATTATAAATAAATGCATGAGCACTTAAAAATCTTTCTGTCAGAGTTTAAGCTTTCTCTGTCATTTATGGGTCATATGATATTTCAATTTGCTCTGCTAATACACTTGATCTGACTATAGGATTTGATAATGGAGCAAATTACACTTCCAGAGTGCAAAAGAAAGCCAGAGACGGAGAGAGATGTGTGTGTAAGAAGGTGAAACGTCCATCTGTAGTTTGGAGCTAAAAACATCCTGCTGCTAGTAGATGTTAGCCACTCCGCTAAGTATCCAGAGCACTTAGCAGCGGCGCTCTTATGTAATCTGCTTGTTCCTCTTAAATATTCATAGCGGTTAGTGCACAGGCTTCAACTCGCTGAGCCGCACCACTTGTAGCACTTCAACATAAAAAAGTCAAAAATAAAACAATAATAAACCACATTTTAGCCGTTTTTGTTCGCCCATGCAAACACATGCAAACACATGTTTTACCTTATTTGTATATTTTTACCTTATTTGTATAGTTGTATTTTGTATTTTGTATTTAATCTGTATTTATGTTATCTGTATGCACCCAAGGGTCTGAGAGTAACGCAATTTCAATTCTCTGTGTGTATGTGCTGTACATGTGGAAGAATTGACAATAAAGCAGACTTGAACTTGAACTTGAACTTGAACACTGCCGTCAACATATCTTAGGTTTCTAGGCGGGTGTTTGCTAGCCTAAGTCTACCTCTTCCTGCTTTATTTTATCATCCACTACAATATACGCTACCTTTCAAAAGTTTGGGGTAATTTTTTTTTAAAGGAAATAATTATTGTATTCAGCAAGGATGTATTAAATTGATCAAAAGTGACAATAAAGACATTTATAATGTCTATAACATTATGTCTGTAGTACTAGGGATGTACAATACAATGGCAACATATCGTTAATATCATTATTATAACAAATAAAGCTGTCCAAATTCGATACTCATTCAATACCCATGAATTGCCGTACACACACACCCACAAACACACCACACATATACATATACAAATGATATATATTTGTGCTGTCAAACGATTAATCGCGATTAATCGCATCCAAAATAAAAGATTTTGTTTACATAATATAAGTATGTGTGCTGTGTATATTTATTATGGATATATAAAAATACACACACATACAGCATATATTTAAAAAATATTTACATGTATATATTTATATATATATATATAATATAAATTATATGAATATAAATATAGACATGGAAATATTTTCAAAATATATACTGTAGGTGTGTGTATTTATATATACATAATAAATAGAACACATACATATATTATGCAAAAAAAACTTTTATTTTGTATGCGATTAATCGCGATTAATCGTTTGACAGCACTAATATATATATATATGAAGCCCAACTGTTTTCGACAATGATAATAAGAAATGCTGAATATGCCTAAAAAAATGCTAAAAAAAATCAGCTTGGCCATCACCGAAAAAAATATATTTTAGAATATAACCAATTAAATAGTCATTTTAAATTGTAATAATATTTCACAATATTACTTCTTATACTGTATTTCTGATCAAATAAATGAGCATAAGAGGTTTTAACAGTTTTAGAGATTTGTTTAAATCTTTCACCCTATGCATGATCTAAACTAATAATGCTTACCAAGCAAATGAAACCGTTATTTACATCACCCATAATGCATTTCAGCATCTTTGTACACCGTCAAGAACACAATCAGACCAACAGGCCACTGCCTTGACCTGTTCAACAATAAGACGACATAACTGTGTACGTTTGTCCTCTTTTATCACGTTTAACAGCACCATCTGATGTACAAATCTTCATGGCGACCCGCTGAACCGTAACGCTGGACTTGTGCTCCGGGTCCACGAGCCGCCACAGGACAAAAACAAACGCAATTCATGTGACCAAACCGTCACATCCAGAGACTTACGTAACCGTACACTGCATCTGACCACTAATGGCTAATAAACTAGTATAATCTTAAATTAAAACACCTGAAGGAAATAATTAGAACCGTGCTGCGGGCTCACAGGAAGAGTAATTAATCTGTTTTAACAGATGGGGTTCGAGTACCTCGTTTTTTAATTTGGCCCTTTAAAACTTGTTTCCTCTTGAGGCCGTTCTGGACCACGATGCGCCTGCTTGGTTTCATTGGCTGGTTGTCATGGATACGGTAATTTAATCAGTTCCCTGGCTAGTCATGTGACCCCCGCATCCCATGTGTGATGGTACCAGCGCTTGATGGACAGCTTTAATGCAGGGTGTGTGTGTGTGTGTGTGTGAGCACATGGAATGACAGCAGCGCTGGGCGGCAGTGAATGAAACGGCTGATATACTGTAAGAAAAACACACCAGCCCATCCGGTACTTCCTGCTAAACATCCTCCATTCAGAGCAGTTATTAAATCGACTTGATCTGAAAGCCGTTTCTGCATTTTAAATGGGGTTTTAAGGTTCTGTGAAGTGAAAGAGTTTGAATGTTCCTTCATTTCTTGAATAAAAGTTCATTGTACTGTGAAAACATACTGATGCTTTCTTTTTAAAACTCAAAACTTCCTTCCCAGTTCAAAAATACCATTTATAGAAATGATGGGTGTGACATCACAAGAATGGATACATTAAGACCGCCCATATTTATGTGTCATGCCCATATTTGGTGTTTAACTCTTCAGTCATTGAAAAAAAAAAAAAAAAACGATGTCTCTGGAAACTGTTTGTTAAACAAAAATGATGTTTTGAAGTTTTAGTCTTTAGAGCACATATTTTAGAGCATGGTAGGAATTTCGCGGGAAATTCGAGCATGCCACCGCGTCATTACGTCATGTCTGTAAACAAAGAATTTGTCCTGTAAGCTGTATCGCGTGTGTGGATGCTGCAGGTGGCGGATCGTTTATAGCCTTTTCTCACAGCAGCTGGATTAATTAAATATATCATTTTGATGGCAGATTGTAATCCAGAAAGGATTATGTGTTTATGACACACAATTTAAGTGACTGGAATTAGATTACACTCCAGTTTTAAATGTGCATCTGATTACAGATAGCCTACGTGGGATTACACAAGATTTGTATTTTAAAGAGAACCAGTTCTAAGGAACAATAATCTGCTTTTTGGGTTAAAAATAAAATAATTTCTTCTTATGAAATTCGGGCAGGGTTTGGACAATTCAAGATTAGACTGTACAGAAATTGAAATCTACACGCTAATACACACTACATACACGTAGTCATGCAATGCTGATGTGGTTAACATTAATAATTTGAGAACAAAGTATAACAATAATAATAATTTTGTGCATGGTTTGAAGTGATATGAACTAACTGATGGTTAGATATATAACCATTGTGGCGCGATTTATGTAATGATTTTTTTCGCAGTTGGTCAGAAACAAATGTGGCAGACTTGTTACTTTTTGTTCAGATGAAAAATCTGGTGAAAATTCTTATTTGAGAATAAATCAATTCCAAGAAGTAGGTTAGAATCTGTGATTGCGAAGTACAATAAATATCCACACCGGTGCGGTGACTTACTGCCAGCCACACATACTCCTCAAAACATTAGATTAATCCGCTCTGGAACTGTGGCGGTGCACGACCCACGTAATGAAAATAATTATGCAAGTAACTGCAATTGCAGGTTTTCAAACAGAGATGGAGACAAAGAGGCAAAATTTACGGACTGCAGCTTTAATAGAAATAAAGCTTATAAGCTTATAATTGAAATAAAGTGATAGATGAAAATAATTATTTAAATTTCCTTGGCAACTAACTGAAATAAAATAAACTGAAGATGAAGTACTGAAATTTCCAACACTGAGATAAATATAAAGTTAAATAGAATTATTTTTAAAAACTAATAAAAGTGACAAAAGTACATATCAACAAAACTAAAATTGAATTGAAAACAGAAATGATAAAAAAGAATTCAAAAATTAATAAATACTATAATAGTAAATAAATAGTACTTAGCATATGAAATAATTTAAGGGAAATTTATGATGATTTGAATGAAGGAATTTTCCAATCCTAGAAACTTATATTTTATAAATGTATAAAAAAGTCAAATTTCCAGCTTATTTTGGCCAATATTAAAAAATAAGTTGAAAAGGTTGAAAAGTCTGTAAACCTAAACTAAAAAGATGGTGCAAAAACAATTTTCTCTCAGAAATTGCTAGTAAATTTCACAAATAATTACAAAAAATATGAAATTTTTAAGTTGAAAGACTGAAATAGACTGAAATTTGCTTCATTTACAACAGGGTGCCCAATAGGTCGATCGGTAGATCGCACATCATATGCTTTAGGTCAGTGGTTCTCAACCGGGGGACGCTAAATAACTTACTAAAATATAATATATTCACTAATTTCATGACTAATATGTTATAAATAACAGCACCACCTCTCTAAGTAGTCTGTGTTTCGGAGCAGCTCATGCTGTTTCTCATCGCGCTTTGTGAAATACAGACTGAACGGCGGCTCGAAACCGCTGTATGAGCATATGATGTGCAAACTAGCTCTCGGCTGGATAAAAGAAGCCAGTGTCGCACTAGTAGCCTAAAGTTTTAATGGATGACGATTGTAATCAAGGTGATTACAGTGAATTTACAGGGGTGCTACATTTTTTTTTTTTTTTTTTTTTTTTTTTTTTTTTTTTTTGGCAGCGCGGTATCCGTTATTATTGATGAGCAAACTAACTGTGTATGTGCGCTCTCGGCGCACTGATCACAATAACATATTACTTCTTGAACACAGTTCAGTATATTCACGCAGGTTAGTTGTATAAAGTGAGTTTTTTACAGCCGAGTTTCCACGCATTCAGAATGGTTTCATTTTTCATTTGTATTTTGGTGTGTTTAGTAATTATGAATGGATCCATAATAGTTTATATGCAGTCCTTTGGCATCTCCCTGTGGTCTTGTTTGGTATTGCAGGTTGACATAGTGCTTATTTGTTAAAATTACTGTATAATTGAGCTTTACATACTTTTAAGTTGTATAGAATATCTGCAGTGAAATTTGTGCAAAGTATGTTTGCAAAGAAGAACAGGCTGGGGGGGGGGGACCACTGCTTTAGGTAAATGCGGGCCCAGTTCCCAGTTCCAACTTCTAAAATATTTTTTATGGCATTGTACCAACCTTTCTTTCTTTCTTTTTTTCCATTGAAGACATCACACAAGCAGCACTTCCTGATTGGTCACTGACTGAATCCAAATTATTTAAGCAGTTTATTGCTACAGTCTGGCATTTGGGTTTAGTTTTGTGTGGATTAATTATCAATTGGATGCAAATGTGATTCTCATCCTTATTTAATTTAGATTTCATGATGATAACATTTATTATAATTCTTAATAACTCACTCCCGGAAACTATTGTACAATTTATGGCTGTTATCACAGGGAAAAAAAGAAAGTTTTGGGAAGAAAGTTTAAAGTTCTTTAAGTTATAGTATGCTCTCAAAAGATCAAGGAAAAGTTGATTTCTTATGACACAAGCTCTTTAACCGGTCCAGAATGATCTCGGTGTCTCTCTACACATTTCCTCCATCGGTTAGGTGCGAGGACAGCGGTACACGGGTCACATGTGGGTGTGGGTCAGCGACACCCATTCTTTCTTCTGCCGTTTTCTTCATCCAGTAATACGGGATCAAATGTCCAGTAGCAGGCAAACAGAGCGGGCGGCTTCACACATACACACAGTACGCTTTAGTGTAGATAAAAAGCTTTAGCCTCGGCCTAAAGAGAGATTTATATTGCATGACCTGAGAAACTGAAAACCTCAGTCTCTCTCTCTCTCTACTTCCCAGACGACTCCCTGAAAATGTCAGCTGAGGCTTAAAACTAATTCGTGAGATGATCAGACTATTAAACGGAAACAATCGCACCCGTCATCGCGTACAAAAGGCGCTAACTCTCTGTGTCATATCTTCTCTATTATGTCACGCTTATGAAAAGCTTTCATTATGTGCTTTTGTCCTTCTGCTGATCAGTGTTGGGGAAGCTACTCGTCACTCCACAAGCTACTCGTGATTTAAAGCGCTTCAACTACAGTCAAACTGCAGTCACGCTTTTCATAAGAGTTAGCAATACCCAAATCCAAAACATGATGGAGAAACAGCTGTATGAAACTAAATATAACAACAAAGAAAGACATGCAATACTGTGTGCAGACTTTGGTGAACACTAATGAGTGATGACTCAAATGAATCAGTTTGATCAAACCGATTCACTAAAGTGAATTATCTAAACAGGGCTGTGTTCAGTATGTTATTGTAGAATGCTACTCTTTTTTGTAGTATGGATACTCAAGCAGTGTGCATGTAACACACATATGAATAATATACATCAGAGCACACTGAGTAATACTGTATCCCACATTGCAATGCGCTCGACATGACCTCCTTTTACCATGTGATGAATGAACTGACTGTGAAATCAACTGCTAACAGTATCAAGATGGATGAATGGATAGACAAATAGATAGATAAAAAGACAGACCGACAGACAGACAGACAGATAGATAGATAGATAGATCGATAGATAGATAGATAGATAGATAGATAGATAGATAGATGGATAGATGGATAGATGGATAGATAGATGGATGGATGGATGGATGGATGGATGGACGTATGGATGCATGAATACACAGACAGACAGAGAGAAAACAGATAGATAGACAGATAAATAGATAGATAGGTAGACAGACTAACAGATGGATGGATGGATGAATAGACAGACAAACAAAAAGACAGAAAATAGATGGATAGACAGATAAATAGACAGACAAACGGATGGATGGATGGATGAATAGACAGACAGACAGAGAGAAAACAGACGGATAGACAGATAAATAGATCGATAGGTAGACATACAGATGGTATGGATGGATGAATAGACAGACAAACAAAAAGACAGAAAATAGATGGATAGACAGATAAATAGACAGACAAACGGATGGATGGATGGATGAATAGACAGACAGACAGAAAATAGACGGATAGACAGATAAATAGATCGATAGGTAGACATACAGACACACAGACAGACAGATGGATGGATGGCTGAATAGACAGACAGACAAAAAGACAGAAAATAGATGGATAGACAGACAGATAAATAGATAAGACAGACAGACAAATGGATGGATGGATGGATGGATGGATGGATGAATAGACAGACAGACAGAAAACGGACGGATAGACATATAGATAGGTAGACAGACAGACAGATAGACAAATGGATGGATGAATAGACAGACAAAAATACAGAAAATAGATAGACAGATAAATAGACAGACAGACGGATAGAAAATAGATGGACAGACAGATAAAAAGATAGACAGGCAGATGGAGAGATTGAAAACAGACGGATAGACAGATAAATAGATACATAGACAGGCAGACCTACAGACAGACAGATGGATAGCTAGACAGATAGATAGATAGATAGATAGATAGACGGAACGGAATGAACAGATAGACTGACAGACAGTTCACATCGCATATAAGCATAAAGTTCAATTCTGCTTAACTCCGTGGCATTGCCTGCGGTCTGTGTCGCTGAAAATCTCACTCTCACTGCAAATCAATGACTTGTGGTGGTTTTGTCTCTAAATCGCTGTGAGTGTGAACGCTCCTTTCGTAATCAGTTTGCCCATTAGCGCAGTGATTAATGAAGGCTTAAAGGTCAGACGGCCTCTCTCCTGTCATATTCATAAACGCTCGGGTTCGTCTCATGGTCATCCGCTGTAGACTCACTCTCTCTGTCTTTCATCTCACCCCTGTGTTTGCTTGTTGCCCATGTCCAACTTTTTATCCATCCCTTCACTCTTCCTCTCAGCGCAATACTCTATTCATTTAACAATTTGCCATAATCTACTCCTGTAATTTCTCTCTCTATCTCTCACTGTCTCGCTCTGTTGTTCCCTGATAAAGCCATAAAGATGAAGGGCAACAGATAAACAACTGCCGGCCTACTGTCCTGCCCTGTGGGGACGAGTGGAACGACAGAGCAGAGGGAGAGAAAAGTGATAGATATGGAAGGAGAGATACGGACGTTCAGCAGGAAGAAGAAGAAGCTGCTGGTAATGCTATTTAGGAATGATCTGTTGAGCTGGCAAACAAACACATGTGTTTATTCAGCTTAAAGGGACAGTTCAACAAAAATTTTAATTCTATCATAATTTGCCTACTTTCCACTTGTTTCAGACCTGTATGAGTTTCTTTCTTCTGTTGAAGACAAAAGAAAATAATATCCTGAAGAATATTGGTATACAAACAATTGCTGGTAGCCACTGACTTCCACTGTGTTTTTTCCATACTATGGAAGTCAATGGCTACCTGTTTGGTTAACCATTCCTTTAAGGGCACTTTTAGAAAATAAACCATTAGACTTAACTAGTACCAATATGCATCACAGTGTTTCAAAAAAAAAAAAAATTGTTTTTTTTTTTTTATTATTTTGAAACAGTTTCCACTTCCTGTGGTGTAAATGACATTAAAAAGTTTTGGAACAAAATGGCCAACTTCTTTTTCTTTATAATGAACATTGTAATATAGTAAAATATGTAATATAGTAAAATATTTTATGTATAGAACATGAACATTTTATGTACAGTAAAAAAAAAAATTCAATTCAATAAAATAAATACTTTCATTTTTGCATAATTTGACAAAATTACATCTTAGTTATAAAATGACACAAAAAATGTAATTTCCGTATATTTCTGATATTTTGTGTTGATTGTCATATTCTCTACACCTAAAAACACCTCTCAATTCTAAACAAAAAAAAAAAAATAAATAAATAAAATAATAAAATTCTAGGAATTGCTCAAAAACTTACAGTTGGGAGTAAAAAAGGTCAAGATGAAAAAGGCATAATTACCCTTTTTAATTTTCATTCCGTGGCGGAAACAAAATAATTTAGATATAAAAAATTCAACTGCAAGATGTAAAGTCAGGAAAGAGAATTCAAGTTTTTCTCGCAATTTTGACTTTTTCTCAGAATTGCAAGTTTCTTCAAGTTCTGCACACTAACTTTGAGTGAAAAAAAATCTGATAAAATGCGGAGATATAAACTGTGAGAAAAAAAAGTCAGAATTGTGAGATCATTAAAATTAACTTTTTTTTTAATTTATTTAAACAATTAACATTTTATTATTCTATGACGGAAACTGGCATCCATAAGTTCTACAAATATATTACAATATTTGTAGGGTGGATTTTCATCATTTAAGACTGAAAGTCTAGGCCTGGGAAAAGGGTAAACCTAAACCTATTAAAAGTCTTTAAAAAATTAAGCCATAGTTAAAAAAGTTTTAAGACTTATTTTATAATAATTAATTAATCAAAAAATATATATTTAAAAATTCATAAAAATCAACCCTAGGAACATAATAGCGCCCACTGAAGAAACACCACAGTAAAATCAGCCATTGTGAAAAAAACATGTTGGATATCCTACACGACTCGCCTCAGAGGCCTAGATTTGTGAAGACGCTCTAGTTTATGTTTAGAGGATTGATGTGGTGCTGTGAGACCCAGTTGGAGAAAAACAGCATCTGAAAACACACAGTGTTCGGTCAAATCACAGGCAGATGCGGTCATCCTGCTCAGAACAGGAAACAGTTGGTCTCTGACATCACTATCTAGGCTGACAGCTCAATCACAAGCAGCCCTCTCCATAGTGTCCTTATTTGACTAAATAAGACAACAGAATCATGCCAGATTTAATTAAAAAGTTGAGGTCTCGCCTGAAAGTTTAACTGAAGAATAAGAGATTTAATGAAAAGTAGGAAACTCATTTTGTGCTGGTCAGGTAGATGCACAAATACAGAACTAATTAAACTCATGTCCTAAAGATATTGACACAGTGGTCACACACACAGCAAAAGAAATGAAATGTTGGAGTGAATCCCATCAATTAGCAGTTTAAGAGGATCAAGTTGGTTTTGAAACATGGCAGCCGGTTTAGTGGTAGTTTAGGGAACAACTCAACTATCCTTTTAACCGCCTGAATTAGCTTAGACCAGCTAATGACCAGCTACAAACCATGTAAAACCACCAAGCACCTTGAGCTGGCTTTAGCTGGATTTTCCAGCAGGGACAGCAGCCCATTTGGACTCTGAACTATACGCCCACAAGGGACATTTCCAGGTTCACGTCCTAGATTCCCTCCGCTGCCAGTTACACACACTCGCACACACACACACACACACACACACATGGCGATGTGTGTTTGCAAGGCCCATACTCAAATCCGGCCAGACTCCACTTGCCATAAACAAATTACTGAAGATAAATGAGCACCTGGTGTCCTCTATCTCTCTTTCTCTTCCTCGTTCTCTCTCAGCCCGTTCATTGAATTAAAGTGTCCTGTAAAGCATGTTTTATGATAAGTTTGCACGTCGAGCCCGGCGGGCTCCAGAAGGGGACTGTTATCCCTGCTCCTCTGGCCTCGACACAAGAGCATCGACGGGGGCAGAGCTGTGGACTCCATTAAACACATCGTAAAGTGTTTGTCTGAAGATCTGGGGTCATCTGCCTGCCATCATGTGTGATTTTTTTCTGTCTCATTTTCTCGTTTTTTAGTGTTTGACAGTCTATCGAGATACAGTATCCTCCAAATGTTTGGAGGTGCCCTATAGGTTCTGGACAATATCAGAATAAACCATATCATTTATTGGTGTAAATGCATTAAAATAACTTTTAATTATCATTAAAGACCATCTTTCTGATCCTATAATAATGGAAATATTTAGATACAGTATCTCTGTCAGACATCCCTTTGGCATTTGTGATGCCCAATTACTGAATTAAACTTGACTCTGGTTTCTTAGTTTCAAAATGACTTCATACTATATATATATATATTATATATATATATATAGATATATATATATATATTATAGACGATATAGATATATAGAATATATATAAAAAGTTTCTTTCAAATGAGCATTTATCAGACTCCTATGAATGGACATGGTTGGGGGGGGGGGGGGGGGGGGCGGGGGGGAGTATTCAATACCTGACTAATAACCTTTTCTTTGCAATTGACGTGAAATTACTTAACCATAAACACCTAAAATAAAAATGATCATTTACAGAAAAAACTTTAATATTAAAAGATTGTATTATATTAAGTTTATATTATATATCCAGTGTAGACCATATATATATATATATAGATATATAGATATATATATATCTACACAACACATTAAATTCAAATTAATTCCATTTCAATTTAATTAATTTGTAGTAATTAATGTGCTTTATGATTTTATAAATTTTTTAAAAGTTATATGCAATTATGTTGTAATTTAGGCAGTATTCATGTATATTTTATATATACTTTATTTGAAAATGTTATTCAAACTGTTTTCAATTTTTTTATTTCAACATATAGTATGTTGTTTAATAGTTGTAGTTCAGTTTTAGATTTTATGTAGTTAGTACATTTCTAATTTTTGTTAAGTTTACATTTTGTCTAATAATTATATATGATATAACTTAAGCTAGTTTCAGATGTTGTTTTTTAATCTTCATTTTTTAAATAAAATGTTTTCAAAATAGTATTTCAGTTTTACAACTTAAAAATGTAATGTTTAATTCAGTATGTTACCTGCAGTTCTTTGTAATTTTGTCTACAATTTAGAATGAGAAAATTGTTTCATACCTTTTTTCAGTGTAAGAATTTCAAATCTAACTGAGAAAGTAAATACATTGAATTAAAATGCATTTTTTAAAGTATAAACACTGTAATAGTATTTTCTAGTGATTACACTTAGAAAAATAATTTTTTACAGTGTTCATCTGGTTACTTATTAACAGGGGGTAACGAGTTACAAGTAATGCAAGTTACATAATCAGATTACTTTTTCAAGAAACTAGCAAAGTAATGCATTACTTTTAAATTTACAACAAATATCTGTTACTTTTTCAAATAAGTAACGCAAGTTACTTGGTTTTCCAATGTATTCACTGACAGCTCTCCTGTTCCCATGTTCAAAGAATTTGTGAGTGCGGTACAGATGCTCTTTTTCAGCCCCTCATGAGGCTTATTAATTTTACTTTTGGTGTGAAAGGGCTTTTACAGTTGCCAAAAATATCACATGAGGGCTTTTCGTTATTAATAGGCAAACAAGCATGCTCAACCCAGGAGACGAAAAGTAAAGTAATGCATTACTTTCCACAAAAAGAAACTAAATAATACAATTAGTTACTTTTTCATGGAGTAACGCAATATTGTAATTCAATACTTTTAAAAGTAACTTCCCTCAACACTGCGTATTAATGCAAAGTCCTTTAAAAATGCTAAGGATTTATGCTGATACTGTCCCAAAAACTCTGAATGAGACCAAGATATTACCTCCCTTCTTCTCGTTCCCTCCTTCCTCTTTCGAGGGCAGGCCTGAGGGTCAGCAGGCGGAGTATGACATTTTCTCCAGAGCAAATGAAGGCTCTCTCTCCAGCGCTGGGTTTTCTTTAACCCTGACATTTGGCAGTAATTGGTGGACTGTGTGTCTGCGTCCCCTTCTCCATTCTGAGCAGGTCTCATGTCCGGAGATCAGCACACACTCACACGGCTGCACAAACAAGTACACACTCACAGGCTCTTAGATGTGTTTGTCAAAAAAAAATGCCTTTTCTCAAGGCATTTCCACTGCAAAAGGCTCTTAGAGAAGCCACTTCTTAAAATACACCCAGAGCGTCCCAACAGAGTCCTTGAAGAAACTACTGAGTATTGGAGAGATGGCTGACACTTTTTAATGTGCTTATTGATCTACAAAACATACTTTTGTTTGTGCCTCCAACAAATAAGTTTGGCCATCAGAAGTCCATGAACTAAAAATCTCCTGAAACTTTATCTAGAATTGCTTTGTTCCAAAGCCTAGTGAGCACCCTACCTAGACACATGTTGAATTCAGAATCGCATACTAGCATACTGCACTTACTATGGTACAAACAGTAAGAGTAGAAAATTAGAATATTACCTTGGCTACTAACTAAATTAAGTTTAACTTGAAGCTCTAAATTTACTCACAGCAAATAGGAGCTAAATCTGAACTAAAACTGTTAAACATTTTAATTGAAATAAAGCTTAAAATATAAATATTAGTTGAAAAACAAACTAAACAAAAATAACTAAAATAAGTAAGTTGAAGCACTAAAATTAATAACTGTAAATAAATGAAAACTATAACTGAAATAAAAATTTATAATAATCATATATTCAAAAATATAAAAAAAAAACTGACTAAAGCATATACTAAAATTTAAATTAAAACTGAAAATATAAAATCAAAAGCTAATTCTAAATATGAATAAAAACGAATTATTATGTAGTATATTATAAATACTAAAATAGCAATGCTCTGTACACAAAGCCTATTCTCATATTTGTCATAATCATGTTGCCTTCGAAGACACCTGATTTTGGCCAGATTCATGATTACATGCACTGTAAAAAAATTACTGTGAATTTAACGGTAAAAGACTGTAACAATGCTACAGTAAAAACCTGTTAAATGGTTAACGGTAAATTCCCCTACTATATACGGTGAAAAACTGTATTGGACATGACATGTATTGGACATTAATTTTACGATAGTATACCGTTTTTGGAACTGAAAAAGACCGTATAATTTACAGTGAATAACCGTAAATTGACATTCCCAGAATTCCCTGCGTTACCAGGTATTTCAAATTTGGTGTTTTTTTGTTGAAATACCTGTTTCTTTTTAGTTTTTTCTTATCAGTTTTGTATCAGTTTTGTATATTAGGGTTGTGTGTTACACCTAATGTTGTTAAATGAATGTTTCATGTGTGTTACCGTGATGGTGTTTAGCGTTTGTGTGAATGAGGCTGTGCACCTTCTATGTATGTTATTATTTAAAAGCTGCTTGTGATGGGCTTTTGTTCATGTGACATTCTCATCTCCACCTGCATGTGGTGGTTATCAGTGTATTACAAAGCTACAAAACACATTTCAGTACTTCAATAGGTTGTTATATCAGTTAATGAAATTACGGTATTTAACTGTAAATTTAAGTTAAAACCGTAAAACCTAAAACGTGGCTACCGTATTTTTTTACGGTAAAATTCCAACCACAGCTGCCGTTTTTTTATCGTAAATTTTACGGAATTTTTTTTACAGTGTGTAACCTGTCTGGAATAAGGCAATCCCAGAATGCACTGCGGCAAGCTCATTAAAAAAATATGAAAAGTGATGGATGAGTCAATAAAAATAGCTTAATGTAATTACACATCATATTGCTGACTTCTAAGATTCCATATTTTGGTCAAATTCATGATCCGTAGTGCTACAAGGCAATCCCAGAATGCACTGCAACAAAGCCAGTGCAAAAGCAGCAACAGCCAAGTAAAAGTATGGTTGGGTATCGATTGGGTTTTTTACGATACCGGTGCCAAATCGATACTTTTAAAAAGGTTCCGGTGCCTAAATGGTGCCTGAACCAATACTTATTAAAAATATAGAGTACTATAAGCACTATAAACACATGATGTCTGTTTCATTCATACTGGACGCCAGAGGGCGCCCTCGCACAGAAAATCCACATATCCAGTCACAGAAGTACAGAACTCATGACCCTCCAGGAAATCCCTTATATGGACAAAGGCATAGCTATTATAGCTGTAACTGAGTAAACAGAACATATAAACATTTTGAATGATAAAACAAAGACAATAAACACTTGACTGCAACAATATAGTTTATCTGTGTAAAATATTATAATATAATATATTTAAGCCATCTCTGGTATTTTCATAATAATTAAGTATGTTTATAATCCATTGCTAACCGATATATTCTTTTTAAAGTAGCCTATGGAACAGATTTTCTGCCTCATTCTGTGACAAGAAGCCACATCAGATCACAAAAGGAAGCATTTGACTGGTGTTGTGGAGTAAAAAGGTTATAATGTTCTCTTTTGTTGGACAACAGGTTTAGAAATGTGAATACAAGGGAAGTTTAGCTTTAGGCATTTTAATTTAAGCATGTTTAGCTTAGTTAACGGTAGGCTACCTGCTGCCATCAGAGCAAGTGTAATTACTGCATTCACGTGCTCCTCGGATGCTCTCAGTTCCCGAGTTGTGCTTTTAAGTCGGAATGTGAAAACAACATGGACGCTCTCGTTACTACAAAGGTTTGTTGGATTTGTAGTATTAGAGCTTTCCAACTTGAGTTCACGTGCATTTTCTCAGTCAGGAAATAATTTTTCACGTGCGATGCCAGTGATGATGCTTCATACGTTTGTTTTGGAGAACCAGAGGACAAATATTTCAATCGATCGATCAGGCATGGCACCGAAATGAGGCACCAAAATCTGCGTTCTGATTCGGTTCTAGTACATACCGGTTATATAGGTACCGGTACCATATTGGTACCGGGTTTCGGTACCCAACCCTACAAATAAACAAATAATAGTTAAATAAATTCAATAAAACATGGCCTATTTTACGCAATATAAGCATATAATGTATCTTTATGCTTATTCGAGTACCATGTTGTTAGCTTAGCAATATGCTAATATCAAATTCCATTGAATTCAATTATAAATCAAGAGCAGTACGGCGTATGTGTTTCTATCTATATAAAGCATCACTTACAAGGTTCCCTCACAGTTATATTCCATCTCACTTAGGAGGCAGCTGTCTACATAGATAGTAAGAAAGCAAGGGCAGCTCACTGTGTTTTCAAACAGAGGTCTTTATAGCGAGTCATATCTAGGTTCATTTCAGCTTGACTGCCTGAAGGAAGAAAGAAAAAACCCGGAGTTGTGAAGCTTCGCGTTTATCTGCTGAAAACACACACACCTGTAGGGAGGAAAAATCACAAATGAGATCTCAGTTGTTTCTCCTAGAAAGCAATAAGATGAAATGGAGACCAAATGGAGACTTTTGCTTCAAGAAGAAGCGTTTCCTGACACTGCGACTCTGATACTTTGAAGCCATTGGTCCGTTCATGCAATCCTATGTCAACTTCGGTTTCGACCAATGGTGTGACTTTGAGACGGGACTATCGGTTTGCTCAACCAATGGAAGGCAGAAATAGAGAAAAGAGATTTGGAAACAATTCTTTGCCAACTCCATTTGGTGTCATTAATGGAGCAGAAACTGCACACTAGAGTATCAAGTAAACAAGCACTTCAAACTGACTCTGTTTACTTTCTTTAAACACATTTCTAGTCTTAATGTGCGCGATTCATGAGCGTGTGATGTTGTAAAGACACAGACTGTTTATTTTAGGTGTCCTCCTCCTCCAGTAATCTCCCGTGTGTCTCCGTTAAGTCTCTGAAGCTATGAGAAAGCAACCTCAGAGCAATAACGATCTCCTCCGGGTGGCTAAATGGCTGGCTTCCTAGAAGGTAATAATGGGAAATGTATGAAGAGAAACAAAGGCATCGTGGTTCCAAAGCAGCAAAGACATCATTTTCCCAAGTCTTCAGTGGTACGGAGGAGATTGCGATGCTTGTAAAATAATTACGGCTCTTGTGCGTCTGACCGGCCACAAGACAAATTATAATAACACCCTGTGAATATCCAGAGTGCTTATAATGCATTAAGACACTACAAGTGCTCATAAAACAGTATGATTGTTGATGGTCCTTAAACAGATGAGAGTTAATGACAGGAACATTAAGATAACTCGCTTCCTCTCGCTCGGTGTCTCAGAGACGCCTCTAATGTCACAGTGGAAATAAGGCTGTGAGGGATAGAAGTACAGTTTTGAAGAGTTAAACTGCTGTGTGCTTTGGTGACGATGGTTCTGCTAAAAAAAAACATTGAAAATATGTGTGATGAAAAGATTTCACGTGGACAAAGAGGAGCTAATATGTGCAAAATGTTAGGGCTGTCAGTTTAATGTTAATAAGTGCAGCAATCAACTAATATAGATTTTTTTTTTAAATAAATAACAACAAACAATACAGATTATTTTCCAAGTGCTCAGGTGTCTAACATCAAAATGCGAACAGATATTTAATAATAGTTATTTTTTTCACTAAAATAATCAATACATAAAACCATCTATGCTTTTATGAATATTTAAATAAAAATATGTAATGTATATGATTATTATGTAGTATTATAATATATTCATAGATATCTATATACCATAAACATGAAAAAATAATAACATACTATTTCATTATAGCATGTAATTATATATATTATATCTAAATACATATAATGAACATACAATATTGAATTTTTACATAAAAAGACTTGTACTAAAGAGTCCCTATGCACTCAGGCAAGTATTTCAACACGTTTTATTTAGAGTATTTTTATTTGTTTATATAATGCATTTTAAGTATTATATAGTTAATATATTAATTCACATAATTAATATAGTATATAAGTATATTAACATAATTAAATACCATTATATATATTTACTAATAGATATAAATATATATAATTTATTAAATAATGAAATAGTATGCATTAGGCAAAGAATTAAACCTGTATATTTCTATTATTTTATTATTTAATGTATTAATTTCTATTTATTGTATTTCTTAAAATAGTGTGATAAATCGTAAATATCAATTAAACGTTTTAATAAACATAGTTCAATAAAACATATTTATTAATATTTTACCCACTATTTTTGTGCAGTTTTGTGTGCAACCCATTATTTTGTGTGCATAATGTAAAAACATCCATCTGACATGTGCACATATAGACTATAAAAGGTAAAAACATCCATCTGACAAGTGCACATAGACTAAAAATTTAAAAAATTTAAACTGACAGGCAAAGAATTTCTTCAAATTTTCAATGCATTTTATGCACTTTTATGCTCTTTAATGCTCTGCCACAGTAATGTAAAATTAAATATAGCCTCTACCCCGACTGAAGTCCATTGATAGATGCCTTTTGTGACTTTTAAAGAATGTAAGGACACATTTGATTAGAACATCAATATGAAACACGGCCATATGGCTCTCGTTTGCAATTACACCTGGCTGGGGAAAAACGGAGCAGCTTTACAATATGTTCTGTTACTGTCAACATTTATGATGATGAATTCACAGGTGAAGGTCGATTATGGACCAGCACAGGGTTTCAAAACATTCAAAGAACGTAAGGGTGTTGGGTTTGTCAGGGCCTTCAAAGCTATAGCCTTAAAAACCCTGCCTAAAACCCATTTACTTCAGATTATATTTGAAGGCCAGTCGACTGCAGAACAGCTTTACGATCCACTGTAAAATCCACAGCTTTATAGAAGAATCATCTTTACTGTTCACATAAAACATTGCTTGCTCACACATGACTGAAAATACTAAAACGGTCTCTTTTAAGAAGTATTATTTTAAGGTGTTTATGCCTAAATGTCACCAGTTTCCATTGTGGCCTCGCATGTACATGCAATATTCCACTTCAAAGCTCGAGAAAGGTAATACAGACCTCCTTGGCCCAGACAGAGGAAGAGTGGACGGCTCTGAGAGGCTCTTGTCCTTCGAGCTTACTGGCTTTGCCCTGGTCACAGTGAGACAATGGCTCTAAACGTGAGGCTGAGAATGATTTGTTGGTGACTTGACCTTTCCAGCACTTCAGAGGGGCTCTTTTAGCGACGGGGAGAAAGCGAGTAAGAGAGGGAGAAGGCTATCTGTGCGGCACGGCAGCTCAGCGGAGAGCTGTTTGGCTGCTATCTGGATCAGATAAGATTTCCCCATATTCAGGGCGGCGCAGCCTGGGGAGAGAGACGCGGCCGGGGGGCAGAGAGGGTCTGCTGCCAGACGGGAGTGAAATAATGTTATGTGCAAAACAGAGGAGGTACATGCGGACAGGGATGTTGAGTGGTTGTTGCATGTATTATGCAGTGACGAATGTAACAAGATATGTTTGTATGAGAGCAAACAGAGATGAGGTTTATTGATATCTATAAAGCATCGAGTGTATGCAACCTGTTAGTGCACTGTTACTACTCAGGTGTCGTTCTTTCATGGCTCAGGAGACTAAAAGGAATAGTTCATGAAACATTTAAAAAAAAAATTTACTGATGTAGATGAGTTTGTGGTAACACTTTCTATGAAGCCCGTATTTATAATACATTATAAGGGTATTCTTAAGGCATTATAATTAATGCATAATGCATTATAAAAAAACTTATAATATCATGAATACTCATGAATAATCATAACAACAGTTACAATACATTATAATACTTACCTATTTGTGGTTATAACTTTTAAGAGTATGATCATTTATAACACAATGAACATGCTGCATCCACTTTTACAATGGATTATATTTCTCATAGTTATAACGTATTATAAGTCTCATATCTTGCCATTTTTTTAGGCTACTTACTTAAAGCGGTCAAAGACCAATAGGGCTGCACGATAAATCGCATGCGATTTTTAATGCGCATCTTGTCAGTAAAGCTGGTTCTGTAATCAGCGGTAAATCTCTATCACCTACGGGCTTTCACATTGAGCAGCATTAACTACACCGAGCCGTTGTTCACTGACGAGCTGCGCAAAACCACGTTCATATTCGCGTGATTTTTTGCGCAGCTCGTCGTTGCAAGTACTTATTCTACCATACTAGATTCTACCATTCTTGAGCATACCAATACTCTAATGAGAGTTAGTTGGCATGTAGTCGCAAAGTTGCTTATAGTCAATTGATAAAGGGGACCATAAAATAAAATGTAACCATATAAAACATTGAATTTTTTAATGTCAATTAATTAACATTAGCTCCACAGGAAACACTCAAATAACACTCAACATCTAACCACTCACAAGCTGTACTAAGATACTGTGCAGATCTTAAATAAACAATGTCAAGATATGATACAGTCCATTATTCTGTAAATGAAGTAGATTTAATATGGTGTTCATTGTTAGAAATAATCATACTCTTAAACTTATAACCACAAATACGTAAGTATTATGATGTATTATAACTGTTGTTATGATTATTCATAACAACAGTTATTATAACATATTATAAGTTTTTAAAAATGCATTATGCATTCATTATAATGCCTTAAGAAATCCCTTATAATGTATTATAAATACGGGCTTCATAGAAAGTGTTAACGTTTGTTTCTTCATTAGAACAGATTTGGAGAAATGTAGCACTACATCACTTGCTCAGCAATGGATGCTCTGCAGTGAATGGGTGCCGTCAGAATTAGAGACCAAACAGCTGATAAAAACATCACAATAATCCACAAGTAATCCACTCCAGTCCATCAGTTGACATCTTGTGAAGCTAAAAGCTGCGTCTTTATAAGAAACAAATTAAGGCATTTCATAATGTTCATAATGCATAATAACGCTTCCTTCAGTGGAAAAAGCCCTTCTGCTGTTTTTCACTCACATCAAAAATCCACCAGCATATTTGTTGGGAATGGTTTCTAAATGTTTTGGCTTGTAAACGGTGCTTGATATGTGCAGATTTCTCTCTTGATTCAGATGAGACAACTTTTAGACCAGAGGACGACCATATTATGCATAAAGGACTCATATTTAGTGGAAGCAACAATGAAGTTAAAAATGTCTTGATGGATTTTGCAATTTTCACTTCAGTGGTGTGGATTATTGTGATGTTTTTATCAGCTGTTTGGACTCTCCTTCTGATGGCACGTGACGCAGAGGATCTATTAGTAAAACAAGTGATGTAGGCCTAATACTAAATTTCTCCAAATCTGTTCTGATGAAGAAACAAACTCATCTACATCTCGAACAGCCTGAGGGTGAGCACATTTTTTTTTTATTTGGGTGAACCATTTCTTTAAACCAGCAAGTCAATGTCTTCTGGATTACTAGAATCATCTAGACAACTGTGGTGGAGCAGCAAATGTTCATTTTTGGGTGAACAATCCCTTTAAAGGGGTCATATGCCCGATGTTAAAAATAACATTATTTTGTGTTTTGGTGTAATGCAATGTGTTTACGCAGTTGAAGGTTTAAAAAACATTATTTTCCACATACTGTACATTAATATTTCTCCTCTATGCCCCGCCTTTCTAAAACACGTTGATTTTTACAAAGCTCATCGTTCTGAAAAGCGAGGTGTGTTCTGATTGGCCAGCTATCCAGTGCATTGTGATTGGGCAAATACCTCAAGCATGTGATGGAAATGTTACGCCCCTTACCATATTTGGAATATCAGCGTCATGGCGGTGGCAGCAACAATACTACAGTGAGAATAAAAGTTATGCCTTCCTTCTTTGCGTAAACATTTGGGCGGTGTTATGCAAATCCTCCAACACAGGGACATATATATATATGTGGGGGCGTGTTTAAATTAGGCGTTTTAGGAAGGCTTGGACGAGTGTTAACTTTTATAAAGAATATCTCTTTGGGTTTGAGACTTTAGTCTTTGAAACTTTACAGATCTTACATATACACAAACAGCTTGTAACACTCCAAAGACAAAGGACAATTTTAAATCACATCAAATGACCCCTTAACTGAGTACCAACCTTGTCTCAGGTGTTTCTCCTAAAATTCCTTACAAGTTATGAGTCAAGTATAACAGGAATGTGGATTGCAGCTCAGATCATTTGGTCCCGGACGAACAGGTGAAATTTGAGTTCATAATGAAATTTCTTGCTTATGATTGTGGACTTGGTACACCTGTGCACATTTTGAAATGTTGAGATCTCTTCTGAAACTCTAAAGGAAACACACGTTATATTGCAGAGTCTTTTTCTCA
Organism: Sinocyclocheilus anophthalmus; assembly: GCA_018155175.1. Taxonomy (NCBI): domain Eukaryota; kingdom Metazoa; phylum Chordata; class Actinopteri; order Cypriniformes; family Cyprinidae; genus Sinocyclocheilus; species Sinocyclocheilus anophthalmus. The sequence goes on from JADLZN010003361.1 coordinate 83,440, forward strand.
GGAGAAACATCAGCAAACGTCTAGGAGAAACAATTGAGATATTGAAGACTCTAAAAATTGCTGTTTAGCGACTTTTAGATCATGACTGTTAGTGCTAGTACCTTTAAGCTAAAAATGTAGTCTCTCTCTTCCAAGAAAACAAACCAAAAATATTGATGACATCATCTCGCACTTAGGGGCGTATGCACATTTTTGTCCAATGAAATGCTGTCAAGAATTAGAGTGTCACCCCAGCTAATATAATTAAATTCATGATTAACAGCTGTGATGTTAAACATAAGGTTGTTTGCTAATAAAAAAAGTCTAAGCCTTACCACAACATCCTGTTTCAAAAGGAAATACATAAAATACAATTTCATGAGGTCTTAGCAAATTCATTCATGATTTTTTTTCCTACAAGGAGTGTTTATCCTAAAATGACTCTGTATGCTTGAGTCTAATTGTTCAGTCAGGTAATGAGGGTAATTTACATTTGTTTTGAACGATTCTGAAGTGATTTATGAGTGGTAATGAAATAAAGAGCGAGACGATAATGGTGCAGAGGAATATGAAGAGGAAATGAAGACAAAAGACACAGAATGGAGTGCAGAGAGAGAGAGAGAGATGCTTCAAACGAAAAAGGAAACAAAAGAAGAAAGAAGCCAGGCTCTTTGGCAGCTGGTGGCATCACAGGTGCAGCTCAAGCAGTGACTCTGGGAATATTCCTGGATGGAGTGATGCTGCACACATTATGGTAGATTCTCTCCGTCTTGTGTTAGATCGGATGACAAGGTCACACTAGCGGACATGAATTAAACCCGGTCTTGCGCTATGCTGGGAGTGGAGTTCAGCTCAAGTCAAACAGAGAGAGGCTGGCACACAACACAACAATGCAATACGTTAGTTATGCTTGGAAGCACATGCTGGCTGTTACCAACACTGGAGAGCAGAGGAACAATCCTAGCTCAAGGGCAATGAAAAATAATGTACAGTATTTACAAAACGTATTTTTGCACACAGGAATTATGAAAATAACAGCTTATGGACTGAACTGAAGGTGAAAGTGTGTTGTTCTGCATCATTAGCACAACCAAACCATTTCGTACAGAAACAAAGTATCTTGTGAAACTAGATATGTAAAATTAGATTTTTTTCCCCCATATAAAACTAATGTGTTGCAGATGTTCATTATATGTAAGCTTTTTTTACTTATTTTATTGTACACCATATAAAACTGGAAAAACTATTGTGAAGGACGAGTCACGTCAGCTAATGACTGTTTTCAAACAGGTTTTGTCTTCAACTAACACTGTTTGGTTAAACTTTTGACCCTAACTCACGCCAATTGATTTAAAACCAAAAAGTGGGATAAAAAGGCAAGACTGTTTACTTGACAGCTTTAAATGCAGGGTAGGTGATTTGGTTCAAAAACATTTTTTGTCAAGCTGGTTAAAAATCTCTTCACATCATGATAACAACTTTATATGTATTTATATAATCTGTGGAAGACGTAGGACCATAAAACATTCGTCCAATCATATCCCTCTGTCTGTGGGCTATGATAGGCTGTCCTACCTGCCTGTCAACATATGTATTTGCACACCTCCCCGCACCCTGTTTGCGCAGACACAATACATCATCAAGACGTTCCATTACGCTATTGCAGACCGAGCGAGAATGGAAGGCGTTATTATTGTAATATTATGCCCTTTGTACTGTAATGTTTTCTTGCTGGTGAATGAGACATGAGGTAATCTGACATCATTGCATTCAACCTTCCACCAACGTCATCTCTCATCATGTCGTTGGCTAGCCTCTGGTCTGCCTGTGCGCAGTCATGTGTTTTGGAGGTGTGGCTTTGGAGAGTAATTTGCAGGGAGGGTGGGATCTTATGCTTTCAAAGCTAGCTTGGTAATTGCTAGCCTCTCCGAAATCACCAACCCTATCTTAAATTAGGAAAATAATTACAATCCCATTAAGCATTGCACATAAAAACAATATAAACTTATAAAGCGTCTTAACGCTTTATTAGTTTTTGTACAAAATCAATTCCCCTCTTTGGAGAAAATGAATGGGATTTTTACTTGCACTCTATTAGAGTGTTTATAATCTTCAGGAAGTCAACAAACCAGCAGCTTCCTTAAAGTTGTCTCTGCACATTAAGCTTCATTGGAAGAAAATAAGTATTTTAAATCCAAAAAAATTACACACTTCAACTTTAAATGTACATTACAGCAGTAAATTCTGTGTATTTCGGACAAGCTACACTGTAAAAAAAAAATCCGTAAAATTTATGGTAAAAAAACGGCCGGAATGGTTGCCGGAATATTACCATAAAAAATATGGTAACAACGTTTTAGGTTTTACGGTTTTAACTTAAATTTACAGTTAAATACAGAATTTCATTAATTGATATAATGTTAATAAACCAACATATTTAAGTACTAAAATCTGTTTTGAACCATTGAAATGCACTGATAACCACCAAAAACAGGTGGTGATGAGAAAGTCACATAATGAACCAAAGCCCATCACAAGCAGCTTTAATAAATAATAACATATATAGAAGCTGCACAGTGTCATTCACACAAACACTAAACACATCACGGTAACACACATGAAACTGAAATAATGCAATAAACATTAATTTAACAACATTAGGTGTAACACGCAACCCTAATATACAAAACTGATAAGAAAAAATTAAGAAGAAACATAGTTATTTCAACAAAAAAACATCAAATTTGAAATGTAATGCAGGGGATTCTGGGAATGTCAATTTACAGTTATTCACTGTAAATTATACAGTCTTTTTCACTTCCAAAAACGGTATACTACCATAAAATTAATGTCCAATACATGTCATGTCCAATACAGTTTTTCACCGTATATAGTAGGGGAATTTACCGTTAGCCATTTAACAGGTTTTTACTGTAGCATTTTTACAGTCTTTTACCGTTAAATTCACGGTCATTTTTTAGTGTAGTCAAAACATTTATATTTCTGCTTCTCTGTTCCATCTGCTACATTCATATTTCATACAGTACATATATATTATAACCAAATGCTCTGCCAGTACACTGTTCCAGGCGGTGGCTATGATTGGCTCATTTTAAGGTTAGCTGTACTCTGATTGGCTAGTTTCACATTAACAGTGATCGGTATGCTAGGTGGATGTATGGCCCACGCTGCCAGACCCCTATTAGACCTCTGTCACTCTCTCTCTCCTGCTCCATCCATCTGTCCATTCATCCATCTGTTCTCACTCTCCACCCACCACTCTGTTTTATTGCGATATTTTGTCTTGACATGTACTGTAAAACTGTCTTGCTTCAACTACATTATACATTTTCTGAAGAAAACAGTGAGTGCTTGTCACCACAAAGGATGTGCCTTTGTGGTTTCTAAAATGTTCACAGTGATTTTAGTGAATATTTCAATAAAGTATCACTCCAAAATATTTGTATCATCAGTCTACAGCGTTATCAATGATGCATTACTTCAGTAAATTACTCAAGAAAGATAAAACACAAGTCATTATTCTGAAAAAAGAAACTTAATTTCAATAAAAAAATACCAATAATAAAATACCAATGTATACATTTTAATATATTAAATGCAATACGGTATGTGTGGGTGTGTGTGTGTGTGTGTATAGTGTATTTATTATATTTTTTATTAAATTATATGTATTTTACGTATGTATGTTTAAAAATAAATTTTTTGTATAGAATAGTAATCATATATATATATTAATTTATATATAAACAACACATCACTTACGTATATATATAATATATATAATATATATAATATAGATTATGTGTGTGTGTGTATATGATGTGCCAAACAGGAATCATTACTATAAAAATCTGAATATATAATGTAATCGATATATAATTGTAAATTGTGAATTATATAGTTATAAGTCTGAATATGTGTGCCGCGGGGAGACCAGACTGGCGCCAGGGAACGAGAGCAGATATGATAGAAAGGACAACGTAGAAAAGAAGTAGCAGCAGGAACTAGATAGAGTAAATCGTATATTATGAATTATAAAAGTAAATCGAAACGATATATAGTAAAGTCCTGATATATAATATGGAAGTAATGAAATATATAGTTATAACTCTGAAGAGATATAATGAAAATTATAAATAATAAAGAAATCGGATATTAGTTAAAAGTCTGAATAATAGAGGTAAATCCAAAAAATATAGTTGTAAGTTTGAATCTTTACCACAGCATGCTCGCGCACACATATATATCAGACTTTTTTTTTTTAACATTAATATTTAGGACTTATAAGTATTATGCTAGATCGACTTCTATATAATACAATTACCTTTATATGATTCAGAGTATAAAACTATATATTCCCCACAATTATTTCTATATTCAGACTTTATATATTTACAATTAAATATATATTCATGTGGTGTTATAAAACTATAATTCACATTACTTCTATATATTCGACTTACAACTATATATCAGACTCTATATATTTACAATTACATTTATATATTCAGAGGTTATAACTATATATTCAGATTTACTTCTATATATCCAGACTTACAACTATATATTCAGATTTACATTTATATATTCAGATTTACATTTATATATTCAGACTTCTAACTACATATTCAGATTTACATTTATATATTCAGATTTACATCTATATATTCCGATTTGACATAATTATTCTGTTTGGCACCTCAAATTATACAACACATAAAAAAAAAATATATATATATATTATATATATATTTAATTTATACATATGTTTAAAAAAAAGTGAAACTGAAAAAGAGAGATAAGATTTGCGAAATATTAATAACCATCAATGTATAATTGGCAATTCATTTATTAGTATGGATTTTTTATTATTTTTGTATATTATATCACTGCAAATGTTTGTGTGTATATACTATATATTATTACACTGCTATATAACATAATAATTTTTCTGCACTTGATTATGGGAAATATAGTGTCAACGAGTGTACATTAGTTGTATACTATAAATCAGAGTGCATTGTGGGTATAAATGAGTAAACTATACATGGAATTAAATTAATCATCAATACTACAAACCACTATAAAATAGCTGAAACCCGAGTTTCAAAGCAAAACGACATGACCATTTTACTTCTGTAATCAGTACTGTTAGTGCTGCTTGTCTTAACAGACATTGTTAATGAATCTAACAAAGTAAATGTACTGCTGAATTACTAGTAGCTTTCTCTTCACACATTCCCTCTCTCGCTGCTTGTCTCCATCTTGCAGTTCTCTCCTCCTGTAAGATTTATGCCTAGCGTTTTAACTCGCCCCATATGTCACTTCTATCGCTGAAGTGCATCCCTCCCAATCTCCCTCTTTCTCTCTCTAAGCAGTTTTATGGCCCTATATAAACTGTGAGGAGCATTAAATGTCAGGAATGCTGTAAACAGCACGTTACGGACAGACACCACTCCAGGAAGAAAGAAAGACAGAAAAAGTGGAGCAGCAGCCTTCGAGGAATCATTCCCTTTAGTTCACCTATTGTACTGTACTGTGTAGCTACAGTATGCTGTCTAGGTAGGCAGCGCACTAGGTTTGCGTTCAGCTCCTCCCTCTTTCTCTCTCTCTCCAGCAGGATTTAGAAACCCCCTGAAGCAGGACGTTGTGAAATGCAAATAAGAAAATGGTTGAAATATTTAGACGTAATATTACAGCGTGTAAATATTTCATGGGTGTGTACAGGATGTTACGCATGTGCATTGGTTCTGTTCCGAGCCTGTATGTGTTTCATTCTTCTGTTGAACAAAACAGAACATATTGTGAAGAATCTTTACAATCAAACAATTGCTGGCAGCCATTGACTTGCATAGTATGGAAAAAAAAAATGAATTATGAAGTCAATGGCTGCCAGCAACTGTTAGGTTACTAACATTCTTCAAAATATCTTCTTTCCAGAAGAAAGAATCTTGAAGACTGAAAGGGAAGAGAAGAATTGTTTGTTTTCTTTGCACACAAAAAGTATTCTCTTAGCTTCATAAAATTACGCTTGAACCACGGATGTCACATGGACTATTTTAATGTTGTCCTTACTCCCTTTCTGGACCTTGAACATGATAGTTGCGTTGCTGTCTATGCAGGGTCAGAAAGCTCTCGGATCTCATCAAAAATATCTTAATTTGTGTTCTGAAGATGAACGAAGGTCTTACGGATTTGGAACGACATGAGGGTGAGTAATTAATGGCGAAATTTTCGATTTTTGGTGTGTGACAAATCCTATACAGGGGTCCTATTATGCTTTTTTCCCTTTTTCAACTTTAGTTAGTCTCCAATGTTGCTGTTTGAGCATAAAAAAGATCTGCAAAGTTACAAAGCTCAAAGTCCACTTCAAAAGTAGATATTTTATTTAACAGGAATCACTTTTCAAAAACTACAACGAACGACTTGTTTGGACTACAACGCATATTTTCCAGGATTTGTGATATCACAAATATCGATGAATAGGACGAGACCTGGTTGAGCTGCACTAGAGAAGGCAACGAGTGTTATCACTATGTCGGAGACACGCTAGCTTTCCCAAGGCAGACGAACTTAGAGTGATTACAATCATCCGGGTTTAAATCGCGCTCAAATTGATTTTATATTGACGCAATATTTACACTGAAGATCGCAGGCGGCTATGGTAACAGCCGGGGACCAGCACCACACCTTTTCCCGACAGGCGCCGGAGGCCCAGCTAACCGATCACATCACACACTGGCCAGCTAACCAATCACAGCACATTTCGTATTTCAGAAGGCGGGCCTTCATTTGATACAGGAACTATTCGAGCCATTCATGCCAGACTGGGGAGAGAGGTGTTGTAATGTAAAATATGTGAAAAATATTGTGTTTTTCGAACAACCTAGTATGAGAGCCTGTTCTAGTACACCCCTAAAACAAAATCAAGACTTTTTAAAAGAGCATAATAGGACCCCTTTAACTCTTTCCCCACCAGTGTTTTGGAAAAAATTCGCCAGCGTTTTTGCTGATTTTCACTTAAATTTCATGGCCCCCAGAATACTTTGTTGAATGAATATCTGAACATGCAATACACCAAAATAAAGATCCGAGCCTCTACTTTAAAAAAATCTGTTTTATTCTAGCTTCAAGTGTTGTTTTTTATCAACACTTGAATATAGGTAGGTTTCATAAAAAAAATTTACATTTTGATCAAATACTACATCTGGATCATATTCAGTAATATTATCAAAGCAAAGATGTAGTAGATGGCTTCCATCAGTACTCCCAAAGTTTGCACAGGCCTTTACGACTTTCTGGATTGACATTTCACTCTGTAACATTAGGCAGTTTTCATTTACGGTATATGCAGTTAGTATTGATGATAACATTATTTTGCATATGCTTATGTATGAGATCGCTCGTTTCTGCGTCTTCCTGGTAGGTGATTTTGATCGGCACTTTCTAGACTCATTTAGGAGATAAATTTCCGTGTTTGGCAGGGAAGCGTTGTCTCATGAATAACGGAAAATTCCGTGTTTGGCGGGGAAAGAGTTAAGGAGAGAAATAGAATACTTCTCCTCAACAAAACATGACTTGAGTTTGCAGAACAAACAGTGCAGGATAAATTGCAAACGCTGAATGCTTAGTATACCAGGTATGAGCACGAGTAATGCTCGCCTTAGCAAACACCGAAGATAATATTCTGAGCTTTACGTTTGACCTCATGACCTTCAGGGACAGTTGTGTTCATCTAGACTTAGATTGTCAGGGCAGGTAATCACTAGCAGGTTCACTGAAGTGTGTTGGAGGGTGTGTGCAGTGTGAGTGTGTGTTTGATCTCAAGGGGGCTGTGAAGCAGTCAGATCAGCGGATCACTGATGATCTCTGCGTGTATCATGTCCATGAATTAACACCATCTGTCCTGAAATATTCATGAGGTTTCAATGGTTTTATTTATTTTGGCTGGTAGATTATAATATTTATTTTGGTTATATAAAATAAATAATAAATTATTATACAGTAAATAAGATATAGATCATAAATTATTTTAGTTTTAATTTTAGTTTTGCCCAAAAACTTAGGCTAAAGACTTAGAAAAAAATAAATATTATTAAAGTTCATTTTATAATAAGAAAGCTTATATAAAAATAACTTACAATAAAAAATTTATCACTGCTGTTTTTTTTTTTCAAACCGATGCAGTTGTAACCTTAACATTATATTTGTAGATTTAACATTTGTTTATGGTCTAAAGTTAAGGATGAACAATATCATCAGAATGTCATCAGGATCAGCCGATAAAGGGTTGAAATGTAAACACTGCATCAGCCCGATATGAAAATCATGCCGATCGGACTTGCGATATGATGAATAACTCACATGTGCTCAAGGTGTGTTAAAGATAAGAAAATAATTTGTGTATATCTGCACAAGAGAGAGTTTGTGTTGTTTCCAAACAAAAGGATATATATATCGGTATCGGCATCGGCTATCTGTCAAACTGAGTTAAAAAATATATATAGGCCTATCGAATATCAGCAAAAACCCAATATTTTGCATCCTTATCTAAAGCAAAAGAGCTGTAAAAAAGCTCCTTGTATTTAGGTTTTCATATTCTGTTTGAAAAATATATTACACATTAATAAATAAATCTGTACATATACATTTATTTAATTTACATTCATGTAAGCTATAGCTTCTGATCTTAAAAATCAAAACAGACTGGACATCAATTCCTGCTTTATTTATTCAGAAATACAAGTATCTTTAATGTTATTTGTGTATTTTACATTTCATTTCTATTACAAGTAGGCCTACAGCACCCCCTAAATGAATAAAAGGCCTAACCGGATGGGCATTGGGACACTTAAATGTGACAACTTAAAAGCGGTGATCCAAAACAGTGAATCTATTCACCATTCAGGCAAAAGTTGGCTTTAAGTATGATCACACCATGTCATATAATTTGTCATATTGGGCTGATGTTTACCTTTTAAGCCCTTATCAGCCAATTCCGATGACGTTCTGATAATATTGTGCATCCCTACTCTTTAGTGTCTCAACTGATCCTCCTAGCCAGCAATGCAATTAAATAGTCAGCAAATTACGAGAATATTTGCTTTGATTTTAAAATTTTGCTTCTCACATTTAAGGCACTTCACACTTCATACTTTTAAATCTTGTCTTAAGACTTATTTTTTTACCCAGGTTTTCTTATGATGTGGCTCTTATTAATTGCTCTTATTATTGCTCTTGTAAGCCTTTATTGTATTCATGATGTATGCAGTTGTGCTGTTGAATTTTGTAATGCTGGCAGGACTTGTTTATTTATTGTTACTGTTTTTACTAGTTTGCTTGCTGTAAGGTGACCTTGGGTGTTTAGAAAGACGCCATTAAATAAAATGAATTATTATTATTATTATTATTAATATGTAGGCTTGCACAATATTTTAACAACTTCTCTTGCATTTAAAACTTCACAAACACAAAGGACTTCAATAGACTTACATTAGAAAAGAGCATAAGCTTGTCTCATGAAATGGCAACGGTTGCTAAAGCAGGACTGGTCAATAATGTTTTAAGGCGTGGTTTATGGCCAATTCATCAGAGAATAGAGGTGTGTTTTTGATTGATTGCTGAATCATGAAGGACAGTAAGATGCTCTTTCACCTTTGACATCACACACAAGGGGATTCATGAAAACTGAAAGAGATGTTAAAGCTCTACTAGTATCACTCGCACACATTTATATCATGAGAACATTTCTGAATTTCCATTAACATAATTTAGCATGTCTAAGCCGTTTTCCTCAAGGGGACTGTTGGCTGCTCTTCACAAAGTAGGTGATTTCAGCTTTTACTATTCTGGTGGTGACATTTGGTCCCCAAAACATAGTCAAACCTAACCTGAACACACAGGTCTATTATGTGACACACAAGCTGTAACATGACAGCACTAACATCCCTCTTGCACAGATAATAGTAGCAGGCAAATAATACGCTCTCAATGTGCGCACGTGTGTGTGTGTTAACCAGTTATGTAATCTGTGTTCATTTTACATTCTCACAAGTGTAGAAACTCACATAGCTTTCTGTGTTCTCCATCTTTCTCATCTTCTGTTGTCTCTCGCTCTATAAATAACCAAAAACACACTCACTCCATCCCATATGCACCTAAAGAGTCTTACAAATAATACACAAACCAAAAAGCAATAGACATACAATGCATAGAAAAAACTGTGCATTTCATTATTAATTATTATATATTTTTATATTATTTGTAGTGCTGTCAAATGATTAATCACGATTCATCGCACCCAAAATACATGTTTTTGTTTACATTATATATGTATGTTTGCTGTTTATATTTATTTTGTATATATAAATACAAACACATGCAGGCATATATTTAAGAAAAATATGTTACGTTTATCTCGTAATGTCAAGCTACTGCTGTTAGGGAGACGAAGATATAACCAACAAATCATTTTTTGATGTAATCCAAACGAAGAAAAGGGTCTAAACACGGGTAACAGCAACATACCAGACCAAGGAAAGACAGCACAGACTACACTAGCAAATGAGATAATTAATGACACACACCTGAACTAAATGACACAATCAAACATGAGGGAAACTAGGTCACACAGAGCACATGAAGGATGAAAACAGAACAAAAGTCCAATGGGGTGTGACAATAATATTAGTTATATATTAAATACATTATTATGAAATCTAATATATAATGTAAATATGATAAATTTGCTGTATTTGTTTGGACGGGGTGTGTATTTTTATATATACATAATAAATATACGCAATATACACACATATATTATGTAACCAATAACTTTTCTTTTGGAGCGATTAATGTTTGACCAGCACTAATTATTTGTCAGATTTAGCACACTAAGGAATTATGCAAATAATCTGTGTAAATTATTATTTATATAAATGAAATAAAATGTTACACAGTTCTGGTGTGTCTGTAGGTATACACATATGTAAATGTTGTACACCAGCAATACAAAGTAGCAAATAATGTAAATATATAATAAATACCATAAGTAACAATTCATGTAACATAATTATAATAAAAATGACTTTTGCGAAGATATAATCCACACACACACCACACCCAAGTATTACATTTAATAAATAAATACATATAAAAATATATATGTATTGTTATTTTATAATAAATATAATATATATATATATATATACACAGGTATGGTTCTGTATGTGTGTGGTGTGTGTGTGTAAAACATATCACCTATACAATATATATATATATATATCCTATATTATATATATAATATATATATATATATATATATATATATCCATCCATTAGAGACAGCCACCCAAGTTTATATATGTGGGTGTGTGTGGTGTGTGTGCATACAAATATACATGAAAAAAAAAACAGAGTAAGAACTAATGAAGACAAAAAAGAAATAATGAGATGTATATGTGACGGTGGTTCAGATCTCATTTTCTACTTTATCAGGATTTTCCCAGGTGTGTACGAGGCTGTATGTATGCATATTATGACGACAATTCTAGGTCAAGAGTAAATATCCTTTTGTAGTCAGCTGTATGAGTGCGTGCATAACAATAGCTTGATCAAATATACTCAGCAATAAGGGTGTGTTATCTGATATAAATCTCAACAACAAGAGCTTTGTGGAAGAGTACCTGTTTGAGAACACCTGTCCCAACCCTCTTCCATTACATTAGGTGCCCTGCTTAACAGCAAGTGCATAAAATAACATTAAAATAACATCTGCTATACCAGATCAGTATCAAATAAGATTCTATACAAATTTGATTCAATTACGATTTCATACAGATTCACATTCACATCAGATTTAATCTGAACTGAACTTGTACGAAATCCTCATATAATATGTATCAATTTCATATTGAATCTTATTTGAATGTGCATTAAATTTGAATCTAATCTGAGCTAAATGTGAATTTATTCTGAATTGGATGTGTATAAAATCCTAATTTGGTGTGTATAAAATCATAATTGAATATTAATCTAAATTCAGAATAAAAACTGAATCCTACCGGAGCAGAACTGAATCAAAACTGAATCTGAAATGGACAGTTTTACCCAGTCTGCTGTCTTTGACGTCACAGCACAGATAGTCAAGTCAATTCTCCTTTATTTACATAGCACTTTATACAATACAAACTGTGTCAAAGAAACTTTACAGTGTTAAACTGGGGGGGGGGAAAATTCAGTGATTCAAACAATGTTTTGTTGAAGTTTTGGTCCAATAAATAAAACCTTTTTTTTTCAGAATTTGGCAGTATGAAATTATAAGTCATCCTTTTTTTTTTATCAATTATGCATTCCATTAGTTTTGTGAATTGGTATGTTTCATCATGCCGCAAAGAAACATAGAGCTGAGTATCATTAGCATAACAGTGAAAGCTAACACCATGTTTCCTAAGGATATTTCCCAATGGTAGCATGTACCAGGTGAAAAGCAAAGGTCCTAGAACTGAGCCTTGTGGTACTCTATACTGAACTTGTTATCGACACTAGTGAACTTGTGATTATGATTATGGTGCCATTAGCATTCTCATGATGTCATTTCCTGTGGCTCTAAAGTATGCACCAGCCTAGCAACTTCCATGTGGATGAATGTGAATGCAAACGCATTGCTCACAGACCCCCTTGTTGCCAAACATGAATGAGAGGAGACTGAAAACAGAGCTGCCCAACTGGTGTCGGATCAAGAAAAGGAACAAACAGTGACATGCAAATGTGTGTGCGTGCTAGGATTTGGTCTGTTTAGGCCATATTGCGCCTGCTCTTCTGGTTTTCCCTATCTGTGTTCACATGTGTGTGTGTTCATTTATCTTTCACTTTAATTATGGGGAGGATAACAGCAGTGTGTGTGCAAACAGCACACAAACACATACTCACCCGCCAAGTGTTTTCTGGATGGTGGAATTTCTTTATATGAGATTGTTGTTTTGCATAATGTGTGTTTTACATGTCAGCTGTCCATCACTCCACTGCTTTTTCCTCCTCTACTTTCAGTTCTGACCCCCAGGGGGCAACAGAGTCCATTTTAGGGTAGGTGTGTCTTCAGAATAAATAACTAGCAGCATTTAAGACAATGATAGACAAAGCTAAAACAACTGTGGCAAAGGTCGCATGTTGGTGGCTACCTCGAACCACATTTTCATTACGTTGATGACAGCCTTCTTGATCTCTCTGATCTGAGATGCTTTACTAAAGGATTTATGGGAAAAGTCAGAGTTTTGGGCTTAATGCCCTTTAAAGTGCACTTTAAAACTTCTACCCAGTAAAGAAATGAATTGTACTTTTGAAAAGTGTTTAAAAGCATATATACCTCACATGGCATTAGATATCCATTCATTTCATTGGCCTACAAAATGTTTTATTAGTGGGTCAACTCGTAAGAGCTGCCATTATGAGATCACATGACCTATGCTATGGAAATGGTACTATAGCCTAAATGGCACCAGCAATGCCAAAGTCATGGGTCCGATCCCAAGGGTACAACTCATAGGGTAAAAGCATCTGCCAAATGCAAAATTGTAAACATTTCCGTGATGTTCCATCAGCCTTAGTATAAATTCATGACTCCAGTTCAACATAAACAAAAAACTATTGAGTGCAAACTACTGGTTGTCACTGAAAAGTCACCCTATGATGGACAACTTCTGTTAATGAGCAGGAATAATTGACTTAATAAATAAGCAAACCCCATTCTTTCAGCAGGGGTGCAGAAAATCATTATCACTTGCTATCTGCATCTACTCATGAAACGTATTTCTAGCATCAGGACACATTATTGTGTCTGAAGATCTATAAATAGACTCCTGTGAAAGCAATTATCCGGCAAACTGAAGGTATGAGGCCCTTGAGTGAGCTAACAGTGAGCCGGTGGGGAAAGCGAGAGGTGAGATTACTTAAATGCAAGATCGCATGAACGACAGGCTTGTTGGAACCGAGCACATGTGAGCGGGAATTAGGGCTGGACAATAATTCAATATCAATATGTATCGCGATATATATTTTTTTCAATAATGGTGATATGATTTTTAAACACATTTCCGATATTTCAATATACATTACCAGTGTTTCCCATACATTGATTTATTTGTGGCGTTTGACTTCGTTGAATAGACATGAGCACTGCACGCGGGTGTTTTATATGAAGATCTTGCAAGGGAAATCCGACTGTCTTCAGAATAGTTTAGATGGCATTTTTATCTGATAAAGTAGAGTTCATGAGCGGAGCTGCTTTGTTTACAGCCATTACTGGAGAAACCGCTAGTTCTGCCGCTCTCACAGCACCTCCTGCTGGCAGACAAGCAGTTTGCATTTTCAATAATAAACCCATTTCCAGCAACATGCTTTTGTTGTTGCTATCTTTTTTTGTTTTCTGAAGCAACTCAGAGCATGTTTCATACTCGTTATCCTGGTTAAAGCACGTTTCAATCTATAAGAATAATCAACCTACACTACCAGTCAAAGGTTTTTGAACAGTAAGATTTTTAATTTTTTAAAGAATTCTCTTCTGCTCAACAAGCCAGCATTTATTTGATCCAAAATACAGCAAAAAAAAAAAATTTGTGAAATAGTTTTAATATTTAAAATAACTGCTTTCTATTTAATATATTTTAGAAAGTAGTTTCTTAATGAGATCAAAGCTACATTTTCCCGCATCAATAGGCCTACTCTAGTCTTCCAGTCACATGATCCTTTAGAAATTATTTTAATATGCTGATTTGCTGATTCTCAATATTTAAAACAGTTGAGTAAATTTTTTCCAGGATTCTTTGAGGAATAGAAAGACCTAAAGATCAGCATTTATCTGAAATAAAAAAAACTTTCATAACATTATACACTATACCATTCAAAAGCTCTTTTTAAAATTTATATTATAGAAATTATTACTTTCATTTAGCAAGGATGTTTTAAATTGATCAAAAGTGATGATAAAGACATTTATAATGTTACAAAAGATTATATTTCAGATAAATGCTGTGCTTTGAACTTTCTATTCATCAAAGAAACCTGGAAAAAAATCTACTCAGCTGTTCTCAACATAATAATAATAAATGTTTTTGAGCAGCAAATCAGAATATTAGAAATTATTTTGAAGGATTATGTGACTGGAGTAATGATGCTAAAGCTTTGAAATCACAGGAATAAATTAAATTTTCAAATAGAAAACAGTTATTTTAAATAGTAAAAATATTTCTAAATGTTACAGTTTTTGCTGTATTTTGGATCAAGCAGAATCTTGGTGAGCAGAAGAGAATTCTTTAAAAAACATTAAAAATCTTACTGTTCAAAAACTTTTGGACTGGTATGTTAGCCTATAGTTTGAAGTTTAAGATATTAATAATTAAAGGAGAGTTCTGAGATCTATTTGACAGTGATTCAATTTCGGGTTGTATGAAGCTAAATACAATAAAAGGTGACATTTATTTATTCGCGCCATTTTTTTCCTAAAATATTATATAGTTTTATAGGACTAGGTTACTTATTTTTCATAAGTTTGTAGGTACAGACATCTGTTGTGGCCGTTCTACGGCCGTTTATGTGAGCTCTTTAATAGTGGTATATCGACTCGGATTAATCGTATGACCAAAATTTCGAATATATCGTGATATAAATTTTGGCCATATCGTCCAGCCCTAGCAGGAATATTTGGGTATGGTGGCTTTTGAAAGGAATGACATTGAGGGCAGCCAACGCAAAGAAAATCAAACTATAACAAGCTACCCGGAGGGGAAATTGAGAGCGACGGCCAGTTGACAGCAGTCAGTAAACAAACATGATGGAATTCGGAATGTTGGTCGTGTTCCATCCTCCACCTGCTGCTCATTATGCATCCAACGCCTCAGAATATTCATCGAGATCATGAATATTTAACAATCTCCTCAATTGATTCTTATTGATAAACATTTAACAGGTTATCGCTGGGGACGAGTACAAAGGACAATGAGAAATGAATCTGTCAGGTCGTTTGAAAGAGTGTAATGGTGTGCTTTTCTTTTGATCCTCCTGCTGTCTCTCTCAGGCTCTTTATGTGGCTGGTTTATTGCCAGGTGTAAAGAAAGATAGACACAGGCAGACAAGACAGACAGACAGTCACAGGCAGACAAGACAGACAGGCAGGGCAGTGCAGGGCAAGGCAAGGCAGGCAGGCAGGCAGGCAGGCAGACAGACAGGCAGACAGACAGACAGACAGACAGACAGACAGACAGACAGACAGACAGAGACAGACAGAGACAGATAGATAGATAGTAGATAGATACCTAGGATAGATAGATAGATAGATAGATAGATAGATAGATAGACTAACAGGCTAACAAGCTCTAATAATACAAATCCAACACATCTTTGTAGTAACGAGTGTCCATGTTGTTTTCACATTCCGACTAAAAAGCACAACTCGGGAAATGAGAGCATCGAGGAGCACGTGAATGCAGTAATCACACTTGCTCTGATGCCTTCCGTTAACTAAGCTAAACATGATTAAATTAAAATGCCTAAAGCTAAACCCTCCCTTGTATTCACATTTCTAAACCTGTTGTCCAACAAATGAGAACATTATAACCTTTTTACTCCACAACACCAGTCAAATGCTTCCTTTTGTGATCTGATGAGGCTTCTTGTCACAGAATGAGGCAGAAAATATGTTCTATATGCTACTTTAAAAAGAATACATCGATTAGCAATAAATTAGGGTGACCATACGTCCTCCCCGGACATGTCCTCTTTTGGACCTACAAAAATGCGTCCGGACGGATTTCTTAATTGCCCAAAATGTCCAGGATTCAGGTGTTTTATTAATCCCACTCCCGCTGAATCTCTGACCACTGCCCCCTGATCCCGCAACATGTTTCGCTCCCGCGATTTTCATGTACACTCCTTTAAACATTCTAATATTGTGTATAATTTTGGCGCATCAGGGAGCCGCTCTCAGGATGCGGTGTATTTAAATATTTTTGAATGAGCGTTTGCGCTGTTTACTTTCACTTTCGATTTCGCGATCACACGCACTCTGTGTAAAGGGAGCACAACTTACAAGATCAGATATTTGTCAATGAGCCTGCAGATATTTGTTGGAGGTATACATCCAGCATTGGTCCTTGTTCAGTCATCTCATTATTCTACGACCTGTGATCAGTCAAGTTGGACTCCCGGATAGTCTGTTGGATGCAGGATGCCATGTCCGCGTTTTTTCACAGAATTGGGCCCTACTTGTAAACTGTTGCCCTGGACTGATTTTACCCAAGGGGTTAAAGGTTTGAAATATTGCATAAATTACATTTGACTGAAATGCTTATATTGAAGCATTTTGCATTCTACCTATGTTAAAACTTTCATGGTCTTCTACATTAACAGTTCGCGCCTGGTGGAATGACTGCCCAGCTCAATCCAAGCCGCTGAATTTTAATATTTTCAAGAAACCGAGCGTGAAAAACACATTCTCTTTCAACGCTCATTTGCACCCTTAACCTCTAGCACTCTTTATTCTAATGCTACTTCTAATTTTATATGCTTGTTTTTTTTATTAAAAAACTTGGCCCTCTAACATTTGCACTCTCTATTCTATTTCTATTCTAATGGCCAATCATTCCTTTTTGAGGGGGATTTTTTTTTTTTTTTTTTTTTATAAGTATCGGTTCAGGCAACGTTTAGGCACCGGAACCGTTTTAAAAATATCGATTTGGCACCGGTATCGAAAAAAAACCAAACGATACCCAACCCTACAGACAGACAGACAGACAGACAGACAGACAGACAGATAGATAGATAGATATTGTATGTTTAGATTATGTATATATACGTCAGTATTGTACGTTTTAGTGTCTATAAAAACATATGTAAATGTACTTTTTGTAGAACCACATTTTATGTAAAATACATACAAATTCTCATGAGATCACGTTGGACAGACAGACAGACAGACAGACAGATAGATAGATAGATAGATAGATAGATAGATGATAGATAGATAGATAGATAGATAGATAGATAGATAGATAGATAGATAGATAGATCAAGATATAAGGATAAAAGAACAACATGGTGGAAGAAGAGGGATGAAGGAATGAACAGACTCTGAAGACATGGCACTCGTTCAGCACAATCTGTCCATCTCAACACATTGCCAGATTTTAACACACACAATTCTCTACTAACAACCTTGTTTAAACACACACATGAATCTGACAAATTTCCAGGCTGAGTCTGCTGAATCATTTGTTATGGATGAATATCTATTGCATGTATATTTCTATACGCTGCTTTCGTGTGTTGCTGTGTACAGTATTGTTGTTTGTATTATTTTGTTGATGGTGTTTGTTTATCAGTTCATTAGCCTTCAGCTACACTCAGACTTCAGCAGATACAGTTCAACCGCTTCTACAGCTGGAAGACCGTCACGCAATATATATAGAAAGCCAGTGCATAACATATATGACGTCCTACAAATAAACACAAACACACGCCTTCATCAACTTAAAGTAAAAGCACAACCTCACATACATTCAGCTTCTTTTCTCTCCCTTAGTGAAATACACACACATCGTCTCTTTCCACTTAGCACAAAAATATCAAACATGAATAGTGAGTCACACACACGCTCTCTCTCGTTCTGTCTCCAGCCCTCTGGAGAGGCTCTCTGTTCTCCGGAGAGGAAAGTGATTAAAAGATTTTTCCCTATTTTTCCTTTCACAGCTCCTCAAAAGCACAGCCCAAAACATGACAGGCCTTCACACACACACACACACGTGCAGCAGAGAGTGGTGGGTTTGTGATGTCACAGTATACCTCAGTCATTATCTAGTTGTTGCCGCTGTGCTGGTTTATTTGTTTTCTTAACACTACATGGTTTTGTATCCTTAGTGATTATGTGGTCTCTTTTTAGACTCTTCCCATATTTCCACAGTCTGTTTTCTTCGATAGCTGGAGTTCTTCAAAACAGAGAATAAAAGGAGAAGAAAATAAGATGAAAAATAAAGAAAATAAGAGGATGAGACAGGTGAAGAGTGGAGAGGAAAAGGAAACAGGATCATGAGATGAGATACAGCTGCACGATTAATCCAAATAAAAGCAAAATCACTATATGGCTTAGTGCCATTATCAAATAGCAAAGGCTGCAACTTTAATGAATAAATGTATGCGCTGTATGTTTCAGAGTGAATCGTGGCACTGTGTTCATTTACACATGAGCAGCTCATGACCCAGTGTTTTCAGAGTCTCAGAGCGAATCAGTTCACGATAAATGCTGTTCCACACAAACTCATCTCTGCATCTGCTCTAAGTTTGGGTGACTGACAACATGCATTTGGGAACGCAACATGAACAACCATTATCCCAAACTTGTAATAAGAAGCACTTATAAACTAGCTGCTGTCAACAAAAGACAAGTTTAAATTCTCCCTGTGATTTGCCACCAAAAATAAAAGCATAATAAGTAGTCATAAATATTAGTCTAATTTTAAAGCTGTAATGTACAATAAAATTATTATATTTTTTCTTTAATACCAGATTTAATAATAATAATAATAATTACTTATTTATTACTTACAAATTGCTATTCTAATAACATTTTGGCTAACTGCCGCAGCAACCCTACATCCTTAGTATTATTATTATATTAGTGTTTTGTTTTATTTATAGGGTCATATGGATTATAATACGATTATTGCAAATTCGCAGACATTATTACGTTATTTATTTATTTTATTTTTATTCAAATTCCTTTAAAGCTTGTGGTTGAACATGTGAACATGCAAAAAATTATGAATTATAAATTATTATTATTATATTTTGCTTTAATGCTAGATTTTTATTTTTAATTATAATTATAATAATAATAATTATTATTATTATTTATTGTTGTTGTGTGTGTTAATCTTTGTATTATTAATAATTCGGGATGCCACGAATTCTCGGACTGATATCGGAATAGGACGATAATGGCCTTTTAAATGTAAATATCGGCATCGCCCAAATGAAAACAATATATGCAGATAGTCTTGCCTGTATTAACTCACATGTGCTCATGGTGTGCTAGCGATTAGATCACGTCAGCATTGTGGTTCATTCTTGAAGCAACGTTTTGCCTGAATGGTGATTAGATTCACTACTTTGGATCGCTGCATTTAATCTGTGAAAGCACGTACAGAATGACGCGTTCGGTGTGTGATAGAGTCAACAGTTTATAGCGCATGCAGTAGCAGCAGCGGCAGACTCCCCCAGGTCCCCCATTTTCGAATTTGTACAACTCTTTTGTTTTAGACCATCTACAAATGTTAAATCTTATAATAAAATGTTATGGTTAACACTGCATCTCCCTGGGGGGAGTTATTTTCAAAGCTTCAATGTACTATCATTATAAAACAAATTCATTATTGTTTAGGCTATTTAATTCTAACAAATAGGTTCTTGTTAAAAACTAACCAAAATTAAAAAAAAATTTGATTAGCATTTCTGCACAGGAGAGACTTGGTGTCGTTTCCAAACAAAAGGAAATATATCGGTATCGGCCAAAATCATTTGAAAAATATCGGCATATCGGATATCGGCAAAAATCCAATATCGTGCATCCCTAATTATAATTACATAGTCACATTGATTTATAATAACAAAGTTTTTTTAGCCACATTTTGCAACCCTACAAACAATCAATGCAAAAAAAATGCATTTCACAATCACAATTTGCAATTTTTTCCCCAAACCATGCAGCCCTGATATGATAAAAGATGAGATCAGATTAGCAGAAAGAATGAGAAGGGAGCGAGCAAAGATGTATAAGGAAAAGAGAAGCAAGAGAAAGAGAGCAGAGAGTCTCTTATGCTGCTCGTATTGAACCAAGGGATGTTGCATAACACATTGCATGTAGAATACACGCCGTGTGCCTTCACACACACAGGCACGTATGCAGCATCATTTAGCAACCCTCTACGGACACATTGTCAATTGAATCGCCATTGGCTAGTAAATTTTTAGTTTACTCACCAGGACTGATGTACTACATATGGATATGTATATTATATATTTTATTTTACAAACATATACATACATATACATACATATACAAGTACACTCTTAACATCAGTCAGTCAAGCATTATAATATGATATTATGATAATCAAGTATCATTTAATGATAGAACTTTAGTAATTTGAATTAAAACTTGGTAACCATGTATGAATGCATATTAGTCATTTTAACTGAACTTCGGACTGGTGCTGGTGCTATTTTGGTCATTCAGTGTTTCTAAAAAAAAAAAACGGGCAAAAAAAAGGAACAAAAATACTGATAAGATGATAATGATACAAATTCTACTAATAAGAACAATATAAAACGCAGTAAGGATTAACGAGCTGCTGGATTCATGAATATTAATCAGGTTGTGTGCATTCGCTCTAACTGATTTGCTAAAATCAAAACAGGGATGATAATATCTAAGCGCCAGCCAATGAGATTGTCGTTTGGCCATTAGTTCCGCCCACTACCGGAAAACCCGGCAGTTCTTAAACGCTGAAGTATTTTGACAGGGAAAAACAACAAAGAATATTGTTTACATATAGCGCATCAATTCTGCATGGTATGTAAGACACTCTCGCACAATATAGAGGGTTGAGTAGCTATATGACGAAAGCCTTTCATGTCTCAGTTACTCCCTGTGCTTCTCTCATCATCAGTAAACCTGCTCTCACCTCTGAGTTTACAAAGCTGCTCAACGTGACTGTGCTCTCGCTCAGACCCACATTCGCCCACTCTCCTCTACATGACCTTGACGGAAGAATCACTCCAGGGGTTCTTCTCTCCGTCATTATGTCATGTACATTTTCACATATTAATCCTGCTTCAAAAACTTCTAATTCTCTGAGAGTCCGGAGACAGTCCTGAGAGAAGAACGGGAAGAGAAAATGAGAGGTGGGATAAGACAAGGATAAAAGAGACAAAAAATAAGGTGAGAGGAGACAATATGAACATGAGAGACGAGAGAAAGGATGAGACCATGAGAAATTGAGAGGAGTGGTAGAAAAGAAATTAGCAAAAAAAGGAAAGCTTAGACCAACTGAGATAAAGCATGAAGAGAAGAAATAAAAAGCAAAGAGAAGAAAACAGGGAAAGAGAAGAGAAAAGAAGAGACAAGTCAAGAAGAAAACAGACAAGAGAGAATAAAATTTGTCGAAAAGACAAGGAAGAGAGGTGAGATGAGACAACATCGCATACCGTCGATGATTCTGTGTAATGCTAGATCTCTGCATGGAAAGATGGGAGAACTTCGTGCGATCTCCAAAGCATGTTTTGAGTACCGCACTTCAAGTTTGATGGTGTTTACGGAAACATGGCTTCATCAGGATATCCCCGACACGGCCATGGAGTTGGAAGGATTTACGCTTGTGCGGGCGGATAGAAGTGTGCAATCGGGGAAATACAGAGGCGGTGGTATAGCTCTGTACGTGAGTAACAACTGGTGTAAACAGTACACAATCAAGGACACATTCTGCTGCCCCGATGTTGAAGTCTTATGCTTAAAAATGAGACCCTTTTATCTACTGAGGGAATTCGGAAGCATTGTTGTTTGTGCGGCCTATGTACCTCCTAGTGGAAATGCGGCAAGAGCAGCAGAGTATATCGCGGATTGTGTTCATCAACAACTACAAGGCTCACCAGACGCTCCTGTATTTATTTTAGGTGATTTTAATCATTGCAAGCTGGAACTGTCCTTGCCTGGGTTTGAACAATACATAAAATGTGGAACACGTAAAGACAGAATCCTAGATAAGTGCTATGGAAATGTAAAAAAAGCTTATGAGGCCAGATCGAAACCACCGCTAGCCAACTCTGACCATTATACCATCCATTTAATCCCCACATATAGGACTATGCTTAAACGTGGTAAACCATATGTGAAGGAAGTAACGGTATGGTCGGATGATGCCATAGAAAGACTTAAAGGATGTTTCCTTTGCACAGACTGGGATGTTTTTAATGATGTGGACATTGATATAATGACAGAGACAATAACAGACTACATACATTTTTGTGTGGACAGTGTACTCACTAAAAAGAATGTTACAATATATCCTAACAACAAACCATATATAACGAAAGAACTTAAGAATTGTATTAATAGGAAAAAGGTTGCGTTTAAGAATAAAGATAATGCGGGGCTGAAGATCATACAAAGAGAGCTTAACTATCAACTAAAGGAAGCTAGGGGACGACAGAAGGATATTATTGAACAACAGTTTTTAACTTCAAATTCCAAAAAATTATGGAGTACAATGAAGGCTGTTACTAATATGGATTCAAGGAGATCACAGATAGAAACAATTGATGATTTACAGAAAGCTAATGAACTGAACGACTTCTAATTCCGGTTCCAAACTCATGATTTCTCTGACAAATGTGAATCTGTTTTAGGTTCTTTGATATATGATATGGGCAATAGATTAGAGGTAGACTACTCTAAGGTGCATTCATTGTTCCAACAGTTATGTATAAATAAATCTACAGGACCTGATGGGATTTCTGCACGACTTTTAAAAACTTGTGCTGCAGAACTCACTCCGGTGTGGGGTACGCTCTTTCAGCATTCACTGGACTCGCAGAGAGTTCCTGCACTTTGGAAAAGATCAGTGATTACACCAATCCCAAAGAAGCCACATCCTTCTGAGAACAATGATTTTAGACCCATAGTACTAACTTCAATCGTAATAAAATGCTTCGAGAAATATATTGTGTCCATTTTGAAAAGTGAAGTATCCTCAAAACTAGATCCATGGCAGTTTGCTTATAAACAGCGCAGAAGTGCAGAAGATGCAGTTGGAAGTATTATCCATTTAGTCTCTAAACATCTGGAGGACCCAAAGGCATATACAGTACACGTCTTCTTTTTATTGATTTTAGCTCAGCTTTTAACACTGTGCAACCTTATTTATTATTAGAGAAATTGAAACACATGGATGTACAGTGGGGCAAAAAAGTATTTAGTCAGCCACCAATTGTGCAAGTTCTCCCACTTAAAAAGATGAGAGAGGCCTGTAATTTTCATCATAGGTATACCTCAACTATGAGATAAAAAAAATCCAGAAAATCACATTGTAGGATTTTTAAAGAATTAATTGGTAAATTCCTCGGTAAAATAAGTATTTGGTCACCTACAAACAAGCAAGATTTCTGGCTCTCACAGACCTGTAACAAACTTATTTAAGAGGCTCCTCTGTCCTCCACCTTACCTGTATTAATGGCATCTGTTTGAACTCGTTATCAGTATAAAAGACACCTGTCCACAACCTCAAACAGTCACACTCCAAACTCCACCATGGCCAAGACCAAATAGCTGTCAAAGAACACCAGAAACAAAATTGTAGACCTGCACCAGGCTGGGAAGACTGAATCTGCAATAGGTAAGCAGCTTGGTGTGAAGAAATCAACTGTGGGAGCAATTATTAGAAAATGGAAGACATACAAGACCACTGATAATCTCCCTCGATCTGGGGCTCCACGCAAGATCACACCCCGTGGGGTCAAAATGATCACAAGAACTGTGAGCAAAAAATCCCAGAACCACAAGGGGGGACCTAATGAATGACCTGCAGAGAGCTGGGACCAAAAGTAACAAAGGCTACCATCAGTAACACACTGTGCCGCCAGGGATTCAAATCCTGCAGTGCCAGACGTGTCTTCCTGCTTAAGCCAGTACATGTCCAGGGCCGTCTGAAGTTTGCTAGAGAGCATTGGATGATCCAGAAGAGGATTGGGAGAATGTCATATGGTCAGATGAAACCAAAATAGAACTTTTTGGTAAAAACTCAACTTGTCGTGTTTGGAGGAGAAAGAATGCTGAGTTGCATCCAAAGAACACCATAACTACTGTGAAGAATGGGGGTTAGAACATCCCCCCCCCCCCCCCATGCTTTGGGGCTGTGCTGTTTTTCTGCAAAGGGACCAGGACGACTGATCCGTGTAAACGAAGAATGAATGGGGCCATGTATCGTGAGATTTTGAGTGAAAACCTCCTTCCAGCAGCAAGGGCATTGAAGATGAAACGTTGGCTGGGTCTTTCAGAATGACAATGATCCCAAACACACCGCCCGGGCAACGAAGGAGTGGCTTCGTAAGAAGCATTTCAAGGTCCTGGAGTGGCCTAGCCAGTCTCCAGATCTCAACCCCATAGAAAATCTTTGGAGGGAGTTGAAAATCCGTGTTGCCAGCGACAGCCCCAAAACATTACTGCTCTAGAGGAGCTCTGCATGGAGGAATGGGCCAAAATACCAGCAACAGGGTGTGAAAACCTTGTGAAGACTTAAAGAAAACATTTGACCTCTGTCATTGCAAACAAAGGGTATATAACAAAGTATTGAAATTAAATTTTGTTATTGACCAAATACTTATTTTCCACCATAATTTGCAAATAAAATCTTTAAAAATCCTACAATGTGATTTTCTGGATTTTTTTCCCTCATTTTGTCTCTCATAGTTGAGGTATACCTATGATGAAAATTACAGGCCTCTCTCATCTTTTTAAGTGGGAGAACTTGCACAATTGGTGGCTGACTAAATACTGTTTTCCCCCACTGTACATATATATATATAAATGGTTTTTCTTTCTTAATGGGTAGAACCCAACAGGTTAAGGTCAATAAGACAATCTCTGACTTACAGTATATTAGTACAGGAGTACCTCAAGGATGTGTGAGTTCCTCAGTTCTCTTCACATTATATACAGATGGTTGTGTGAGCAAATATGATAATAACCACATTGTGAAATTTAGTGATGACACCACTATTCTTAGTTTATTGTATAAAGATCAAGACATATTGTCTTACTGCTCTGAAATCAAGCAATTTACTGAGTGGTGTGATGCTCACCACCTAATTGTGAATGTGAAGAAAACTGAGGAGATGATATTCGATCCAAAGTTAATTGGCGACCATAGCCCTGTTTATATTCATAATGTTCAAATCGCACAGGTGTCCTCATTTAAATATCTTGGTGTTTTTCTTGACTGCTCTCTTACATGGCATGTTCACGTTGAAAGCTTATGTACCAGGCTACAACAAAGAATGTATTTTTTGAGAAGGCTCAGATTTTATGGTGTCAGTAGCAAGATTATGATGTTGTTTTACCAAGCTGTACTAGAGAATGTGATCAGATACGGTATACACCTTTGGTATGGTAATCCGACGGTACAGCTGAAATCAAGGCTTGGACGTCTTATTCAAACAACTATGAAAATCTTGGGCAGGATATAACCTCTCTATCTCCAGACTCTTTATGAAAAGTCTATGCTGAGGGAGGCAGATAAGATTCTGCATGATATAACACATATTTTGAACTGTGAGTTTGTGATGCTGCCATCAGGTAGGAGATTAAGAATTCCAAGATGTAGATTGAATCGGTACAAGAATTCATTTATTCCTTCTGCAATTAAGTTATTAAATAACACTAGGTAAGGTTATTTATTTATTGATTGTTTATTTATTGTATTGTTTAAATGGTATGTTTTACTGTGTTGTGTATGGATGGATGATGTATGGATGTGAATATGTATGTATGTATGTGTATGCATATCTATAGGATATATATATATAGATATATAATGTATAGGTGAGGGTATATATATGTGTGCTTGTGTATATATATATATGTATGTATGTATGTAAATATATGCTTACAATAATGAATTATCTTATTATTATTTTTTTTTTCCCTTTACTACTATGTGTTGTATGTGATGTGGTGGTTGTATTTCGAGCCTAAGACAAAATTCCAGTCAGGGGGGGAAACAAAATGTTAAAAAAAGGGGGTGTCTGTACCTAACCTAACCTAACCTAACATGGTGTGAGATGAGGTAATGTTAAAATGAGAAGAGAAGAGAAGAGAAGAAGAATAGAGAAGAGAGAGAAGAGAAGAGAAGAGAAGAGAAGAGGTAGAACTGAGATGAGAGAAGATGAGACAAGAAGAGAAAATGAGACAAGATGAGAAAATGAATTGTGAGGAAGAAGAAATAAGCAAACAATAGTTGAGTTGAGATGAACTGAGAAGATACAAGAAAAGAAGAAGAAGTGAGGCAACGGGAGATGAGACAAGTAGAGAAAAATTGGGGAAAAAAAACATCAAGCAGAGGCTATCTGAGAAATAAAAGAAACAAGAAGAGAAGAGGAAAAACAGCAGAAGAGAAGGGTGTATTTCCCAAAAGCAACTATGGTTGCAAGTTCTGTCATTACCAATAAAGTTCAATGCAACTAATACCATAGTTAGCTAATAATTATTTTGGGAAACGCACCCCAGAACAGACAAGACATCCCTCTCTGAATGACAAGTGAGTCTGGAACAAACTCAAGTCCACTCCGCTGGAGTGCTGCAATCCCTCTTTAAGACTGAATTAATACACTCTCACTTGTCAGATGGAGGATTTGAGCCAAAACCCTGCTTTTAGAGCTGGAGTAAAATCAAGAGGGTCATCACCATAACTCGGCACAGGAGAAACTACATCTACATTATAACAGCCAGGTGAAGACCAGAGGACTTTACAGCACTAGACACGTTCAGTTGTCCACTGTTTTTCTGATCTGATGTAAATTACATTATCACACAGCTCTAGTAAAGCTGGATATATAGTATAACTAACTTTATACACATACATACAGTATACTGCTGTAAAGCAATATATACTATATAGTAGGGCTGGGCAAAAAAAATAGATTTTTCGATGAATATTTTTTTTTAAATGACGTTGATCCGATATCGAAATTCTCAAAAGCCACGAATCGATCTTTACCGGTATTTATTTCAGCAAATATTTAACACAAGGGGCCCTATTTTGAACTAAGCGCATGGTCTAAAGTTTAAAGCAATTGCGCTTAGGGCGTGTCCGAATCCACTTTTGCTATTTTAAGGACGGGAAAAATGGTCGGCGCGCCCGGCGCCTGGTCTAAAAGGGTTGTCCCTATTCTCTTAAAGGGGTCATATGATGCGATTTCAAGTTTTCTGTCTGCTGTCTGCTGACAAGAGTATGACCTAAAATCTCCTTCGCCGTCTCATCCGATGCCACCAAACCGAACGTGAGGCTATTTGAGGAGCACATAGGCTCTATTTCAGGTGCACACAATGCCTGTAATTAGCTCCTGTAGTAGTGTGTGTGAGTGTGTGTGTGAGAGAGAGAGAGAGAGAGAGAGAGAACGAGAGAGAGAAAGACCCCACCACCAGCTCTTTACACTGAACAACATGGGTCATGTAAACAAGGAGCTGCTAGCATCACGAAACAGACAATCACTTTCGCGTCTCATAATGCCTATTCTTCATGTAATTTTACTGGGGTGGTTTTCTAGCTAATGAAAATGGAGTATGATTACACACACACACACATTTTCCTCTCTCTCAGCTATCCATTTAAATTCCACCCATCCAAACAGACTCGTGCATTAGTGTGGAATCACAGGAGTCGTTCTGTCTCTATCCTGCCAACTGCATCTCGTCCAAATGCAAGCGGGACACACCCAGGATGGCAAGACGGGCCAGACGCTGGCAATAAAACCTCAAACTAAATAGAACAGATTTTAAGGAGCGATCCAAACCACTACTTCAGCAATAAGTAACTTAAATATATTACAGCATGACCTTAGAAACACCAAGGTCATAGGTTCAGTTTCAAGGGATTGTAGGAATTGATATACTTAATTTGAATGCAGTGTACATTGCTTTGGATAAAAGCATTTGCCAAATGCGTAAATGTAAATGTAGTTTTTAAAATAATATCTCTGACTGAGACAATTGACCCTTCGCAAAGACCCGCCCCCCTTCATTACTATTGCACATCATGTTCTCACACAGCAAAAAATACATCTAATTTTTGTACATTTTGTGGCTCTTTAATGTGTCGTGACAGATTGCTGTAGCGCCTCAGTTCAATCCACACATCTTTTCATCAGATCGGATCATCTTTCATCAGATCCGATCATCTTTTCATATTTACTAGTTAAAGCATGAAATAAACATGAATAAGCATCAGATGTTATCACATTTTTCAAATTCAAGTCCACCGACGTTAATCTACTCTACTGTCTGGTTTGTTTGTCAGAGAAAAATGTCAGATTCAGCATTATGATTGGTCAGATCGCCTGTCAATCAAACTCCCGGTGAAGGGTGGAATTACAGTGCATGTACATTGTATTCTGTTTTTAAGTGACGAAGTCCAATAAAACATAAAATTACCTAAAATAAAATGCCATCTATCCATCCGTAAAATAGGTTAACCATAAATAAAGTCTAACTCAATATGATTGGTGGAAAGACAATGTAAAGGGAACTAACGTTTGGATTCATAGCACTACCACATAAAAGCTGCATGCCATTTGTTTGGGTGTGAATAAAGTCATCACTGGTTGGTCACAGACATGTATATTCTATTTAGCATACACTATACTCTACGACATTCTGTAGTATAAATGGTGCAAGTAATGTGTGTATAACATTTCCGTCAACTGGAGGTGTCCAATTTTAACATTTCTAGTATATGGCAGAGTATATAGTGTAAGTTCTTTGTACAACATTTGGAATGCAACCAAAATCTTTTTATCTTCCACAAAAGATTAAGCAAGTTATGTTTTCAGTCAGAGATGATGTTATTCACAACCAAACGAATGGCGTCTAGCTTTGATGTTGTTTTAGACTTAAATTTAGGTAGGCAAGTGCTGCTTTTAGAGCCTATCTAGACAGCATTTGTGGTTATGTTGTTGATTACCACAGAAAATAATTTCAACTCACTCCTCAGTTTAAAAAACAAGTCACAATTACAGTAAAAGTCTTGAAATTGAAGTACACAGAACCAAGAACTTTGAGGGTCTAATGTGAAGTTCATATTTTTGTTAGAAGCATTTAAAAGCACATAAATATATGTATTTCATTCTCTAAATCATCCTTTTATCAGTTGAATTACTGTTCTAGGCAGATGAAATTCTGGTAATGTAATCCCTGTGAGTGCAATTTGCTTTCGGTAATCTTGCATGACGGTATCATAAGAAAATTACAGGGTTTAAAGCATCATGGCGTGGATTGTAATACATCTTGCATATGATTTTGAGACAAGATTAGTATATTATTCTCCCATATAATTCTCATGTTATCATGTGTAATGCAAGTATTAATGTTTATTTCCATTGTTTAAGTGCTTTCTGTAAATATGAAACCAAACCAAAGAACGATTACCAATTACATTCAGTGGTAAGCAACTGCAAATGCTGTTGACAGAGATGTAGGGTGGAGGTAGATGCAACAATGTTTTTCTGCAGAGTCAGACCTCTCCTTCTCCTCCTTTCTCTGTCTCTCCTTTCTGTTTCTTGCTAATCAATCACTTTGATGACTCTTACATTGTAATCCAGATCGCAGCAAATTACATTAATGGCCACATGTACTATACACTTCCGGCGCTGCACGGTGGCGACGAGTGTCTGTGGCACATCAGCTGAGTTTGTTTGTTTCGTCTTGTTTTATTTAGTTTTGTTTATTTGGTATTTGAAACCTATTGGGGCCCTCAAAGATGCGTCTTGTAGTGCTTCTGTACGGGCTGATGTTCATTGCTTATTTGCTGCTACTAGTTGCGACACAGATCCTAACAACTGGAGAGCACGCCGCTAAAGCTGAGCAGATTGGCCCTGTTACTGGTGTTTTACACTATAGTTGGGAACAACTCTGGCAGCTGAGACAACATGATGATCGAATTTCACTGGAATTACCAAGAGAGTGTACGAGGGGGGATAAAACAGTAAGGAGACGAAGGAGAGGTCGGCGTGCCGGGGTGAGGCTGAAGGTCCGGGCCCGAGGTAACAAACTGCCTCTACCGACAGTGATATTTGCCAATACATGGTCTCTTTCCAAGCAACTACCGGAACTTCAGTCAGCTGTGAGGTATTTCACTGAGTATAGAGACAGTTGTTTGCTGTGTTTTACAGAAACATGGCTTAAAGACACGATTGGCAACTCTTTACTTCGGGTCACGGGTTTCAGTGATCCTGTGAGAACTGATCGTGATCCAATTGTAACTGGGAAGAAAGTTGGTGGAGGTGTGTGCGTCTACGTAAATGAGAGATGGTGCAAGAACTACACAGTGCGGGAGTCTTACTGTTCTGAAGATATTGAACTTCTGTCCTTTTCATTTAGACCCTTTTACCTCCCTACACTCTTAAAAATAAAGGTGCTTCAAAAGGTTCTTCAAGCGATGCCATAGAAGAACCATTTTTGTTCCACAAAGAACCATTCAGTCAAAGGTTCTTTAAAGAACCATTTCTTTCTTACCTTTTTGTAATCTGAAGAACCTTCTTTCGCCACAAAGAACCTTCTGTGAAACAGAACCAGTTCTTCAGATGTTAAAGGTTCTTTATGGAACCATTTAGACAAAAAGGTTCTTCTATGGCATCATGAAGAACCTTTATTTTTAAGAGTTTAGGGAGTTTGGACAACTGTTTATAACTGTCATCTATATTCATCCACGGGCGAACTTCCGGGCTGCGGCAAACCTTATATATGATGTTGTTGCTCGGTTGGAAAACATTGCACCAGACGCTCCTAAATTTGTACTGGGGGATTTTAATGGTTGTTCTATAGCGCATGTACTGCCTCATTTTTATCAGTACATTTCTTGTCCCACTAGGGGAGAAAGGGTACTTGATTTGTGTTTTGGAAATATTAAGAATGCGTATAAGGGGTACTCAAAACCACCCTTGGGTGATTCAGACCACAATGTGATACATCTGGTTCCTCTGTATAAACAGCGGCTTAAAACCAGCAAGCCTGAGCTGAGAACCATCCAGATATGGAATGAGGAATCTGTGGACTGTCTTAGAGGATGTTTTGATTGTACAGCATGGCATGTCTTTATAGATACTAGTGAGGACTTAAATGAGCTAAATAATGTGGTGACAGATTATATATATTTTTGTGTGGCTAATGTCATTAAAACTAAATGTATTAAAAGGTATCCAAATGACAAGCCATGGATAGATGGGGAATTAAAAGCAGCATTGAAGAAGAAAAAGCAAGCTTTTCAGACAGGCGATAGAGCACAGGTTAAAGTAATGCAAAAAGAAATTAGGCAAATAATTAGTAGGTGTAAACATAATTACAAGCAAAAAATTGAGAGAAAGATGAGAGATAATAATTTAAGGCAGGCATGGCAGGGAGTGTATACAATGATAGGACAGGAGAAGAGTAAATCATTTATGGGTAATCATGAGGATGATTTGGCCTTAGCAAATGAATTAAATAAATTTTTTGGTAGATTTGAAACATTAGATTTTAAAACTGAACGGAATTTGATTAGACAGCAAATGAATGTAGGGCAGGAAATCATTATAACATCGTAAGAAGTTTGTAGGATCTTTAAAAGGGTTAATACAAGGAAGGCAGCGGGTCCTGATAGAATAACTGGTAGGGTACTTTACGAGTGTAGGGAGGAGCTTAGTGTAATTTACAGTCATCTGTTTCAAGTGTCTGTGGATACTTGCTATGTACCTACTGCCTGGAAATGTTCATTTATAGTGCCTGTGCCAAAAAAATCTAAACCAGCAGTTTTAAATGATTATCGTCCGGTAGCCTTGACATCTATTGTCATGAAGAGACAATTTGAACGAGGGGAAGGGAGGAGTGCAGAAGATGCCCTCTTGTATATGCTACAAAGACTCTACTGTCATCTTGATCAACCAAAGCGATATGCCCGTGTTATGTTTATAGATTTCTCATCTGCATTAATACTATACGACCACATATTCTAATGGAAAGATTGTTTAAGCTGGGTGTGAATAGCAGACTCATTAGATGGGTTGAGTCTTTTTTGACTGATAGATTACAGTGTGTTAGGGTGAACTCTGCTTTCTCTTCCTCTATTTTTACCAACACAGGGGCCCCACAGGGAAGTATTATCTCCCCAGTGTTATTTACCCTTTATACAAATGAATGTAGAGGTTTTTCATCTGATGTTTTTAATGTCAAATATGCAGACGATACGGCAATTGTTGGTTTGATCACTGAAGATGAAGTGGAGTATCATAGAGGTGTGGATAAGTTTGTTGATGGGTGTCAATCTAGTTTCCTTCAGTTAAATATCAGGAAAACTAAAGAAATGATTTTCGACTTCAGAACAAAAAGAGGCATTCATCAACAAATAATTGTTAATGGTGAGGGCATTGAAGTTGTAAATGAATATAAATATCTAGGGACAATCATTGATAAAAACTGACATGGGATGTAAACAGCTGTTTACAAGAAAGGGCTGCAGCAATTGTATTTCATGCGTAAGCTTCGACAGTTTAGTGTGGATACATATATGTTGGCTCTATTCTATCATTCATTTGTGGAGAGTATCTTGACTTTCAGCTTTGTTGCTGGTATTTCTCACTGTCTGTAGTAAATAAGAACAAACTAAATAAAATTGTTAACATGGCTAGTAAGATTGCAGGTAAACAACACCTTAGTCTGATAAAACTATGTGAATCTCGAGCTGTGAGGAAAAGCCATACAATTCTTCACGATGCATCTCATCCTCTTTGTGGTGAATATGAGTTATTACCATCTGGTCGAAGGTACAGGGCACCATTATTACGGACTGCCCGTGCACAAAGATATTTTATATCATCCAGTATAACTTTGTTAAATCAATTTTTGTCAGTTGTCATTTTACATCTATGACAGTGATTCTGTTGTTGTGAGAGGGATGCTGTTTGATGCTGGTTGTATTTATATGTGATGTGTTGTAACCTGTTGATGTTTGTATTGTTAATTATTGTTGTTGATCACTGAAGAGTTGCCACAGATACAAAAAGAATTTCCGAAAGGACAATAAACTAAACTAAACTAAACTAAAAAAAAAAACTAGTGTTCATGAAGTTGTGAAACAATAAATATTGATAAGATATGATTTCACACAGTCGCCATAAAAATTTTTGTCATTGTGCACTGGGGCGTTCGGGCTACTGTTTTGATTCAGTCCGACCCCGGGGTCGAAATTAGCATTAATCAATGAGACAGACGGAGCTTTAATCGCTCATCAGACTGCCGGATCAGATAGCGACGCTTTCCGGCATTTTAAAGGGGCCAAATTATGAACAATTACTCCATTAAACCTGCACTTAAACTTATCCGTTTAAAAACTTCAAGACTCAGTGTCCTTCAATGAACCAACTGTGATGGCAAATGTTGAAAAGAATAGAAAAAGTAAAACCTGGAACTCTGAAATATAACATGCTCACTCGTAAGGTCACACGCTTCTCTCCATTCATGACGACAATTGAATTTTACTGCTGAAGAATGCACCGTAAGAAGCATGAAAATGAACCACGGGGGCTTCACACTTCATTCAAGGTCACGTCCGCACTCCCATTTGCCAATAAAATCAATCGCGTGACCAGCCTGTGACAGAGAATGCAACAGATTATTTCTAAAGAATTGTGAGCGAGCGGTCGCATTTAACTTTGATACATGCCAACATATTCATTAGCTGACAATTTTGGCATCTAATATTCATTATGATGAAGAGGCTCAAACTCACAATCAATTTCCTGTTTCTCATAAGAGCAGGGTAAGACCCAACAGAGCTTAAAATCAATGCTCTTCCCTCTCACTTATCCTCTGTATAATAGCTCGCTACTGGTTTCCAATTACTCTCCCTTGTTGTCCGAGCTTAGGTACTGTGAGTAATATTTTAAAGAAACGAAGGGTCACAGGAGCAACTCTCCAAGGGTTCAGCGGCCATCTTCGACCTGGCTTTTAGAAACTCTTGAAGCTGGAAGTAATATATCTAAGGGGGAACAATGGCTCTGTAACTCTTTGGATGGTGTTGAGAGCTAATTATGACTATCTAGGGGTGTTTCGATCGCGATTGACTTTGTGTTTTTGAAGAAATATTTTAAGTGAACAAATCATCCTTCCATTGTAGAGTGTGTGACCACTTTGGTGACCTTTTCCTGCCTTCAAAAACCTATTGTAACACAAGCAAACTGCTTTATACTGCAGAATGTGCACAGATTGCATTGGCTGGACCTAGTAAACAAACACACTCCTTCACTGAATGAATCAGAGTGAATTTAAAGCAACTGTATATAGTAGTTTTGAGTATTTTTTGGACTTTGGAGCCCACTAAAGTTAAGTGGAATTCACTGTCATAAATATATTAATAGCCCTGTTTACATGGAGCATTGTTTTCCGATTATAACCCATTTAAAGGTCCAATCTGAATGAAAATGCTCCATGTAAACACCTCAATCTGAATAAAAATGCTCAAACCGATTGAAATATCAGTTGGATTGAAAGGGGTGGAATAAACCTTGTCATGAACCGATCAAACGAAAAATTTCAAATGTAAACAAGCTGATCCGATTACTTTGAGTGTACACCCTTCTGTCCATGCCTGGTGTCGTCAGAATACAAAATGGCGGCAGCGGCGAAATCAAACTGGAGTGCGACGGAGACAAACGTATTGATTAGTATTTTTTTAAAAACGGAACATAATTGAACAACTGGATGGTTCTGGTCTTCCCAGGAGGAAGGGGTAGAAAATTGATGCTTCTTAGGGGACGTTCACATGTGGCACCTATAAACGCGTGGAAAACGCTAGGCACGCCGCTTTCTTCCTCTTTCCAAAGCGCTCAGAAGCTTAGCCGTTGCTAAGAAACTGTGTCCTGCGTTCTCCATGACGATGCAGAAGTTTCAGCAAAAGATAAATGGATTTCCAGCACTGAAAAATCACTTGCCGTAGCTCTACTACTAAATTTATACTAAATTTATTTATCCCTGTACAGCTAAGATCAGCTGTTCCTCCATTTTGGCTGAGCTTTCAATGTTGTTACAGAAAGGGTGATTGGTTGGTTCTATTCACATGACCTGCGGTGCACTTGCGGCATTCAGAAAAGTTGAGATATTTTCATCTCGCTGTGGCACAGACGCGCTTGGAAAAACCGAGCTCGTCATGACTGCGTCACTCTCTATTTGCTGTGCATCTACATCTGAAATAACGAACTTGAGCGTGCAAAAGATGCGATATGTGAATGACCCCTGATCCGGCAGACAAGCTATGTGCACGACACATTATTCCGATTGAAAGCGTCAGCACATGTAAACACCAGATCAGTTTAGATAACATTCCATGTAAACAGTCAACCAGAATCCATCAATCGGAAAGATCTCAGTTGGAATGGCAAAAAAGTGTGCATGTAAATGGGGCTACTGCCAGAGTTACAATGGATAGCAGTATACGACCATTTGTAGCGGCCCATAAAACAATCCACCCTTCTTGTGGGATTTCATACCCAAACGTACATACTCCCAAAACAGACATCTGGGGCGGAACATTAGAAAGAAACAGAAGCCATTCACCTTAATAAAAGTCAGAACATTTTTAGAAAGTCATAGGTAAAACAAAACGTCCATACAGTTGCTTTAAGTCTTTGGCACAGCATTCTGTAGTGAATGAACAAAACATGTTCTTGAACTAAAATTTTCTAACTAAAACAAAAGGGGGCATGTCATTCATTCAGTCCAGTGAAAACTGTTTAACAGGTATGCAAAATAGCAATTTCTGAATGTGTAAAAATGACTGATGAGCATACATAATTAAAATAACGCTAACTGGCACTAGGCTTTTGGGAATGTATTGCTTTGATGCACAACTGGTTGCCCATCACTGTTAAAGGACATTATAATACAATTATCATATAACTCGTAAATCATTTAAGCAGTCTATTGTTGTCTGTTTTCTATGGCAAGACAAAAAAGCTAAGCTCAGCAGTCCCACAACAAACTATTGGAAACAATAACAGATTGACACTATTTGCCTTTGTAGATTTGTAGATGCTGGTTTTACTCATTTATATGATAATAAGACTCTTTGGTAGTAAACAATTCAGTGCGGTCCAAAAAGTGGTCAAAAATACATTTCTCCATTGATGGGCATTCAAGACTTGCAACGCAAGCAACATTAAACTGCAAAAGATTCATTATATTATACTATCGTAGATGTTTCACCAATATC
Source organism: Sinocyclocheilus anophthalmus (assembly GCA_018155175.1). Taxonomy (NCBI): domain Eukaryota; kingdom Metazoa; phylum Chordata; class Actinopteri; order Cypriniformes; family Cyprinidae; genus Sinocyclocheilus; species Sinocyclocheilus anophthalmus. Next base: position 120,489 of record JADLZN010003361.1, read on the forward strand.
AGAAATTTTGGGGGGATTCTCAATAGTATCAAATGGATTTTTTGATGTCTCGTCCATGACATTTAGTGGCTCAGGTGATTGGCTCCAAAAATGTGTGCTCATAAAGCAAAGATGGCAGCATTCAGGTCAATCTGCCATTGAACTGAATGGGAATGCAAACTCATTGACGCAACCTACTGCACAAATCTAAACAACCAAAAGGCTCAAACTAAAAGTCACTAGGATGAATCAAAATACACAATACTAATACATAAGGAGCAATTGTACAATCAAAATGGGCTTCCGAGTCATTCAACAAGATTCACAATCATTGATCTTGGTTATAGATCTATGATATTTAGTACCAAAATACACTTAAAATCTGTATTGCGGCAATTTAATGAGAAAATCCTGTTGGTTTGACACTGCAGTCGCTCAAGATTTAAATACAGAACAGTCTACAGAGGCACAGGCAATTTGTCTCTTTTTATTTCTTTCTCTGTTTGTCTGTGTCTCTCCATCTCTCTCTCTGTTTCAGATCAACAGGATTGCATGAATAATACATGAACTGTCCATCATTTCGGCACATTATACCCCTCCTGTCATCTTCTGTGCCTCGGTGACACATCCATATTTACACACATACACTTTTTTTTCACCGTTTGGTCCATTCCCTCACTTATCATCTGCAATCTGTCCACTTCTTCACTCAATACAATCACACACACACACAAACCTATCTAGCATGAGAGGCCAGGATTGGACTTTATAAATGAAAACCAGTTCTTGAACTTTTACATTTAGTCCCCCAATCTTTAATATTTGGTCCATTCTAGTGAGTAACTCCATCTATCAATGACATAAATCAACAAGACAGAGAGAGAGCGAGAAAGAGATGCAATAATCAGTAATAATCCTGAAGCTTCACCATTTCTTAAACTATATAGATCAGTAATGGGCAAACTTGGCCCTTCCAGGCCACTTTCCTGCAGAGATTTGATCCAACCCTGATCAAACTCACCTGCCTGTAGCTTTCTAGTAGTAGTCTTGAAGACAATGATTAGCTGGTTCAGGTGTGTTTGATTGGCATTGGAGCCAGTGTTCGAACTATACTGTGGACTTTGGGGGAGCCCACTTGTTTTGTTTTTTTTGTGTGGGGGGGGGTTTGTGCGCTTGCAATGACTTACAATGATGCATAACAGTTTCAAGTGTATGCACTACTTGCTTTATGCAAGCACTATATAGGATAAATCACTATACAGGATTTACCCTATTATACTTTATCGACACGAATTGAAATGAAACAACAAACAGCCACCCACAAACAAAGTATCAGGCTGTCTTTGAGTTCACACGAACAACAGGTAAAGTTACTCATCGTCAGGCTACAGAAGAACACCATAATTCCTCCGTTCAATTAGGCCTAAGACATCGAGAGTCACGCAGACCTATAACAACCCAGCCACAACACATAATTGCGAATAACATGCCTTACCTTAAGACAGAATCGACCACAGAGTCCAGCGTTTATATTTTTTCTACGAATCTTTAAGTTAACATGTACTAAACATGAGTGGAATTTGCACCGCAGCGCCCCACACACCTTGATGCTCATGACAAGAATAGCATGTATAGTTATCTTTATTGAAGTGAATTAGGTTTAAATCGCCGTCATGCATGAATGAATGATATTTTTGCAATTTTACACATAATAATCCACGATGATCACATTACACAAAACTGAAATTGCACGTCAAAATAACACATTGTCAATATTTTTTGGGACCCCCCAAAATTTCACAAATCCCGTTTTCAGGGGAGCCCAGGTCTTTTTAAGGGGAGCCGAGCTCCCCCTAGCTCCCCCATAGTTCGCACCCTGGTTGAAGCTAACCTCTGAAGGAAAGTGACCTGAAAGGGCCACGTTTGCCCACCCCTGGTATAGATAAAGCCCTGTGGATGTATACAGAAGCAATGGCACTTTGTATGAGGGGTTTGCTTGGTTTGAAGCTCATACTAAAGTCACAATTTCCTTGTCATCTGTATTTAATAAAAACAAGTAATTAAAGGAAGAGTAACAAGCATGAAAGTTAAATATGTCTCATAGAAATAGTAAAAGAGGGGGTGAGGCTCCAGATTGTGTTTAACATCTCTACAGTCTGTTCGTGATTCGGTATTTGTTCCTCAAAACAAGTTATCTCATTAAACGTTTTGGCGTTTTTAATCGAACACAATTAATGGGTCACAAACCCACAGTTGTGATCACTCATGTGATACCATTTGCAAAAGCATCTCTTTATCAATTAGCCTACCTCATAAAATTAAAGACACATAATAATAAAACAGCATTTGTAAAATACCATTTGTGCACATTCTCTAATGGCGAATTTCATTGGTTGAACATGCTGAAGGAATACGCCCCCTTCACTAAACGAATCACCTGAACAAGATTCGAACGATACATTTAATTTGTAAAGTTGACGTGGCATTGAAGCAAATGAAGGAATTAAGCTTTAACAAATCCTTATGATGCTTATCACTGTTTATTGAGTTTCTAGAGTACATTTAAAGACCAGCAAAATTTAATGAAACACAACAACGCTTGTTTCTGTGTACTCGAGTGAATGACTCAATGACTTGTTTGCTCTTAAAGGGGTCATATGATGCTGCTAAAAAGAGCATTATTTGGTGTATTTGGTGTAATGAAATGTGTTTATGCGTAAAAAAAAGTTTAAAAAAAACATTATTTTCCACATAATGTACATTATTGTTTCTCCTCTATGCCCCCGCCTTTCTGAAACGCGTCGATTTTACAAAGCTCATCGGTCTGAAAAGCGAGGTGTGCTGTGATTGACCAGCTATCCAATATTGTGATTGGGCTAATACCTCAAGCGTGAGACGGAAATGATACGCCCCTTACCATACTGTGATGCCTGCGGCAACCACATGTGACGACCCCGGGCTGGACTCCGCTTCGTCCACGGTGAAAGCCGATCCGGCGATCGACAGCACAAAGTTGATGCATTTCCTCAGCGACCAGCACGGATCAGCTCCAGGCATGACGAAGCGATATCGTCCTCTTTTGGAAGACCAAACAAAGTACGACCTTCACGACATGGCGGCGGCTGCAACAATACTACAGCGAGAATAAAAGTTATGCCTTCTTTCTTTGCGTGAACATTTGGGCGGCATTATGCAAATCTTCCCACATAGTGACATAGACATGTGGGGGGCGTGTTAGAACGAGCTGTTTTAGGTAGGCGTGGCTGACTCTGAATTTTTATGAAGAATATCTCTTTGGATTGAGACTTTAGTCTTTGCAACTTTACAGATCTTCTTTATGCACCAAGAGCTTGTACCACTCCAAAGAGAAAGGAAAACTTGAAATCGCATCATATGACCCCTTTAACACACAAAAGATTCAGTTGTCGCCACCTGCAGGCGTAAAAGGACACTGAATGAATATGCGAATCGTTAATAGATTCAAAAGATTCGAATCGCTGAGATGCATCGTGCCAGCCATAGTGGGTACAGGCATGTTTTGCTGAACTTCTCGGGATGTGGAAAAAAGCAAACCTACTGATTACTGAACCTTCTCATGGGAATTGTCCAGAAATGGACTAAATGATGTCTTAATTAGTAAATAATGCCTTAATTAGAATGACATACCAGTTATTAAGATAACCTTCCAAGCAAACATGGAACATTTCCTTGTGTGACTCTTGTTTGGTTATTACAGAGAACCAATTCACAACGTTCAAGCATGGTTCGATTTATTATGAGCCCTTTGAAATTGTACATTCACATTATGTTGATTCGTGTTTGCCAGATAATTTGAGTGAGAAAAATCCAATTAAACACCTAACTTGCTTTTTTTTTTAAACCAGATCCCATTTCTGTGTCAGGTTTGTCCTGTGTGTCTCATATTAGCCTGATATTTGTGGGCTTATCCGCGACCACCTTTCCTTTCCAAACCCACACAGTTGCATTCACGCCACGGTTATTATCTCCTCACGGCCTTTACCGCATATCAAACACCGTCTTTTGCTTTCTGGCTCTCGGTAGCAGCAGGTGTTGTTGGCGAAGCCCAAACGCGCCTCCACTCTTAATTCCAGTCACCTCCGTTCCGGAGCCCCCCGAAGCAAATTCATTTACCGTGGGAGAGACACCGGGGCCAATTGTAGTGGGCACCCTGTGAATGCACGGGGAATCACGCTTCGGAAACACGTGGGAGAGTTGACACAAATAACAGCCCACCGAACCCCAGCAAAACGCCCACGGAATCATCATAAAGATTCACCACAATGCCAAGGTGCGCGTGTAATGGTGCGGATAACGGGGACGAGGCACCGTCTAGCCCGCTTCGAGATGCTTTGACCTTGTGTTTTAGTCATTTGTCCTTCCTCAAGTCTCTTCGCGTGAAGCTCTATCAAGGACGAAGCGCACAACAAGTAGCCCCGACTGAGCCTTCGCTAAGAAAGCATTCGCGTATCATTACGCAACGACAGATCTCCACGGGACCTCAAATCAAAGTTAGTTATCAAATCCAGCACGCCACAGTAATCGCTGTCAATGCAAATGCCCCGAGAGCGCGTGACAATGTCAAACAGTCATTAGTGCGCGCCTGTCTCTTTTGTTTGCGCGCAATCGGACAATGATGTAAAACAAGGGGGCAAAGAAGTGATGACCCCGTGACAGGTGCGATCGTGCCACCCCAAACTCCATTGTGCAACCCCACCTGTGCAAGCCAAAGTCAGAGGCAACCGTCCAAGGTGAGAAGAAGATACTCCTACAAGTTTAATGGCAACAGAAATAAAAGCACTTACCTTTGCTGTACTCCTCCTCCCTGTTCAGATACATGACTGCAGATTGATGATGGACCCCTGACTGGATGGTGTGGCGTGATTCAAGAGCTTATTGTTACTCCGCCGAGGGAAACTCTTGCGGTTCCGTGAGTGTTTATTGTGTCGTTGCTCGGCGGAGAGTCCTCCCAGAATTACGCGCAGGCAGGTTGTCTGCACGCATCTACTTCTCCTCTCTGCTCATTCCTCACCACCACAGGACACACACACACACTCACGGTGACGTGCTTTGAGACATTGCCCCGCGGGTGGGGTGGGCTGGGCTGGGCTGGGGTAGAGGATGCTCCGGAGCTGTTATTGTGTCTATATGCATGCATATATATGACATCCATCAACGCTTTGACAAAGTGTTATATTGCTGTGGTAATAAAGCGTGCAGACTAAATGGTTTGATTGAACACGTCTGTGTGAGCTTGCTTTGACATTTATTCCTTATAACCAACTATAATCTGCATTTTTATGAACCGATACTTCGCTGTTGCAAGTTGTAGGCTAGGTAGTTTTAATTCAGTGTTACTTGCTGTTGCTTTGTAATTGTTTGTGAAACTCACTCGAAATTTCTGAACACCAATTTTTAAATAGTAGCTATCTTTTTCTTCATTTAGCCTACTTTTATTCAGAAAATATACAACAAACAGTGCATGACTAGTATATTTTTAGTATTTAGTAGGTAGCCTACATATTTATAAGGCTACTATATCCCAATATCTTTCAATTATAGTATTGTTGATTACATAAAGCTTGTATTCCTTTGCTGTTACTCACTATCCCATTAATTACAACTAACTATTCCACAGTTACCGGTAACTAATTGCAGATTTTTGCGTTGAACAAGGTTATCTATGGTTTCTACAATCAATACTGTTTACAACTATGATAGGTTCTTTTTTCTGGTAGTACTGTTCTAGTTTTCAATATACCATAGTAATTATTTACCATTAAATATTTACTCTAAAAAATGCTGGGTTAAATACTACCTAGTGCTGGGTAAAATAGGGACAAACCAGCAATTGGGTTGTGTTGATCCAGCGGTTGGGTTGTTTTGAACCAACCTTTGGTTAGTACCCCAACCGCTGGGTTAAAACAGCCCACTTGCTGGGTTTGTCCCTATTTTACCCAGCACTGGGTTGTATTTAACCCAGCATTTTTTAGAGTGTACACTGAAAAAAAATGATTCATAGAATTTACTAAATTCTTTTTTTATTTGACTAACTTTCAACATATTTTTCTATTAAATGTAGCTAAAATAAATTGTTTGCAACCACGTACCTTAAAAAAATGTAGTATCATTTTTTTTCAGCGTACTAATATATTTTTCCAGTACTGATTTAACCCTATTCCCCTTATTTTACAATGCAGAAGTGAGCTGTTTTCCGTGAATGTGCGAGACTTCCGGTTCATTATTAGGCATCTGCAATGGTATGTGCAGTAACGATTAATAAACTATTTGTTCTACAAACCCGTTGTGTTTCTAATTAGGGTAAGAATTAAAAAAATTATAACAAATACAAGTCTGCAATATCAAGCGGCATAATGGACTGTTTGCACAAGGAAAATAGCTAGCAAATGACACCGGAAGCCTCGCACATTCAAGTTACAAATGGCTATTCATGCCAAAAATAACACTACCTGTTCATTAGACTAGACTCTTGTATTCCTGTAACATTTGTAGATGCTAGTACTTAAAAAGTAGCCATTTTTACAAGTTAAAAAAGCTATTAATTTATAATAGTGAGAATACGTGCTGCTAGTAGCCTATACTGTAGTGTCTAATAGTGAAGCTGGATTAGTAGCATTTTATATCTTATATGAATTACTTGTAATTTAAAAGGAAATAAGTACTTGTAACAAAATAGATACTGGTTAATTGAATGTCAAGTCGGTGAAGGGTTTTGTGTCTTGCGCTTGCGTGTTTGGAAAAAACATAGTTTCTATCCTTTGAGTATTGAACATGCACCTGGTGCCATAGTAGTCAGTGAAACACTAACTGAAGCGCTGCTTTATTAACCCGTTGTTGCATAACATCCCATTTGTGCGCAGATGAGGCACCGCAGGTGGGGCTGGTCGGTCTCCATCCCGATGGGGAAGAGTCCGTGTTCCCAAAGGCTTCCACCCTAAACCTCTATCACCCGGTTCGCACGCACAGGCCTCGAGGGGCCCGTGAAGATGAACAGAAAGAGAGAAGAGCGAACAGAAATGTGAATGACTGTATATCAGCCCTGTCCCGCAGTAAAGCCCTGTGCGTTCACTCGTTGCGCACGCCAATCACGCCTCTCAGACAGCCGAGGAGTTGCGTGTCGAAGTGGCGACTTCTAGCGGTGAGATTGCGCCATTACAAGCGCACTCACCACAGTAAAGAACATGGACAAAACCAGTCATAAGGCATACATAATTTGTAGCAATAGCCAACAATACATTGTATGGGTCAAATGATCGATTTCTCTTTTATGCCAAAAATCATTAGGATATTAAGTAAAGATCATGTTCCATGAAGATATTTTGTAAATGTCCTACCGTAAATATATAAAAAACTTAATTTTTGATTAGTAACATACACTGCTAAGGACTTCATTTGGACAAATTCAAAGGCGATTTTCTCAGTATTTAGATTTTTTTGCACGCTCAGATTCCAGATATTCAATAGTTGTATCTCGGCCAAAATATTGTCCTATAAAACCATACCATATATCAATGGAAAGCTTATTTATTGCTTTGCATATTAGATGATGCATAAATCTAAATTTAAAAGACTCTTATGACTGGTTTTGTGGTTCAGGGTCACATTTTGTTTCCAAACATTTTTTGTGTTCTTTCCTCCGTGGAACTGAAAAGGAGGCGTTTAGCATAATATCTAGAGAGCTTGTTTTTAATGAAAGTGGATAGGGACGGGTACCGTTGATGTGCAAAAATGTCAAAAAGCAGCATAAATGCAGTCCATATGATATATAAAATAAAACACAGTAATATTGTAAAATACTGTTACAATTTTTTTTTTCTATTTGAATATATTCAAAATGTCATTTATTTCCTCTGTATTTTCAGCATCATTTACTGCAGTCTTCAGTGTCACATGATCTCAGAAATCATTCTAATATGCTGACTTGCTGCTAAAGAAACATTTATATTATTATCAATGTTAAAAACTGGTTGTGATTACTATTTTTTGTGGAACCATGATGCATGTTTTAAAAAAAAAATTATTTTAGATTTTTATAAATATAATGTTTCACTGTCGCTTTGATCAATTTAATGTGAACAAATTTAAATATATATAGATATCTATATATATTCCTATTATAGATATACATGATACAATATCAATATATAATATTAAAATAATGACAATTATGGTTAAATATTAAAAAGTTATATATAAAAAAATTTAACACGGAGGTACACTCATGCACCATACTTAACGTTTTTTTATTTTTATTGAAAACATCGGCACCAAAAAACATCTGTATATCCTACTCAAAAACATTCCAAAGAGATTTCAAATCATTTGTTATGATGTAATTTCATGTAATCACAACATACTCGTCATCACAATTTACTTTAAAACGTACTGCCATTACAATTATTGCATATATCCATAAAAACTTAACTGTGTTGGATTAGTTATTTCTATGGCAAAGGCAATGATTACGTACTTTTGTGTGATTTTGTCACCCTGAGGTGGGCGGCTTAGTTTTTTTATAACCAAACAAACACTGAAAAAGTTATATTTTTTTTTGCAACTCTAAAGGCCCTGTTCTCACAAAAGTCTTTGCAGGAATCAGGAAGCTCTCGCATTTCATCAGAAATATCTTAATATGTGTTCTGAAGCAAAACAAAGGTCTTACGGGTTTGGAACGACATGAGGGAATGACAGAATTTACATTTTTGGGTGAACTAACCCTTTAAAGCTGTCGGTAAATAAATGGAAAAACAAAGTTACTCAGATATTTTCTTGTAAATTTAAAAGTAATGCGTTTCTTTACTAGTTACTTGGGGGAAAAAAGTAATCTGATTACATGACTCGCATTACTTGTAATGCGTTACACCCAACACTGGTTGTACATACTGTATATGCTCAACTGTCAATTTCATAAATGTCAATACTGCCACATCTACACGAGCGTGTAATCTTAAATGTGTTGACTTTAACCTTGAAATAATGGCACCCAGCAGAGTACTAATTGACTTGAAAGTCCTGTCCTTCTAAACAAGTGATTTTTGAAATAGAGATGGCACTGATTTCCCTCTCTCTCTGTCTTTCTCTCAGTGTGCAGTGTGCCGAGGATCATTTCAGTGGAGAAAAACAGCGGGTGTCCTTCTGAGAACATCATTGGTGGCCATAGAAATGCATTTCTAGTCAGTTCCAGACCTGCACCGCAGGCCTCACTGACACACAGCGCAGACCTGACGGCTTCCTCTCACAGGAGCAGCACTTCCTGCAGGCACTCATTCATCTTTAATGCTGCTTTAGTTCTTTTTTTTTAACGTAATGGTTTTGAGAACTGCCCCCCTACTGTTTGAGTTAATTTAGAGAGCAGCTTGGTGGTTGTTCAGACTGATAATGTACCGGAGTGACGGAGCAAAGGTCAGTGATTGAGGTGAGCGGTTGAGTCTAAAGTAAGAAAGACAGATTAAACCGGTTTTGTTTGGCTCACGTGTGACCCACGAGCTTCGATTAGGAAGCATTAAACACAAATTTGATTTATTTAACTGCACGGGCCGAGGAATAAATCCAGCAGATTTCCCCTCGGGACCCACAGTGAACAGAGCACAGATAATAACGCTCTTATATAACCTTTACGGTCGTCTGTTATGTCTTTAATAAGCTGCCGTAAGGATGACTTGATGCTCAATGAAGTGTGTCTGGATGGCATGTGCTGCTCTTACGGCGACCTTGTCATCTGAGCGTGTAGCCGTGAAAAAACCTGCTGAAAAACTCTTGCTTCTTATTCTTATTTCAAAAACCAAAGTGAATTCATGTTCAAGTGCTAGTTTGTTAGTTCAAATTTCGCAGTATTCACTTGTTCACCGGTGAATGGGTGCTGTCAGAATGAGAGTACAAATAGCTGATAAAAACTTCACAGTAATCCACAAGTAATCCACATTATTCCAGTCCATCAGTTAACAGCTTGTGAAGAGAAAAGCTGCGTGTTTATAAGAAACAAATCCATCAAGATGTTTTAAACTTTAACCTTTGCTTCCAGCTAAAATGTGATCTTATATCCATACTAGCACTTTTGCAGTCCACAATATACTCTTAAAAATAAAGGTTCTTCAAAAGGTTCTTCAAGCGATGCTATAGTAGAACCATTTTTGGTTCCACAGAGAACCAATCAGTCAAAGGTTCTTTAAAGAACCCTCTCTTTCTTACCCTTTTATAATCTGAATAACCTTCTTTCACCACAAAGAACATTTTGTCAAACAGAAAGGTTCTTCAGATGTTAAAGGTTTTTTAAGGAACCATTTAGACAAAAAGGTTCTTCTATGGCATCGTGAAGCCCCTTTATTTTTAAGAGTGTTTGTTGGTGGTTTTCAATGTGAGAGGATAACAATCTTTTTTGTGGTTAATTTGTTTCTTACAAACACACAGCTTTTCTCTTCACAAGACTGTGAACTGTTAACTGATGGACTGGAGTGGTGTGGATTATTGTGATGTTTTTATCAGCTGTTTGGACTCTCATTCTGACGGCACCCATTCATTACAGCAGATCCATTGGTGACCAAGTGATGTAATGCTAATTCCACAAATCTGATGAAGAAACAAACTCATCTACATCTTGCATGGCCTGAGGGTAAGGACATGTTCAGACAAATTTCATTTTTATGTGAACTATTCCTTTAATGAGTTGTTTTTAAATTTGCATTTTGTAAACTTGAGGTCGTTCGACCGAAACATTACTACCAAATGTAAGTCAGATGTGTATTCATAATGTGAAATCACCACCTTCTAGCAATCTTGTGTGTTGATCCAAAAAGAAAGGACATGCTAAACCTCATCCCAGTAATTACCCATAATTCATTCTGCTCATCTCATGCAAAAGTCAGCATTTACATGAGGTCAATTAAAAATGTAACATGTTCAAGTCAGAATCAGCAGTATATGAAGATTAATGGTTTATTGCACACACTGACAGAGGCGTCTATGAGTTTATTTTGCATAAACTTATTGAATAAATGGCAGAATTTGACATGTATGTGATGCTTGCGGAGCCGTTAATGAGTGTGAGCGTGATGCATGAGGCTCATTACTGTAATCTCTGCTGCTGCTGTAAGGTGTCGGGTCGGGTCTCCTCTTCGTCCGATGTGAGACGTATAGTATTATACTATATAAATTCATCTTGATAATGTCAGATAACTTTGATAGAAAGGGATGTAATGAAATATGGTCAGGTCAAAGTGTCAAATCAAATTTTTGGTCCCAAATTTTGATCAATTTTACTGGTAGTCGACAGTATGAAGAATTTTTGGGTATAATATATCACGGTTTACTTTATTTTGCTATTCTCACTTACATTAATGAACTATAGTGTCCTGCACCCACTAGTAAAAAAATTTCAAAAATTATATCTGGTATCTGAATAATTTTTGGTTTGACTGTATATATATATAAAGATTAAGCGCATTTAAAATAAAAGTTGTTTACATAATATATGTGTGTTTATTGTGTATATTTATTATGTATATATTAAATACACACACATACAGTAAAGATTTTGAAAATATTTCCATGTATATATTTATATTAATAATGATATTATATATAAATATTTTAAATGTATAAACATAACATTTTTCTTAAATGTATACATGCATGTGTGTGTATTTATTTATTCATAATAAATATACACAGTACACACTTATATATTATGTAAACAAAAACTTTTCTTTTGGATGCGATTAATCTTTGACGCACTATACAATATATGAAAATGTATTCATTAGAGCAAAATCACAGAACAAGAAGTTTTCTGGCAGGGTAATATTATACTATATCTTAATATAGTTATTATTATTTGAGTTTTTATATTTTCAAAGTTCATTTCAATTTTGGTTTGTTTTAGTAAGTTCCTTATGTGTTTAGGTCATTTTTATTAGTTTTGTTATATTTTTATAATATAACACAGGTTTATTTGTGTATTTATTTCTTTCAGTTTATTTTTTAGTTTTAGCACACTTAAACTTCACATATTTCTTTCATTTAGTTGCCAACCAACATTTCTATTTTTTCATTTTCATGTATTTATTTATCTAATATTTGTTTAGTTTCAGTTTGCTTGTTTTTTTTTTAATAGTTTTAGTTAACAATAACAAACAGTTACACGATAAAGACAATCACTGCCACATACTTGATTTATACTGATGTATACTATATATTCTATTTATATATTCTAATTAATTTAATATATGTTCAACTGAATTAATCAGTCCCCTGCTATACTACTGTATATATATTAAACTAATGTAACAAAAAACATTTAAACTATATCTTTATACTTAAAATAAATAATAGCTTCTATATTTAATAAATTGTTAATAAGGGTCCAAAAAATAAAAATGTATGCATGTATTGTTTTCTATAGTGATCTGTTCAGTCAGTACAGATGCATCTGCTTTCTCTCTCTCTTTCTTTATAAATATCCCTGTCTTCTCCTCTCAGAAAACCTGATTCCCATTGATTTAGTGGCCTATATACACATTACCAGCCTCTCTCTCTTTCTCTCTCTCTTCCACGTCCTCCATTCGCTTCAATGGTCATCCTTCTGTCCATATCTCTTTCTCTTCTGCCTTCACTTATGCTACCTGCTCTCTCTCTCTCTCCCTGTGTGTGTTTGAGTGGGAGACGGACTAATAATAGATCATGGTATATGCTCAGAGAATATATGTGTAATATAAGCTCAGTCTCTCACCTTCTTGACGTTTACAGGAATATTAACATAATGAAAACAGTATGGTCTACTTGCCTTCATGTCATTCGAACCCTGTATGCTGTCACATTATCATGAAACTTTTAGCTTTTCACACTTAAAAACTGCACACGAGTGTAGTACAACATAAAATAATGACAGAAAGTTATTTTTAGCTGAACTGTCCCTTTAAGAGTTCGCGCTCGCGGGTTGTGTAATATTATTATTTCATACTTCTGGTATCAAAGCCGCTCACCCTAAAGCATCAATCTAAACTTAGCAGTGCTGTTCTCTTTCTTGTATTCTCCCAGAATGCACTTCTAGACTCATAGCTGAGGTCACGCATATAGTGACCCGCAGAGCGAACATGCAGTGAATGAGATCCGTAGTAAACAATGGCGCGTCAGTCACCGCGGTCGATAGGAAACCTAAAGCCTCAAAGTACACTGAATTGTCACACAGATTGTCTATTGGGTTTGTGTGTGTCTGATTAAATTTCCCGTCTGGTTTCCCCTGGAAAACGAAGAGGGAAAGGAAAATCGAATTTAGGTATAAGTCGCATTAAAGCAGTTGTTCGGTCACCGCTATTGGTCTAAGAGAGAAACAAGCTCTGGGGAGTTTTTTGAAAAATGAATGCGTGTTTCGGATGATAGACCCTCAGTGCTGTTGTGGTTTGGTGTCTCACAGAATCACGTAATCCATATTTCATCATTGTGGCGTTTCCACCAGTGTTGCCAACTAATTTTCACTAGAGAACGTTACTAAAGGAAGGTCGATTTGTTGCTAAATGACGTTGTGATGTCATTGCGCGATGACGTCATTATGTAATCATGACGCAAAATTGTCACTACATTAAAAAAATATATTTTTTTTATATGTTCATTTAGATTTGTTTGTAGAATAATATGCATAATATAATATTAAATTATAAATAACTGTCTTTTTAAATACATTGAATTATTGAACACTTACACATTTTTGAATGATTACAATTTAAGTTTTTTTTAATAGCTAGTAAACTAGTAATACTACACATTCTCAGCAGTTATGCTTTAAGCAGTGTATTAGTAGTTAGTTAGTATTATATACACTCTAAGAAAAGTCTGTAAAAGGACACAATCTACTTTGCTAATATGAAATAATTTTCCGTATTGGTTTTTTACCTGCATTTTAAATTACGCATTGTGTTTTCGGGTTACAGGGTTGCAATGGATAATGTCCTGGAAAATTACTAGTATCTTTTCCATTTTTTTTACAGTGTACTAACTCAGTGTTTCCCAACCTTTTTTTAGTCGCGGCACCCTTTGGAAATTTTAACAAACTTGTGGCACCCTACAAAATTAATTTTGTCACAATATTTGAATTTCTAACTTCGATGTGATTATTTGAAAAGTATAGATATTCAGTACAACAGAGAAGAACTGCAGAATATAACGTCATACAGATATTTTTAACATTATTAAAAAATGTTGTCCATCAATGGTGGCAATCAGTAGGCTAATTTCTGACAGATTTTAATGTGTCCTTTTTAACTATAACATTATTGAATTATTAACCCTTAGAACTAGCTATCTCACACCTTTTTGCCACCTCATTTTGTTTTTTTTACAGTGGTGTAATTTTGGTGCAGTAGCACGAGATTTCAAACTTTGAATTGAATAAAAAATTACAAGTAAGCAGTCAGTAATAAAATAAGAACAAATAAAGAAATTAATAATGATAGCACAAATAAAAAATAACTACAGGCCTTCGAATTAAATACATTGCTTTTTAGTTTTTCAGGTCTAACCGTAGGGTTAGGGTATTTTTACCAAATATCCAAATAATGTTTAGTCCTAGAAAGCTATTATCATCAGAACACGTGAGCATAACATAGCGGTTAGCAGATCAATGAATGAGAGGGCAGCGTTACCAGAGTTGCTCATATACCACACCATGTTACAGCACAGTAGGGCTACTGCAAACAGAAACAATACTGTACTACACAGATGTTTCCTGTCAGCTTGATTTTTTGAGTGGACTTTGCTGTTCCAAATCGCATGAATGGTATATGAGTGGAGCGACTGAGCGGAGCACACACACATAGAGCGGATAATACACAGAGCGTCACAACACCACGGAAAGTGAAACCTGAGCGTGACCTCATTTTTGGCTGCCGGAATTTCAGTGCATCTAATTATTGGCGACATTAGAAATGTATATTATATAATAGATGCTTTTTTGAAAATTTTAGCAATTTAAAAATATTAAAAAATGATTTTTTACACGCCACCCCTCTCGACAGACGGCACCCCGATTGGGAAACACTGATCTAACTGATCACACTCGCAGGTACCAGCTACTCACAAGTGTATCGATACGGAACATTCTTAAATGGGTCATAGGATGCCCATTTTCCACATGTTGATATGATTCTTTAGGGTTTTAATGGAAAGTCTGTAACATAGTTTGGTTAAAATTCTCAATGGTAGTGTAAAAAACACCTTTTTTTTACCCTGTCAAAAACAGCTCTTTTCAGAGCATGCAGATTTGTAGCATTTTCCTTTAAATATTAATAAGCTCTGCTGACCCCGCCCCTCTCTTACGATCTCTCTGAGGGACTGTTTACTTCAGCCACATTCATCTTGAAACTTGCTAATTAGCACATTATTAAAAAAGGCGATTTGCAAAGATTCGTTAAAAAAACCTTACACACTTCTTCTGTAGATGAAGCTGGATCACAAATGATTTGTGAACATAGATGCATTTATGTAGATCGGGGGCGTATTCCCTTCAGAAACAAATGTAATCCCCTGCGTCTTCAGCGGCTCAGATGTTTGTAAATGACGACTGCTATGTTCATTATTACATCCAACAACAGTACAGTACCTCAATCGCTTAGGAGTCATTCTTATCTAAATCTGATCCGGCGGTGAAACAATGGCGGACTGAAGACAGCTCACTCAGGGCAGGTCTAAGGTAAGAAGCCAGTCCAGTCTGTGCTGAAACGCAACTGTCAATCAAACTATCGTGGGAGGGCCTGTTTGTTGTACGGGCACACAGACAGGTGTCCTGGAAAAGATTGGCTCGGTTAAAGATTTTAGTAGATAAAAAAAAAAACTGGGTGGATCTTTATCATTTTAGGGTGTTGTGTACACACACTGCCAACACACATTTCGTTCAAACAACTTGTAAAATGCATGTAGCTTCATATGACCCCTTTAAATTATTATTATTATTATTAAATTGAACATTTACAAATACAGCTACGATTCACATGATGTGTGTACTGCTAGGCATCTTTGGTTTGTGTAATTTGGATGGAAAATGTGTGCCCTTTTATTGTCACTTATCAAAAGTTGAGTTGAGGTCACTTATCAAAAGTTGGCAAATTTTTTTTATAAATTGCTAAATTTGTTGCTAGGTGATTTTGGAAGAAAAAGTTGCTAGGGTAGTCTGAAAAGTTGCTAAATTTAGCAACAAAATTGCTCAGATGGCAACACTGAGGTAAATGATTTATAGTAGCACCGCAGCGACACCCAGCGGCCGCTTTGAGTACTGCATGGACTAAACGACCACATGAATGGATACACATTTATCAAGTTTGTTTCTTAAAGCATAAAAAGTTTTACACTGATGCAGCATTTATATGCCTATGAACATAAGATCAAATGGACTAAAATGTAAGATCATATTGGTAAGTCCTTAAATTGCACAGTGATAATAACTTCTCAGCTTTTATACCTCTATAAAAAATGATTGCATCGTTCAGACAGAACCATTACAGGCACGAGGTCCGTTATGAACAAATTAATTTTATTGAACAACAATCTGTGACAAGGAATTCAACATGATCAGCGTGTCTTCAGTTTCTGCAACAACGATTGAAACAAATGCTATCTTTCAGTCTCACACATGTGGCTGTTTGTATATCAACACACACACAAACTCACAGCGTCTCCACATACAGACTGACCTTGTCTTCCAGAAGGGCCTCACTGTGCATTTTGCGTATTTGTGTATGTAGGTAAAGTGCGTTATTGCACTGTTCCTCTCGGAGGAGGAAAGCAAAGGCGTCGTGGAGGAAGGAGCTTCTGTCTATAACTCTACAGCTCAACAGCAGCATGATTGAACCACACGGAGAATACGGGTGAAACTCATGAAAATTGTCAAGAAAGAACATGTTTCGGCCATATTTCATCCCCCAAAAAATACATAAATAAAATTAAGAATAATATTAATTAATACATCTAATTTGTAGGTAAATTATTATTATTATTTTCATGACAATAGGAAAAAAGGAAATTAAAATGAAACTGTCACGACATAGGTCCAATGCAAAAAATAAAAAAAAAATTTTCCCAAAAAGTCTTAATTTTCTTTATGTAAAATAAACATTATTATTAAGTTATTTTGAACCTTTTTTTACATTATTTTTAGTGACAATAAAGCAAAAAATACTGTATTACAGTAACTGTCATGAAAACAATGCAAAAAATATGAAATGTTCCTAAAAAGTCTAAATTTTCTTTATGTAACAAATAAAATGTATTAAAAAAATTATACAATATTTAGTATTTAACATTTTTTTACATTACTATTGCATGACAATAAACCTCAATCTATACTGTATTGTATACTATATACTCTATTACAGTAACTGTCATTAAAATAATGTTACAAAGCAACAAACATTAATTTTTCCATAAATAATAATAATAAATGAACCTATTTCTGAAAAAAACAACCTCACTTCCTGTTTGTTGCTGCCGTGTGGTTTGAGTTTGAGCTCCGTCAAGTTAATTCTTTGTCGTCTAATTTTTTATCTTAAAATCAATTTTATACACCATCCTTTTTCAGTTTTATAACGTGTGAATATATCCCCTATCGTATTCTACAACAAAACAATCAGAGCGCCTTGATATCACTAGTTTTATTTTGATTTCCCAAGTCCGCTATTAGCAAATAGCCCGCTAGCATCGCCAGCGTGGTTGCCGCTAATCTCGTTTACACTAATACTCTATTCACACACATTTCCATTGTTTTACTCACTGTTACTTGCTTTAATGGCGGATGTGTGTCTACCTTTGAGTGCAGGTGAGGACACGTTCGAGATGCATTCGGTGCAGGTCGAGCTGGAGGCCGTGGAGAAGCAGATCCGGGACCTGGTGGCAAAGCAGACCCAGCTGAGAGCGCGGAGAGCCGCGCTGGAAACATCCCAGGCTGACGCTCACAAGTCTGAGGTAAGTACACAGCGCGCTGCTATCTCTCCCACCACCTCTACTCCGTGTGTTTCTCTGCACAGGCCCGGTGCACCCAGGACGCGATCTTCCCAGATGTCCTTCACTCTGGCGCCAGGACACCACAGACCCTGGGTGCGCCCGCAGCGAAAGACGCGAGCCAGGCCTCGGGCGATGACCTCTCCCCTTCTGGCGCCTCCGGTCTTCGAGATCTCCACCCGGAACCGCTTCGCTCCCCTCCGCGAGACGGAACGCGACGCTGTGATCATCGGAGACTCCATCGTCCGGCACGTCCGTGCTACGTTAGCTGAAGGTAAGGTGCACACTCACTGTTTCCCTGGTGCTCGTGTTCTCGATGTTTCTGCGCACATACCCGCGTTCCTGAAGGGTGACGAGAGCACCGGAGCGGTCGTGCTTCATGCGGGGGCTAACGACACCAAGCTGCGTCAGACGGAGACGCTGAAGAGGGACTTCAGGAGCTTGATCGAGACGGTGCGCCGCACATCGCACGCAACGAGGATCATCGTGTCAGGACCTCTTCCCACGTATCGACGAGGACACGAGAGTTTCAGTAGACTTTTTGCTTTAAATGAGTGGTTATTGTTATGGTGTAAAGAACAGAAACTGCTTTTTGTTAATAATTGTAATCTTTTCTGGGAGTGTCCTAGGCTGTTTCGCGCTGATGGTTTGCATCCCAGCAGAGTCGGAGCGGAACTCTTGTCGGACAACATCTCCAGGACGCTGCTCTCCATGTGACTAGTAAGTCAAATCTTAAATAACTGCCCTGATGACTTGTGTTCTACCCGCTTAAATGATAGAAGTACTTGTGCTGTCCAATCTATAAAGACTGTGTCTGTTCCCCGAATAGTGAGGTCAAAATATAAATTTAATGCAGGATCTAGAAAAAATCTGATCGTGATTAAACCAGAAAAATTTTAAATATATGAACAAAAACTATTTTTAAAGTTTTGGCTCCTAAACATTAGATCACTTTCACCCAAAGCAGTTATTGTAAATGAAATGATCACAGATAATATTTTTGATGTACTCTGCTTGACTGAAATCTGGCTAAAACCAAATTTTTATATTGGTCTAAATGAGTCTACTCCATCAAGCTACTGTTATAAGCATGAGCCCCGTCAGACTGGTCGTGGTGGCGGTGTTGCAACAATATATAGTGATATTCTCAATGTTACTCAGAAGACAGGATACAGGTTTAACTCATTTGAAATACTAATGCTTAATGTTACACTGTCAGATATGCAAAAGAAATCTATCGTATCGCTTGCTTCTGGCTACTGTGTATATACCACCAGGGCCGTATACAGATTTCCTAAAAGATTTGCAGATTTCCTCTCAGACCTATTGGTTACTGTTGATAAGCGCTAATTGTCGGAGATTTTAATATTCACGTTGATAATACAAATTATGCATTAGGACTTGCGTTTACTGACCTAATAAACTCTTTTGGAGTCAAGCAAAATGTCACCAGGTCCACTCATTTTTCATACGCTAGATTTAATTATATCGCGTGGATTTGATCTTACTGATATAGATATCGTACATCAAAGTGATGATGTTATTGACCATTTCCTTGTATCGTGCATGCTTCGTATTACTAATATTAACTATATGGCCCCGCGTTATCGTCCGGGCAGAACTATTGTTCCAGCCACCAAAGACAGATTCACAAATAACCTTCCTGATTTATCACATACACATGAACTAGACAAAATAACTAGCAACATGGGCACTATCTTCTCTAATACATTAGAAGCTGTTGCCCCCATCAAATTGAAAAAGGTTAGAGAAAAACTTACTGCGCCATGGTACAACAGTAATACCCATTCTCTCAAGAATAAAACTCGTAGTCTTTAGCGCAAATGGAGAAAAACTAACTTGAAAGCTTTTAGAATTGCGTAGAAAAACAGTATGTCCAGCTATATACAGGCTCTAAAAGCTGCCAGGGCCAAACATATCCACAAACTCATAGAAAATAAACAAAACAATCCAAGGTTTTTATTTAGCACAGTGGCTAGATTAACAAATAACCAGACGCCACCCGATCTAAATATTCCCTCACAGTTTAATAGTAATGACTTTATGAATTTCTTCACTGATAAAATAGATAACATCAGAAATACAATAACAAATGTAGATTCTACAGCGTATAATACTTTAGCTTCGTTCATCGCACCAAAGATAAACTGCAGTGCTTTACAGCTATAGGACAGGAAGAGCTATATAAACTTATCACTGCATCTAAACCATCAACATGCCTGTTAGATCCTGTACCCACTAAATTATTGAAAGAGTTGTTACCTGTAGCAGAAGAACCGCTTCTCAATATTATTAACTCGTCGTTGTCTTTAGGTCACGTCCCAAAAACATTCAAGCTGGCAGTCATTAAGCCTCTTATTAAGAAACCACAACTAGATCCTAGTGAACTGGCTAATTACAGACCCATCTCAAATCTTCCTTTTATGTCTAAAATTTTAGAAAAAGTTGTGTCTGCTCAATTGTGCTCCTTCCTGCAAAAAAATGATCTCTATGACGAATTTCAGTCATGTTTCAGGCCCCACCATAGCACAGAAACAGCACTTGTTAAAATTACAAATGACTTGCTTCTTGCGTCAGACCAAGGCTGCATCTCATTGCTAGTTTTACTTGATCTTAGTGCTGCATTCGATACTATAGATCATGACATACTCATAGATTGATTACAAAACTATACAGGTATTCAAGGGCAGGCTTTAAGATGGTTTGGATCCTACATGTCCGATCGCTACCACATTGTTCATTTAAATGGGAGTCATCTCAATTATCACCAGTAAATAATGGAGTGCCACAAGGATCTGTCCTAGGTCCTCTGCTATTTCGATATACATGTTGCCCCTTGGTAATATTATTAGGACATTTCGGGATTAGTTTCCACTGTTATGCCGCTGATACTCAACTATATATCTCAACAAGACCAGATGAAACTTCTAAATTATCTAAGCTAACGGAGTGTGTTAAAAATGTAAAAGAATGGATGACCAATAATTTTCTCCTATTAAATTCGGATAAGACAGAGATATTACTTATTGGACCAAAAGACAGTACGCCGAATCTCGTGATTACAATTTGCAACTAGACGGATGTACTGTTACTTCTTCTACAGTCAAAAATCTGGGTGTTATAGCAACTTGTCTTTTGAAAATCATCTTTCCCATGTTACAAAAACAGCATTCTTCCATCTTAGAAACCTTGCCAAGATTACCAAACATGATACCTGTTTCTGATGCAGAAAAGCTAGTTCATGCATTCTTGACCTCTAGACTGGACTATTGTAATGCATTGTTAGGTGGTTGTCCTGCATCTTCAATAACAAGCTACAGATAGTCCAAAATGCAGCGGCCAGAGTCCTTACCAGGTAAAGAAAATATGATCATATTACCCCAACTTTACAGTCTCTTCACTGGCTACCTGTTAAGTTCCGTATCGTTACAATATTATTACTTCCTATAAGGCCCTTAATGGGTTAGCTCCTGCGGACCTAACTAGTCTTCTACCACGCTACAAACCATCACGCTCCCTAAGGTCGCAAAAAAAACCTCTGGACTTTTGGTAGTACCTAGGAAAGCAAAGTCCACTAAAGGAGGTAAAGCTTTTTCGCATTTGGCTTCCAAACTCTGGAATAGCCTTCCTGATAAATGTTCTGGGATCAGACACACTCTCTCTGTTTAAATCAAGATTAAAGACACATCTCTTTGGCCAAGCATTCAAATAAAGCATCTCATAATCTTTTACTGCAGTCATACTCTTTTACTGCAGTTATATCTAATCAAATGCACATTATTATTCGTTATTTTGGGTTAAACAAATCATTTTTGCTTGGTTGGAACAGGAGCTACGCTAATTATGTTTGTATGTGTTTCTCTGTCTTTTGCCACGGGATTAACATCCCGTGGTAACTATGATTTACACAAGCTTCAGTCTGGATCCAGAACCACCTGAGAAGAGATATGCACCCTCATAGGACCTCAATGATGCCAACCCTGAACAACAGACAGACCTACCACATTTTGCTATAGTTTTGGATTTGCATCATAATAAAATTGCTGTTTAATATTTATTCCTCGTCTGTTTATTAACGTCTTTATATTGATTTTTTCCGACTGCGGTTGTTCTGGTCAGAGGAGAACTGGCCCCCCGACTGAGCCTGGTTTCTCACAAGGTTTTTTTTCTCCATTCTTTCACCGATGGAGTTTTTGTTCCTTGCCGCTGTCGCCTCTGGCTTGCTTAGTTTGGGACACTTCATTTCCAGCGTTATCGTTGACATGAGTGCAAAGATATTATTAAACTGATCTGGATGTTGACATCACTGAATTCAATGATGAACTGTCTTTAACTGAGAAATGAGTGTTTACTATTGTCATTTTGCATTATTGTCACACTATTTTCCTAATTAATGCTGTAAACTTACTTCGACACGATCTGTATTGTAAAAAGCGCTATATAAAAAAAGGTGACTTGACTTGACTTGAACATTTCAGGTTTTTTTTTTACATTATTTTCATTACAGAACATAAATCTGTATTAACATAACTGTCATGAAAATAATTTACAAAGCAACAAAATATTCAAGTTCCATAATAATAATAGCAAATAGATTTAGGTCATTTTTGACATTTACACACAATGAATCACAAAATGGCAAGTTCCTAAAATTGGTTGTATTTTCTTATACAAGATATATATACTAATCATTTAATTTAATAATATAATAACAAGGGGTGAAATAATATGACAATGACATATTTTCATGAGACTCAGCCATGTTTATTTTAATTATTTCTTAATTATTGCATAAATATGTGCTGGTCCTTCTATATATACTCTTCATTACATGAAGAGTGCAATCACAAATATCTAACATCTAATTGACTACTAAATAAGATTGAATACTATCAATTTACATCAATTATACGATTCAAAGATACATTCTCTGGTTTGTCGAAACAAACAGGCGATGCGTTGCTTATAATATGTGTAGTCTAGTATATTAACTATTGTACGATATCAAAGGGGCATGTGAGTTTTGCGCTTGTGCCAGATCTGTTTTTGTGCTTGGATTGTAAAATCATCGAAGCTATGTTTGGTGTTTTTTGCCACCTGCTGTCTAATTCCTTCAAGTACAGCGAAAGGAAGATGGACAGATGGTGAAAAGGAGGGAGAGAGTGAATAACACACTTTAGTGCTGTGTAAACCACTGAAAAGAAACGCACAACCCGCTCATTTACACCTGTGCACATCATTGACCCCCTCACACACACACACACACACACACAATACACCAACGTTCACAAACACAATGAGTTCACAGCTGAAAAAACACGACGCAAATCAGAGGTACGATTCAAACAAATACAATTTAGAAACCAAAAACAGTCTAAATATGACTAAACCATCACAAAACAACAGAATAAAATCGACGCAAAACAACAACAAAAGTAATCACAGCTCTTTTGGAATGTTTCGGGAAAACACGCTGGCAAAACTAATACAAGGCCAAACAAGGTCATTAAGGTCAGATTCATATTAGGCATGAGACATACTTCCATTTGAATACCATTTGCATTCATTTAGACAATTAACGATATGTGCGGTAACCGGTCAGAAGGGTTGTGCACGCGTTGACCTTGTGAAGTTCGACCTATGACCTTAAAACAATAAATAAGAGCATCTGAACAGTTTCAAATGGCATAAAGCTCATCGTCACCGAGACTAGAGATGTTTACTTGTTAGACAGCACCATAAACCCTCTGAACCTCTGGATATTGATTATTTAGCGCAAGTGTCATATTCATTAGTGACATTTTACAGTACACTGCTGTTTAAAAGTTTGGGGTCGGTAAGATTAAAACATTTTTTTTTTAATATATGCTCTTGTGCGCACAAAAACGGCATTTATTTGATCAAAAATACAGTAAAAACTGTGATATATTATTGCAATTTAAAATTACTGTTTTCTGTTTTAATTTATGTTAAAATGTATTTTATTTCTGTAATGTAAAGCTGAATTTTTAGTATCATTACTCCAGTCTTCAGTGTCACAGGATCCTTCAGAAATCATTCTATTGTGCTGATTTACTGCTCAAAAACTTTTCTGATTATTATCAATGTTGAAAACAGTTGTGCTGCTTCTTATTTTTGTAGAAACTGATACATGTTTTTCAGGAGTCTTTGATTCAGGATTCCTTTATTCAGTATTCTTTGATTTGTTTTATTTTTAAATAATGTTCTTGCAACATTACACCAATTATTATCAATGTTGATAACAGTTGTGCTGCTAATATTTTTAATATCCGAGATAGATTTTTTTTTTAAGATTCTTTGATTCAGTATTCTTTGATTCAAGATTCATTGATTATTTGGTTCAAGATTCTTTGAAAGTTCAAAAGAACAGAATTTATTTAAAAAAAAATTGTTGCACCATTACAATATTATTATCAATGTTGATAACAGTTAACTGCTTAATATTTTGTGAAATCAGTGATCATTATTTTTCAAGATTCTTTTATTCTTTGTTTCAAAATTCTTTGAAAGTTCAAAAGAACAGAGCTTATTTGAATTTTGTTGTTGCACCATTACAATATTCTAATCACTTTAAAAACAATTTGTGCTGCTTAATATTTTTGTGAACTATGATAGATTTTTTTAAATTCTTTGATTCAGGATTCTTGATTCAAAATTATTTGAAATTAAACAACATCATTTCTTTATATTCTGGGTTTGTTTAGTTTGTTTTTTAACATTACAACAATCAATGTTACTAACAGTTAATTGCTTACTATTTTTTGTGAATCAGTGATCATTTTTTATTTCTTTGTTATCAAATTCCTTGAAAGTTCAAAAGAACAGAATTTATTTAAAAAATTTTTGTTGCACCATTACAATATTATTATCAATGTTGATAACAGTTGTGCTGCTTAATATTTTTGTGAAATCCTTTTTTTCAATATTCTTTGATTCTGGATTCTTTGATTCAAAATTCTTTGAAAGTTCAAAAGAACATACTTTATTTAAAAAAAATTTTTTGCACCATTACAATATTATTATCAATGTTGATAACAGTTGTGCTGCTTAATATTTTTGTGAAATCCAAGATTTTTTTCAATATTATTTTATTCATTCTTCCTTAATTCATGATTCTTTGGAATTCAAATGATTTGACAAGTTCAAAAGAGCAGCATTTATTTGTTTAGTTTTAGTGTTTTTTTTGCAACATTACAACATTATTATCAATGTTGATAACAGTTAATTGCTTATTTTTTGTGAAATTCATGATAGATTTTTTTCAAGATTCTTTGATTCAATATGCTTTGATTGAAGATTCTTTGAAAGTCCACAAGAAACAGCATTTATTTGAAACAGAAATCTTTTGTAACATTATAAATGTCTTTACTGTCACTTCTGATCAATTTAATGCATCCTCGCTGAATAAAAGTATTAAAGAAATCTTTGTGACCCCAATCTTTTGAACGGTAGTGTATATTCAGCTATTAACCAGACGAGTTTAGCAAACCAGTGTTACTAAAGCATGAGCTGGGAAAGGAGTCAGAGGTATTTGGTCAGGAATCGTTTGGCAGTATGAAACAGACTCGAGTGTTTGTCAGCCTGAGCCATATTTACGCTCTTCATTGCACACATAGGCAGTGTTTATCTCGCTCCAGCCGCCGGCGCGTCCTGACAGCACTATTGTGAGCCAAAACATTGTCTTTTTGACGGCACACAATAGGCTGCGGATCGATCCGAACGCCTCTGCGAGAAATAAAAACAAACAGCATCAAGTAAACGAGACCTGAAAGCGTTGGGATTTGTTCGGTTCCTTTGGTAGTGCACACTAGCGTGAACAACAAGCTCACGATTCCAACACTGATACATTACAGGCCCGGCTCAAATGGCGTAAACAGGCATATTCACTCTTCCAGATGCCAAAAACATAAAGAGAAGGAACGGGGAGGTGTGCAAATAAGCCATCGTATACAAAACCAAAAACAATCGCTTCATAATATCATCTGCATATGTACAGTACACAGTAATCAACAATGATCACACAAACAATCAGACACTGATAAAACTATCCATAGAAATATATAGTGAGATATACTATAAGTGTGTTTACATCTACAAAATCAGGATTATCAATAAATATGACTTCCATCCAAAGTCTGTGCTTTTCGGCTTCTCGGACAAACTTGGAATGACTAATAAAATCTCCCATGATGCACTGCAGCGTGACGGATTACAACCAATGTGCATTAATATTCATGATTATTAGCTCCGCCCATCATAGTTCACAAGGTTGCAATCGATATGCATATTACTTTGGCATTTTTTTTCTGTTGATTTAGTATATTAGTATTCTTTCTTAGATCTCAACCGACAGATATGAACCTAGAAACTGCATTAGGGTTTGCGAAAATTTTCATAAATAATTTTTTTGTAGTGGAAAATCTGTAACTAGCTAAAGTGGGTTTGCAGTAGGTGGGACACAATATAACATGCATTAGCTTTTTCTCATGAATATTAATAAGGTCACATGATGTTCGCCCAGACCCAATTGATTTAGTACGCAAGCGAGAACCAGTGTTAAGTATCTCTTATACTAAATAGTTTTTATGATTTTCAGAAGGAGCTTTTATTTTTTATTAAATTCCTTTACTTTTTAATTGTAATGGTTTAGGTTTTTTTTGATAATTTTGTTATTTGCTTTTGTTTTGTTTTGTTGTGTTTTTTTAAATAATCATAATAAAATTGAATTTAAATAATTAAACATAAAAAATGTTTTTATTTATTTTTATTCCAGTTAGTCACTTAATACATAAACCTATTTCAGTTAGTTCCCAAAGCAACATTTCTTATTTTCATTTCATTTACGTATATACTATTAGAGTTTCTATTAATGTTTTGAATTAACTTTTGTTTTTATACAAATTTTTCCATTTTCATTTTAGTTACATTTTTGGCAATTTTCGTATGTGCTATTGTCACTTTTTTAATAATTCCAAACATTTCTAATTTTCATTTAGTTCTGTTTTATTTTATTTCAGCTTTACTTTATAACAAAAATGTTTTTAATGGTTGTAATTAGTAAGCAATAACAACACTGGTAAGAACTGCTTGCACTTTCAACATTTGCATAATTACTGCACACTTGGTATGATGTTACATACGTGTCCCGTCCTAAATGAGGAGAAAAACTACTTGCCAAACCCAAAATGTATTAATTAAACGTCAAAGCACCTACAAATGTGGTTAAAATGAAGTTTAAGACCATATTTAATGCTAATTTTGCTGTTCAAGCTTCAAGTAGCGAAACAGTAGCGATTGGAGTCAGATCGGCCAAAAAAAAAATAATTTACATTAATTTTCTTTGTGCTGTGGCCATGCAAAACGAATCTCATAATCTATAATGATTATCTCCTAAAGTCTGGGAACTTTCCAGAAGTTTTAATAGCCGCTACGCCCATGGTTGGAGGCATTTACATTTTGATTCAGTCAATTTGAGAGATGCTTTCAAGTCACATTTTCCATTCACAGATATGTCTCTCTCAGCTTTTCTGAGAAATTAAATTGAATTAACCTCCAGAGCCGACTTGTCATTTTGAAACACATGCTGAATAAAGCCTTGATAGGGCACAAAGATATGCTGCTCTCAGGCCCCACTTTGGACTTTAGTCTTTCCACTTTTCTTCAAGGTCATTCTGAGCCCAAAGGAAAAGCATTCAGATTTGGTCGTAAGAAAGACGGAAGAAGCTAATATAAAGGGCAAACTAATCAACATGACATGTCCTCTTGTTCCAGGAAATTAACAATTAGAAAGAGCTTCACGTTGGGTTGATATTTCAGTACATAATTAACAAGAGCTCTATGATTCTAAGTGTTGATTTTACGCTTTAAATATCAGTGATCGGATGATGGCTCAACGATTAAACGCCCGTAAAACAACATCATTTAGCGTGAGACCAGACGAGACAAAAAAAAAAACAGGCAGCTTGGCAAACACAATCTCACTTTACGCTCAGTATTAAAACCACCACAAAAGTATAAAAATACACGGCGCGTTGAACACAAACGCACAACAACAAACGATTAAAATCAGACTGGTCCACGTTACGCTTTGATCCTTCAGTAAAGGTGACCTGTGAGGGGGGCGGGAAACCGACTGGTGCAATGCATGATGGGATGGGTGGTTAGTTGTTTCGTTTGGGCAGGTAGCTCAAGATGAGTTCGCCTACGCCGAGGAAGTAAACCACCTGAGCGATGCCGAAGAGCGGCGCGATGACGAGAGCTCGACAGTACGCCCCCTTCAGGAAAGCAGCGGGACCTTCTTTGCGTAGAATCTTCCTGTGATCAGATGGAAAATGGATCAAAAATGGAAAAAAATTAAGACGTTTTGTACCCAAATCAATGGTAGTATTAGTTAAATAAGGTCACTTGATGACCTCACTGGCCAATAGAAAGCAAATCACCTGATGCAGTCGGTCACCCCGCTGTAAGTGTCCTCTTGACTCCCTCGTGTCAGCGACTGTAGCCTGGTCTTTATCACTGAAACACACACACACCGCACAGATGTTGCTTTTTGCATTGCACAACAGTTTTTGCTCACATTCAGGCTCCGTTCCAAAAGCTAGCGAGCTGCTTCACTGCATACTGCCTACTTAGCATACTGACAGAGATGAAACGTGACTGGTCTGGAACATTCTAGCTAAGCAGCAACTCATATCAATTGAGACTCGACAGGCAATTTTTTTTAAACAAAGTTTGCATTGTGTATCACATGTACTGTATATATAACATTTAATATTCAGTATAAAAAAACTGAAAAATTTTTTTTTGACAAAAATAATCAATATTTCATACATTTTCATACATTTAAAAAAATTGAAAAATGCAATATATTATATTTAGCATTTTAAAAATGTTAAAAATATATACTGAAAAATGTAATATTTAGTTATAAATAATAAACAAAAAATCAAACAATAAAGAAGTATAGTATTAATATCAATCATAAAAATGGACAAAAAATTATATAAAAATGTATTATTCAGTATTTTAAAAATTGAAGAAAAAAATCAGAAACAATAGTCAATATTACCTTATTCAGCATTGCAAAACCAGTTAAAAGGAAACACCATTGATAACTCTTTAAGTTTATTCAATAATAAAAATAAACAAATCAATATAAAAAATATTCAATATTTAATATATAGTATTTTAAAAATAGATAAAGCATATAAACCACGCAATATTTAATATTCGTGCTTTTAAAAACTGAAGAAAAAAACAATATTGAAAAAAATGCAATATTTAATATTCATTTGCAATTCAAAATAGAAAAGAAAAACAGTCTTTAATATACAATATATCAATAGACAAAAGGAATATAAAAAAATATACAATTTTCAGTATTTAAAAATGAGGGGAAACAAGATGAAAAATATGCCATAGTTAATATCAGCAATTCAAACCAGAAAGAAAAGAAAAAACATTGAAAAAATCTTTAATATTCAGTACTAAAAAAATACACAAAACTAATATGAAATATTTAATATTTAGTATTTTATAAATAGACAAAACTACTACTTACCAAATCAATACATTATGAATTACACTGAATAAATAATATTTAGGGTTAAAAAACACAAAAGTATTCAATACTAATATTCGTTTTTTAATTGAAAAAAAAAAAACAAATGTTGAAATGTTTATTAGTAATTCCATTCATATTTAATTTAATTAGATTAGAACTATTTGTATTCATATTTTTAGGATTGACTGAAATGTATTTGTCATTGCTCTTTAGTGCGTATTTTTCCTCTGAGCTCAGTGCAAAATTAGGCCAAAACTAATTTTGTGGTACAGCATTTGCGTCAGAAGTATTTCTAGGATGCTTTAAAAAATGCTTCCTCCGTAGGCGGCTCACTAGGTTTTGGAACAGATCATCAGGATCAGGAGCAGCAATGAATTTCAGAACATCATGATTAAGACGTTTCAGTGAAGAGAAGCTCACCATCTACAGGGTTGACGGCGACGGCGGCTGTGCTGCCCGCAATGCAGCCCGATATGAACGAGACGTAGAAGGGAGCGGGACCGTCGACTCCTCTCTTCCCCAGATTATTCAGATTAGCAAACAGAGGGAAATAAATGATAGAAAACGGGACATCCCTGAAGGGAGGGAAACACAGAGCTGAGATAATCTGAGAGTCTGTGACCTGACGACTGCTTGTGTGATATGTTTGCATGTTTGTTCCCCAACCTGAGCAGCGTGGCTCCCAGGCCCTTGTAAAGACCCGCGATGCCCTTTTCCTTCAGTAACTGTCTGGTGAGTTGCATAGCTGTGGGGGACTTCAACTCCACGGGGCCCTCAGGGGTCACAGCCTGAGGCATGAGCTTCCTCTGGGCCGCTGCACACACACACACATACATCCTGCATAAATTATATCAAGGAATTTCAATGTAATTGTCAGTCTACAATCTGTTGAGATTTACCTGTGTAACCCAGAATGTCTTTTGACCCTCCTAGCTCAGTTAGCCAAACATAAACCAGACTTTTTTTTATAAAACACTTGTTTTAGAAGTTAAAAATGTGATATGAGCCTAATGGATAACACTTGAGCAGTCTTGCAAACCTTTTTTGTATGAATTTATATAGCAGATTTTAACCAAAATGTTATTTGAAAATGTTCCTTATGTAGAATGTATAACAATGTTTTTAAGATTTTTTATTTATTTATTTTTGCTTGTACATTATTCAGTACAACTAACAATAACTTAATAATCAGTATAAAAATGGTAATAACTGATTCTATATTTTAAAAAAGGAAAAAAATAACACTGAAAAGAGTCAATATTTAAATACAGAGTTACATTTTATTTTAAAATAAAAGTTTATAGTTATGTGTTATAGTATTAATATATATATATTATATATATGATAAGATTATTTAGTATTATATAATATTTTTTAAAAGAATTCGTACTGTGACACTGACTTTAATATTCAGTATTTTTAAAAAGAAAAAAAAATTTTTTTTAAATACACAAAATTCAAGAGGCAACATCAAGTCTTTAAAAATGGGGTACAAAAAACTAAAATGTAAAAAAATATTGAATATGTAATATTTTAGAAATTAAAAAAGATATACTGAAAATAATCCATATAATATTAATAAATTAATGAATAGCTGTATTTTTTTAAATCAAGTACTGCTGATAATACGTAATATTAAATTATTTAAAAAAGTGATTTTTTTTAAATAAAATATTTCAATATTTAATTTTAGAAAAAACTGTCATGAAGAGCTTTTTTTATTATATGATAATAAATAATATTCCCAGCTTAACATAACCTTTAGTACTGCTTACTCTTAATATCAGTACTTTAAAAAGAAAAAATAATAGGTAAAAAGTATATTAAAAAGTATTAGCATTTAAAAAAAATCATATTTAAAAATATTATGAAAAAAACCAATACTGAAAAATATGTAATTCAGTATTTAGAAAAAAATATATTAAAAAGATATTTTAAAAACGTTAATAATATTTAATACATTGAATAAATAATATTCAGCTGTACTGAATAATATATGAAGTGAAGTGAAGTGACATGTGGCCAAGTATGCTGACTCATACTTGGTATTTGTGCTGTGCATTTAACCCATCCAAGTGCACACACACCGCAGTGAACACACACCCAGAACATTGGGCAGCCATATCACCTCATTTGTGGTATTCAGGATGGAAGAGAGCACTGGTTATTCACTCCCCCCACCGACAATCCCTGCCAGTACAAGACTTAAACACACAACCTTCGGGTTACAAGTCCGACTCTCAAACCATTAGGCCATGACTGCCCCTATATTGATGAATTACTGCTGACAGTAACTTTTTATAAGACATATTTCATCTTCCTAGTACTTCACTAAAACGTTCACTAACGTATGCATTCACTAAAGTATTAATTTAGCAGAACACAAATAAATAGCCAATGTTCTGCTCAATGTGTAAAAATGACAAAATTATGTAAAATCTGACACTAATGTACAAAAATGTGACCACAAGGTGGCAGTGCTTCGTCTCTCTTATCAGTCCTGTGTCTTCATTTCTCCCTTCACCTCCCTTCATTCCTTCCTCTTTTTTTTAGTCTAAATTCTTACCGATTCTTCCGGCATCTTGCAGTTGAATCTTCAGCATCTCCATTGGTGTTGTAACGATGACCTGCAACACAACACAAACAAGGTTAGAGGAAACCTCAGAACCAATGAAAACAAGAACAAGCACATTTAAAGGGCCACACACGTATTTAAATCAAACACGAGGAGCTAGAAGTCACAGTTTGACACCTAAAGCTGGTTTCAAATGGTTAAACTTGTAGTAAAGACAATCTTTTAGTAATTCTACACTGATGTTAATGCCTTTTCTTTAGCTTGCCATAAATATGCTTATCGGAGCCTCGGCTGAAAGCCTGTACTTTTATGCTATCACTATCTCAAAAAGGAACAACCACATACAAAAACATATAATTAGCATATCCTCCTACACGCTAAGGTTCAAACACATATCTGCAACCCATTTTACTGCCATAATGTGACATATTATGGAAAGAAGCTGGACAGGGTTCATATATCTGTGAAACATGAAGCAACATCAGCAGCACAAGCGACACGGGGGACATGTTTATGTGCGCTAGCGCCGCTGTCCATAGAGACCCAATTACACATTTAATCAAATCTGAAGGGGTTTGTAGGTGGACAGGAAGTCCTCGGCACTGGCTGATGGGATTACTGGAGTGAGATATCGCTGGTTGGAAACAGCATGTCAATCTTCATCCAGAGTCTGCTGTAATCCCATCATTTAATCCCACATGCTGGAAAGCTGTTTCTTGACAGGAAGATGATCACCTCTAAGATGTCACATGACTGGATCACAACGATGCGTATAAGTCAATTAGTTAAGGCAGTCAAGAAAGCTGTTAATAGTGAAACGCAACACAATGTTTAGCGCATGTAGTTGATGTGCTACTCCAGCCACTTTATTTTCTCAGTCTGTCTGAAATAAAATGGTTTTATTTATAAATATCATGTGCTATTGATTTTATGATCAATAATTAATATATATTTACACAACTTCTGAGTGCTACATAATGTTACCTCAACGAAATGTTAAAGTATTTTGGATGTTAAAATATATTCTGCGTTCACTGCGTTTTAATCGTAGATTTAAATTGATGTATTTTTGTATCATTTAAGTTTTTAATTTGACATATAATGTATTGTACTACTTGTGTACTTTGATTATATATATATAATAGATATAATCAGCTTATTATTTATCTTTTATACAAATCTTTTTATACCTGTCATCGTTTTCAGTCCATTTTGGTCAACATTACTCTAAAACGGCCCCATTGTCAAGTGGAGTTCCACAAGGATCCATTCTCGGCCCAGTCTTGTTTCATAAGCATGGAGTATATTTTCATTGTTACGCAGATGACACTCAGGTGTATCTACCTTTGCAGAAACAGGATAAAAGCTCTTTTGAGTCACTTTTGAGTTGTTTACATGAAGTTAAATCTTGGATGTCACAAAATTATCTGAATTTGAATGAAAGCAAAACTGAAATAATCTGGTTCGGGGGCTCCTGACGCCCAAAACTCTTTTGACATGGGCAATTTAGCTCCCTTCTGTAAATCTGTGGTGAAGAACCTTGGTGTCCAATTTGATAGTTCTTTGAAATTTAATAAAAAGATCAACTCCGTGGTCAATCTTGTTTCTTCTATTTAAGATCAATAGCAAAGGTTAAACCATTTCTGTCCTCCAGTGATTTTGAAAGGATTATTCATGCTTTTATTTCTGTAAAACTAGATTACTGTAACTCACTGTATGTAGGTATTAGCCAAGTATTGTTAAATCATCTTCAATTGGTTCAAAATGCGGCTGCTAGGCTTTTAACAGGTACTCGTAAAAAAACAGCATGTAACACCGATTTTAGCGTCACGTCAGTGGTTGCCAGTGCAGTACATAATTGATTTTAAACTATTGATTGTTGTATATAAAGCATTGCATAATTTGGCCCCACCATATTTAGTGGATCTCCTTCGTATACACAAACCACCCAGGTATCTCAGATTAGCAAATCAAATGATCCTAGACATTCCAAGGACTAGATTAAAATTGAGTGGTGACCGGGCATTTGCAGTAGCAGCTCCGAAGCGCTGGAATAAGCTACCTCTATATCTCAGACTGTCTCCGTCATTAGGTTATTTTAAACGAAAATTAAAAGTGCATTTACTTGAATTAGCGTTTGGTTCTGCAGACTAATTAGCAAGAGGCTTTTTTATGTCAATGTCACTTTATTTATAAAACACTATTTAAAACAACAGCTGTTGACCAATGTGCTGTACATAAACATTAAGCAATAGTTTCCAAAAAATAAAATAAAGAATAAAAGTGAATACATGCAAATTATAACATGACACTATGTCATTTCTTAAAAGCCATTTCAAACAAATAAAACTTTGATTTAAAATTACCACCAGTTCTGGCAGTCCTAATACTATAGGCTATTCCACAGTTTTGGCGCAGCTACTGCAAATGCCCGGTCACCTCTGAGTTAAAATTTTGTTCTTGGAACCACTAATATTCCCTGATTTGAGGATCTCAAGGACTTCCCTGGGTCATATTCCAACAAAAGATCAGTAAGGTAAGAAGGTGCCAAGCCGTTTAAAGCTTTGTAAACCATTAAAAGGACCTTAAAATCAATTCTGTAGCAAACCGGTGTGTCAACCAATGTAATGACATTAACGTTGGTGTGATGTGTTCATATTTTTTAACCCCAGTCAGGAGCCTAGCCACTGCATTCTGAACCACTTGAAGTCTAGAAAGTAAGCCTTGACTTATCCCTATATAAACTGCGTTGCAATAGTCGAGCCTTGATGTAATGAGGGCATGAATAGCCATCTCAAAGTTCTTAAAAGACAGAAAGGACTTCACTTTTGCCAGTGCTCTTAGATGGAAGAAACTAGATTTGACCACAGAGCTGACCTGAGTATCGAACTTCAAAGCACTATCCAAATAGACTCCCAGATTCTTTACACAAGGTTTTACATATGGAGAGAGAGGGCCAAGGTTAAGATTGGATTTTTTTTTTTGATTCAGGGTGCCCAAATACGATAATCTTTGTCTTATTTTCATTTAAATTTAGAAAATGTACAGCCATCCAGGCCTTTAAATCATTAAGGCAGGATAGTAGAGAGTCTAAACAGTGTTTATCTTGTTTTAAGGGGAGATCAATTTGAGTGTCGTCTGCGTAGCAATGAAAGGAAATGTCATATTTCTTAAAAATTGAACCTAATGGCAGCATATAGATGGAAAATAACATTGGAGCCAAAATGGAACCCTGGGGGATTCCACTCGTAAGTGGGGCTGTACTAGATACAAAGTCCCCAATATTTACTGAAAAGGTTCTATTTTCAAGAAAAGACTTAAACCAATTTAGGGCTTTCCCGTTGATGCCTGCGCATATCTCTAAACGGGACAACAGGACAGTATGGTCGACTGTGTCAAAGGCAGCGCTTAAATCCAAGAGGCCCACCCAAAACCCAAGCCACGGCAGAGCTAAATGTTTATAACATTTGTTGTTGTTGGTCATTGTTTGTCTGAAAGTTAATACTGTGTAATTTTTATTTAGAGATTATACAGCACATTGGTCAACGTTACGTTGTTTTAATTGTGCTTTATAAATAAATAAAACAAACAAACAATCTAGAGACGTCAGGTAACACTGTTAGAATTTAAAAAAAATATTTTTCTAGTGCATTCCACACCATCCAGCCTATGTTACTTAAGAATACGTTAGAAAATGCTGGATTACATCAGAGTATGGTCAGCTGGTTAACTGACTACCTCTCAAATAGACCACAGTATGTAAGGATGCAGGACTGTGTCCCCCAAGCACTGGTGTTCCTCAAGGAACGGTTTTAGCTCTGTTTTTATTTACCTTTTATACATCAGATTTCCAGTATAACTCCAAAAACTCCAGAAATTTTCTGATGACTCAGCAATTGTTGGCTGTATAAAGGATCATGATGAGAGTGAATATAGGGAGCTTTTAAAGAGTTTTGTGGACTGGTGCAAAACAAATTGTTTTAGGCTCTGTCTGCCGTGCTGCTGAGTGGTTTGCGATTGTAGCTCTGTGTAGTTTCACTTTTCTGTTGAATCTTACTATCACTCTCTTTTGTTTAAACAACTAAAATATAACTTAATTCCCACCATTTTTCTGATATTATCTATCAAACTAATCTGACTAATTTGATCGTTCGCTTTTAATTTAAAGCGTTTTATTAATTTTAAGTGCAGCATGTTAGCATTCGTCAGCCGGTTAGCTATTCACATCTATTACGGTTTTCTTTTTTTCTTGCACCGTTTCTTTTCTCTCGCTCCGTTTTTCATGAGTTCATCAAACAACAGTGGTAAGTCGGAATCATTCATCAATCACAGTGAGTAATGGCTTCTTCTCCTGCTATTGTTGTTTGTCACATGTATAGTGTAGCCTTCTCTGTCAGCAACGAGGGATTCACATGTGATAAATTCAGGGAAATATTTAGGCTGACAGAGAAAATTTCAGAACTAGAGACAAGCATCCAAATTTTAATTGAGGATAGTAAGAATGTGAGGGCTGTAGATACGGCTTTGGATGCGTCTAGCTCAGGGAGTCCTGTACATTGTTTGGTTCCGGTTA
This sequence comes from Sinocyclocheilus anophthalmus, assembly GCA_018155175.1. NCBI lineage: Eukaryota > Metazoa > Chordata > Actinopteri > Cypriniformes > Cyprinidae > Sinocyclocheilus > Sinocyclocheilus anophthalmus. The sequence goes on from JADLZN010003361.1 coordinate 157,239, forward strand.
CAGAACCTTCGCAGCAGGGAAACTGAATGACTGTGAGGCGGCATAGTTGCAGGTCAAAACACCGCTCTTCCGTTCCAATCAAAACATCAAACAGGTTCTCTCCACTCAGTGATGCACCCACTGAGAAACCTGATGAAAGTGCTCTAGTTATTGGCGATTCTATTGTACAGAACATGAAAATAGAGACACCAGCCACCATAATCCAATGTTTACCAGGAGCCAGAGCACCTGACAACTTGGCAAATTTAAAAGTGCTGGCTAAACGTAAATACAGTAAGATTGTCATTCACGCCGGCGCTAATGATATTCGACTTCGCCAGTCGGAGATCACTAAAAATAATGTTAAAGAGGTGTGTGAACTTGCAAGTACGATGTCAGACATTGTAATATGCTCTGGTCCCCTCCCTGCTTACCATGGCGACGAGAAACACTCCCTGCTTACCATGTCGTCACTCAATGGCTGGATGTCTAAGTGGTGCCCGCAGAATAACATAGGTTTAATAGACAATAGGACAAGTTTTTGGGGCAGACCTGACCTGAAAAGAAATAGTCTTCATCCCTCCTGGGGTGGTGCCACTCTTCTCTCTAGAAATATGGCACATAGGCCCAGGTCAGGAAGCAGACAGACTGGCTAAACCAACTGTCTGCTAGCCGCCTCATGTCACAGAAGTCAGTTAATTATCAGCACATAGAGACTTTTTCACCTAGATATCACACTATAGAGATTTTGTCTGTTCCCCGAACTAGAAAATACAGAAAACGTCCAAAACAATTTAAGTGTAAAAATGTAATTGATGTTCAACAAATAAAAAATGCATATAATACACAGAAACAACCAAGATACAGATTGGATTATTTACATATCGGGTCCTCCTTTCTACGCGAAATTTCTTAACGAAATCGACTTTTCTGTCAAAAGATACTAGAAAAAGAAATATCCTCACAGTATATTCCTTCTGAAGAGAAAAATGGTAGCGGTGAGGATTTCCAGTCAGGATTAGACCGTATCATAGTACTGGAAGGCTATAGAGTACAAATGACCTGCTTTATCATCTGATCGTGGTGTAATGCTCTATGACGTGCTACTGGATCTGAGCGCTGCGTCGACAAGCGACCAAACATTCTTTTGAAATCGACTAGAATAACTTTGTTGAATAGTGGGGAAGTGCATGGCATGGTCACAAAATCCACTTTAATCTGGGAACAGCCATCAACTGTAGCAGTGAAATGAAGATGTGAATCATAGCGCTCCCAAGTGCCAGTATGGAGTACCTCAAGGCTAGTACTATGGGCAGTTACTTTTAACGCTTACATGTTACTCTTGGGGATATCACAGGAACACCGGGTTGTTAGCTTTCGTACTGTTATGCTGATGATACTCAGTCTATATTTCTTGCGGGCGTACGAAAATACCAAATGAAAAAACTGCGGAATGCAAGTTGATGTATAAAAATGGATGACGAGTAATTTCTCTGCTAAATTCTGAAAAACAGGAGGTTAATTATAGGACTAAAACCTCCGATGTACATAACCCAGACACGGTCCACAAAACTGAGGATGCTCTGTAAAATCTTCGTATCAGTGGCTAAGTGATCAGGTGCATCAGACTAGGTGTGCTATTTGTTAGCAATCTTTCGTTTTTGAAAGCCACGTTTCTAGCATTTGAAAACTGCATTTTTCCATCTCAAAAGTATATCTAAATTACGACCTATGCTCTCAATGTCATATGCAGAAACGACGTTAATTTCAGGCATTCATGATCTAAGGTTAAGAATATTGTAATGCTTTAGTGGGTAGGGTTGGTCGACAGCTTAAATAAACAAAGACAGCTGGTCACATAAAAGCAGCCAGCTAGAAGTTTCTAAATAGAACCAGGAAGTGAGAACCATATTAACCCGGGTTCTGTCAAACACGCACTGATCCCTATTAACATGTATGTAGATTGTAACAATCTTGCTAATACTTGTAAAGCCTGTCTTGAAGGTTAGCTCAGTACTTGAGCGAAGATCTTGTCAACATTATAGTCCTCACGTTACCGCTGTGTTGACTCAAACGCTGGTCCAGCTTGATAATACATAGAATAATCCAAATCAACGCGGGCGAGCAGATGTCTTTCCTATTTCGCGAACCATAACTCTGAGGGACGAAACCTAACATTGTTCGGGAGGCAGAAAACAGCTCGGGTCAGTTTAAGTAGATTAAAGCTCCATCTCTTTAACCTGGCTTACACATAACACACTAAGCATGTTCTAAATATTAAAATCGGTCGCTAAGGATTTCTTAGGCCCTCAATTAGGCAGACAACGGAACCGGGAACACTCCCATAACACCCGATGACAGTTACATATAAGAAGAATGGCATCTACCTAAATATTAGGCTGTTTTGTTTTTCTTATCCGAGGTCATCATAGCCACCGGATCAGATGGTCACTGCAGTCACCCGGATACAGTCCATACCACCACAGACCAGATGCACGGGATCAGCACCAAGAGATGACCTCTACATCCCTGAATGTCAGCGGAGACCAGGATAACTAGATGAGCCCCAGAGACAGATCCCCAGTGAAGATCTCTTCACCTAGACAGACATCGGGACAAGACCACGGGAACCAGATGAGTCCTCTGCACAATCTGACTTTGCTGCAGCATGGAACAACCTGCTGGTTCGTCTGGCCAGAGGAGAATTGGCCCCCGACTGAGCCTGGTTTCTCCTAAGGTTTTTTTCTCCATTCTGTCACCGATAGTTTTGGTTCCTTGCCGCTGTCGCCTCTGGCTTGGTCTGACAATACAGTACAGGTTTATAAGAAGGGTCGCATTAATTTACTAAGGCGACTGAGATCCTTTGGTGTATGTCAGGTACTGTTGAAGACCTTCTATGATTCTGTAGTATCATCTGTGATCTTGTATGCTGTCACCAGCTGGGGAGGGGGATTGTTGGAGAAGGAGAAGAACAAACTCAATAAGCTTATAAAGAAGGCAAGTTGTGTTGTGGGGTTGTAACCCCCCATAGACGAGATAGCAAAGGATAGAATGATTGATAAACTGGTAAATATGATGAATCTTGATTGTCATCCTCTTCATCAAACAGTTCGAGCTTGTGTGAGTTCTTTTAGTTCAAGATTAATTCAGCCTCTGTGTTGACCAAGGAACGAAAATAGAAAGCATTTTTTAACCAACACTAGTTAGATTGTATAACAATGTACTATTGTATAAACATAATATATATATATATATACAGTATATATCTATATATATATATATATATCTATCCTGTTATATATCATCTAGTAGGGCGTCAGTTTAACGCGTAGACTTAATAGTTATGAAAAAAAATATCTAGATTTAAAATTTTTAAAGCAGTTAATGCACCGGCACGCCCCCCCCCGACCTGTATGTCATCTTACAGTGATCATTTTAGTTGATGTGACAAATATGAGAAGGTCAACAACTCCATAGAGTGCAGTAGGCCTAAAGTTCAAGATAGGTATTACAAACGGTCAGTAAATAAGGAAATTAATATTATGTTATATTTAAACCACATATTGTCTGATTTTGCCGTTTTGCTAAACAAAAATATTAACTAAAGCTACAGAAGAATTGGGGTGCTGTCTTCGAGCAACCCCCGGGTGTTAGTTTCTGAATGGACTCCACCTGTGAAGAATCGTGTAAAACCAATGGTCAAAGACCCATTATAGAGTGGCTATTTACTTTATTGAGGAATGAATAAGGACCGTTTGAATGAATACGAAGAAAAGACTCATAAAGCATTTACCGCACACTGCGGGCAGTTTTAGTTCTCATGTAGAGTATTAATTAAAAAAAGAAAGGGGGGGGGGGTGACTCTTTAAGGGACAGTCACCCCAGACAAAAAAATGTAATGATGTATCATTACTCAAACCTGAAGACTTACTTTCTTTTGTGGGAATATTAAAAAGAAAGTATTTTGGAGACTGCTGGTAACAAGCTGTTCAGTGCATGAAGAAAAAAAAACTGAGATGTTCGCAAATTATCTCTTTTATGTTCCAGAGTTTATGTGGCGTTGTGGCCTGCTAAATGTTTATGTTAATACATTTTAGTTGAATAAATAAAAATATTTCTGTGCTAAGTTACTATTTGTAATGTTAATAACATCTTTCTACATTTAACCCAAAAATAGCTTTAAATAATCTTTTGGGGGTATTTTCACAGGCAAATTTATTTTGCAATTAATCATGTAACTAATGAGATTTACAAATGTTAATGAGCTGTGACAGCCCTAATATATAATTATATATATAGATTAAATATATATATATATATAGATATACACAATATTATATAAATCGATGATTAATCGCTGTGTCTGAATTATATATCCGTAATATATATAATATATAAAATATATAAACAAAATACATCGTAATAATTAAATGAAAAAAGTTAAGATGAATTACTAAATTACTAAAATTTAAGATAGTTTTTTTTTGTGATTTTGCCTTGATTTAGAGGGGCAGTGTGACGACAGGAAGCAAAGTGGAGGAGAGATGATGGGGAGGATCGGCAAAGGTAAATGAGGCGAGATTCACATCTCGGGACGCCACAGACACGGCGTATATGGCGGTGCACTTGCCCACATCGGCGCCAAACAGCTACATACATTTTTGTATATTCCTTTTTAATGTAGGGATTATGTATTGAATACGGCGCATGTATAAATATATTAGATGAAAATTATAAAACAAAAAATGTTGCTTTGGCAATTACCTGAAATATATTTAAAATGAAGTACTAAAACTCAAACGAATTAAAATAAGAAAGCTAGTAGAAATACATAAATAAATAAAACTAATAAAATGATCTTAAGCGCACATAACAAGATTAAATTGAATAAAAGATCATTAAAATTAAATCTGAAGATGTAAAAAAGAAAAGCTAATTCAAAATATGAATAAATAAAACGGCCTCAAGCAAGCATGAAAGTTTTTATGCACATTTTGGACATTTTATTCATATCTTTGGCTTTTCATCTACCATGTTTTTAATGCAACATCCCAAAATATCCTTACAAATATGTGAATGGAAACCCGTCTCACTGATCTGAGGAACCTGTTTCTGCAGATGCTTTCGGTATAGAAGGTGTACTTAAGTCTCACATTGTGGAAAAATACACAAATTAAGAAACCAAACGTCATGAAAAGCATAGAGCTGGTTGTGAATGAGCAGCTGCTTCAGGTGACGTGCTCAACAAAGGCTGTTAGAGGCAGATGAGCTGACGCGTGTTGGATGGGAATGTGTAATGGGAGTGTGTTTGTACCCTTAATGCATCTGTGTTTTGTCTCGTAGGCCATTACAAATACAATGATCTGACTGCTGCTGAATCGTCTGTGTGCAGACTTGAAGAAAATAATAGCGGACCATCTATTAACGGAAGCTGTGTGTGTGTGTGTGTGTGTGTGTGCTTGCGTATGTTTGTGCATGTGCGTGTGCGCGTATGTGTGTGTGTGGGTGGTGAGTGAGTGTGTGTAGGTGCGTGCGTGTGTGTGTGTGTGTGTGTGTGTGTGTGTGTGTGTGTGTTTGCACACTCACCTGACATGTTCCCGCCCCGCAGCCGGCCAGCATCTCTCGCAGTAGAGTGAGTTTCTGCCTGAGGGAACGAGAGATGAAGCTGCTCTTATTATCAGCACACACATCGAGGGTCGTTAATAATTCACACTCTGACTCGGTGGTCAATAATTCACCGGTGCCGTTTTCAGTTGCCATGGAGACGCCGCCAAGCAGGGCATTATGGGTATTGTCTGTGTGCTTCCACCCTTATTTAATATCAATGCGGGTCAGGTAATGTAATACTGTGTGCTGAATTGATTGAGATGTTTGATAGTGTCGGTATGTCAGTACTGTGGCCGTATCAGATGGTAATACCATGGTGTTTTGATGTGTACAGTGGTTGTTGTTAAATACCATAGTGATACATAGAGAAGAGAAAAATAGTGAGCTGTCTGTGTGTTTTGGACGTGAGTCTGTGTGTATGTAGGTATCAAATAAATAAATAATATAATATATATTATAAAAATACAAGTAACAAAATTATAAACGATAATATTTAAAGTAATAAAAAATAAAGAATAACAAAATATTCTTTTGATTTATTTAGTAATATTATTATAAGAATTATTCAATTTAAATATATAATAATAATATATACATAAAAATAATAAAAAATATAAAAATACAAGTATATACATATTAGTACATTATTTGAATACATATATATATATATATATATAATATATAAGATATATATACTATTAAATTTAGTCATTAGCAGAGCTTTTTATCCAAAGCGACTAAAATGAGGACAATAGAAGCATCAAAACAACAAGAGCAGCAATGATATGCACGTGCTATAAAGGCTCAGTGAGCTTAACGCAGTAATGTAGCACGGTTTTTTTTTTCAGCAATGTTAGAGGCTTTTTTTTTGCTTTTGTTTAATTGTATACTAAATAAAAAGAAAGGATTATATATATATATTATATATATATATTATATTCACCAAAACACAGTGGGTCTGTCGGTGTGTCTCACAGATATATTAAAGGGTCATATGATGTTGCTAAAAAGAACATTATTTTGTGTATTTGGTGTAATGAAATGTGTTTATGCGGTTTAAGGTAAAAAAACACATATTTTCATACTGTATATTATTGTTTCTCCTCTATGGCCCGCCTTCTGAAACGCATCGATTTTTACAAAACTCATCAGTCTGAAAAGCGAGGTGTGCTGTGATTGGCCAGCTATCCAGTGTGTTGTGATTGGCGGAATACCTCAAGCGTGTGACAGAAATATTACACCCCTACCATACTGTAATGCCCTGTCCGGCCAGAGCAACGAGACAAAAACATTAAAACCCATTATAAACGAGGCATTTGTTGCATCCAGTGGGGACATAATTACTGATTATAATGACTTATACTGTCTTTTTACGCGTTGCGTTGCATCGCGCCGTGCCGCGTAAACATAAAACCATATCTGCACTTGTGATCGGAGAAATGACAAACAACAAGTGAAGCTACTATACACTGCCCAAAAACTCACGTTTTGGAATCTGTCAGTGGCAACGTCCTTACAACAATGAGAAACACAACGTACTGACAGTCTGGAGTCAGAAGAAAGCCAGAGTGTAGTTACTCTACCAGGTCAGGAAACAGTCTTAATAAATATGCGTTGCACACATTGAATATTTGGGGTTGAAAGGTTAGGAATCCAGTGTTGTAAATACAACTTAAAAAAATAAGACAATGATTTCTTTTTTGGTGTCCCTTTTTGGAAGATCCAAACAATAAGTAGTTTCATCTTCACAAACGAATACAAGAGGCACAACACGGGGCCTCAGATGTGAGCGGGCGGGCTGGAACGGTTGCGGGCCGGCAGGAGTCGACGAATAGGGTAGGCGGACTATGCGGCAACCACAGGTGCCAAACCCGGGTGGACTCTGCTCGGTCCACTGGTGAAAGCCGAACCGGCGGACACCAGCGCCAAATTGCAAGTATGTTCATGCAGCGACCAGCCATAACAAGTAGATTCGTTTAACAACGGAAACACACTGGCTAGCAACAATAATACTACAGCGAGAATCAAAAGTTACGCCTTCTTTCTTTGCGTGGGGGGCGTCAACATGGGCGGCGGTTAGAAACATATTCCCATAGTGAGGTAGAATGTGGGGGGTGTTGACACGGTGCCGTTTTTTTAGGTAGCGTGCGTTGTACTCTTAACGTTTATAAAGGGATATATCTTGGTTGAAGAACATTAGTCTTTGGCCAACTTTAAAGATCTTCTTCTGCCACCAAGGAGCTCTGACCACTGTACGAGGAAAGGAAAAAAATTGAAATAGCATCTTAGGGACCACCTTTAATGAAAATTATACTAATAATAATAATAAGATATAAAAAAATAAATATACAATTACAAATAAATGTTATATCTATTAATATGATATTACCTTATTTTATTTATATTTATATATCATTTAATACTAGATTGAAAATTTATAATAAAATTATAAAATAGTATATACAATTCATTATAAAGTAGTTTATGTTAGATAGGTATAGGATATATAAGATAATCTATATATTATATATATATCTATAATATATATATATATATATATCAAATTTATAAAATAGATGAAAGACCTAAAATAAAATGTTTGTTGACATGTTAAAGGCTGGGAATGAGCCCAAGCAGTGTGTCGGCCCAGATGATGTGTTTGTGTGTGTGAATGGCAGAGTCGCGCACAAGCGCTAGTCTCATGTTTATATTGATTTGTGCGTTTATTGTGGTGTGTGTGTGTGTGTGTGTGTGTGTGTGTTTATGTCTAACCCGTCCTTAGAGAGGTGAAATCTGAAGAAATCATTTGCCGCCAGCTTGATGGCTTTTTCAGGAGTGACGAGAGTTAAGTTCACCGCCGCACCTGAGAGAGAGAGAGAGACAAACGTACATTCTCAGTGACATCATTCACAAATAAGCTCTTTGTTGACAATTAACCACATAAACGTACCTCTGTACATGCCGAAGTATCCTTCTGAGCGGATGGTCTTAATAAGGCAGTCTGACCTGCAGAGCACAGTACACACATCAAGCACAAGTGAATCTAATAAACTGAATCTTCTATATGATTCGAACCGTCTGTTTGAATGCTCACATGCTGGTATAGAGGCGCGATCCATTCTGCTGGTTCTGAAGGCGGGTTTTGGCCAGATCGATGGGAAACACGCAGGTAACGCCGATCAGTCCCGCCACACCGCCGTTTATTAGCTTGGCAGGCAAACTGAAGTGAAGCAGGAGAGGAGACGGCACATAAGTTGAAGTATCATTGGGTTTTAGGTGGTTGCTAGTGGTCAAAAGAGGTCAACACCAAGTAAAGTTGTGATACCTGATCTGTTTGTCAGCCATTAATCTGGCTCCCTGTACTTCTTCAGTGTGTGTTTAAGGCGTCAGAGTGCAGTGTTTTTGGATTTGGGATTTCAGTCAATTCACCGTCCTCTGGCTGATCTCTGAAAGACACACACACAGAGATTGAGAGGGTAGTGTGTTTCTGATACAGGTGTCATCTCTCACCGTTTGACTCCAGAAATTCCTCACACTGGACTCGCTCTTTCCTTTCCTTCCCCATCTGTTCCTCTCACCTCATCTCTCTGTTAGGGCTGGGTATTGATTCAGATGTCCCGATTCGATTTCGATTAGCAAGCTCTCGATTAAATTAGATTCTCGATTCTCTTTTTTGATTACATTCAGTGAATATAGGCCTAGTTTTAATACAAATGCTATTGATATTTCTTAAAAAATTAACAGTAAACATCAGTTTACAAATGGCGAATTAATAAAAAGAAAATAAGAACCACATGCCTGTATTTTAAACAATTTTTTTTTTTGTATAGGGTCCTTTTTAAACAATAATAGGGCCCTATAAAATATTCTTAATTCTTCCGGTAATCAGATGAAGGCATAAAACATAAATTTAATTTATTACGGTAATCAAATGAAAATAAACGCCTTTGATTTTTTGGAAAACAAGTGCGCACAACAGAGTTTTTTACTGTTAAAATTTAAAAGAAACACAGATGTGCTATGCTTTAAAAATAAAGAGTATACATTTTTATTCGCCAGTAGTGAGCATGAGTCTTCGGAATGCTAAATAGTAATATATTCTGCAGTTTCTTAACGTTAAATAAAATTTTATATGACGGGTTGCCGTGAAAGAACAGCTGTGTGTATGATATGATGATAGTTTTACTCAAAAGAAAAGGTAAAATGCTAATAAAGTGACTCTCAGAGCAGCTGGAGATTACATTCGTGTTCATATCATCATATAGTAAGACGGCAGAAGCTGAAAACACCGCGAGCGTCATCCGCGCTTTAGTACATGTGTAGTAAACAAAAACAGTGGCGCCGGCCCGGTTACCGCTATTAATCCAGTGCCAGAAATCATGGTGCCTATGCGTGATATCAAATTCTTCCTCAGATTTATAGTATTACTATAGCATTTCACATCACGCGTATGGCCATGATAAGCGCTGAATGAATGACAGGCTTTCTGTTGGCCCAGCCCTATTATTCTTATCACATTTTGCCGGTTGCACACACACCTGAGAGAGAGACAAACATACATTCTCAGAGACATCTCAATACAGCGAGCGTCTGTCTGTGTGTCTCACAGATAAGTTGTTTTCTGTCCAGTTGGTGTCTGCTCTATTTTAAACTCTTGAAACCATATTTGTAAGCATTTTACTTGTGTGAAATTTCTGATGGAAACTGGATGTTCAACAAAATAAAATGTAGGGCAAGACTTGAGTTCATCCACTGGGAATTAACGGGGCGGTGATAAATGAGAAAAATAAGAAGCCAGAGTGACGCTATACCAGAAAAGAAAGTCATTTCAGAGAAACTTTGAAAAATTAGGAAGACAAACATTTGTTGGAATAACACGCACATACTGTCCACAATAAGTCCAGAAAAATGGATTAAGAGAGAAAATAGAGTCCATTCTATTTTCATGTTGACTATTATAAATTAATGAAAAAATGAATGAAAATGCTTTACAATTATACGAAATAAGTTTAAATTATATATTGTGATGAATATAATGATTTACAAATATTAATTCTTCAAGGGGATTTTTAAAAAAAAAAAAATAAATACAGTAATAAATTAATTATAAATATTAAAAATATATATATTAATGTTAAGATATATACAATATTAGATGATGAAAAACAAACCTATCCAAAACACAAATTAGGAAAGATTTAACAACTAACTTATAATATAATAATAATATAGGAATTAATAAATATTAATAAAAATAACAGTGAATAACTTAACTAAAACAGAAATTAGAAAGCTTTGACAACTGAAAGAAGTTAAAGTATCAAGATAACTACAACTATCTCAAATAAAAATAAATTACAACTATATAGAAATATTTAAAAAGAAAACCTAAAATTGGAAATATACGAATAAAATATTCAAAATATATTAACTCAAAATATTAATAATCTCTGTAATAGTATATAAATAATGCCTCAACTAACACTGCATGGCTCTGACATAGTCTACGTTTGAAACAAAACAATCTATTAACAGTTTAAGGCCTAATACTTAAATTAATCATATTAACATCTTCAAAGAACCGAAAAAAAACACATTGTCATCTTTATTGCCCTCTAACTCTAGCATATTCCTTCTATTTAATTCGACTTTATCTATTGTTTCTTTTTATAAAAAAACTTAACTGCTTTTATTTTTCTATTCTATCTACGTGTTTTTTCTCTTTGTTGTATGGGTTGTATATATGGTGTTTATCTATCTATATTATACCGTCTGTACTGCAGATAGGCTACGAGATTGTATGTGCCTACTATTTTGCTCTTTTGTTAGTTTTCATGTTCTATTGTCCTCATTGTTAAGTCTCTTGGATTAAAAAGGTCTGCTAAATGACTAAATGTAAATGTAAAATAGTAAACATATATTATATTAAATGAAAAACCCTAAAATAAAAAAATTTGAAATGCTTTGACAACTAACGGAAATAAGTGTAAGTTATATATAGAGAATTTCATGCAAATGTAGATTAAAGTGATGAATAATGACATTGTGTATGTTTTGTTGATACTGGTCCTGATGGAAAGCACTTTTACAATCTCTTTGGTGGCTGCACTCACTTTAAAGTTATCATCAAACTATTGCGGTCACTGAAGTGTTGTTGAAACTTTCCCTAATGTGTAGAATTAAAGCTACAAGAATTATGCCATGATCTCCAACCCAAACCAGTTCTCCATATTAACGACTGAGAGTGTACAGCACAAGTGTTTGTCAGCAGCTCTGATGGTCATGAAATCTTCATGATAAGCTGGCAGAAGGTCAGGAGCTGTTTCTGTGTGTTTCCTGCTAATCATATGTGGAATTTAAATGACCTGAAGACAGCCAGTCTTTCTCCCTCGTTCCTCCCCTCCATTCAGCCAATCAGCACGTCTCTCTCGCTCTGTCCCCTCCCTCTCTTCCTCCTGCTCTCTACTCAGGCGTTTCCTGATTTCTGCTGACTGGACTGGACTCTGCTACCTTCAATTCTGCATTTTCACTGTCTGGTTTCCTCTTTTTCTTCACACTCGTGAGATAGCCTATAACTTGTAAGATCAGAAATAACCAACACAAAGCAGTCTGGAGCAGCCCGAAACCTCAGCAGGACTATTGTTTTTCCATCCTACTCTCAGCATCTTTCTCTTCATCCAAGAGAATATCAGGTCTGTTTTGACTGGCACAGTGTTCCTACTATCAGTGAGCAGTGCAATAACACAGATATGTAACTCATGAAGGTCAAGCAACAATGATAAAAGAAGAAAGAGAGAAAAAGACTCTGTAGAGTGTCTTCTGTAGAGTTTCAGAAGAGATCCCAGTGTCTCGAATTGTGCTCAGATTTGCCAAAGTCTCAATCAAAAGTCAAAGATCTCAATATGAAATCAAGCATTTCTCATCAAGATTCACTGAGGAAATTATACTGAGCAGCGATCCCATTTGCAATTCTATTTATGATAAGTAAAATACAATGAAGCTAAAAACTTTTATAAAAATCAGTAATGAAATGAAGCAGAATAAAAGAAAATTGGACTCTAAGATTTAAAAAACTTTTACCAAATGTGCACTTAATGAATTAAATAATGATTAAGCTAGATTAGAAATCAAGAAAAAACCTAATAAAACGGTTAATTACCAAAAGACTCAAAACTTAAGCGAAATTTGTTTTAAAATAAAAAAAATTAAGCTAATTCATATATTAACAAATTGAAATAAAATTGAAACAATGGTATTGAAATAAAAAATAACTTAAAAAAAAATTTTAAGAAAATTTAAAAATGTTAAAGCTTAAAAAATGTGAAAGTGCCTGGGCAAAACTAACTGAAAGAGAGTTTAAGCTCACGTATCAATTACAAAAACTAAAAAATAATAACTGGAAAAAATAAGTTTTAATATAAATATAAAAAAAACTACATATAAAAACGTATGCAAACAAAATTACTCAAATGTAAGGTAAGCTAAAGAAAATGATTTTAGCGAGATCATCAAATACTAATAATAGCTAGAATTAACTATATTTAAAAAATTAGTAATGAATTAAATATATTTAAATATTAGATTAGAAAACTTTAAAGCTTTAAACTTTAAAACATTTGAAATGTTGACTTGGCAACTAACTGAAATAATTATGTTTAAGCTGAAGTACTAAAATTACTAAAACTAAAAATAATAACTTGAAATAAATTACAGCTAAACAAAATATAAAAACCTACGAAAAATGACAAAAATGCAAAAATATAAAAAACCTAATTCAAAATATGAATAAATGCTATATTAGTATATAAATAACACTAACACTGCTATACTCTTTGTGCCTGCATGTCATCAACTTTCATTAAGTATATGTTTTAAGACAACATGAGAAACATCTGAGAAAAAAAGATAATTCAAATAAAGTCTATCAAGTCTCCCGAGCAAAGAAAGAGCAACATCTGAGCGATGAAAGTTTCAGTTTCAGTCCAGAGAGGAACAGAGGAAGCTGAGAATGATGTTTTTGTGTTAGCAGTGGTTTGGTCTTGTGACAAACGGACAAGACTGTCTAAATCAAATCAATCAGTCTCAGCAGTCTACCATAGACTTCAGACTAAACAGCATAACTGACCCAAACTGACCAACCAAACAGCAGCTTTGACGCTTTAGAGATGTTTAATGCCACCGAGGAGAAAATAATGTCAATGAGCACCCAGCATGCACCGGAAAATACGCGTGTGCACTTTAAAACCAATGATGAACCACTCTGACCCCATTTAAACTCCAGAGATCATCTGAGAGAACAGCATGATATCAACTATCCACAACAACTCCAGCCTGCCAATGCCGCTCTGATCTTCAGGCTCCTCAGCAGTGTTTCTACACAACACGAGTCAGATAGTTTCCATGGAAATGGACTAAAAGTGGCTTTGAAAATCGTATGAATGAGTTGTTGGATGTTGGGGGGGCACAAGTGAAATTAGACAAACTTGGAAAAAAATCCAGAAAAAACACATTATATAAAGGTTAGATATTGATTTGCATTTCAGTAAGGGAAATAAGTATTTGATCCCCAACCAAAACATGACTTAGTACTTGGTGCAGAAACCCTTGTTGGCAAGCACAGAGGTAAGACGTTTTTTGTAGTTGGTCACCAGGTTTGCACACATCTCAGGAGGGATTTTGATCCACTCCTCTTTACAGATCCTCGCAAAATCCTTAAGGTTTCATGGCTGTTGTTTGGCAACTCGAAGTTTCAGCTCCCTCCACAGAATTTCTATAGGATTGAGGTCTGGAGACTGGCAAGGCCACTCCATGACCTTAATGTGCTTAATCTTGAGCCACTCCTTTGCTGCCTTGGCGGTATGTTTCGGGTCATTGTCATGCTGGAAGACCCATCATGACCCATCTTCAGTGTTCTGGCTGAGGTTCTCATCCAAGATTTTACAGTACATGGCCCGTCCATTTGCCCCTCAATGCGGTGAAGTCGTCCTGTAACCTTAGCAGAAAACCGCCCCACAACATAATGTTTCCACCTCCGTGCTTGACTGTAGGGATGGTGTTCTTGGGGTCATAGTCAGCATTTCTCTCCCTCCAAACAGCGAGTCGAGTTAATGCCAAAGAGCTAAATTTTGGTCTCATCTGACCACAGCACTTTCTCCCAAGCCTTCTCTGAATCATTTAGATGTTCTTTGGCAAACTTTAAATGGGCCTGTACATGTGCCTTCTTGAGCAGGGGGACCTTGCGGGCGCTGCAGGATTTCATTGTGTTACCAATGTTTTGCTTGGTGACTGTGGTCCCAACTGCCTTAAGATCATTAACAAGCTCCTCCCGTGTAGTTCTGGGCTGATCCCTCACCTTTCTCATGATCATCCTTACCCCACGAGGCGAGATCTTGCACGGAGCTCTAGACCAAGCCCGATTGATAGTTGTTTTGTATTTCTTCCATTTCCGAATAATCACACCAACAGTTGTCTCCTTCTCACCAAGCTTCTTGCTGATGGTCTTGTAGCCCATTCAAGCCTTGTGCAGATCTACAATCTTGTCTCTGACATCCTTTGACAGCTCTTTGGTCCTCACATTTCAGTGCATCAAGAATTTTGATATGGGATAAAAATCCTATTTAAACCTAAATATATATATATATATATATATAGATATAATATATAGTATATATATATATATCATTATTGTGTGGGGGGGGGGATGTTAGATGCACAATAGCAGTTTAGCGAATCAAAACACACTGAGCCAGCTAACCAATCTGAGCCCATCACGTATTTCTGAGGGAGGGGCATCATAAAAGCAGGAAATGATCAGCGTGTTTATAGGAGAAGGGACAGAGCGGTGTGGAATAAAAACGAAGCATTAACACATGTTAGACTGCCCCCCTAAACACAATCAAGCCTAGAAAAAAAACAGTCAACCACCCCTATAAAAAGTAATACTTACCAACCCCAAAACACCAAAAAACTAAACCATGGTATTACCACAGGACCATTTCCAAAAAAAAAAAAAAAAAGTAATGTAAGTGACAACATATTGCGATTTGCCGAAATGGATGGATGCAGAGAATATACGAGGATGTAAGAGTGTAAAGAGAGAGAGAAGAGGGAGCTGTAATGAGAGACAGCTGGGTGGGAGGAGAGAGAAGACGGAGGGAGGGAAAGATGGAGGGAGAGGAGGAGGAGGAGAAGAAAGTAGGTGAAACTGACCTGAGATCACAAGCAGCTGCTGAAGCAAAGAACTTCACAATCAATCATTCTGCACACGCCACCGCTTCTCTCTGGAAAACCCTGCTGGAAAATGTTTCTAGTCCGACATTTAAGATCATCAGCTGCTCTGCCAATGAGCGAACCTGGTTTCAAGCTGGTAGATCATCTCGGTTAAGATGGTTAGAGCTTGTAGAGAAACAAGTACTAAAAAACAGCCTAAAATGGATAGTCATCCCTCATGTCGTTCAATAGGAGTTTAGAAGAAAATTTCTTGTCCATAGAATAAAAATGATACTGATTTATAGTATCAAGCTCCAAAAAAGTGAAAAAGTACACAAAAAAATACACTATTTGATTTTGAATATATATACACTACTGTTCAAAAGTTTCGGGTTGGTAAGATTTTTATGTTTTTAAAAAAAGTCTGCTGCTCAAAGCTGCATTTATTTGATCAAAAATACAGTAAAAACTACGGAAGTTCTAAGCGGCCATGCAATATTTTTTTTTCCTTCTTGTTTTCTCGTTATAACGACTTAATTTTCTCGTTATCTCGACATAACGAGAGTTGTTTTCTTGTTATAACGACTTAATTTTCTCGTTATCTCGACATAACGGGAGTTGTTTTCTTGTTATAACGACTTAATTTTCTCGTTATATCGACATAACGAGATTTGTTTTCTCGTTATAACGACTTAATTGTGTCGTTTTCTCGACATAACGGGAGTTGTTTTCTCTGCAGCTCTAAAAGATTTTAGAATAGTTCTGCATCCTGAAGGCGCTCCGCCTGTGTTTGCGGTGTTGCTTTGACCTTAAACATGTTAATTACACAAACAAAATGTTTAGCGTACTGTCTCTGGAAATATCAACAGTGATTGATCAGCCTTTATTTTTGTATTGTAGACGTTATTACTAGGCGAAGCAAAATTTGCTGAAATATCCACGACATAGGCTACAGTAAGAGCACATGTTTATCTGTCCATCAGATGCGTGTCAAAGTTGAGTTCCTTACTATAGCAACAGTAGATCAAACAATCAATGTACAAAAATTAAAAAACTGTCGAGATCACGATAAAATTAAGTTGTTATAACGAGAAAACAACTCTCGTTATGTCGAGATCACGAGAAAATTAAGTTGTTATAACGAGAAAACAACTCTCGTTATGTCGAGATAACGAGAAAATGAAGTCGTTATAACGAGAAAACAACCCTCGTTATGTCGATATAACGAGAAAAATAAGTCGTTATAACGAGAAAACAACTCTCGTTATGTCGATATAACGAGAAAATAAGTCGTTATAACGAGAAAACAACTCTCGTTATGTCGAGATCACGATAAAATTAAGTCGATATAACGAGAAAACAACTCTCGTTATGTCGAGATCACGATAAAATTAAGTCGTTATAACGAGAAAACAACTCTCGTTATGTCGAGATCACAAGAAAATTAAGTCATTATAACGAGAAAACAACTCTCGTTATGTCGATATAACGAGAAAATAAGTCGTTATAAAGAGAAAACAACTCGTTTATCACGAGGAAAAACAACTCGTTATGTCCGATATCACGAGAAAAATTAAGTCGTTTATAACGAGGAAAACAACTCTAGTTATGTCGAGATAACGAGGAAAGATAGCAAATTAAGTCGTTTAACGAGGGAAAGAAAACAACTCGTTATGTTCGAGTCACTGAAGAAGAAAAATTAAGTCGTTTCGTTATAACGAGAAAAATAAACGCCTTAGCGCGATACACGAGAAAATTAAGTCGTTATAACGAGAAAACAACTCGTTATGTCGATATCACGAGAAAATTAAGTCGTTATAATGAGAAAAAACTCTCCTTATGTGGGGTGGATTTTTTCGGTGGGGTAACGAGAAAATTAAGTCGTGGATTTCATAACGAGGAAAACAACTCGTTATGTCGAGGGGTAGATAACGAGAAAATTAAGTCGTTATAACGAGAAAAAAACTCTGTTATGTCGAGATAACGAGAAAATTAAGTCGTTATAACGAGAAAATAACTCGTTATGTCGATATCACGAGAAAATTAAGTCATTATAACGAGAAAACGAGAAGGAAAAAAAATTATATTGCATGGCCGCTTAGAACTTCCGTACAAAACAGTAATAATGTGAAATATCATTACAATTTAAAAGAACTGTTTTTATTTGAATGTTTTAAAATGTAATTTTTTCCTGTGATCAAAGCTGAATTTTCAGCATCATTATAGTCTTCATTATATCATTCAGTCTTCAGTGTCACAAGATCCTTCAGAAATCATTGTAATATACTCAAACACTTCTTGTTGGTGTTGAGTTGTACAGACTGTACAGTACTATTTTTGTGGAAATGATGATACATGATCAATTGAATGCATCCTTGCTGAACAATAATGAATTCTTCCTTTAAGCTGCAGTTGTCCGTTCCTGAATCATAGAAATCTCTGTGCACCTTTGACCAAACCGCACCCGTCACTCATCTGACTCTGATCAGTTATTTTTGCAGTGATGTGTGTGCTGCAGTGCTCTTGACGGACTGAGCTCTGGCCATGTTGTACCAGCTCCCCACATCTGTACGGTCCTCTCCTCTCTGCCTCAGGCCTGTTGTCATGGTTTCAGTCTTATCTCAGGAGGTTTTACATTGTGCTTCAAACCCAGAATAATCCAGCTGTGCTTCCTGATTATAATCACCACACATGCACACAAACATACACTGTGTTAGATGCTACTGAGAGAACATACAAACCCAGATGAATAAATATCAGCATCCCAGTGAGTAAATATTACAGTGATACTGAGATGCAGGGAGCGGACAAATATTGAAGACTATAGTCAGTTATTAGAGGTTAATGTCTAATTTTTAATGGTTTGGTTAAACTGATTTGTAAATCATTTGACTTTCAGAAGTTACATTGTTTAGAACTAAAGCTATATTGTTAATATTAATATTATTTGGGATATTACCATTAATTATGTTGTTAAAGGTTTTGTTGATCCTGTTTGTTTCTAATATGCTTATTTTGCTGCTGAAGAAATATTTATATTTAAATATAACAGTTGTGCTGCTTCATATTTCTGTGGAAATCGTAATGTATTTTTATGCATTTTATATATTTTATTACATTTTATTCCATGTATGGTTTCTGCAAGGACAAGAAAGTGATGAATCGAAAGATCAGTTAATCAAGTCAGGTTTATAGAAATGAACAGTCGAAATGAATTAATTCACTAAAATGCATCAGTTTCATATGAGAAAAAAAGTTAATGGTTAAACTATTAATTACATATTACTATTACTATTATATTACTATTACTAGTCATATTTATTGTATGTTATAGTTTTATTATATATATAGATATATATATATATATATATATATATATATATATAAAGGTGAAATATAAAATATTTAATTATATTTATTTTATTATAGTTTTATTTGATATGTACACTTTTATTTTTATAAAAAATAAATCGAAATATATGTACCAATAAAATATAATAATAAATATAAAAATAGTTATATTTCATTTATATATATACAGTATATATAGAGGTGCAATATAGAGTGCCGAATTATCAAATTTTATAAATCACACACACACCACACACCACACACACACCATATACATAATTCTTTGATAATTTAGCAAAATATACCATTGTTAGTATTCAATTTTATAACTATTTGTTGATAATACAATATACTATAATATGAGAATTTATTTTAATTTCAAATATATCTATAATATTATTTTTTTTTTTTTCAAGAACTAAATTTAAAAGCAGGAGAGAGGGAGAGACTAGCTCAGCGTCTAGTAGATTTGCAGTCTCAGAGATTGAGCGGTGAATCAATGTGTGCAGAAATGAGCCGACAGTGATGAGTGAGTGACTGACTGTAGACTAGCGCAAAGCCAGATTTACTGAGAGTAAGGAGCGATAAGATGAGAGAGATGAATATCAGCCACTCAGAGCATGAGCTCTCGCTGTCTGCTGGTTAATTGGTTAGCTGATGTACAGTACTCTCACCAGTGTGTGTGTGTGTTGTGGGGTGTTCATGTGTGTGTGTTAGGACCGGAGCTGTTTCACTCTCTCTTTCTCTCACGGTGCTCACTAAGAGTTAAACTAAACTAAGAGTTTAAGAAGGGTGTGAACAACACAGTGTAGTATTTAAATGGAATTAGGAACAATAGAAATTAAACAATATTTTAATTCTTTTAAAATGTATTCCAATATCTAAATGAGATGTACTGTATGTGAAAATATTAATTCGGTTCTGACTGAAGAACAACTTGCAAGAATCTGTTATCTGCAAGGTGTTCTGCTCCTCTTAACTAGTTATCTTCCACCTTTGCCCTGCCAGCAGACGTTTGACTTACACTAAAGTTCACCTGAGACCAGATTGTGTTTGAAAGACACACATTATAAAGCCAAAGATTAGTCAATATGAGACACAGCCGATATTTCAACGATTTCAAGCCAGATGAAGCAACCTACAAAGAACGTACCATGGTATTACCATGTTTTTTAAACATGGTTCAGTGGCAGTACCACAGCATTCTTTGAAGCACAATATAGTACCATTTAAATCCCATGGTGTATTATTATTGTAATAATCCAATACCATGGTATTACATGGTACTCCAGAGTAAGGAACACAATAGCATCAGCATAAAAAACAAGGTATAGTACAATAATGTTAATACTATGGTACAATAATGCTAATACACCATGATAGGCTACTGAAATTCGTATGTGACCCTGGAGCACAAAAGCAGAATTAAGTCGCTGGGATATATTTGTAGCAATAGCCAACAATACATTGTATGGGTCAAAATTATCGATTTTTCTTTTATGCCCAAAATCAGATATTTTGTAAATTTCCTACCATAAATATCTAAACTTAATTTTTGATTAGTAATATGCATTGCTAAGGAATTCATTTGGACAATTTAAAAAGCAATTTTTGCAATATTTTGATTTTTTTGCGCCTTCAGATTCCAGATTTTCAAATAGTTTATCAGTGGAGAGCTTATTTATTCAGCTTTCAGATGATGCATAAATCTCAATTTCAGAAAATTGATCCTTATGACTGATTTTGTGGTCCAGGGGTCACATATTATGGCATTTATATGGTATTTCAGTGTCCAAAATACCACGATTCTGTAGCACATGTTTGTAAAGGTCGTTTGCTTTTAGTCCAAGGACGAAATTACTTCATCACCGGAAAATAAATGCCAGAATATACAGAAGACGCAATATTTGCAGCATCAGAACGAGGTCGCCGGTAGTGTCTGCTGCAGAGGATCCTGTTCAGATCCACGAGACGCTGAAGATCCGCCGCAGACCCGTTATATGAACCGCTGTACCGTTATTTCTGTTTCTGACTGCTGACACCGTAATGCGGCGACCGATCAAATCATAAGTAATTATATTTGAACAGTTTCCTTATGCAAAACGAATGTGAATATTAATATGATACAATTAAATGTTCGTCAAAGAAATATAAGCGCTTATAGAAAAGCGTACATACCGGATCCTGCTGTTTTGTCCCGTTATTCCGGATTATTATGGCTTCACGTGACGTTCCTCCTCCGGTGACAGTGTGAGAATAGTTCAAGCTGCCGGTGTTACTCGCGTTCGTGTGTTTGTAGGAACAGGAGGGAGTAAAAGCACGACACGACGGGAGGAGGAGG
The DNA here is from genome assembly GCA_018155175.1 of Sinocyclocheilus anophthalmus. Classification (NCBI taxonomy): domain Eukaryota; kingdom Metazoa; phylum Chordata; class Actinopteri; order Cypriniformes; family Cyprinidae; genus Sinocyclocheilus; species Sinocyclocheilus anophthalmus. The sequence continues at coordinate 178,726 of JADLZN010003361.1, forward strand.
AGGAGGAGGACGGTAGGCAGTGTTTGGGTCTCCGCCTGCTGGCGCGTGTCGGTAACGGGCTCTCAGGCTTTCGTTCGGAGGTAAAAAGAAAAAAAAGGCGTGCTTACGTCATCGGCGTGACGCAACGCTGCGTGCTTACGTCATCGGCGTGACGCAACGCTGACCTTGAGCTAAACACACGGAAGGATGCGACATCAAACAGCACACTACGGTTTTGGGTTAAAAAAAAAAAAAACAGGAGTTGAATGAATATCACTGATTTAATAATTTAATCATGTAGTTTAGAGTGTGCAGATGGTCATAATGTCGACGAACATGTCGGGATATTGCACTACTAATTTACATTTCGATTTTGCATAAAGCAAATATTAAGCCTATTATTTGTGTCCCTTGGGATTTTTACATTGTCCTTTTTGCATTAATTTCATGATAAATAAGCACTTTTTACCCCCAAATTCTCATTTACATATAGCGAAACTGACTCTCGTAACCACAAAAATGTATAATAAAATACATATACACACTTCCTATGATTTATTATTTTAATTTTAGAACAAATTTTTTTATTTTAATGTGAATTGGTTTTATTTGTATACTAAAATTTTTCGTGAAACAATCCTGGCCTTTCATTTTAATAAAAGTACAACAGTATTGTTGCTATATAAGCCCAATACAATACTAGGTTATATGAAAAAATTTACATTGATAATAATAATGGGTATTGTACCTCTTATTTATATTATATATATTAATTATAGGAAAAATAAGGATACATATAGATGTATACACACCACACACACACACACACACAACAAGCCTTTTTTTAATAATTGAAAATAAATAAATAAAAAAGAGGAAACATATGGAAGCATTAAAAGGACTGAGGAAGGGGGGGATCTAAATGTGCTGTACCATGTTTTAATGCAAAATGTATAACTATTTATTGAATATAAGTTAACGTTAAATTAATCACATTTTTTATTTGATTTTAGGGTGAAATATGACCTTTTTTGAGAGGCTGCGTGGGATTCACCCTCATACATAAAAAATATTTTTGATTGTTTCTTGGTTAAAACACTAAGAACATGTAACAAGTCCGGATGGCTCATTTGGCTCAGTGTAAATGTGCAGCATTGTGTCTCACTACAAATAAAATACATCTGCTGGACACTGTGAGCTGGAGAGGCACAGGAGAGAGAGACAGACTTCTAATGAAGACATCATTCAGACAGCCAGCTGCTCTGAGACCCCGTGACTGTCCTGTGAGACGAGACGTTGTACTGCATGTCTGCGTGTGTCACTGTTGGTCTGCAGTGCTGCTGGTGGGAGTTTATATGTCATGATGTTGGCAGCACAATGTGAGTGTGTGTCAGCTGGACTGAGGGTCTGTAGAGCTGGCTGCCGTCTCCAGTCCGACTCTCTTTAGTGATTCCTCATACTTCCTCTTCCCCAGAGTCACTACGTCCTCTATTTCCTCCGCCAAGTCCCGCCTACCACTGTCCACCAGCGCTTTCATCAGCCGCTGCACTGCCCCAGGCCCCGCCCCCTGCTGCGCTCTCACCCAATGAAAGAGCATCGCCAAAACCTGGGCCCCAAAGTCCCTGAGAAAACAAACACAAGGGGATTTAATTTTTATTACTCTAACACTACTGTACTTATTTTTTTTTTTTTTTTTAACTGTACTCAAATTATCTGATCTGTCTGAATTTGAAAGTATATAGAGATATAATGAACAAAATTAAATATATAACACAATTAAAGATAATATGATTATAATGATATGATCAATAATGATTATATAACAAAAGCAATGAATAAATATAATATTATACAATGTATATATGTCATTTATAATAAATAATTAAATAATGAAATGTTGCATAAAATAAATAAAACTCAAATTAAACACGAGTATTAAATAACAAATGTTGTTATGATTATTAACACCTATACTCATGATTATTGACGTAATCCGGGAAAAAAAAAAAAAACTCCATCGAGGTCTTATCATTAAAAAAAGATTTTTTTGTTACTTAAAATAAAAAATGTAACCGAAATGAAAAAAACATAAGTTTTAAAATATTAGCTTGGATAGTTTCTATTTTCAGGTTTCACGAAAAAATTCTCATTGAGTATTAAAGTAACTCAAATAGATGAAAACAAATACTAAAAATTATATATACTGTCTAGATACATATTTTTAAAATAATTAAACGACAAAAACACCCCACAACACAATTATTAAAACTTTTAATTAAAATGAAAAAGAAAAATGGGAAAATATGAAAATATACTTAAAAACAAAATATTATAAAAATAATGTATCTCAAAAATACTCAAACAACACAGTATATACACACAAAATGATATATATATTAAAACAACACACATAATTATTATCATTATTGTTGTTTGTATTATTATTACTATTATTCCCATTAAACAATAATGGGAGTAGTAAAAGAGAATCTTCTGGCAGTATTAAAATAATGAGATTATAAGTTAATAAGGCATGCAAATAAATAAGGCATAAAAGTTTTCATTTATAATGAAAACGGACATAAAATATGGCATTAAATATGCCTTGAAATGAAAAATGATAAGAAATGTCATGACATACGCCTTGAAATAAATGCATTTTGTGCTTTATTTTGTGACTGGCATTTTTTTTTAATGATGGCAACATTTCAGAACTTATTTTCTCATCATTTATTTCCATTTGACTGCTATATTGTTCCATAATAAAATAGGTCATTTGAAATTTAACTTGAATTGAGAGACATTAAAGACAAAAAGACGAACAGACTACAGAACAGACAGAGCGTGCATGCATGCGTGTGAGTGTGTGCCGTCTCCTGCAGTGTCCCAGATGGCTGAGCCATCAACACAAAACACTCACATTCCCCTCATAAAACCCCTGCTGTCTTCATTCCTTTCCTCCATCACTCATTTTCACACTGCTTCTCTCCATCTCTAATGATTATGAGTGATTTTACACCAGCGCAAACACATCTGTGATGGAAAAACTGAACTTAAGATATTAAAAGCTCATGAATATTAATGAGGTCATACTGCTCTAGCTTGATAATAAATCCTGGACTCTCCAGTCACAGAATCTAATTAATATTCAAATATTACAAGCTGCAATAAATGTAAACAACAACCTATTTTGGTAGTACAATTTATGTCTAACCTGTTATTACTGACCTTTTGAAATCTGAAATGATTGCATCATTGAATGCCACAGAAATTGTTAAGGGGATCTGGAGATCACGTGCGCTGTAAAATCTGGAGTAAATCAGTCCTGTAATAAAGACTGAACGTTTGGGCCTGATTAACAGTGCCCTCTGCTGGCTCTGATCTGATGCCCACCTGTGTTGGTTCCGGATGCGTTCCAGCTGGTCGTAGCTGATGCCCAGGTTGATGCCGATGTTCTGCCACTCGTGGTTGATGCGTAAGGAGATGGACAGCAGGTTGGTCTGTGTCAGGTAGCCGCTCTCCGGGTCGCCCAGGTTCAGCTCGCCGGAGATGCTCCCATCACAGTCTGCGTTCTGTGTGTACATGATGAAACAATACTCATTCATCTGTCAGAGGTTACATTATAGCCCGAAATTCTGCACAAAATGAATGAAATACGTGATTCAAACTTGAAATATTTTTTATGAGCTATGTTCAAAACACTAGTGGGAGTGGCCTCACTGTCTAGATAGGCAGCATACTAACTAGAAGGGAACCTTCTGTAATAAGTGTCTGATTTTAAACATTAGTTAATAGTCACTTATAGCAGACGTCCCACACAAGAATCTTGACAATCGCTCAAGGATGATTCTAATAAATTAGCAGGTTGCTAATAAGCACTTTAATTTGTGCATTTTAATTGGAACAATTTTCTTTAATTGCATACAGTGCTTAATAAAGTATATTTAAGTACATAATACAAATATACTTTTTTATGCTTACATAATATTTCAAAATATAATTTGATTATAATAAATATAATATGATTATACTGTTATCTATAAAAATGTATAATATAATATACTATAAAAAATACAGAGACATACAGACACATGTGTATGTTGCCGATTTATATTTTATATAAAAACAAGTATATATATATCATACCTACTGAACACGAATATATCTAAATACATACAGCATTCCATTTTCTATATAGCAATATCAAAATAATAATATATAATACATCTATTACCCCAGAACGTAATCAACGTAATGAGCGTTGTTTAAGTTCAGCATACGCGCGCTGTCTACTGAACGTAAACAACGCTGATTATGTTGATTACATTCTGGGGTACTATATGTATTATATATTAGTATTTTATGGATGTCACATGGACTATTTTACTGATGTCCTTGCTACGTTTTTGGACCTTGGATCATGTAAAGATCCTTGCTGTCTATGCAGGGTCTGAGAGCTCTCAGATTTTATCAAAAATATCTTAAATTGTGTTCTTAAGATGAACGAAGGTCTTACAGGTTTTTTTGGAATGACATGAGGGTGAGTAATAATGACAGAATTTAAATTTTTGGTGAACTAACACTTTAAAATAACCGTGTCATCCGCAGCTCTTAAACGCAGTTGTCGATGCACCAACCACAAGGCTATCGGTGCCGAATATTTAATTATTATAATAATTAGTAAATATATTTTAAAGTATTTCTTTTCACTGGGTATTACATTTTGGAGCAAAACTTAAGAGAGATGTCTTATAAAACACAATATAGCATTGTGTGCTTTGGGACAGAATCATAATGTTGTACAGTAGATCTTCTAGATCGCTCACAGGAATCCGGAGAGGAAGCGTCGCCATCCACTGGTTGTCATGACCTTTTCTTTTACTCGCCACTTCCTCTGGAAGATCATTGGGCACTTCACCGCGGTAAAATGACACCTAGAAGGACACACATCTTATTACATTACTTTTGACTTGAAATACTGGGCTGAACATCCAACAACTATGACCCCTGAATGACCCCAAGTCCTGTCTCACCTGTCCTCTCACTGTGCCCTGATGTGAGTGGGTAGGGCACACGTGCACCTCTTTAATGTTCTTCAGGTGAGAGTAAAAGGTGAATGAGAGTCTGCCATCTTTACAGTCCGGACGGTCTGAGGAAACACATTCCTATTACAATCCGCTAAATAAACTTGAGCTATTATTGTGATTTTAATATGTTTGATAGTAGGCTGCAGTGTTTTCTGTTTTATGTGTGTGTTTTCACCTGCATTGATGTCAATGCCTCTCTCAAAACCGGCAAAAAACTGCTCTCCCTCCAGCAGGACGCACAACTCAGACGGCTGAGGACCTTCATACTGCTCCAACAGAGACACCAACCTGCTTTCAGCCTAAAGAGAGACAAGAACCATGACTGATAAAGGTATAGTATGTCATTTTAAAGAAAAAAAAATATGTATCTACTTCAATGTACATAGCCTATAACTATGAACAAGTTCATAGGTTGACTTCCTGTAAGAGTTTAAACTAGTGCTGGGCAACAATTAATCGCGATTAATCGCATCCAAAATAAAAGTTTTTGTGTCCATAATATGTGACCCTGGAGCACAAAACCAGTCTTAATAGCGGGGTATATTTTGTCAGCAGTAGCCCAAAAATACAATTGTAGGGTCAAAATTATTGATTTCAAAAATCATTAGGATATTAAGTAAAGATCATGTTCCAAGTTCCATGAAGATATTTTCTACATTTCCTACTGTAAATATATCAAAACTTAATTTTTGATTAGTAATATGCATTGCTAAGAACTTCATTTGACAACTTTAAAGGCGATTTAGATTTTTTTGCACCCTCAGATTCCAGATTTTCAAATAGTTGTATCTCTGCCAAATATTGTCTCAATCTCAATTCTCAAATCTCAATTTCAAAAAATTGACCTTATGACTGGTTTTGTGGTCCAGGGTCACATATATGGGTGGGTAATGTATATATTTCTAGATTATATATAAAGACACACACATACAGTATATTTTGAAAATACTTACATGTATTTACATGTATATAATTATATTCATATAATTTATATTATATTATAAATATATTTAATATATAAAAATATTTTTTTCTGAAATATATACATGCACGTGTGTGTGGATTTATATATACATAATAAATATACACAGTACACACACACACACATATATTATGTACACAAAAACTTTTATTTTGGATGCGATTAATCGTTGCCCAGCACTAGTTTAAACACCTTGTAAGCACAGAGACTCTTTTGACTTAGTATGCTTCCCCCAGAGCACCTTAAATACAACATAGCAACAAAAGCCCTCACATGAGCTCATACTCTCACCTTGTCCGATGGCAGGCACTGCAGCAGAACCTGCTCTGGGTCGTTTTTTCTCTGTAGCGCCAGAAAACTAACCCGGAACTGTTTCAAGCGGTGATACATCTTCTAGAACCACTAACACACCTGTGAGTGGTGTACCACAACCAGTACCTGAACACACACACACATATATACTATATACATACAGTCAAACGAAAATTTATTCAGACACCTTTAACATTTCTCACATTATCACAGTATATTCGCTATATTTTAGAAAATGGTAATAAAATATGACAAGATCTCAGAGTTAAACTGTGTCAGAACAAATTCATCTTCATAATGTCATCCTTCTGTTAGACTGTCTCACAAATGAATTCGGGTGAATAGCTGTCAACTGTTAGATTTAATACACAATTAGATAATACCAATTTAGGTCAACCATTACCAAGCAATGCTTAATTTTGTTCAGTCTGTGTTGTAAAAAGTTCACATTAGCAATTAAAGAAAAAACACTAAGCAAAACATGGTCAGGTCAAAGTGTCTGAATAATTTTTGGTCCCAAATTTTTTATCAATTTTACTGGTAGTCGACAGTATGAAGAATTTTTGGGTATAATACGTCACAGTTCACTTTATTTTGCTATCCTCACTTACGTAAATGAACTATAGTGTCCTGCACCCACTAGTAAAAAAAAAAAAAAAAAAAATATCTGGTGTCAGATAATTTTTGGTTTTTGACTGGACGTATATATATATATATATATATATATTATCTATATAAGATTGTTATTTAGTTTAATTTCTAGTTACATATGTCTGGAATTATTATCGGGTATAGGTATTTTATAAGTTTTAGTTTTATTAATTTGAGTTTATTTTAAGACTTCAAACCAACTTAATGTGAAATTAAATAATAGGTACATTGAATTTTAAATTGTATGTACATATACAGTATTAGTATGTGTGTGGGGTTTAAACCTGTAGGTTTTTGTTTTTGTTGGTGTTGGCTTCTTAGTGTTATGTTAGAATCATTATATACTCTTATACCTTTGTCTTTAATATTTGAATGTCAGTTTTGTGGTTTTCATTTAACTGTTAAGTTTGAAATTTGGGTATGCATTTGTCTTTTTATTTAATATCTTTATTTGTAAAATGTGATAGGTACGATTATACAGTTTTAGCTTTAGTTTTGGATCGTTTTTAGTGGTTTTAATAATAACAATGATTACTTCTGTTGTCCTCATTTGTAAGTCACTTGGATAAAGCGGCTGCTAACTGACTAAATAAATAAATAGATATTATATATTAGTGCTGTCAAAATTATGTAGTTAGGGCATATGTTTCCTCTCCTGTCAGCTGTTTTGCTTGTAACCATTGCTCTTCAACTGCACACACAAATGCGTAGCATTATTTGTTAGAACACTGGCATGCTGTATATCATTTCATATTAAAGCGCAAAATATATAAAAAAGCTGGTCTATTTTTGGAGTGCTGCGGCCTCCGTACGTCTCATCTGAAGACGCATGCGTCATCGGGGCACATATTTACACTCACAAGGAACTAACAGTCAATTTATTACGGTTGACTTTTCTTAACTAAAACATCCTGAGACGTACGCAGCATAACAACGTGACTCAGGAGGACGCACCGAAGAGTTGTGAGAAAATACGATGCGTGTCAGATCCGAGCAGAGCATGTGAGCGGAGCGGAGTGTGAGCGGAGTGGTAATATTTCCTTAAGAGCGCAGAGCGCCTTTCTGAAGATTCCGCTCTGCTCGCTCAAAACGCTCAGTGCCGCTCGCTTAACCCAGAATGCCGTTTGGTGATTTGTTTGTTCGAGATCGAGAATCTGTAGAGATCGAGAACAGTAGAGCAGTTATGGAGTTCAGATACTGTTTCAACAAAGTTGCAAGCCTTATACATAAATGTAAAGTAAAAAATCAAAGTTAAGAATAAGCAGGGAGAAGAAACTGAGAGGGAGTGCAGGGAGACTGTTAAAGTTAGTACAGATTCATATTGGAATCTGAAGCGGCACATTGCCAGAAAGCACGAGGATGTGCTACGCAAACATGGTGCAGCAAAACGTGAGCTAGTTACATACCATAATAAATGAATAAACAAACAGGTAGGCTAAGGTTATATTCGATTGTACGGAGCCCCGATCATGACATGAAGACAATCACGGCCAACGAATTTAGAAAAGGCTAGTTCTCTTTTATGCTAGGACTAAATTATGGCCACAAATTAAGAATTAATTTTTTCGTTTAGTCTAAATTATGGCCACAAATTAAGTATTCGTTCTCTTGTTTAAGCTTAGCTGCCACGAATTCATTCGTTCGTTAATTCGTTCATTCCCTATAGTAGGCCTAAATCATTGAACAAATTATTATATTTCGTAATTATTAAAATCATTATTACTTAATATTAATAAATAGTAATAAATTAATTTAAAAAATAATAAAACCTGCTGATGTCGTAGAAATGAATTGTTAGTTCGAATTATATTCGGAGCTCCGTAGGTATTAAATAATCTCAGTTAAACTGTAAGACCTAAGCTAAACACACGAGTGTATATAGGTTCTAAACAAGAAAACTACAGATACAGAAAGATATTGCCTACACCACTGGATTTTGGACAAAACCAGGGCGGGATCCCTCCGCAACATCAATCTTCCGCATCCCCAGTGCTTCTTCCCAGCGTGAGCGAGTGTTTTCGGGCACACGAATGCTGAAGCCTGGACCACTTGGTCCAAGCTTAATGTTTTCTTAAAGGTAGATTCTAACATCCAGAAACATGAAAAAAATTCCAGATGTTTTAACGAGACCACTGTTAACCGCAGTTATGGTCTATTTTAAACTTGACACTAGAAAAAAAGTGTGTTTCGTTCACTGAGTCGGTAATATCCAAGCGTTTTTAAGTAATTTTATCTTGTGTGTGCTTTTACAGGTTATAATACAGGGTATTTTGTAAAGATCCGACATTTCATCTTGTGTGTGTGTGCGTTTGTGTTTTAATAAGCCTGTTTTGAATGTTTTATTGCACAACAACTGCAGCTATTTTCACGGAAATAAAGTTAACGAAAATCAAATACACTTTTTCAGTTTTTGCATTTTAGATAGGTTTGCTAAGGTTAGATTCATATATTTAATAAAATTTAATTAATACATTACAATTAATAAAATTAAGAAGGATGTAAGAATTTCGCTCTGAAACATGATAATTAATATTTATCAGCATGCTTAATTTTAGACAAAAATCCAAGAATTTCGTTACAAACAGTAAAAAATTAGGCCTACTAGAGAAATGTTATGCCGGAGTGGGATCTGAGCGGGAATTGGTTACATTGAGCGTGAGCGGAATATTAACGGAGAGCTTGCTTGGACGGGTGGAGCGCACGTCCATAGAGCGGAAAACGTAGCGGAGCGTCACACCGCTTCGCACACATGCTCTGGATCCGAGTCACATTCAGCAGTGGCAGCTCTTAAAGTAACAGCAGTGATACTCACCTTCAGTCATAAAAATAGATGGCATTAAACAAATATTAAAAAATATACTGTCTTCATGTTGTTTCTACATTAATTTGAAGAATGTGAATATGTTATTCATGATATTTAAAAACTTTAATGTTAGCTGGGATTAATCACGATTAATTTCAGATAAAATTAGTGATTAATTAGTTAATTTTTTTAACAGACTGTATGGGTTCACTTTATGTTTATGTGTGTTTATAGATGCTCACCATGAGAAGTGTGTGATGGAGAAAACGGCGTAGATGTGCGTGACGTAAAGCGACACCTGAGCGGTGATGTCAGTCCAGGTGTGGGCCGTGGGGTCACCGTGCATTAGGTGCAAATGGGACATGTCCACCATCTGTCCTAAACACACACAAACACACGCACAAAGCTAAAACTAAAACATGTATCTGCAATACACACTGTTTTGTTATTTACATTATAGAGGCAGCAAATAGCATAGCACACTACATACTAATCATTCTAGTTTTGAAAACTGTGCAATTTAACACCAAATGACACTGTATCCCATGACTTGACCCTTTTTTTAGGGCCTGTTTAGCTATTCGATCGTGAAAAGACCAGGTGTAAATGCCCTCCGAAATGCTTTCCAGACTGATTTAAATCCAATCGCTCAAACCACATCAGGAGGTGGTCTGGGCCGCACTCCAGACAAAACTGGACAAGTGTAAATGCATCTGGTTGTTGAAACCAGATGTGCAAATTTGACTCCTCCCAAAATGTTAAAATAATAAACGTGAGAGAGCATATTATAGGCTATCTGATGTGTTATAATCAGATATGACAGCACTAATGCAGCATGCATCGCCGCCGATGAGTAGCTGATGAGTATCTGAGATTCTTTCCAGTGCTGATGCTGATCTCTCTCCTATTGCGGTCTTTTATCTTTAAATTAGCTGATGATGAATAAAATGCAGTGCATATCTGTTGCTTTCATTGATGTGAACCTAAATTTGCATATAGCTGGGGAATTGAACATCAGATTTCTATCCATTTTGCGGAGACACTTTTATGTGGCCAAGAGTGAATGTTAGTGCTGTCAAACGATTAATCGTGATGAATCGCATCCAAAATAAAAGCTATTGCTTACATAATATGTGTGTGTACTGTGTATATATAAATACACACACATGCATGTATATATTTAAGAAAAATAGTATATATTAAATATTAAAAAATTATTTAGATATTATATCTTATATTAATAAAAATATTATACATGTAAATATTTTCAAAATATATGCGGTATGTGTGTGTCTTTATATATACACAATAAATATACACAATACACACACATATATTACGTAAACAAAACCTTTTATTTTGGATGCAATTAATTGCGATAATCGTTGACAGCACTAGGAAATGAAACTATTGTTTTAACAAATCAGATAGATATCCGATCAGCGAAAATGTGTGTAATTAGGCCCTTAGACAATAAATTATGACAAAAATATCAAATGCATTTTTTAATTGGACCCACCGTGTGCTAAATTAAGCATATGATGAGTGATTTTAAATTGCTAAAACTTACATACTTTAAATTATTTTAAAAATATACAGTTTCACATACCATTTTTTAAAAATATTTATTTAAAAAATGGCAGGGTAAAACGTATATTACTGTGCAATATGCAGTACACTAGTCTTTTGCCAAAATAAAGCTAAAATGGAAGAGTATATAAAGTAATTTTAAATTAAAAATTATTACAATTATGATCAAATATTCATTTTTGTAATTAGAGTTAAACATAATAATAATTATTACTAGTATTTTGATTATTATTCAGTTTGAATGGGTTCTTAAAATCCTATAATGTGAGAATATAATGTGAACTGAAACACTATTACAATTAAAAAGAGGTTTGAGTCCACTTTAGTCCTGTTACAAAATCAAAATAAAACTCTATATATAAAACTCTAAAACTATTTTTCTATTTACGTTCACTTCATGTGACCATTAATCAACTTCAGAATACATGCAAATGTGCTTTTAAAATATTGAAAATTAACTTAAATTCTTGGGGTAATTTAAACAAAAATGTTCAGCTGACAAAAAAGTTTGGGAATCCCTGCATTACATAAAAATAACAAAGTTCAACATCTGACAAAAAGAAGTTTCTTTGTTTTTAAATGCTAAAACAACAGTGTTGAAGATGAAGACATCATTGTACACATTCCTCATTTGTTTTAAACAGCATTAATGTCTGTGAACTCTCAGGCATGAACGAGGCTCTAATAAGCTTACAATCTGCTCGGTTTAACAATTAAACCGTTTCCTGGAAAGAAGTGAAGAGTGAATGTGATGCAATACCAGTCACTCCAGGTGGAAGAGGAATCTGCACTCTGATTGGCTGAAGGAAGTGCATGCTGGGAGTTTGAGAGAGGCACAACAGTGGGCTGGCACTCGCATGAGGGTCTCCGGTCAGTTCCTGCACTTCAGACAGCGCCACCTGCAGGACCTAAGGTAAAAAACAGGATTAGAATAGAAATACAACAGAATACATAAACACAAAAGGCTGAACGATTTGTGATTGTAACAGTATCGGCTAATATTTAGTGTTTCTTTTTTTATTTTTATAAAATTACTTCGATTATTAGCATCGGTCTGATCAGAAGTTCATTATTAGAAGTAGGGGCCATTCCTCCACTTCAAACCAGGGTTATTATAGTTAACTAAATCCATAAAAAATGTATTACTTGAAATAAAAAAAACTAGTGCTGTCAAATGATTAATCGCATCCAAAATAAACGTTTTTGTTTACAGAATATGTGTGTGTACTGTGCATATTTATATGTATATATAAATACACACACATGCAGGTATATATTTAAGAAAAATATGTTATGTTTATATATTATATATATAAAATAAAATATATAAATGCATATGCATGCAAATATTTTCAAAATACATACTGTATGTGTGTGTATTTATATATAGATAATAAATACTGTATACACAGTACACATACATATATTATGTAAACAAAAACTTTTATTTTGGATGCGATTTATCGCGATTAATCATTTGACAGCACAAATAAATAAACAAATAAATAAAATAAAAAAAACATAAAATTACCAAAAAAACTATATGGTATATCAAAAATCACGTTATAATATTATAGGTTTTAAAAATATTGAACAGTTATTCATACATTCTACTGTACATTTCAACATTATTTAATTTTACTAAATAAATTAGAGCTTTAGGTAGAATGCTGTTTTTGATTATTTTTATTGGAAAAGTTTTTTGTCCATAACATAAAAGTAATTATCATGTTGTATTACTATCAAAACATTAAAAAAGCTATCTTATTATTAAAATTAATTTATTCATTATTAAAAGCTAATCTATAGGGGGGGGGAAAAATTTTATTTTTTATATTAGTATAGATTAGTACATTCATGTACAGACCTGCATTGTGACCGTACGTGTCTCTGTTGTGCACTCTGGAGGGAAAGTAAGTTTAATCCCCGGGTCAAATTGAGACACCAGCAGCGCCCCGTCTGGAGACACAGAGCAACTGTCCAGGAAAGGGCGCGAGACGGCCACAAACCACGAGAACTGTGACACACTGCAGCAGGCCAACTGCAAACACACAGATGATAATATATATGTGTGCATTAATGCTCTCAAGATGGCTTACAGGTTTTGGACTGAGAGGGATCTGATTCGCTCACCCGCGCTGGGCGTCCCCCTGGCCTGCAGCTGTGTTTCTCATTTCCCCTTCTGGTCAGGGTGGGTAGTGTCGTCCAAGACCGACCATCAAACCTGCGAACAGCAGCATCACCTTTCCGTGCTTTGTGATATGGAATACACACCTCTACCGGCTAAAAGAGTGACACAGAAAAAAATATTATTATAATTATTACAAAAAAATACAGTAAATATATTTAATTAGTATTATCAATCATTAAAATTTTATTTGATTAATTTATAGTTATTACAATTATAATTATAATATATTATTCAAAATAGTATATTTTTATTATAATTGTTCATATATATTTAAAAAAAGTGTATTTAGTCTAGGTATCAAACTGTATTATTTATACATTATAAAATTAGCTTATTGTACTGAAGCTTTGTCCAGTAACATTATATTTTTTTTTTATTGTTTATTTCATTTAATGTATTGATTATAATTATTAATATATTAATATTAATTAGCCATTCTTAATATATAAATATAAATAAATAACTATATATATCTAATATTATAGAAATATATATATTAAGAATAATATATATATCTAGATATATATTATATATATATATACAGTATATTCTATTACTAGAGAACGATATAGCGGCCACCATATCGGTATCGGCCGATAAATGGTAATTTTTTCTGTTATCGGTATCGGCCGATAAGAAAATTTGGCCGATATCTTAAAGCGATAAATAATGCATTATTTCCTTCAGAGACACATCAGATGCGCGCTGTTCGTTTGCAGCCTTTTGTGCAATAGTACATTGTAATATTGTGTTTATTTGATGCATATAGCTCTGATTTATCACATATAGAATGCGTTTGCTTAAGTTAAAAGAGCGCTTCAGTTTAAACTCAAACAGCAGTGCACAACATCAATAACTATGATTGGGAATGTTGTGTACATAACATTCTAATGAGAACATTATTATAAAAAAACGTTGTGAATTCTTTGGGTTTAGTTGCCTTGTTTCAGCGCGTTGTTATGGGAAGAGCGCATTCCACAACAGGATCACACATTCTGACTATAGCACGCAATAACTGCATCATTTTGTACATATATATAAGTTGTAATATTATGTTTATGTTGTATTAATATTAATCTCAGGATGCATTTCCTTGAGTTAAATAAGCTGCCAGCAAAAAGCTTCAGTTTACCGTATTCATTCAGCTCTTCAGCTTCAGCACACACAGCTCAAATGGCTGCTATTTAAAACAGTGGTATTAATTTGTTACTTTTTCAAAATCATTGACACATTATTAATAACAACAACCACTTGCATTTTTATCTTATTATTTTCATCAGCAATATGGTTTAATAATTAAAATCATTTAATTATTGTCCATACAGAGGCTATTCCGTTTTATTGATCTGTGGCGCATTCATTTTGATTCTTTACACGTGTAATGATGTCCAGGGACTTGTTTGCATTATTTATGCATTATTTTATTTATTTGTAAGACTTTTTTATGACTAAATTTGGTAATGGGAGAGAAATTATTTTTTTTAAAACGTACACCGTTCAAACTAGGCCGCTTATGTTGAAGTGCTCGGTATGTGGTTTTTAATGATGAGACCTTTTTTGTAATAAGGCTCTCAAAAAGTATATAACAATTTGGATATAGATTTATCGGCCAACATATCGGTTATCGGCATTCAAAAATAAAGAATAATCGGTTATAGCCAAAATTTTCATATCGGTGCATCCCTAATATATATATATATATATATATATAGTTATATATATATATATAATTTATATATATATATATATATTAGGGGTGTAATGGTACACGTATTCGTACCGAAAATTTTCACATGAATTTAACAAATCATTCAATGTTTTTCAGGAAATTCAGACAATAATGCCGTTTTGGCACTCTTTGATGTGGCGAGACAGATCGCTGTATAAATGCCTCAGTTCAAATGGCGGTCCGGAGTGCAATCATCCCTTATTCTTTACTACTAGTTTTAACGCGAAATAAACATGAATGAACAAATCATGCCTCACGTAAAAAATAATTGCTCAATCAGTGTTTCAATCGCGGAAAGGCGTCATTAAAACAGCTAGATAAACAAAAATGATAACCTTCTCAAATGTGGCTCCGTGTGGGCGGAGCTCCAGCTGTCGACTCAACAGGATGTCATGCTCCTCTAGCCACACCCACTTTCTGTCTGGTCTCCTCTCCGCCCACTGGAGTTGTGTGACTGCATTTACGCATCTCCGTGGAAACAAGAGCTCCGCCCCTCCAGGAAGGTACACGTGACAGCCAGCAGGTGATACGTGAAAACTGATGGACAGAGAAGAGTTTGGAACTAGCATTATAGAAAGTATACTGCATACTATTTTTAAAATACTTTTTTTTTTTTAAGTAGTATGTAACATTTTTAAAGTAATTAATACTTTTATTCAGCAAGGACACATTCAAATGTTTAAAAGTGACAGTAAAGACGTTTATAAAGTTACAAAAGATTTTATCAAAGAAGATAAAAAATGATTCACGGCGTCCAGAAAAAATAGAAGCTTGGTCTGAGCAGCAAATCAGTATATTAAAATGATTTCCGAATGATCATGTGACACTGAAGCCTAGAGTAATGATGCTGAACATACAGCTTTGCATCACAGAAATAAATTACATTTTACAATACATTACAATAGAAAACGGTTACTTTAAATTGTAATAATATTTCACATTATTACTTTTTTACTGTATTTCTGCACAAATAAATGCAGCCTTGGTGACGATAAGAGACGTCTTTCAAAAACATTAAAACCACCTCAAACTTTTGAATGATAAATGAAGGTAAGCACCTGTGTTGATGAAATCCGAGGTGCAACTCTGGGATCTCAGATTCTTCCAGAACTATAAAGCGCAAACAGTGTCAATGGGATCAAACAGGCTTAGTTTGTTCAGGTTTAATCATAAACCAATGCAAAAAAATGCCATCCAGAATACATTATGTAATAAAAGCGTAATAGTCATATGCTTGTCTGTCTAGTCTGTCATAATAGTCATATGCTTGTTAAAGGTCATATTTGTTTGATAAACATTTCATTATAATAATGTAACATAAGCTAGACTAAAGCAGCATCAGTGAGAGCTGACAGTGACCTGGGGTCACGTGGGCGATTAGTGGGGGCGTCAGCGGTTGACCCAGCGGGTTGTTCCTCAAGTCCAGTTTGTCGAGCAGCGGGAGGGAGCGCAAACATTCAGGAACACTCCTCAGATCATTACTCTGGATTACTAGCTGTCTCAGCGAGCGGAGAGACCCTGAGAGAGAGAATGAGCCATCAGACAGTTCAACTTCCATGTCACAAATACTACTTTTTCCTTTTAAAAGCTGAAATCTCATTTAGAAACAGTCGTTGACATAGTATAAAACAATTTTTGACACCAAGATAGCATCATGTAAGGCAGCAGACGGTTATTTGGTGTTGTTTGGGACTCATCAGGACATATTGGCAATTACACTACAAATGCTTTTTTTTTAGCTACAGTTTAAGGATAAAATTGTCTCCAGAAATGAACTAAATCTGCCAAAACCTCCATTTGCAGACATCTAGGAACATCCTCATTTGGAAAAACAATTCATACTGTACATCAAATAAATATTTTGTTTTATTCTAATTAATTTTTTTTGTATATTAATTATTTGTATCATGTTTGTTTATCCCTTATCTACCTTGTTTATGAATAAATATAAAAGTAATTATTAAATATTATTATCAAAAATGTTTATTAATTATTTACTCTTTTAATTTACTCTTCTTGCCATGAAAATACCCTTATATGCTATTACCGTATTGGCCCGAATATAAGAAGACCCCCCTTTTTCCAGATGTACCTTTAAAAAGGCTTTTTAAAAGCCAAATCTTGTTTTTTTTCTCAGTAAAATACATTTTGTCTTTAATTATTTTCATATTGCATATTTTTTCTATTTAAATTTTTGTTTTGAAAGTATGGTAAAAAACTGTTAAAATGTACCAACAATATACACTTTTTGACATACCATAAAAAAAAACCCACAGGTATCCCATCTGAATTAGGACATTTAGGCTATCCATCTAATAGTAGCCTACCAAAATCTTATAAACAGTAGAAGTTAAATCTTACTGTAGTCTTCAAATCTGGGTACTGTCTTACGTTTTAAAAACACAAAGGGAGTTTGGTCCCATCAGGCTAACATGACAGTCACGACTCATGCAGCTGTAAGCTTTTCTTTCTCTTTTGTTTTTACTCGCGATCTTTACAAAACGCATTACATTACGTATTTCATGGCAAACTCGTTTTATGCGTATTTGGCGCCAACTATTGTTGTGGGTGTATTATTGACATGTCAAAGTTTAGACTCTGAATATAAGACGACCCTTTTTTTTCAGATGTATTTCCAAGAAAAAAAAACATTGTCTTATATTCGGGTCAATACGGTAAATATTAAATACTGTTAAAATGATTAACAAATATGTTTATTAATTTATTGACCTATTTTTTATTATTATTTATTTGTACAATTCTTGCCATGAAAATAGCCTTAGATCTTAACAAGGAATAAAACTACTGTAGGTAAACAAATGGTTAGTCTGTATTATTTATAATTTGCTTTATATAAAACAAATAAAGTCTATCATATGTCCTAACTCCTAACGTCCTCGGGTCCAGGTAAAACCTGTATTTTAAAACCTGAATTTTTTAACCTTGTGGGAACATTTATTTGGTAATGAAGGAAAAGGAAAAACAGCTTATAAATCATACTAAATTATGTTTTTATTTAAATGTTAAAATGCAGTTTTCTTTGAGGGATAGGATTAAGGTTAGGAGACAGAAAATACATTTTTACCAGATATAAAATATTATATCGATAGAAAGTCCCCATGAAACATGAAAACCCAACATGTTTCTGTGTGTGTGTGTGTGTGTGTGTGTGCTCCTCACCCAGAGTCTCTGGCATGATTGAAGCCGTTATTGACAGCTCTAGTTTTTGTAAGTCCTGTAGTTGTCCGAGTTCATCTGGAAGTCTCTCCAGCTGGTTGAAGGACACGTCCAGCTCCTCCAGCCTGCAGAGGAGGCCCACACCCTGGGGCAGATCCACCAGCCTGTTCCCCAGCAGACTCACCCGCCGCAGGGACGCCAGCGCTCTCAGACCCTCCGGCAGACCCGTCAGCCGGTTATGACACAGCAGGAGCTCCGAGAGATGAGAGAGAGACAGGAGACAGGGAGGAAGAGAGGAGAGACGGTTGAAGGAGAGATCAAGGTGAACGAGGAGAGACAGAGAGGAGACGGAGTCAGGGAGAGAGGAGAGCAGGCCGGGGAGAGGGTCACCCTGAGGGTCATGGAAACGGTGTCCTTGAGACAGAAACAAAATAGAGAGACAATATAAACTCAAGAAAAAGGTTAGACAGACTAATATTATTATTATTATTCATTATAATATTATCAGATTAATATTATCATATTAAGATATATAGATAGATAGATAGATATCTGCCACCGATCTGGACGAGCTCACAGAGACCATCTTATATCAGTTTCTGTGAAGACATGCATTCCTACCAGGACTCATTTAACTTACAACAACGACAAACCATGGTTCACTGCAAAACTCAGACAGCTCCGTCAGGCCAAAGAAGATGCTCACAGGAAGGGGGGCAATGTCTTGTATAAACAGGATAAATACACACTGGAAAAGGATCAGAGTGGCAAAGAGGAATTATTCTGAAAAAATAAGGATTCAATTCTCTTCCAGTGAATCAGCATCAGTGTGGAAAAGTCTGAAAGAAATCACCAATACAAGACACCATCCCCCCAGCACTGGGGAGAATCAACAACTGGCAGACAATCTGAACGAGTTCTACAGCAGGTTTGAAAAAACACCTCTCTCAGTGCCCACCTCCTTCTGTCAGTGGATCAACAGCTTCCTGACAGACAGGCAGCAGCTAGTGAGGCTGGGAAAACTCACATTCAACACCCGCACCATCAGCACTGGAGCTCCTCAGGGTTGTGTACTCTCCCCACTGCTCTTCTCCCTCTACAACAAAGACTGCACCTCTAAAGACCCCTCTGTCAAGCTCCTGAAGTTTGCAGACGACACCACACTAATCGGCCTCATTCAGGACGGTGACGAATCTGCTTACAGACAGGAGGTCGACCAGCTGGCTGTCTGGTGCAGTCTCAACAACCTGGAGATCAACACGCTCAAAACAGTGGCGATGATCGTGGACTTCAGGAGAAAACACCCTGCCTCCCCCCACTCACCATCATGGATAGCACTGTGACTGCAGTGGAGTCATTCAGGTTCCTGGGCACCACAATCTCTCAGGACCTGAAGTGGGACACTCACATAGACTCCATTGTGAAAAAGGCCCAACAGAGGTTGTACTTCCTTCGTCAGCTGAGGAAGTTCAACCTGCCACAGGAGCTGCTGAAACAATTCTACTCAGCTATCATGGAGTCTGTCCTGTGCACTTCAATAACAGTCTGGTTTGGTTCAGCTACAAAATCTGACATCAGAAGACTACAGAGGGTAGTCCGGAAGGCTGGGCGGGGGGGGGGCGAATCATTGGTACAACCCTCACTTCTCTCCAAGAACTGTACTTATCCTGAGTGAGCAAAAGGGCTGGCAAAATCCTTTTGGACCCCTCACAATCAGCACACTCCCTCTTTGAACTGTTGCATCTGGCTGGCGCTACAGAGCACTGACCACCAGAAAAGCCAGGCACAAGAACAGTTTTTTCCCACAGGCTACATTCAGCCTGAACACTTGCAATAACTGTGGAACACACCACGATGTATCACTCATACACTTAGTTTATATAACAAACAACAGGTCTACATTTCAATTTTGCCCATAATATACAGTACATATACCTGTACATACAATTGTCTATTGTTATATACCTGTACATATAATTGTCGATTTGTATATTTTTTATTTCTTATTTTACTTGTTCTATTTTTTTTATTTATTTTTATTTTTTATTATCCGTGTTTTTTTGTTCTGTCACTGTCATTCTGTTACACTGTGGAAGCTTCTGTCACGAAAACAAATTCCTCGTATGTGTAAACATACCTGGCAATAAAGCTCATTCTGATTCTGTAGATAGATAGATAGATAGATAGAAGATAGATAGATAGATAGATAGATAGATAGATAGATAGAAATAGTCCGATGATAGATAGATAGATAGATAGAGAGAGAGAGAGAGAGAGAGAGAGAGAGAGATAGATAGAAAGAAAGAAATAGATAGATGATAGATAGATAGATAGATAGATAGATAGATAGATAGATAGATAGATAGATAGATAGATAGATAGAGAGACAGATAGATCTCTATCTCTCAATGTATGTGTGTATGTTTGTGAATGTTAGGGTTTGTTTGTGTACCTCTGATAGTCAGAGAGCGCAGTTGTGTGAGTTGGGGCAGGACACCCAGCGCTCTCTCTAGCACCCCCTCGTCCTCTGATCCCAGTCTGAGGTACTGCAGGCCTCTCATCCGCTCCTGAACACACTCCCAGAACACAGGGAGAACCTCTCCTCCGCCCCGATACACGTCCAGAACCAGCCGCTCCTCTGCCAGCACACCATCCAGCCCCACCGACGGAGGAAGAGGAGGAGAGAGACAGGGCAGAGAGGAGGAAGAGGACGTCAAGATGGACGGAGCCCAGGTGTCCGCATGGTCCGAGGAAAGAGAGAGTCCTAATGGTGGACTTTCCTCCAACTGTGCGTTCCCAAAGAAACCTGGTAAAACCAGACCCCCTTCCGTCCCCATCATAGCTCCTCTTTCAGCTGAAAAACCATCAATATGTCCTTCTTCATCTCTTTCTCTATCAGATGTGGCCAGCCACACTTTCTCCTCTGCCTGTTTATTCTCCTCTCTCTCCATCTATTCCTTTTTTTCTTTTCTTCAGCTCCTCCTACAAACAACATATAGTGAGAAGAATGAAGGAGAGATGAATCTGGCACCTCCGTCTTCATCTTTCCATCACCGCGGTGGGGTCACATCTCTAGACTGGGCGGCCATGTTCAGACAAGCCCCTGCACTGGAGAGACAAAACATCCTTTAGAGAGCAAGAAAGGTGTTAATTGGAAAAGCTCACAATCAATAAAAACGTAACGATGAACTGCACAGTGAGTAAAACTGAAGATCAGCACTTGAGCATCACCACTACTGAAAAATAATAAATAAATGTGTTTTGTCAATGCATAATTACTTTTAAAAATCTAGTAAATATTAAAAAAATTATATATATATATATCTATATATATATAATAATATATATATATAAAATATTAAATAGAAATTAATATAACTAAATGTATAGAAATAAACTTAATTAAATATATTTACATAAAATCTATATTTCTAACATCCACTACTTCCACATAACTAATGCAAACAATTTCTGCCCTTTAAATGTTATCTACACATGCATATGTATAATGTACATAATTTGGTGTGTGTGGGACATAATTAAATGACAGCATATATGGCATATTTAATTTCAGTGTATACATACATATATAAATAATATATTTAAATTGCAGTAATATATACTAGATACAATATATACAGGTATATATATATTTTTTTTTTTTTACTGCCTTTACTAACTTTAGTTTTTTTGTCAAATTTGAATTAATCACTTAATGACTAGTGGTGTGTAATACCAACTTATTGTATTTAGTAACAATAACTGCACTATTTTAGAGGTAACTACAGTTACCATGGTAAATCACTGTAAATGCACCATACTCATTCATTCCGTTGTGGCTGAAACCAAATCACAGCTGCATTCAAGTGTGTAACAACGTTTACGAGTGCTGGGAAAAGACTTCACTGAACCTTTATACAGAATAATAAGTTATATATCATGTTAACAAGTAACTAACTGACTGAATGATCACTTAACTCGGAGATAAACACTTACAAAACTGGAGTTTGGGCGCGTAATTCTTGATGGACGTGTCGTGTCTGTAACGTTTAAGACAATATCCGGTCTCGCGCATTCTATAAAACTATCTTTTACAAAAGCAAAATGTCATGTTTATTTGATGCGTTTACATGTGCTAAATATAATAAGTTTACTTCCGTGTTTCACACACATGTTTCGTGTTGACACTCACCGCGGAACTTTGACCAAAAGGCGGGAGGAGATTTCTTAAAGACACAGTGACAGCAAAGAAGTACATTTATAATGCGTGTTAAAGGGGTCATATGATGCTTTTTTAAAGATCATTATTTGGTGTATTTGGTGTTACAGAATATGTTGACATGCTTTAATGTTCAAAAAACACATTATTTTTCAAATACTGTACATTATTGTAGGTCCTCTATGCCCCGCCTCTCTCAAAAGCTTCACAAAGTCCCTCCTTCCGACAAGCGCAGTCTGCTCTGATTGGCCAGCTGACCCAGTGCATTGTGATTGGCCGAACACCGCAAGCACTCGTCGGAAATGTAACGCCCCTTTAACATAATCGCGAGCTTCAGCTTTCAAAATAAATGTAAAGACGTAAGTAATGTCATTAGTTTTACCATCAGTTCAAGCCCGAAAGAGGAACAGGGGCGCGTGACAGACACAGTGACGAAGCTGCTATGTGTTTGCAGTACACAAGCCACGGTTAAGACAGCTGACTCCGCATTTGAACAGTCAATAGCAAATAACTTAAACTAATAACAAAACATACTTATTCGCTGATTCAGAAGCGCCAGATTGTAATAGCAAAATCAGAATTACCTCCTCTCAGGTTCACGAAACGGTCATCCATAAAAAAGCATTGCTGTTCTGTTGTAAGTAATCAAATCTAAATGCATCTACTTTCGGAAGGCAAAATAAAGTACTTTTGCTTTCGCCTAGAAACACACAGCGTCTCCCTGACATGCTGCATCAACACTAACTGCGGTTACTGAAACCACGCCTTCTTTTCTTTGCGTGCACATTTGGGAGCATTATGCAAATATTCCCACATAGTAACCTAGATATGTGGGGCCGTGTTAGAACGAGACGTTTTAGGGGGTGTGGCGTCGGCAGAGTCTTACTTTTGAAAAGAATACCTCTTGATGATGAGTCTTTATTCTTTGCAACTTTACAGATCTTTTTTTTGCACCAAGAGCTTGTAACACTCAAAGAGAAAGGAAAAACTTGAAATCGCATCATATGACACCTTTAAGTGTACTTAAGCCTAAATATAATATAATTATAAAAATAATTAATATAATATAATAAATAGACGTAGTACAGAATATCTAATCGGTATCTATATCTAATGTCACTTATCTTATCTAGTAGTCTGGTTGTGGATGAGAGAATCAAATGAAGCATAATTTTATGAGTTTCTTCCTTTGCTGTTTTTGTGTTTTTATGCATGTCTCAACATGTTCTGCTCCACCTGCTGAAGTGTGGGACTGGTTTATCCCACTAGGAATAAGGAGAGAATCCAGGATAAATTTCCTTCTTATGAGGAGAAGGACAAAAGCGATGGATGAGATGAACCTCTAAACATTTGAAGAATTTTATTTTGATGGGAAAATTATGAACTGGGTGTTTCTGATCTCAACATGTTCTGCTCCACCTGCTGAAGTGTGGGACTGGTTTATCCCACTAGGAATAAGGAGAGAATCCAGGATAAATTTCCTTCTTATGAGGAGAAGGACAAAAGCGATGGATGAGATGAACCTCTAAACATTTGAAGAATTTTATTTTGATGGGAAAATTATGAACTGGGTGTTTCTGACTGAAGATATGAGTGTTTTGGGGGGTTTTTTTATTAAAAGGACTTGGTGGAAAAGAGGTGAAAGGTGAGGCAGGCATAAAATCAGTTATTAAAGTATTTATTCTTTTAAAAATCCGTTTTATGCTAAATCATATGCCAGATTAGTCTTCAAAACAAATGGCCAATAAATGACCTCTCCGGGAAAATATTTTCCTCGAGATTCTGTTTAGTGCTGTCCAAATGTGGGTTAAAGGATATTGTTTATGTTGTCATTTCACAACATACTTTTTTAGGAACAGAGCGAACAGAATAGTCCATTCACTGAGATCTAAAAATATCCAGAGCAACAAACCCAAAAACTCCACATCTCCAGACTGAAATATGTTTGCATGCAGTTTCAGTCTTGTACATAATTACACACATACATGTGTGTGTGTGTGTGTATGCCTATATACTGTTAATTAATATTAGGCCCATTATATATTAGGCCTATATAATGATAATTATGAAAATCTATTATCTATGCATATTATATTTTGAGTTTTCAAAGTAAGGGATCCGCACTCGCTGTATCCTTTTAATGACTTGTCATTTATTTAAATTTTTAAACAGAGCAATCGACAATCAGACGTTTCGGCAGCAAGCCTTCTTCAGTGAATCATGTAGTAACATTTCCCACAATCATTTTTTTAAAACTATATTTTGAGGGAAAATGATCCAGTTCTAATACATTTATTATGCATGCATGCAGTTCTTGTTAGCTCATATTAATTGAGAGACTTCCAACAAAGAAAAATATGTTCGAAGAACATTTTGCTAATGTTCCCAGATATGAAAATACTATTTCTGAATGTTCTCTGAACATTCAAAATGTCCAGGCTTTTTTAAAAAGAATCATTTTGCAAACGTCATGAGAACATTACTTTTGTAACATTTTAAAAAATGATAGAGAAATGCTTGGCTGTATTAACACACAGGCTTACCGGGCACCAGACCAGAGGGAGGGCCCAGCTGAAATACTGCTTCCCCGGGCCGTCATTTCAACTGAGTGAGGGGGACCTAAATCTGTGATTTCAGGGGCCCGGGGCACCACTGATGATCCGGCCCTGTACAAATGTCCAGCTAAAACTTTTCAGAAAAACATTCCATGATATTTAAATAATGTAATGTTACAATGTAAGTTATTGTGCTAACATTTTAAGGTTTTCTTTTATATTTTGAGGAAAAATAACTTCGAATGAATGCTATTAATGTTACTGGAATAACGTTTGTTCATAACTTTGAGAGAACCTTGTCAGAAATTTATTTTTCACACAGCAGGACCATTTAAAGTGAAGAGGTGGAGGCAAAAAGAAAATAATAAATTGTGAAAACCCAAAAATAAATGCTGACCAGTCACAGTGAACTATATGAAGTTGTAATGCTGTTCATGTCACTTATAAACATAAACTCACAACATTAATTTATTCTACAAGTCATTTTTAATAGCAAAAGTTCACAGTGCAACATAAATGATATCACTGAGATTCAGTTTGTAAATATTTGTAAATCATATAACATAACTTTATAAACAGCTTTTATATATAACCATGACAAATGTGTTTTTGTACAAACTGCAATGTGCGCTGGCGGGCATGGAAAGAATTTAAGGAAAGATGCCCAGAAAATCGATTTGTGGAATCGTGGTTGGATGGGATGAAAACATTATTTTGTTCATTTGTAGTGCTGGCCCTGTGAACTCTGAACTCCTCGACATCCAAAAAAAATCAAAACACATTTTTATGGGAGAATGTTCCCGTGTCCCATGAGTGCATGCACACAAGCAATCCTGACACAACTGCACTTAAACACATCAGAAGAACACTGCAAACAAAACAGTACACAGCAGAGTATCCTGTCCTCTACAGTCCCCAGAGAGGACATATTTTTAAAACCATGTCATTTGGGAGGATCCCTGGTAAGATATGTTGTAAAACACTGTACAAAGGTGAAAAACACCATTCAGATAACATACAGTATAGGGACTAGTGGTCAAACTGCAGGAAACCTGCTGTTTATTGACACTGATACATTTTTGATATATTAAATACTATTGAAAGAAAAAAATACATATCTGTACTTAATTTATTATTGGGCATAATAGCAAAATTCAAACAATCGTGCAAAAATATAGATATTTAAATGTTATATGTGACCCTGGACCACAAAACAAGTCATAAGTAGCATATTATATTAGCCTATATTTATAGAAATAGCCAACAATACATTGTATGGGTCAAAATGATCGATTTTTCTTTAATGCCAAAAATAATTAGGATAGATCATGTTCCATGAACATGTTTTGTAAATTTCCTACCGTAAATATATCAGAACATTTTTGGTTAGTAATATGCATTGCTAAGGACTTCATCTAGACAACTTTAAAGGTGATTTTCTCAATATTTAGATTTTTTTGCACCCTCAGATTTTCAAATAGTTGTATCTCAGCTAAATATTGTCCTATCCTAACAAACCATACAAGCTTATTATTCAGCTTTCAGTTGATGTATACATCTCAGTTTCAAAAAATTGACCACTATGACTGGTTTTGTGGTCACATATTACATATTTAAAATATTTTGATATTTAAAAATCAAAATGACCTTGTCATTAAAAGCTTCACAAAAGCTTCCATAACAAAACAGCTGATGAGCGCGCTGAACAGCTGAGAGACAGGAGAAAGTGGATGGGGTCCATGAGCGCAGCCTCTGATTGGCTAATATCGCTTCAGCCACGCCCAATGTCAACAAGCCCCGCCCTCCCCGTTTACGTTTGTGTCCTGTTTTGCGACAGAGACAAGCGCGTCAAAACACCGGTCACCGTACGTAAAGTTATTTAACAAGCTAGCGGAGAAGACAGAGCTTCAAGATGCTTGCGTCAGTGATCGTTCATCACATTAGAGACTTTTAAATCGCAGGACGTTAGTGTTTAGGTCGTTATAAACGTTAGGAGTTCACTGTGTGGATCGTCCGCGATGCATCAGGCGCGTGAAAGACGAAAGTAAACGAAAGCAACTCTGTACGTTACATCCAGAAGGATCTATTGACGTTATCTGAAGATTTTCAAGAAGACATCGACATGTTCCCCCTCGACTCTCCGTGGAATATCTCTTTCGCAGGCTGTGGGTTTCTGGGGATTTATCACATCGGAGTGGCCAGCTGTCTGCAGGAGCACGCGCCGTTTCTGGTGGACAACGCGCGTCACATTTACGGCGCGTCGGCGGGCGCTCTCACGGCCTCTGCGCTGGTCAGCGGCGCCTGTCTGGGTAAACTCAGATTCACACTTCAGAAATGTGATGACCCTGGACCACAAAACCAGTCAAAAAAATTGTTTTAATTGAGATGTATACATCATCTGAAAAAATAATAAATAAGCTTTCCATTGATGCATGGTTTGTTAGGATAGGACAATATTTGAAAATCTGGAATCTGAAAAAAAAAATCTAAATATTGAGAAAATCAGCTTTAAAGTTGTCCAAATGAAGTTCTTATCAATGCATATTACTAATCAAAAATGAAGTTTTGATATATTTACGGTAGGACATTTACAAAATATCTTCATGGAACATGATCTTTACTTAATATCCTAATGATTTTTGGCATGAAAGAAAAATTAATAATTTTGACCCATGCAATGTATTCTTGGCTATTTCTATAAATATACCCGTGCTGTTTATGACTGCTTTTGTGCTCCAGGGTCACAAATATTCACGAGAGGAAGTACAGGTGCCATGGTAATATAGTGTTTTTGGAAGTTTACCTTCCAAAAAAATTAGTTTTTTAGTGCCATGATGTATTTTAAAATACTATAGTATCACCGTGTTATAATATCACTCTACCATAGTACCGCTACAGTGTTTTGTGGTACACTGGAAAAACTATTTTCACACAGAAATTGCTGGTAAATTTGACAAATAATTACAGAGAAACGTCAAGTAACACATTGAATTAAACATGAAATATTGAAGTAGAAAGACTGAAATTGTATTGTCTTGTAAATCATACTCCGATAATCTTTGTTTTAATTACAACAACAACAGCAACAAAGATTTTGCAGTGTATAATGGCATGTTTATGGATATTTACCATGCTAAAAATGAGGTATACAACTGTCTTTTCATTACTGAATAAAATAAACTTTACGTCAAATCAAATCTAAAAAGTATGCTTAAAATATACTATAAATACATTTGATTTCAGCTAGTTGCAAAGGCAACATTTCATTTCATTTAAAATAGCCAACAAATAAATAAAAATGAATAAAAACTATATGATCATTAAAAACTGTAGTTTCATTCTGAAATAGAATAAACTTATGGGCAATCAAATAAATAAGCAAAATTGCTTAAGATATATATATTTTTTATTTCAGCTAGTTGCAAAGGCAACATTTCATTTAAAAGAACGAAAAAATAAATAAAAACCATATAGACTCAATAAAAAAACCGAGTAATGACTCGCGACAAAATGGCTAAAACTTTAACGAAAATTTTAATGATAACAAAAAAAAATATTAAAGTAAAAGCTATAATAATATCTCAATTAAACTAAAATAACACTGATACCCAGGTATTTTTTAAGAGTACCATGCGCATATGAATACACTAGTCCCTCAATACCATGGTGTTATCATCTTGTCTGTGTGCATCTATATTTAGTATCCATGTCAAAGATTACACTTCTCGTGTGCAATGGCACAAGATCCACCTGTTGCTTATTGCCAGTATGCGATCGCTAACTGCTCTCTTTCTGGTCCTGTGACAGGAGAGGCGGGTGCCGGCATCATTGACGTGGCTAAAGAAGCCCGAAAGCGTTTCCTAGGCCCCATGCACCCCTCCTTCAACCTGGTGAAGATCATGCGGACTGTGATGCACCGCGTGCTGCCGCCCGACAGCCACAGCCGGGCCACCGGCCGCCTGGGCATCTCTCTGACCCGCGTGACGGACGGAGAAAACGTGCTGGTGACACACTTCAACAGCAATGAGGAGCTCGTGCAAGTGCGTACTTGCGCTCAAACACAACACACATATTCAGTAAAGCTATAAATGCATAATAAAACATGCAGTAGGTTTAGTGAGAATCAACTCACATGACCTTCTAATACCCAGCTGTAAACAGTCCTGGATTCATGATATTTACAGTAAATGCACATGATTTAAATCACACGGTGTTATGGTTTCATGTCCAAATCCCTTGTGTGCTTATTGTGTGTGTGTGTGTGTACAGGCGTGTGTATGCAGTGCTTACATTCCCGTGTACTGTGGCCTGATCCCTCCAACCCTGCAGGGAGTGGTAAGTATCCAGTCACCATATAATTACTCATAATTCATTTACAACTGCAATATGATTGTCCTTCTGTGCTCACTTTCATTTCATCAAGTCATGTGCTTGTTACAAATCTCACCAAATTTGGTGCTTGTGGTCGACTAAACAATTTAAATTAAATTAATTAATTAATTAATTAATGCTTATTTATTGAATGAGTGATGTAGGATGAGTTTATTACTTATTGTTAGGAGGTTGAATGGTAACACTTTACAATAAGGTTCATTAGTTAACATTAGTTAACTCCTGTAGTTAACATGATCTAAGAATGAACAATACTTCTGCTACATTTATTCATCTTAGTTCATGTTCATTTCAACATGTACTAATTTAATGCATTATTAAAATCAGAAGTTGTGCTTGTTAACATTAATGCACTGTGAACTAACAATGAACGACTATATTTTCATTAACTAACATTAACAAAGATGAATAAATAATGTAATGTATTGTTCATTCATGTTATTGAATGCATTAACTAATGGAACCATTGTAAAGTGTTCCGGTTTGTTTAAATCACTCACTCAATATGAGTGGTGGTGATGTTCGATATAGACACACCACTAAATTAGAGCGGAACTCCAAAACGTTGCAAAAAGGCTGTGAAAGCTTGCGCAAGCATGACTTCTGTTCTGGTTTTAAAAAGTTGTGTGTTGTTGAGAAATGCAGGCCTTCTGTATTCATTGATGCTTTTGTAGAGAAAGCTGTTGTGTTGATTTGGATTCAGCTGTTGTGCCAGGAGAAATGGTTTTTTTGATGTAAAAGCATGAGTTCTCTCTCTCATCTGCCCACTAGTCGGTTCAGTGACCGCTGACAGTTTTCTGATCTTTGCTCTAGTTCTTGGGATTGTCCTTGAATTTTGTATTGTTTGTGTATTTTTAAGCATCTTAGTGTTTAGTTTTTCACTTTTATTATTATTAATAATAATAATAATAATGAAAAAAAAATGCTTAAGGAAAATTAAGCCTATTTTTTTAGAACAATTAGATTTTTTTTGCATTGTGGCATTATTTATCATAATGTATTATTTGTATCATTTTTTGCATTACAGTGAGGAGGATTTGTGGGGAAATGTGGTTAATTATGATAAAAAAATAATGTCACAACATTATATTCAATAAAATTAAATACTTTACAGTTTAAAACAGGCGTCATAATTTTTTTTCTCACATTGCAGTAATGAAAATTTGAGGGAAATGTGGTTAATTATCAAGAAAATAATGACATTATTTTAATTAAAATAATATTTTTTCAATTTAAATAATGTATCATTTTTTTCTTGCATTGAAGTAATGAGAATATGAGAGAAGTTCGTTAATTATGCAAGAAGATAATGACGTCTTTTAGTAAAACTTAAAAAAAAAATCTTCTTCAATTACAGTAATGGGAATTTGAGAGAACAATGTAGTTAATTATGTCAACATGTCGTTATTTTCATTCAAATTGACTATGGTTTTTTACATTTTGAATATGTATCATTCTTTTATTCTTACCTACTGTAATGAAAATTTGAGGGGAAACATGTCGGTTAATTATCTGAAAATAATGACATTACTTTAATTAAAAAATCTTTTATTTCAATTTAATAGGTATCATTTTTTTCTGCAATTGAAGTCATGAGAATATATGAGAGAAATGTGGTTAATTATCAAGAAGATAATGACGTTATTTTAATTAAAAATTAAAAAAAAATCTCTCACTTTACAGTAATGGGAATTTGAGAGAAAAATGTAGTTAATTATCGTAAACATTGTCACGTTATTTTCATTCAAATTGGATATTTTTTTACATTTGAATAATGTATCATTCTTTTATTCTTACATTACTGTAATGAAAATTTGAGGGGGAAAATGTGTTAATTATCTCGGAACAATAATGTCACAATGAAAAAGCTTCAATTTCTTTATGCAAAATATAATTTCATTTTTTTCCTCTCTTTTTTTTTTGAGGTTTACTCGTTCTCTTTCCACTCATTTTTATGTTTGTTAATGGTTGTTATTGTGTTGTGCAGCCGGAAGAAAAGAGTCAGAGCGTTGAAGTGCTGTTAGTCATTGAGAGGTAAAAGGTGAAGCTGATGTCAGATCAGGAAGATCAGTGAGCTGGTGTTCATAAGTCAGTGTTTGCTCATTTGGCAAGCGGCTCGCCTGGGTGTGTGTGTGTGTGTGTGATGTGCGTGTGTGTGTGTGTGTTTGGATTACTTAAAGAAGCCCAAATCATGCGTGCGTGTGTTTGTTGCAGCAAATCTCACTAGACTGCCAGCGCTCTGACAGCTGCTGTTCTTTCTGCTGTTCTGCCTGTTACACTGCAGTAAAACATCACATGCCACCCCAGTCTATCTTAATGCTTAGATGTTCTGTCTAGTGTTTGCATAGAGTGGAAATTAAGACAAATCAGAAAAATCAATTGACAAGTACTTCATAAATAAGTGATATTAGCAAAAATGAACAAACATTAATGAAATGACTAATGTGCATGATCTTCCTATTGATTTAAATAGTTATATATTTATTTTTGTTACTTTTATTTATTTATTTTAGTTAGCTGCACTCTGCAATTAAATTAAATGTCAACAGTAAACTAAAAAATGTATTTAACAAAATGAATGAACAATAATAAACAACTAATATTAACAAAAATACACAAATTGAATTAAATTATTACTGTTTAATTATCTCTATAATCTATGCATTTTTGTTAAATAATAAAATAATGGGAAAAAATGAATTCAGTATTAAATTAAAGTTTAAATGAAATGTGGATAGTAAACTAAACAATGTATTTAACAAAATAAATAAACAACAATAAACACTTAATATGAAAAAAGATTAAATGAAATGAAGTATGCTTAATTATTTCTTAATTACATACCTTTTTGTTAAATAGATTGTTTTGTTTAGTTAGCTACACTCGGCAATGAAATGAAATGAAAGCAAATGTATTTAACAAAAATGAATAATAATAAACAAGTAATATTAACAAAAAATACACATTAAATTAAAATATTACTGTTTAATTATCTTCTAAATGTATTCATTTTTGTTAAATAGATTGTTTTGTTTAATCAGCTACACAGCAATTAAATTAAATTACAGAGTAAACTAAGCAAAATATTAAAAAATGAATAAACAAGTAATTTTAGCAAAAATACACAAATTAAATTAATAGCATTTAATTATCTACGTAATTTATTCATTTTTGTTAAATAGATTAGTTATCTGCAAAATATGTACATATCATTTTATAAATATGTTTCTATATATAGGTTGCTAGGCAACTACTGTGCAACTAGAGTGAACAAGTAATATTAAAAATCAAACAAACAAGTGACTCTCAAGAAACACATTGAGGAAAATAGCATTAATGAAATAATTCATTTCAAAGTATAAAGATGAAAATAAGACGGCCTCTGTGTCTTGTCTCTCAGCGGTACGTGGACGGTGGCATCAGTGATAATTTGCCTCAGTACGAGCTGAAAAACACCATCACAGTGTCTCCGTTCTCAGGAGAAAGCGACATCTGCCCGCGAGACATCAGCTCAACCAACATTCATGAGCTGCGCTTCACCAACACCTCCATTCAGTTCACACTGGCCAACCTGTACAGAGTCTCCAGAGCGCTGTTTCCACCCGACCCGCTGGTAACACACACACACACACACACCTGTTCACACTGTCCCTGTTCAAACAACCTGAAAATACACACTGCCTGCTCTCCTCCTCCTCAGGTGATGAAGAACATGTGCAAGCAAGGATACAGAGATGCTTTACACTTCCTGAAGAAGAACGGTGAGTCATTCGTAAATGTTTCAGTGATCAGATTTGTGTATTTTTGTTTACGTCAGCATATTTCACTAAACCAATACGGTTCATTTACTCCTGGATATATGGGCAGATATTGCGGTTATTGCTGCTGTGCTGCTGAAGATTTCTTTTTTTTTATCACTGCTGTAGTGAAGCAGATAGTCGGGCTGATGCTGAAGAGTTTCACTGGTGTTAGAGAGACCTCTAGTGACCAAAACTGATATTAAAGATTATAAATATATAATATATGTATATATGTGTATGTGTATATGTATTATGTATATTCTGTATGTGTGTGTGTGGTTGTGTGTATTTTAGACATGTGTAATTCGAATATTTATAAATTTAATTTTATCACATCATTTGACAAGATCATAGTATATATGTTTTTCAAAATAAATCTAAATATAAATATACAAATAATATCAAACTAAATACAATTTAAGAAAAATATTAAATGTGTAATTAAAATATATTGTACTTATGTGCATATACATAAATATATATAATATAAGTTGAATTTGATACATATTTTGAAGATATTATTATAAACTTTTGTAATCTATAATTAAATATAATTATAAATATTTAATTATTATATTTTTTGAACTTGTATACTACAATTAATTATGTTGTAAGTATTTTTGATCATTATAAATTCATTTATACATTAAAACTTATTATATAACTTTATATAATAATTAAAATAATCATATATATATATATATATAAATATCTATCATTAAATAAAATAATCTCTATAGATATATATTATTAAAATAATATATATTATATAGAAGATAGTACAAATATATATTTAATTTTATTATTCTCATTAATTATAATATATGTA
Source organism: Sinocyclocheilus anophthalmus (assembly GCA_018155175.1). Classification (NCBI taxonomy): domain Eukaryota; kingdom Metazoa; phylum Chordata; class Actinopteri; order Cypriniformes; family Cyprinidae; genus Sinocyclocheilus; species Sinocyclocheilus anophthalmus. The sequence continues at coordinate 213,022 of JADLZN010003361.1, forward strand.
AATATTATTTTTAGTTATATGATATTATTTTATACAAACCCACAAACAAATAATATGTATGAATGGATTCCCTGTATTTTTGTTAAAATAGGTTAACATATGCCAAGGTTTGACACAAAAAGGAATAACTCATCTAGTGAGCAGGTGCGCTTTTGTTTTTTGGTTTTTTTGACTCCCAATTTCAAAAACTTAAGCCTCAAATAAATGACATAAAGTGCCATAAAAACCCAATAGAAGTTGTCCACACAAATTGTGTGTTGTTTTCCAAGTAGATCTTGGAACTCATTTTTGTGTGAACCACCGCTTTAAGAGTGATCTCAGCTCTCTTCCTCACTGTGCGTATGTGTGTTTCAGGTCTGTTACAGTATCGAGGTCCACACCGTATGCTGGCCGAAGCTGGTGGAGAGGCTGAGGAAGAGTCTGACAGTGAGGATGATGAAGAGTCAGAGAACAGAGATGACGGAGAAACACAGGATCTCTCCAGCATTGAGGAGCGCATCTTTGAACACTTGCCTCCTAGAGTACATAAAGGTACTGACAGATAGCAGGACTATGTTAACTAGTCTGGTATTCACTGAAGCAGCGTTGTAATGTGTCAGATGTTCACTGTGTGATTGTTGTTCTCTCTTCAGCACTGGTGGAGGCCTGTAGGGAGAGGCAGAGTCTGTTGCAGTCGCTAAGCAACATGCTGCCCGTTAGAATGGAAGCTGAAATCTAATGTTACCGTACACACTTCCTCTAGAATCAGCTTTGTCACTGAGCATCAGGTACAGACTTCATCACAACTCTGGACATGATCAGAGCAGGTGTTCATGCAATACTCATCTAATGTAGAATGTAAATTAATTTGTGGTAAAATTGAAAACAAATAGTGTTATAATATACAAATATATATATAGATAGTATATTCTGGTGTAAAAATTAGCGTGTTAAAACAACCTAATGACCAGCTGCTGTGATGTCTGTTCATCAAAGAACAAAAGAAAAGAGAGGAAATCAATAACTTTTGTAGCTTTAAGGATTCATCTATATTCAATTTAGAATTTAGTGTTTGATAACTTCAGTTTCAATTTCCGTATATTTCTGCTGAAGGGCACAAGTAAATATGACATTATAATGGATTTATGTGAAGACTGTTTGAAGTTCACTTAAATTAGAAGTTAGCTGAGAGTAGATAGCTATAATTACACTGTAATGTGATATGACTATAGTCAATGCTTAAAATATGTGGGGGGCAATTTTATGGACATCCGTAGTAATGGCATCAGTGAACTGCCTCAGTCATAAAAAAAGATGCCATAACACTTTGAAATGTATTTTCATGAACTCTCTCTGTCTCAGCGAAGATGGAGTGGTTTGCAGACATTCAGGGGCTGTGGGAAGGATGAAGGAGCAGACAGTGAAGCTGGCTGCAGAGTTGTTTTGTCACACGCGGGGGAGGAGTGGTCACAGAGGTGTCTGCACGGTGAGGAGAAGACACACACAACACACACACACTCTGAGAGCACAGTCTGACCAGAAGCTCAGTCTCCAAGTCATTTCATATCATGCTAGCAGTATACTGTATATCACCATAGTTATTTTTGTTAGAATCCCCCAAATGCAACCATGTAGCAGTGTATAAGCTTCTAAAGGTCTATGGCTTCAAATGTTATTTATATTTGCTGCCTGCTATCTTTTTCATAGTTTTGTTCTCAGATAAATGTATTTTAAGGATGTTTAATCTTTTACCATTCTTCTTTCAGGATATTTAAATTCCAAGTACCTATTCAGTTAAAATTAAAAATATAATTTTGTACAATCTATAGGCAAATAGTGTGTATGTGTATATATATATATTATATAGAGATATACTAATATATATTTATTTTTTAAGGTATATGTACTATTTCATAAAATAAAGTACAAAAAAGCCCCAAGGCCTTAATCATTAAAAAATGTGAACCATATTTAATTGTATAAGTAATGTTTATTAATGGCGGTTAATTAATTTAAAGTTCAAAATATCAGTTATGTTTAGTTTAGTATAATATATCATTTTGTTTTTTTTATTTGTTTTTTAAGTTTTTTATAACGTTACTATGTGTGTGGGGTGTATGTAATTTTTTCAAATTATAATACACACTTAGTAATATAAATTATATAACTCTAGACATTTATATTAATATTTTAACTTCGTAAATACAGTTATATTGTAAATTAAATATTTGAGTAAGTTATATTATTTCATTTAGAAGTTATTGTTTTCAAATTATTGTCATGAACTTTATAGATATAAATGAAAAAGTAACTCTATACTGTATATTTAAGTAATTTTACACTATATGTAAAAGATTTACAAGAGTAATTATATATAATACATTTGCGGTATAATAATTATTAATTTAGGTTATATAATAATATATTAAAAGTCAAATTCACACACCAACCACTACACACACACCCACATTATAGAATATATTAATATATAACTTGTGAAATTAACAATAAATATAAAAAGAATATACAGTATATATATGTATGTGTGTGTGTATCATAAGTAAGTTTAATCTTGAAAATTTCATCCATTGGGGCCTAATCGATTAAAAATAACATTCATGAATTATAAAGGAGTCTAAAATGCTCAACCCAGCTTAATGTAATACACAACATTCTCACAAATATTGACAAAAATACAACCGGAAGTGTTTATTTTTCTTTCTCTCTCAGCTTTTCATATCAGCTGGAATTGAAACATTCCCAGTCGGTCCCGGCGAGCTTCAGTGCGGTGCGTCTGCTGCCGGGCTGGGTCTACGGGGGCAGCTCCACAGTCCTGGATGCCATGCTGCGATTGAACCAGTACCAGCGCCAACTCCTGCCAGGCCTTTTCTGTGTCAATCTGGACCTCCGAGGGTCTTTCACCACCAGTTCAGCTCACCACAGTGCCTCCAGCTCCCTGAGCCACCAAGACGCAATAGAGGGTCTCACCATGCGTCCCATCGGAGCCCCAAACACCAGCCTGCTCCCTTAACCTCTGGGCCTGAGAGACCATTATATCCCACAATGCACTGTGATGATGCACAGGAACTTTGAGGTGAACATTTCAGTGTCTGATGGTCATCAGAAAGAAAACAAATGCTTTGCAAATCTTTGTGAGAAGTTTGATTCTGTCTCAGTTGAAAAAGGAGGTTTTGAGAATTACAATTAAGAAAATGTCAAAGAAAAGCAAAAAGAAAACACAGCCAGAGAATGTATTTAAAAGATATTCTGCACTTCATTAAATGTTCTTGGTTCAAGACAATTTAAGCATTTTTGGCATACTGTCCATTACCACAGGGAAAAAAAAGAAAAAAATTATATGTATGTACTGTATGTATATAGGAAGAGTTCAGATGCACAAAGCCGCTAAGTGCCGGCTGAAATTTCATCGAAAATGAGATTTTATCAGGCTCATACTGTTTAGGTCAGATATACACAAACACACACCAACTTTGTCATATAGCGCATATTTATATACTATATATCTATGATATATAATATAGTATATATTATATATATCAACAATAGAGATATATATGTATGTGTATTTATCTCTTTTGCATGACATGCAAGGAAAGGAATTTTAATTAAGATGGGGCAAAATCCACTTACACATGAATCATGTCAGTAATATTGCAAAACCAGAAGTTCATCCACCTAGAAAACCGGTCTCTCCTCAAAAACATCCTTTACAGCTTAAAAAAAATAAACTTTTTGATGAATAATTCATGCAAGTGCATTAACAAAAATACAAGCTTCACATTTTTTGCTTACTTCTATTTTAAGTGCAGTACTGTATTTCTAAAGAACAGGACAAAAATGGAGCTAAATCTGTATTGAACCAAGAACATTCTTTAAAGACAGAACAGAAAGAAACGTAATTTCTCTCAGAATGTCCTTGAATGTGTCTCGTGTGTGTTGGTTCATCAGTATTTGTGTTTTGAAGGCACCTCAGCATAGTTTCAAACCTGAAAAAGTAAAGTGATCCGAGGCTGTTTCTGAAGGTTTATGCATGCAGACTGGTTCAAAGCAAACCATGTGACCATATGCCCTGGCAATGCAACATCAATGCTGCTATTGTACTGTACTGTCACGTGTTTATGTCTAAAGCATATTTCTTGCTACTTTTTGTACTGGTTGTAAATGCACCTTCTTGTTTTTTCTCTCGTTTGAAATGGTTGCCAGCCACAGATTAAGGTTGGTGCTGGACTAAAGTAATCTGTTAATCTATTGTAAATGCTTCAAAATCTGGGATTTGGCTTTAAGTGTGAGCCAGACAGTAAAAGACGCCTCCTAATCTGCATTTCTGCTCAGTTACAGTATTCTAATGTGAATGTTTAACAGACCTAATAAAGTTTTGACTTAGAATTCAACTGTATTTATGATTCATTGAATATGTGTTCTCTTAATTTTATTGAATATGTATTCTTTTTTTTTTGCAGTATATCAGCAAAGAATAATCTTATCATCAAGCTTTTCACATGCTATAGGTTGTTTTGAACCTTAAAGGTTCTACAACCAAAAGGAATGTTATAAGGTTCTGCTTTGCGCCTTTTTTGGCCTTTATTTTTAGGTGTTCGTTACTTTTAGTTTTATATTTTCCATTGCTGTTCCAAACTGTAAGTGTCTGAAGAACCTTTGCAAACATTTCGACTTTTACAGCGCTGCTTTAATAGGAAGGCGATCGCTATCCACTATGCCAGTGGTTCCCAACACTGGTCCTTGAGGCACCCCAACACTGCACATTTTGCATGTCTCCTTTCTCTGACACACAAGTTTCAGGTCTTTGAGTCTCTACTAATGAGCTGATGACCTGAATCAGGTGTGTTTGATTAAGGAGGCATGCAAAACGTGCAGTGTTGGGGTGCCTCAAGGACCAGGGTTGGGAACCACTGCACCACAGCTCCGACTGATAGTCAAGTTCACGTGCGTGGGAGTTACTGCGTCATCACGGCCCTGCGTTTCTATTGGCTGATGAATTATTGCGCCCGACTCCACCCCTCCGCGCTTCTTCTTTTCGCGCCCGGCAGAGGGCGCCTCTCCTCCTCTCTGATTCATTTTAGTGAATCGGTTCATTCGAACGATTCGTTTCAGTGGACACTCCAGTTGCGCGATTGCTGGGCGTTTTTTGTTGTAAAATCGCTGTTTTCGATTACTGATATATGTCACCCTGGACCGCAAACCAGTCATAAGGGTCAATTTTTTTAAATTAAGATTTGTGTATCATGTGAATGCTGAATAAATTAGCTTTCCATTGATGTATGGTTTGTTAGGATAGGACAATATTTGGCCGAGATACAACTATTTGAAAATCTGGAATCTGGGGGTGCAAAAAAAATCTAAATATTGAGAAAATCGCCTTTAAAAATTGTCCAAATGAAGTTCTTAGCAATGCATATTACTATTATACTCTCCAAAAATCAAGTTATATTTACAGTAGGAAATTTACATAATATCTTCATGGAAACATGATCTTTACTTACTATCCTAATGATTTTTGGCATAAAAGAGATAATTTTGACCCATACAATGTATCATTGGCTATTGCTACAAATATTATTACTGTGTACTTACGACGCTTTGATGCCTCAGGGTCACATTATTATGTCGGTACCACGATTATTAAACTCTATTATCAGTAATTTTAATGGAGGCGACTTTATACGGGGGTATTGTAGTTGACGGAACTGAAAAAACCAGAAAAACTATTTTTCGATTTTTGACTTTCAAGTATAGTTGATATCGATAAGAAACGATAATGAGTTTGTGACCCTGGAGCACAAAACCAGTCCTAAGTCGCTGGTGTATTTGTAGCAATAGCCAAAAAATACACGGTATGGGTCAAAATTATCGATTTTCTTTTTATGCCAAAAATCATTAATTAATTAAAGATAATTTTCCATGAAAATATTTTGTAAATTTCCTACCATAAATTTATCAGTGATGTATAAATAGCAATTTAAAAAAATTAACACTTATGGCTGGTTTTGTGGTCCTGGGGAACATTTATGTTTTGTCGAACCTCCTCAGCGATTGATTCACAAACCCGAATCAGTTCGAGTGAATCACTTCAAAGAATCGGCTCAAACGAACAATTCGCACGTGAATCGGACATCACTTGTCTGATGCACTGAGTCTGAAACTCCCCGGGAGAGACCGAAGGAGGAAGATGGCGGCCACTGACCGTTCCCGGTCCGAAGCGGCAAAGCAGCGGCGGCAGGATCAGCTGCAGCGGTGGCGGGGCTCGGAGACGGATCGGACCGGGGCGGAGGCGAGGAGCCTGTGCTCCGCTCCCGGAAACCGACGGGCCCGAGTGCGCTTCGCCCAGGGCGCCGTGTTCATGGCCGCCTGCTCCGCCGGAGACCGGGAGGAGGTGGCGGAGCTCCTGCGACAGGGAGCAGATATCAACCACGCCAATATAGACGGGCTGACGGCGCTGCATCAGGTATCTGGAGCATGTTTGCTTGTTCACACTGAAGTTTGACTCGGTTTGGAAACTTTTGCCAAAGTTCACAAACTTTTCTCCTGTGGGTCGATGACAAGCAAGGATGTCTAACTCAGTGGTTCCCAACCCTGGTCCTTGAGGCACCCCAACACTGCACGGTTTGCATGCCTCCTTAATCAAACACACCTGATTCAGGTCATCAGCTCATTAGTAGAGAGACTCCAAGACCTGAAACTGGTGTGTCAGAGAAAGGAGACATACAAAATGTGCTCTGTTGGGGTGCCTCAAGGACCAGTGTTGGGAACCACTGGTCTAGATGATAAACAGGAGAAAACTCTTTAAAAATCTATTTTAATATCTGCCAGAAATGTTATCTTCGTGTTCATTTTTTCATACGTTTTTGGGGGGGGAAAAATTCAACTGCTTTATACAAAAAATATGATGTTTAATAATGTCAATGATGGAAGCATCAAGTAAAAAGTAGTGAAATACTAAATACATGGGCGTGTAGAGTTTAATTATTGTTTTTAACCATATTTGAGTCAAATTATAAGTACTTTTTAAAGGCTACTCAATTTGACCCAAAAAAAAGGCTTTTCATAAAGAAATTATAATGTGATATTATTAAATACTTAAATTAATAGGGTCTAGAGTGGTCTTCTGTGTTTTAGGTGCAGGTTTGTTATGCCACACTGACTTCGATTTGGCAGACAAATGTTTTCACATATTAATTATATTTTGAAACAAAGTTGGTGCTTATTTTTAATGACGTAACATTAAAAAAGAATGCCAACGTTTTTTTGTTTTCATTTAAAACGACATTTTTCTTTGACCATTTACACTGCCGAGACAATTGTGACTCTTTACCTCACACTTCTGAGTTTCTCACAATTAATATAAAATATATACTCCCAATTCTTAGATGAAAAATCTGATTTGTGAGATATAAACTTGCAATTGTGAGGACACAAGTCAAAATTGTGAGAGAAAAAGTCATAGTTACCTTTAAAAAAAATTTTTTTGAAAGAGATAAGTAAACAAAAAAACCAGAATTGTGAGATTTAATCTCAGAATTCAGAGAAAAGCATCAGAATTGTGAGAGAAACTTGGAATTGTAAGATGTAAATGCAGAGTTAAAAAAAAAAAGTTAGAATTCTGAATTTTTTCCCCCAGAATTCTGAGTTTACATTTCGTAATTCTGTGTTTAAGTTACAGTTATCTTATTTTTATTGATTTATTTCCTGGCAGAAACAGGCTTTCATACTAGTACATTTTTGACGTAAAGCTGCACAAAAAATAACAATTTCTTAAATTCACAAATTAAAAATATTAATTGTAGAAAAGGTGTATTTGAGCAAATTTTTGTATAATTCTTAATGTATTAAGAAATGAGCATCATTGACCTCTATATAATATATCAAACATTCTATAAAGTATTATTTGGTTTAACTAGTTCATTATAACAGACGTATTAAAGTGGCGATTAAAACCTAAAGTGACTCTGAAACTCAGTTGCAAACTGTACAAATTGGCTGTTTTAGGCCTGAAGTCTGTTATTTTGACGTGTGTGTACTATTGTAATATGACAAACTGTATTTCCAGGACATATTTAGTTTTAGTGGTCTTGTTGTTGAGTTGTCTTGCTGGCGTGGTTTTGCTTCTGGACTAGTTGTGTTCCTCTGGCGCAGATGAATCTGGACTCTCTGTGTAGTTGTTTGCAAGATGTTCTTGCAGTACCAGGGTTGCTGTTGTTGTTTTAATGCCGAGTGTCTTGGGCCCGTCACGTTTAATGTGGCGACTCCACCGTACCAGCATCCAGACTGAACTGGCATAGCAAGACTTTCCTCATATCTTCTGAGCTGGATCAGAGAATGGCTGGAATTCACGCCAGCCCTTTTCATTCGCTGTTTGTTTTTGTTTTGTTCTTTTTTTTCTTGTCTCCTCTCAGCTGTGTATGTTTTTTTTTTTAATGAAGGTTAGGGGGGTGATTTTGGCTTTTGTTGTCTCAGCCTTTTGTTCCGACAGTAAAGTTTTCTTCGAAACCAGCTAATCCTGATATAGAGCTTTGAATGAGAAAAAGCCTGTTTTTTAGTTGAAAAATGATAGTATGTTTGAGGTAATTGTTATGTCTGCTTGAATCTATTATCACAAGCTTCTGTTGAAGAGAGCCACTCAAAACACAGCAGAAGGTTTTGCTCAAATCCACTCTAGGCTTGAAAAAATATGAAGTGCACGCTTTTTTGATTCAGACAGGTGGTCATGTGGTTACATAGCGAGGGCAGCTATTGGCTGGCGCTCTGCTGATGTTTGATTGAAGTTTCACCGGTATTCTGAAGTTCTGTGGAACAGCGGCTTTGAGTCTCACATGAGCTCTTCAAAGGAACGTACCAAGCATTCTCTAATCTATCGTGATAACAGGAAAAAGTCATATTTATATGGAAGCCTGTTTCTGCCACAGGATATAAAAATAAAAAGGCAATGATGATTTTTTTATTTATCTTACAATGAGAATAGAATTGTAAGATATATTTTTCTCGCAATTCTGAGTTTACATCTTGCAGTTTCTGACTTTTTTCTTCAGAATTGTGAGATATAAACTAAGACTTGACTCAGTTGTAAGTCGCTTTGGATAAAAGCGTCTACTAAATTACGAAATGTAAAATTGTAAGGAAATGAAGTCCAAGTTGTAAGTTAAAGGTTGCATTACATTCATTCATTCACTCACTCACAAACAAGCTTCATATATTCCCCCAAAAAGACGGAAAGATATTTTTAAATGGTTTGCTATACATACACCAAACACACATAAATATACAAATGTGTTAGTTAAATTATATAAATTGAGTCTTTTTTTTTAATTTTTAGGACCTTTAAGATTTTTTGCATTATTTTTATGACAGTTAAACGCATTTTCCTCTCAAATTTCTCTTTCCGTAGTGCAAGAAAAAAAATGGATACATTTATTTATTTTGTAAAGAATTGATACATCATGATAGTCTATATTGTATTGCATTTAATTTGATAATTATTTTATAAAAACATTGGAAATTAATTACAATGATTTTTTCAATGAATTGTAAATATTTTTATTTGTAATATATAATTCATGTGGTAGCTAAAAAATAGGACTATTACTATGTATGGAAATGAAATTTTAAAAACTAATTAAGAACTAAATAATGAATTATTACTAATTAAACATAACATGACTTAAGGGTGGTTTTGTTTTTATATCTAATTTTCTATATATATATAAAGTTATTTAATTATGTTTGAAGAAAAAGTGTATGAATTAAATTTTATATATATGTATGTGTGTGTGTATAATGTATAAATTAAAGTGGGCTAATTAATAATTCAAATTTCATAGATAGATAAATAGGTTTTAACACTTGAACTACGAGAAATATTGAATGTTTAGGTTGGATTTATGAGATACAATAATACACTAGTCACTGTCTGAGTGTATTTCTGTCAGCGTATATTGTACTTATATTTTAAAGTGTACGTGTTGCCATGACATGAATATGCAGAAATTCATGAGAGCATAAAATAAAATGAAACCACAGTTTCTTGATGACTACTGTGAACACACAGCCTGTGTGTGTGTGTGTGTGTGTGTGTGTGTGTGTGTGTGTTGGCTTGACAGAATCAGTGTCACATTCTGTCAAAGACACTGTTTTGGCCTCTACACACCACACACACACACACACACACTCGTCCTCTCCGTCACAGATAGAGTTACAGCGATGGTTTACCTTCCAGTGGTCCTAAAGTAAACAGCCGTTCGGTTCACAGATGGACAGGACGGAGGATTGTGAGCAGATCTTCTCTTAAAGGTTCCTCAGAAGAACCACCAGCTTGAGTCAGTCCTCGGCATTTATGTATCTTATTTATGTATGTTGTATATCTCAGCAATGCAATTGTTATTATTTTCAAAATGTATAATAATTTATGGAAATTGTAGTTTGAGTTTAAGGGACACTTTATAGCAAATGGAATTACCATATAAAATTTTAAATTATTTTCACATTATTAATAAATTTATTATACCATTATATTTATACCATATTAAAGTATTTTGGAAAGTTTGGATGCTGTTTGTCCTTAGTTCTGGTCCTAAATACTGATTGGTTAGTACATCGTTCTAGTTTAATTATGTTGCATATATTTTATTTAGTTAAATTAATTATTATTATTTAGGATAATTTTTTTATATTTATGTCCTGTTGAATGGCTGCAACAAATATCAGATTTGATTGATAAGGAAATAATATTTTCAGGCTGTGCCTTGTGACCTACAATAAATGGTAGATATGTAAAACATACACTTTTTGATATAAATAATAAATAAATAAATAATAAAATAAAGGGTTAAACGTATCCTGTAATCTTGTGCTGCACCTTTAAAGTTATCGATAGGTGTTGTATAAAGTGATATTAAGATTAAGTCTTGAGATTCCACATTAAAATATACAACATCAGCAGATAAGTTTGTAGTCATGTTCATATTTGTATTTGCACACATAATTATATGAATATTTTTTGGTATTCTTATTTATATTCACATTGCATTTTTGTATTGTACATTCCAGTTTTATTTTAGTGTCATTATAGTGCTCCTTAATATTTTGGATCAGTTATCACTTTCATTTTAGTTTTAGTAATTTAGTTGTTTTTATCATTAGTGCTTTTAAAAAGATATTTATGTATATATAGTTTTATTCATTTTTCTTGCCGTTATTTTAGTAATAAAAAAATACAGTTTTTAAAATCTTTTATTTCAAGTAATGAAAATGGTTTTAGTTAACTATAATTACCCTAGTACATTAATATTCATGTTTATATTTAGTATTTATTGTAATAATCGTTGCGTGTGTGATGATGCTCTGTCGCTGCTCATCCCGATCTCGGTCCTATTGTCCCGCTGTTGCTTGGTAACAGGAATTAAATATAGTCAGTGCTCTTTATGTTTTTCCATGCCTTCCATCCAAAGGCTTTCTCTCTCTGTCGTTCTCCAGTGAGCGCATGGAAAAACATTCTTCATGCTCTTGAGTCACACACACCCCACACACACACACACACATTCATTCAGGGACCCCATCGAGAACTTCACACCTTCTCCATACAGAAGGTTCTCAGTGTTCCTCAGAAACCCACACAAACACACACAATGAGGAAGGGGGCATGAACAGAGCGGCCTTCTGTTCTGCTGCACACAGAGAGCAGAGCGAGCGCAGCGTACGTGGAGACTTCTATAGGCACTCCTCTGGGAGCCGCTCGCTTTGGCTGCTAAGCCTTTTTCCCCGTCGTGCCTAAAAACACGTTTTATCAGTGGTAAAATCACTGTAACATGTGGCCTGTCTGCTGTTTGCAGTAGCATAATGTCTGCGGATTCTTAGATATTTAAACTAGCTAAACAATGTACAAGCTGCACTACAATGTACTAACAAACATTTTCTACGTTTTTTAGTTACGTAGATATCATTAGATATGATAGCTATATAAATAAAAATATAATTAAAAAGTGGCCTCTTAACATGTATGTCTGCACTATGTTTGTACTTTCTTCTACACTGGAAGCTCCTGTCGTCAAGTCAAATTCCTTGTGTGTGTAAACATACTTGGTAATAAAGCTCTTCTGATTCTGATTCTGATTAAATAGCTTGATGGCTGCTTATTGTTAGTGACTTTATATTTATACACTACCGTTTAAAACCGTTTACGGTTGGTATGTTTTTTAAAAAAGTCTCTTCGGCTCATTAAGTCTGCATTTATGTGCTCAGAAATCCAGTAAAAACAGTAATATTGAGAAATATTATTACAATTTAAAAGAGCTGTTTCTTTGAAATATTTTAAATGTTAATTTTAGTCCTGTAGCAAAGCTGAATTTCAGCGATCATTACTCCAGTATTCAGTGGCCACATGATCTTCAGCAATCATCTGATATGCTGATTGAGGTCGCCTCTAAAACATTTCTATACTCTAATGTGAAAATAGCTGATTAATATTTTTGTGGAAACAGTGATACAAGGTTTTTCCCACCAAAATAACTGCATTTATTTGAATCTTTTGTTATTTTATGAATGTCTTTACTATCACATTTGATCAATTTAATGCAGATAAAAATGTAATTCCTTCCTGAATAAAAGTATTAATTTAAAAAAATCTAACATTAGAATTATATGTTATTATATGGTTATATGGATTTTTTTCTTTATTAATTTACCTTACGTTACTTATTTAACTTACTGACTTACTTTATTTACTTTGCTTAGTTACTTAATAAATTCAACTTACTTTACTTACTGACTCGGGTCAGGTTGACTGTTCAGTTATTTACTTTGCTTAGTTACATGACTTACTAATTCAGGTCATGTTGACCATTCAGTTACTCACTTTACTTAGTTACTTTACTTGATTACTTTACTTACTAATTAAGGTCACTTAATTAATTCACTTAATTAGTCACCTACTTTACTTATTTACTTTACTAACTAACTCGGATCATATAATTACTTAATTTACTTACTTAGTCACTTACTTTAACTTAATTTACTTAGTTACTTTAATTACCATACTACTTGACTTACTAACTCAAGTCTGGTTGGGTCTTAGATACTTAGGTACTTTACTTACTAAGGTCAGGTTGACCATTCGATTACTCACTTTACTTGGTTACTTAGGTATTTTACTTACTTTACTAACTCAGGTCAGTTACTTAATTTACTTACTTAGTCACTTACTTTACGCAGTTTACAGTTACTTTACTTACTTACCTTAGATACTTACTAACTAGAGTCAGTTTATCGTTCAATTACTTAATTTTCTTACTTAGTCACTTACTTTACTTACCTTACTTAGTTGCTTTACTTACTAACTTGGGTTAGGTTGACCAATCAGTTACTCGCTTTACTTAGTTACTTTACTTATCTTAGTTACTTTACTTACTAACTCTTTAATTTTCACAGTCACTTACTTTACTTAGTTATTTACTTACCTTACTTAGTTACTTTACTTACTAACTCAGGTCAGTTTACCGTTCAGTTACTTAATTTACTTAGTTACTTACCTTAATTAGTTGCTAACTCAGGTTAGGTTGACCAACCAGTTACTCACTTTACTTAGTTACTTTACTTACTAACTCAGGTCAGTTTACCGTTCAGTTACTTAATTTACTTAGTTACTTACCTTAATTAGTTGCTAACTCAGGTTAGGTTGACCAACCAGTTACTCACTTTACTTAGTTACTTTACTTATCTTAGTTACTTTACTTACTAACTCAGGTCAGTTTACCGTCCAGTTATCAAACTTGAACAGAAAAAATTGCACTAACAATCTAAGCAACTAAATCTAAGCATTTATTTTATGAAACTTTATGTAACTATATTTATAATCAGCAGCAGAGTTGGTGGACTTGACTCGGACTGCAATTATGAATAAACTCGGACTCGGTTGAACTTTTACTCAAACTTGACATGGATTCGGACATTTTGGACTCGAGAACTTTTCTGAGTGCAGACGAATCCACGTCACATGTAACATTAAAGATAAATAAGTAACAACATAAAATTATAATAAAAAGACATTAATAAATGTCTCCCATACTCAATTAGTTTAGGACTAGGACTCTATTCGGACTCGACAATGTGAACTCAGACCGAACATTAATCAGCAGTATTTGACAATCATTATTCATTGTGCATTAAGTTATGAATTGAATAAATCAGTGAATCTTTTTTATTATTCATTGAAATGAACTGTTTTGTTAATTCAGTCAAAACTGACAGTGTGTACACTCATTACCTCATTAGCTTTCTTTGATGTTATAAAGTGGTTGTAGTGTTCAGTCATGCTACACTGCTGCCGACAAAATAGCTTGTTATTGGAAAAGCTACAGGTAACATGAGCTACTGTTAAAAAATGCAGTTGAGTTAGTAATGCTGCTGCTTTTAGGATGTTACTCCTCAACACTGATTACAACCTGCACATGTACAGTATGTGTACAGTAACACATCATCATGTAAACGCTTCCCTGCCTAATTATTGTTTTGCCTGCAGCCAGCGGCAGCTGTGTCGGACTGAAACTCTAGGGACATGAAAACACAGATTTCCCATGATGCAACACGACACCAGCAGTGTTGTAAAGATGATTGTCAGTAGAGTTATTCAGGCAGAGCGCTCAGCTGATAAGAGTCATGCATCATTTTGTGTTCATTCATTTACATGCTATGTGTGTGTGTAATTGAAGATCAAAGGTTAAGGGCAGTGTCTAACACTTGAAAAATACATGTACAGACTTAATGACTAATGATTTATTAGTAGAGATGCTTTAAGGTTGTTATACTAAAACAATACAAAAAAAATTTGTTACTTAAAATAAATAACTGAAATTAAATAAAATATAAAAAACCTTAAACATAGTTAGTTGCCATTTGATGTACTAAAATACAAATTAATTCAATTAGACATAATTAAAAACAACAACATATTTAAACTTTAAATAAATGAAAAAGAAAATGGACAATATAAAAATGAAAAATAATGCAAAATATTAATAAAAATAGTAACTCGGAGGTACTAAATGCACAATATATAAGTGTCAGCCGATATTAGCATTAATTATATATTGTTATTGGTGTGATTATAAGCATAATACTTTTCATTATTTTTGATATTATGTTTCTGAACTGTGTGTGTGTTTGAGCCAGTGTTATTCTTCATCTCATTGAATCTATTATAGTTTTCTCCTATTTAAAAAATTGTTTTCATTTTAATTTTAGTTCAAATTGTAGTGGTTTTGTTAGTAAATTAGCTTTTTTTAATATGCATATACAGTTTTTATTAAGTTTTAGTTATTTAAATACTTCAACTTGAAGTTGAATGAGAATGTGGCCGTTGGCAACTAACTGCAATAAAATAATGGTTATAGATAGTTTTTATTTATTTCATTAATTTTATTTATTTTCAAGTATTGAGAATTTTTTTATGGTGTTAGTTTTAGTTAACGACAATAGCCCTGTTCTAAACAATAAACATTTTAATCATATTAATTATCAGCCGTAACATAAAATTTCTACATTTTTACAGTTTCAGAAGAGAATCTGAGTTTTGGTCAGAATGACTATATTAGAAAATGTCTCTTTGTTATTATGCAGGTTTATGTTGATTAAACACATTTTCTGGTTCTCTCCTCAGGCCTGTATTGATGAAAACGCAGATATGGTTGAGTTTCTGGTGGAGAGCGGCAGTGACGTGAGCCGAGGAGACAATGAAGGCTGGACGCCCCTCCACGCCGCGGCCTCCTGCGGCTTCATCCAGATCACAAAGTCAGTAACGCAGTTCCACAATCTAGTGAGCTGCCTACTTAGACGACATGCTGCTGCTGCCTTACATGCCTTGTGCCTGAAATTCATATTTTATTCAGAGTACTGATCATTTTAGCTAGATCTAATTCAAATACACGAAATATTTGTGTTCTATGTGTTTTCAATCTTGTGTCAGATTCTATTGGAATCTCCTGTAAGTTGAGTCGCCACTGTTCAAAGTTTACCATTGCAACATTTTAATGTTTTTTTTCTCTCTACCTTCTGCAGGTACTTGATTGAACACGGTGCACATGTGGGAGCGGTGAACAGTGAGGGAGAACTTCCTCTCGATGTGGCTACTGAGGACGCCATGGGGAGACTGCTTAAAGCAGAGATTAAAAAACAGGGTGAGAGATTCACACCCTAGAAAAAGAGAAAGATGATGGGGAATTGGGATTGTAGAAAAACAGAGAGACATCATTGGTAATCGTTGTTATTATTGTTTTCATTGGTAACTAAATCTAAAACTGTTAAAAAGGTTTTCAAAAAAAAATATAATATTAATTATTATTAAAATACTATTAGATGAAAAACTCACAGTTTGAAGAACTTAAACCTAAAAAAACTTAAATGAAAAAATTAAAAATGATGCCTTGGCAAATAACTGAAATAAGTTTAAGTACTAAAAATACTAAAACTAAAACTGAAAATAAATTAAAGCCCTATAGAAATGTATAAAAAAGACAAAGCCACATAGAGATTTGCTAAACCTACAATTAAAATAGTATATTAAATAAATGTTAATTCAAAATATTAATAAATACTATATAATGCTAAAAAAATAGCACTGGTTTGCACATATGATCATTGCTAATTACTCCTAGTCCTAATTGTTTCCATAATGTTTTTTTTTGCTTCCCCAGTTCACTGCATCTGCTACAAATGTAGTCAGAAATTTCTTGTGAACACCTTGCATTTTCTTCTGTGTAACATTAATTCCCTGCATCGGACACAACACATAAAAAACCACATCCTGCCTGGTCAATCATCGCTAAACTTTACCGACTGCATATTGTGTTTATATAAATCATTTTCGGACAAAGACAAAAGTCCTTTCCTGAGGACCGTCTCGCTCTCCCCTGTCGCTTCCTGCCAAATGTGATCAGTTCAGTCACAATAAAGCAAAAAAATCTTAAAAAGTGCTCAATAGACCTATTTTTGTGCACAATATGTTCTATTTTCCCTTTTCAATTTCTGATATCGAACATTTTCTTTGCAAGATTCCTCCTCATTTGAACAATACGTTCACATTATCTGTCTTAAACCTTAAACGCTCCATCTGGTCCTGATTGTGACTCCTGCTGTGTTTGAATCCTATTAAAAACCTTTAGTCGACCACAAGCGCTCACAGAAAGCCACTTTATGTGTGTGTTGTGGTTTGGTAGGATGTTTGGTTGTAACAGTAACAGCTTTGTGGATTTCCCACATCACGAACTTAATTATAAACACTGGAGCTGCGTACAGGGATTTTATAAACTTCTCCTGCGGCTTGTTAATGTGAATCGCTTTGTGAAGTTGGTGTGTCTTTTTGTCCTGAAAACGATAGTTCACCCCAAAGTGAAAATTGCGAATATTAGTCATGCCTCATGCCATCTAGATGTTGCATAGTTTTGTTTCTTTCATCATAGAAGATGCACATTACATCACTTGCTCATCACTGGATCCTCTTCAGTGAATGGGTGCCATCAGAATAGAGTCCAAACAGCTGATAAAAACATCCACCAGTAATTCACACCACTCCAGTCCATCATTTAACATCTAGTGAAGTGAAAAGCTGCATGTTTAAAAGAAACAAATCCATCATTAAAGAGTTTTACCTTCAAAACTGGTGCTAAAATTCAAGTCCTCATCCTAATTATTGCTTTCTCCAGTGAAAAAGTCGTCTCGTCTGTATCAGGAGAGAAATATGCACAGATGATTGATTTATTTATTTATAAGAAAACACACTGCTTTTCACTTCACAAGACATTAACTGATGGACTGGAGTTGTGTGGATTATTGTGATGTTTTTATCAGCTGTTTGGACTTCTCATTCTGATGGCACCCATTCACTTGCAGAGGATCCATTGCTGACAAGTGATGTAATGCTACATTTATCCAAATCTGATAAAGAAACAAATCCATCTACATCTTGGATGGCCTGAGAGTAGTACTTTTCAGCAATGTTTCATTTTTGAGTGACTATAACCCGAACAATGATCTGAACAGAAGCAACTACTCACGGTCCCTTAAATTAGCCTGTAATATATAGTTTATATACTAATCTACAAAAAAAAAGGCCTGTGCCACCTGGAAAGTATTATAATCGCTTTTTGACTGCACTTTCAGGTATGATGGGACCAGCCGGAAGACTCGGAGAAGTGAATGCTCCGATGCCATGGCCTTGTTGCAGGAAAGTTGCTCTCGGTCCCCTCCATTCCGAACACCATTGCATGCCACAGTCTGCATGTCGCTGCTGCTAAGGAGGATCCATTGAGTGTTCAAGTGGTGTCGAGACACGTCGCACAGACAGCTAATGAGTATTTAAGTGTTTTGGTCGTTGAGACTTTACAAGAATCATCATGCTCTGTTTCGGGTAAAACTTTTTATTTAAGGTGTCCTTGTTCGCACCATGTTTACATGTACTTACTATTATATAACAGTTATTATCCATAATTATGCATGCAAGTAACCCTAATCCTAAACCTAACCATATAGTTAGTACATGTAGTTAATTAATATTAATCGATTATACTTAAATTATATTACACGTTTACAAGGGCACCTTCAAGGTTTAGTTCCACCAAAATGAAAATTATCCCATCAGTTAACTCACCCTCAATCATCCTAGTGTTATATGACTTTCTTCTTCAGGACAATCCAGTCGAGTTATATCCAAAATTGTCTTTGATCATTTCAAGCTGTTTAATTTGATCAGCTGGTGTTGCATGCTTCAGTCCAAAAGAGGTTAAATAAAAAGTGCCCATCCATAATAAAAAAGTGTCTCACACGGCTCCAGGGGGGTGAACAAAGGCCTCCTGTAGCGAATCGATGTGTTTTTGTACGAAAAATAACCATATTTAAAACGTATTTAACCATATATAAAACCATATTTATGGATGGGTGCTTTTTATTTCACTTCTTTTGGACTGAAGCAATGCAGCACCCGCTGAGTGGCATTTAACAGCTTGAAAGATCAAAGACAATTTTTTATATAACTCCAACTGGATTCATGGTCTAGAAAGAAGAAATTCATACAGGTTTGGAACGACATGAGTGTGAGTAATTAATGGCAGAATTTTTTTTGGGTGAACTAACCCTTTAAAATAAAGTGTAACCAAGCTCTCCTTTCAAAGCATTGGAGTCTTTGTGTTTCTCTGCTCGTCAGGGTGCTGCTGAAGTGTGGGATAGACGTGGACAGTCGGGACAGTGATGGCTGGACGGCTTTTCACGCGGCGACTCACTGGGGACAGGAAGAGGCCTGCACTCTGCTGGCTGAACACATGTGTGACATGAACGCTGTCAGTAATGTGGTACGGGGGTCTATTGTTACCCTAAAGGGGTTTATTTTACAACAACGACAGGCTGAGTGGACATTTATGGTGCCTACATGAAAAAATACTATAGTAATTTATAGTAAATACTACTTTATAGTGTTTTTGAACCATACTATAGTAAAGTGTATTATGCTGTATATGTTATAGTATTTACAACACTCCAGCATACTGGAGTAGTGAACTGTAAGAAATACTGTAGTATACTTTAGTTTTTACTACAGTAAACTGTAGTATATTGTAGTATAATATACCCTATAGTTGTAGAAAACTTATTACAGTATTGGGTAAAGTATTGTTTATATACTAGATATTTATAGTTACCACAGCAACTATAGAATTACCACAACAAATTAATTCAAGTACTTTAATATAGTATGGTTCAAAAACACTATAGTATTTACTATAGTATTTTCAAAGTAAGTAAATAAATGGCTACAAATATAAAATCTTGTAAGTAACCAGTTACAATCAAGTATTCATTGTGTATTTGCGTATCATAGGGGCAAACTCCACTCGACGTAGCCGATGAGAACATCGTTGAGAACTTGGGAGAACTGCAGAAGAAGCAGAACGCTGTAAGTTTTGCTTGCGTTTATGTCCGCTATCTTATCACCTCTTTGGTTTATGTTCAAAGAATGCTTTCACTCCGAGCAAATGAGCAGATATCTTTGCCGCACGAATGTCCAAAAAACAACAGCGTTTTTTCTGTGTGCTGTAAGGAGCCAAAGTCATCAAACACACCTCCGCTTGTACTTGACAGAACTGCGTGTTCAGTATGAGGATATTTCAAGGAAGTGTGTGCAGTTAAGGTTGAATGCATCAGTGGTGTTTTTTTTAAATTTACGACACGTTGTACCTTTTTTGTGGTGTCAGATGATCAGCATTAATAGCCCTATTAATGTGCAAGTATGTCCTACTTTATTGCAAGTTGCTAGTTTGACGGGAGAGTAATGAGTCATTTAAAAGAATTGAATCTCACAAGGTCACAACTGAGATCATAGGATATATCATATATTGTTTATAATTATTTGAATGTATAAATATAAGAATATAAGCAAATATTTAATCTATAATAAGAGATTTTTTGAATATATATATATATATATGAAGTGCTGGCAAACAATTAATCGTGATTAATTGCATCCAAAATAAAGTTTTTGTTTACATAATATATGTGTGTGTACTGTATATTTATTATGTGTATATAAATACAAACACATGCATGTATATTTTTAAGAAAAATATGTTATGTTTATATATTAAATATATTGATATATAATATAAATTATATGAATATAATATATTCATGTAAATATTTTCAAAATATATACTGTAGGTGTGTGTATTTATATATCCCAAGAATATGCACACATATATTATGTGACACAAAAACTTTATTTTGGATGCGTTAAATCGTTTGACAGCACTAATATCTTATATATAGTATGTGGTGTTTAAATAGTGCAATATGCTTCATTTTCTTCACGCAGATATAAATAATTTTCTTTTATTTTTGTTGTGATATGACTTAAAACTTATTTTTGACAGTTCCTGTGATATTTACCCTATTTATTGTGCAAATAATTCATCCCTTGATGAATGTATTGGTGAAAATAAAAAATGTAATTCAATATATTTAATTCCCAAAAATAATACCAACAAGCAGTGTTGGGGAAAGTTACTTTTATAAGTAATGCATTACAATATTGCATTATTCCAGAAAAAAGTAATTACATTACTTTGTTACTTTTTATTGAAAGTAATGCGTTACAATACTTTTGCGTTATTTACTTTTTAAATCTGGACAGGGCTTCCTTGTTTGTTTTTTTTTAAATAAAAATTTATATTTTTGGCAAATATATAAAAGCCGTTTCACACCAAAAGTGAAACGAATAAACCTCAGGCTGAAGGGAAAGTAAATTCACATTCGTACAGTAGAATGCAGAAGAAGACATTTCAACACACTTCAGCAATAAAAAGAGACACAAATGTTTGTCTAGAGTAATGTTTGCTTATTAGTACGGTTGAACTGAATAATCGAAGGTCAGAAGCAAAGACATTGGTTAATAAAATGGTGTGGACTGAATCATACCTTGGGGAAAAAAGTATTTAGTCAGCTACCAATTGTGCAAGTTTTCCCACTTAAAAAGATGAGAGAGGCCCGTAATTTTCATCATAGGTATACCTCAACTATGAAGAAAAAAAATCCAGAAAATCACATTTTAGGATTTTTAAAGAATTTATTTGCAACTTATGGTGGAAAATAAGTATTTGGTCAATTACAAAATTTCATCTTAATACTTTGTTATATAGCCTTTGTTGGCAATGACAGAGGTCAAACGTTTTTCTGTAAGTCTTCACAAGGTTTTTCACACACTGTTGCTGGTATTTTGTCCCATTCCTCCATGCAGATCTCCTCTAGAGCAGTATTGTTTTGGGGCTGTCGCTGGGCAACACGGATTTTCAATTCCCTCCAAAGATTTTTTTATGGGGTTGAGATCTGGAGACTGGCTTGGCCACTCCAGGACCTTGAAATGCTTTTTACGAAGCCACTCCTTCGTTGCCCGTGTGGTGTGTTTGGGATCATTGTCATGTTGAAAGACCCAGCCATGTTTCATCTTCTATGCCCTTGCTGATGGAAGGAGGTTTCCACTCAAAATCTCACGATACATGGCCCCATTCATTCTTTCATTTACACTGATCAGTCGTCCTGGTCCCTTTGCAGAAAAACAGCCCCAAGCATGATGTTTCCACCCCCATGCTTTACAGTAGGTATGGTGTTCTTTGGATGTAACTCAGCATTCTTTCTCCTCCAAACGCGATAAGTTGAGTTTTTACCAAAAAGTTTTATATTTTGGTTTCATCTGACCATATGGTATTCTCCCAATCCTCTTCTGGATCATCCAAATGCTCTTTAGCAAACTTCAGACGGGCCTGGACATGTACTGGTTTAAGCAGGGGGACACGTCTGGCACTGAAGGATTTGAGTCCCTGGTGGCGCAGTTTGTTACTGATGGTAGCCTTTGTTACTTGGTCCCAGCTCTCTGCAGGTCATTAACTAGGTCCCCCCGTGTGGTTCTGGGAATTTTGCTCACAGTTCTTGTGATCATTATGACCCCACGGGGTGAGATCTTGCGTAAAGCCCAGATCGAGGGAGATTATCAGTGGACTTGTATGTCATCCATTTTCTAATAATTGCTCCCACAGTTGTTTCTTCACACCAAGCTGCTTACCTAATGCAGATTCAGTCTTCCCAGCCTGGTACAGGTCTACAATTTTGTTTATGGTGTCCTTTGACAGCTCTTTGGTCATGGCCATGGCGGAGTTTGGAGTGTGACTGTTTGACGGTTGTGTACAGGTGTCTTTTATACTGATAACGATTTCAAACAGATGCCATTAATACAGGTAGTGAGTGGAGGACAGAGGAGCCTCTTAGAGAAGTTGTTACAGGTCTGTGAGAGCAAGAAATCTTGCTTGTTTGTAGTTGACCAAATACTTATTTTACCGAGGAATTTACCAATTAATTCTTTAAAAATCCTACAATTTGATTTTCTGGATTTTTTTTTTTTTTCATTTTGTCTCTCATAGTTGAGGTTATACCTATGATAAAATTTACCCAGCTTTCAGGCCTCTCTCATCTTTTTAAGTGGGAGAACTTTCACAATTGGTGGCTGACTAAATACTTTTTTTCACACCACTGTATAAAGGATATTTGTGTTATTTAACATCTTTAATTATTGCAGGTTTGCGTCATATTCTGAGTTTCATTTTTTTTATTCATTTTGAGGAATACTGATCTGTTTTTTTTTTTGTGAGTGAGATGAATTAATGCTTATTCATATTTATTTTAGAACTACAGTACATCTTCTGATTTCTCAACATGGGGACAGGAGAGCTGTCGATCAATAAATTGGAAAAAAGTAACTTGTGTTACTTATTTGAAAAATTAACTCCGATATTCTCTTGTAAATTAAAAAGTACTGCGTTACTTTACTAGTTACTTGAAAAAAGTAATCTGATTACGTAACTCGCGTTACTTGTTACCCCAACACTGCAAACAAGTACTGGAATAAATAATCAATTATTATTATCATAAAAATATTTTTAGTATATACATAAAGAAATACAAATTTGCTTCATGCAGAATATAATTTCTTTTTTCTTTCTTTTGTGGTGATATATGACACATTCTTGACTATTTCTGTCAGGTTTACCCTTATTCATGCTAAAATAAAAAGATGAGGGATAGTTATGGTTGAATTATTTGGGAATTGATGTTGAATTATTAACAGCTGTTGTTGTTGTTTTTATCTCCTAAAGATGCGTTCAGAGAGACAGAAGATCCAGATGCCCGTCATTGAGACCAGCCCACCTGTTTCCATGGTGCCAACTCGCCCTCGCAGGTAACATACGGAAACAGATTTTATTGGACTGTCCCGCTTTTAATGTATGTAGAAAACTCTTTTATAATTTTGCCAGAAAAAGTTTTAGAATTTTTATCATATGTTAATGTCAAAAAAAATTGTGTAATATAACTTGCTTATTTGTTTGTTTGCTGGTTTTTATAGTTTTTTTTTAAATTTACCTATATTTAGTAAATTGTTTATGCCATGAAAACAGCCTAACATCGTGTCCTAACTACACGCGACGCGACAAGATTCCAGCGGCAATCAATTTGGGTGTCCACACCAAACGCGACGCGACAATCAATCAAATATCTCAGCCAATCGGAAGTGCGTGTGGGCGGAGCCTCTCTTGAAGAGCGCCCTGCCATCGCAACGAAATGATAACGTTTATCAATGCCGTAAAGTGAAACATTTTTAACATTATTAAATGTACATACTGAGTGACTGATACCATCTTTGACATGGAATAGACTCGTTGGTTGGTTCGCAGCGATCCACGGTTTTAACGGACATCTTTGCTTTAATTTATTTTCAAGATCGGAGGGAAACTATCTTTTGTTGCTTTCAGTATGGCTATAAGGTCATGCAAAATGATATTTAGTGACACATTTAACTTTGAATAAAGCACATAATCACCTGGAGATATCTATTGTCCGCATATAGTTTTGATCTCTATTGTGTTTGTTCCGCCACGAACGCCCGCAGACTCTGAAAAACCAGGTGTTTCTAAATTAGAAATTTCTCGCATAGTGTCGCAGTAGGTACAAAACCTTTGCTATAACAGGGAAAAAAGATACCTTGTTTTTCCGCGGCATCGGACACACGGCTACTCATCATGTGTCAAGTTATGACAGTCGGTGTCAAGCCTGACATGGCATTAAATAAAAATATACTACTACTAACATCACATACGGTGTCCGATTACGCATCACTTCCTGTGTGACAAACCCCAGATTGATTTATCATCATTTCAGAGTTATTTTTCAGTACTGAAGCAAGTGTATCGTTGAATCAAAAACCGATTCATTATCGCATATTGTGAATGTTCAGTATATAGTTACATCACATGACTTATTCTCCGCTCTCACTGATTGGCTGATTTTCACGTCACCTACAGGACGTCCATCTCTCGTATGAGCAGTAAAGAGAAGATCACCCTGCATGAGCGAGAGAAACATGCTCCGCCCTCACTCCAGACTCCGCCCACAGAAGAGGACGAGGACGAGTCGTCGCGCACAGCCAGCCAATCCAAACCCTCCAGCAGCTCCAGTTCAGAGGAAGAGAGCGAATCAGAGAGTGACGCCGAGTCAGGTGACCAAACCCCACCCGTTTTTGTTCTGGAAATCAAAAATCACATTAGCTAACTGGTGATTTTTTTTCTGTATCTTTTCAGAAAAAGCAAAAACTCGAGAAATGATCAACAACTTGAACAACAAACGCAATGCAGCGCCCGTAGCGAGCTCTGTGACCAACACTGCCCTTAACCAGGTTAAAAAGGTGACCAGAGAACTGCTAATGATAAACTGCTGTCATTTAGAGCTTGTATATCCAAAACGATTTGGCAAATTTCTGGCTTTCGATGAAATTATTGATGCTGATTTTCTGAATCCAGCCACATTTTCTGTACAGCACAACTATTTGACAGCTGTTTTCTGTAGTACAAAGTGCTAATATATACTAAAATAGTCACAAATCAATTCATATGGCCACTAACAGCCAATTCAGCAGCCAAAAGTGATTATTTGAGTGGCTGATGATAATAAATATCACAAAAAAAGCAAAAAAAGTATTGGCTGTGGGCCGATATTTGTTTCTTTTTTTTTAAAATTGTAATTACTGTATTGAATTTTGGAGTAAAACATTTATGTGAAAAAGAATACAAATTTATTTTTATTGTAAACTTGTCATATTTATTTTTTAAATTTTAACTAAAGTTTTAGTAATTTTTCATTAGTTTTTAAAATGTATGTAAGGATTTAATACATTTTTATTTCCGTTTTAGTTATTTAGTACATCAAGTTAAACTAAATGAAAATGTTGCCTTGTCAACTAGCTGAAATAAAGTATTTTGTGTTTTATTTCATTTCAAATAATGAAAATTGTTTGTTGTGTTACTTTTTGTAAGAAACCTTGTAAGAATTATATACCTATAATAGAATGCATATAACATTGATCAAAAACAGAACCATCATACCACCCAGCCCTCATACATATTAATGTGTAAATTCACAATAATGTACAATATTTGAAAGTATTTGTAATAATATAATATAATGTGTGGTGTGCCTGTAGGCTGAACCCGTCCGGACCCCGGTGACAGAGGCTCCAGGTTCCTGGAGGACGTCTTTGCGTAAAGCAGGAAGTTCTGTGACCCTGGGCTCGGCCGGGGCCTCTGAGCCAACCACTGAGGCCCTCAAGGACCCCGAGACTAAACTGGGAATGACACGCTCTGCATCCAGTCCCAGACTGAGCTCTGAATCTGACAATAAGGTGACACACACATATACGCACTGTATGGGTGTGCACAGTAATTTTATGTCACTGTAATTATATCAATAAATCTAGTTCATTTTACAATAGAAATGTTTTTCTCAATTGAAAGATGTTTTATATATTAAATAACCATGTGATGAGGCCTATTGTTGGACAGTCCAGTGAATAAAAAAATGTACAAATTAAGATTTTTTTTTTTATAGAAATTAATACTTTTATTTAGCTAGGATGCTTTAAATTGATCAAAAGTGACAGTAACGACAGTTATAATGTTACAGAAGATCTCTATTTCAAAAAAATGCTGTTCTTTTGAACTTTCTATTAATCGAAGAATCCTGAAAAATTTTAAAAGTGCTAAAAATGGCAAAAAAAATGTTTTAGGAATGTTCGAAAGACTGGAGTAATGATGCTAAAAATTCAGCTTTGCATCACAGGAATAAGCTAAATTTAAAAATATATTTTAAATGGTAGTAATATTTCATAATATTACTGTTTTAACTGTATTTTTGATACATTTGTGAACCCTTTTTCTTTCAATATTGTATTGTATTGTATTATATTATACCTCAAAGTTATGTAATTTCCTGTGTTCAGGAGCCCAGGTTGGCCCGTGTTCAGCCCACTCCGTCCAGACGCCTTTTCAGCATCAGTGACACCAGCACCAACCCCGACAACTCCAGCAGGTGAGAGACACAGGAAACACAAAGACTTTCTGTTCTGAGAGTCTTCGAGCTCATCCTCCTCTGTGTGTGTGTGTGTGTGTGTGTGTGTGTGTGTGTGTGAGCCGCAGCTCTTCATACACGCGCCGATTGAACAGCCAGTCCGGCGCTGAAGTGTCGGCTCCGAACCCCTCGTTACCTCGCAGCTCGTCTTATGGAAGGAAACTTGACGACCCTTCAGTGACCTCTGTAACCACGGCAACCTCTGGACTGAGTCGCCTCAGTAGTCTAGTGGCTAGAGGTGCGTGTGTCTCTGATCGCGTGTGATTTGACCGTGTCTTTGTTGTATTCGTACGATCTGGTGTGTCTCTCGCAGGTCGGCTCAAGAAGAGGCCGAAAGGAAGGAGCCCGTCTCGAATTCTGTAACCACGACAACCACATCAGGCGAGCCAGAGACCAAACAGAGACGCAAGTGAGTGTGTGATGATTTCCACACGACAGAGTGCTAATAAACCTCCATCCTGCCGGAAAAAACATCTCATACTAGCCCATGTACACCCTTTTGACCCATGTACTTTCTGAAAACACTGTGAATGATGTGTGTGTGTGTGCATATATATATATGTGTGTGTGTGGGGTATGAATTTTTTATGTATATATATTATATGAATTCGATCTTTTGAATTTTCTGCAAAAATTGTCTCTCTTATAAAAATCAATAAAGTACATAATTTACTTAGATGAATGTAGTGATGTCAAATCGATTGATTGCATCCAAAATAAAAGTTTACATAATATTGTGTGCGTTACACAACTGTATATTTAATTTAAGAACAATATTACATGTGTGTATTCATATTATATTGATTTATATATATCTACAAACCTAGATACTAATTAATTTTTTACTTAAATATATATACACATGTATGTCTTGTATTTTTTTAGGTTATTAATCTCGATGTAATGATTTGACAGCACTAATTAAATTTATATTAAATTTTTTTATTATGTTGAAGTAGAAATTTCTTTGGAACTTGGAAACTCAAAAATGATGATATATATATATATGTATATATCTATATGTCAATTAAATAATATAAATTATTCAATTATAAATATTGTAATTTATTTTATATTAAGTGTTTTGCATTCAGTTTAGCATTTTAATTTAAAATAAATGAGGAAAAGGTTATTTATATGAATAATATATTAATCATTTATATATATATATATATATATATAATAGTAATAATAATAAAAAAATAATTACATTATTTAATATAATATTTATAATCGTTATTTTGTACAAGATGGTTACAGCTCTAAATAGCTTGACAAGGTCCAGCAGTGGTTGTTTAACCCATCTACACAGTTTTTCTACAGCTAGTTTTAAGCTGTGTTTTCATTGTTTCATTGGCTGAGCTTGCGTTCTATGTGTGTGTGTGTGTGTGTGTGTGTTGTGTGTGTGTAGGTCCTATCTGACTCCAGTGCGTGCGAGGAGCAGAAGCTCAGAGAAAAAGCCCGTCCAGAATGCTCGTCAGTCCAGACGCTCCCCGCAGGCAGTTGGCCTTGTGACTCGTAAAAATTTATTTTCATGATGAAATTAACAATAAAAAAACTTATTTTAAAAATAAAAAAATATTACTTTGGCTAAATATTCATAATTAATAATATTAACTAACTGAAATAGAAATATTGAAAAAAAAGGAAAATATTAACTCGCATGCAGTAATTACTAAAACTATTATATGGTATTGAAAAATATGTAAAAAAAAAAAAAAAAAAAGTAATAAATTGTAGTAGTGTACAGTTGTGTAGTAGTATATCAATAATAAAGTAACACTGCTTTTCTCATTGAAACACCCATTTTGACTGGAAAATTGACCAAGATTGGCAAATCAACCAAATCACAACTCTGTTTGTTTTTATGTAACATTTATTGACAGGTAAATCAGAAACCAGTGATATCACAATGATAGATCCAGCTATTGGTGCGTTCTCAGAAGTGCTGGGGGATTTTCATGTGGAATATGCATTAAACAGTTAGTGGGCGGTGCGTCTAAGGCTGTATGACCTTTAATCCTGAGCTCTGACCTTAACACAGGGCAAACGTGTGTAGAGCGGTTTTGCGTTTGTGCGCAGCTGGAGTCCAGACATCTCCGTGTGACCGTTGTATTTGCTCTTCAGGGTGTTACTCTCACAGACCTGCAGGAAGCGGAGAAGACAATGAAGACGGAAAACAAGGGGAAGGAGCAGAAGAAAGAAGAGGAGGAGAAAGAAGGGAAGCAAAAGAAGGGAGAGGAAGGGGTGAGAAAGGTTTAGTTTAATCCAAATATCTGCATTTGTTCTGCACTCTGAGAGATAAACCAGTCAGAAATGTAAAGGTTAAAGGTCAAGCATGTGGTTTTTTTATGTAATTGACTTTCTAAAACTAAACAACTGAATTGATGTCTGAAAAATAGCAGAGGAAGGGAATGAAACCTTGAGAAACCTGTTTGGAAACAGTTATTACCTGTGTGTTTGTGTGTAAATATATGCATATATTTTGTGTGGGGGACAAACACAAAAAAAATCTCTCTCTCATCTAGATATATAGATATATTAATATATATATATAGTATATATATATAATTAGATATATATATATATATATAATATAAATATAATATATTATAAGATACCGGGGTACGGAAATTTTTCATCCTCTTTTGCTAAAATCATTTAAGTAATTTTTTTCCTCATTAATGTACGGACAGCACCCCATATTGACATAAAAACACATAATTGTTGACATTTTTGCATATTTATTAAAAAAGAAAAACTGAAATATCACATGGTCTTAAGTATTCAGACCCTTTGCTGTGACACTCTATATTTAACTCAGGTGCTGTCCATTTCTCTGATCATCCTTGAGATGGTTCTACCATTTGAGTCCATCTGTGTTTGATTATACTGCTTGGACTTCATTAGGAAAGCCACACACCTGTCTATATAAACCCTTACAGCTCACAGTGCATGTCAGAACAAATGAGAATCATGAGGTCAAAGGAACTGCCTTAAGAGCTCAGAGACAGAATTGTGGCAAGCACAGATCTGGCCAAGGTTACAAAAAAAAAAAATTCTGCTGCACTTAAGATTCCTAAGAGCACAGTGGCCTCCATAATCCTTAAATGAAGACGTTTGGGACGACCAGAACCCTTCTTAGAGCTGTCCGTCCGGCCAAACTGAGCTATTGGGTGAGAAGAGCCTTGGTGAGAGAGGTAAGAAGAACCCAAAGATCACTGTGGCAGAGCTCCAGAGATGCAGTCGGGAGATGGGAGAAAGTTTAGAAAGTCAACCATCACTGCAGCCCTGCACCAGTCGGGGCTTTATGGCAGAGTGGCCCGACGGAAGCCTCTCTTCTGTGCAAGACACATGAAAGCCCGCATGTAGTTGTGAGATGGTGAGAAATAAGATGCTCTGGTCTGATGAGACCAAGATAGAACTTTTTGGCCTTAATTCTAAGCGGTATGTTGGAGAAAACCAGGCACCTGCTCATCACCTGTCCAATACAGTCCCTACAGTGAAGCATGGTGGTGGCAGCATTATGCTGTGGGGGTGTTTTTCAGCTGCGGGGACAGGACACTGGTTGCAAGCGAGGGAAAGAGGAATGCGGCCAAGTACAGGGATATCCTGACGAAAACCTTCTCCAGAGTGCTCAGGGACCTCAGACTGGGCCGAAGGTTTAACCTTCCAACAAGACAATGACCCTCAGCACACAGCTAAAATAACCAAGGAGTGGCTTCACAACAACTCTGTGTTCTTGAATGGCCCAGCCAGAGCCTGACTTAAACCCAATTGAGCATCTGAATACTTTCCGTACCACGTGGTAGATAGCTATATATATATAATATAAGATAATATCTAATATATATAATATATACTATATATATATATAGATATATAAAAAATATACAGTGGGGCAAAAAATTATTTAGTCAGCCACTAATTGTGCAAGTTCTCCCCCTTAAAAATATGAGAGAGGCCTGTAATTTTCATAATAGGTATACATCAACTATGAGAGACCAAATGAGAAAAAAATAATTCCAGAAAAATCACATTGTAGGATTTTTAAAGAATTAATTGGAAAATTCCTCTGTAAAATAAGTATTTGATCACCTACAAACAAGCAAGATTTATGGCCCTCAAAGACCTGTAACTTCTTCTTTAAGAGGATCCTCTGTCCTCCACTCGTTACCTGTAATAATGGCATCTGTTTGAACTTGTTATCAGTATAAAAGACACCTGTCGACAACCTCAAACAGTCACACTCCAAACTCAAGTTTGGCCAAGACCAAAGAGCTGTCAAAGGTGACACCAGAAACAAAATTGTAGACCTTCACCAGGCTGGGAAGACTGAATCTGCTATAGGTAAGCAGCTTGGTGTGAAGAATCAACTGTGGGAGCAATTATTAGAAAATGGAATACATACAAGACCACTGATAATCTCCCTCGTCTGGGCTCTACGCAAGATCTCACCCCGTGGGGTCAAATGATCACAAGAACTGTGAGCAAAAATCCCAGAACCACACTGGGGGACCTAGTGAATGACATGCAGAGAGCTGGGACCAAAGTAACAAAAACTACCGTCAGTAACACACTGCGCCGCCAGGGAAATCCTGCAGTGCCAGACGTGTCCCACTGCTTAAGCCAGTACATGTCCAGGCACATCAGAAGTTTGCTAGAGAGCATTTGGATGAACCAGAAGAGGATTGGGAGAATGTCATATGTCAGATGAAACCATCATAGATCTTTTTGGTAAAAACTCAACTTGTCGTGTTTGGAGAAAGAATGCTGAGTTGCATCCATAGAACACCATACCTACTGTGAAGCATTGGGGTGGAAACATCATGCTTTGGGGTTGTTTTTCTGCAAAGGGACCAGGATGACTGATTCGTGTAAACGAAAGAATGAATGGGGCTATGTTTCGTGAGATTTTGAGTGAAAACCTCCTCCATCAGCAAGGGCATTGAAGATGAAGCGTGGCTGGGTCTTTCAGCTTGACAATGATCCTAAACACACCGCCCGGGCAACGAAGGAATCGCTTCGTAAGAAGCATTTCAAGGTCCTGGAGTGGCCTAGCAGTCTCCCAGTTCTCAACCCCATAGAAAATCTTTGGAGGGAGTTGAAAGTCCGTGTGGCCCAGCGACAGCCCCAAAACATTACTGCGCTAGAGGAGATCTGCATGGAGGAATGGCCAAAATACCAGCAACAGTGTGTGAAAAACCTTGTGAAGACTTACAGAAAACGTTTGAACTCTGTCATTGCCAACAAAGGGTATATAACAATGTATTGAGATTAAATTTTGTTATTGAGCAAATACTTATTTTCCACTATAATTTGCTAATAAATTCTTTAAAAATCTTACAATGTCATTTTCTGGATTTTTTTTTCTCATTTGTCTCTCATAGTTGAGGTATACCTATGATGAAAATTTCAGGCCTCTCTCATCTTTTTAAGTGTGGAGAACTTGCACAATTGGTGGCTGACTAAAAACTTTTTTTCCCCACTGTATATATATAAACTACATAGATATATTAGGCTTGCCCGCGATAGTGCTGCGCCGCGATAGACGGTGTTAAGCCGCAGCACCGGTTACGTCACTTGCCCACCACATCACCGACCCCCACCGTCGTTTAGATTTTTTATAGTAATAAAAATCATTTAGTTCAGTAAAAGAACAGACACTACAATTAAAAACTGAACGCGGCTGCTCAATGCAGTGTGCCGAACGACATTTGCATCACAGATCAGATTTCATTTCACCAGTAAGGAGAGTGAGTCGAGCTAACTGACAAGAAGAGTGAGGCGAGACAGACAAGACGATCGCAGATGATTTAGTTTCGAAACGAAATGCAAAGGCGCCTGTTTGGTAGTATTTTGGATTTTGAAAAGCCTGTTTGACTTTTGCCGTTTATCTAAGGTGTTTTTGGAAGTTTTTTTAAACATTTGTTTCTTATTTAATTGGTTCCACATTGTTTGATGATTTTTACTTTATTTAAACTTTGTGTCATTTATTTATTTTATTTGACATCAAGGTGTATGCCGTGCCTCTAAGCTTTCTTACTCGTTTTGCTAATACACTTTCTACGTTTCTTATTTATTTGGTTATATATTATACATGTTTACTTATTTCCAGTTTTGGATACCTATTTAAACTTTGTTAGTTATTTGTTATTTTATATTAGGCGGTTTGCCCTATAGCATGGTGTATTTTTATGTTTTTTTTTTATAAAAGTTCTATGTTTTATATATATACTAAAGTGAGTTTGACGTTGTATTTTATTTTTGCATTCAAGCAACTGACGCCTAACTGCCGCTAATTCGAAAGTGAAAGTAAAATGCGCACGGCGCTTTTAAGCTATTTAAAAGCAAAGGAAAGCGAGGAAAAGAGGGAAAATTCAAACGAACTAAAAACTAACAATTGCTTTACGCCGAATTGCCGCTGTTTGAAAGTGAAAGTAAAATGTGCACTGTGCTTTTAAGCTATTTAAAAGCGAAAGAAAGCGAGGAAAAAAGGGAATGCCCCGCCCCCACGGTGATACCGGTATTACCGGTGTTGTCACACACGCCGCTTACGCCGGTGGACAATTTCCTCACCGACACAACCCTTCTATATTATATATATATATATATATAATATATATATGAAAATTTTCGTATTCATTATTATAAGATATTAATAATGTTTAACTATTTGCAAAATACATACTTTATTATATTTATAATCAAACATTTATACATGCAATATATATTATTAATCATTATATTTACTTTATTTAGTTAAATCACAGTAAATTTTATTATTTTTGCGCAGGAAGTGAGCTGGCGGTCTCGTATTGCTAACCTGCAGAAGTCAGATTTGCTGGGACTCACACACCCTCCCCCTTGGGGGGGTTTTTTGGGGGGGCCCCGTTTTTTCCACCCACGTCCTGACAGACAAGGTTGACCCTTTCACCCCTTTGCCCTATCACTGGAATCATGATACTGGCCTGAAGTTTTTTTAGTCCCTGCCATTGTCTGAACCTGTTTCTGCTTGTGTGTCAATGCAGACAGCGAGAGCGATCGAGGGCGCGGCCGGCGAGCCAGAGCTCCAGAGGAGAGTGGAAAACCGGAGAGGTAGAGGAAGACGAGGACTCGTTATTGAAGCCGGAGCTCAGAAATACAGCCTGCATTTAAACATTTACTTTTGTGTTTTCAGAGCGATGACAACGACCCCAGTGGAGAGGAGGAGAGTAGCAGTGGGCGGGACCCACAGGTCTGACCGATCAGCATGCACTTTTTAATTGATTGACAGTGATAGGACTTTACATTACGTTATATATTTACATTACGTTAACATTTTAACTATTTATTTTAAATGTAAATGTTTACTAGTGTATATACATTAGATATTTAATGCAATTTATAAAATTAGTATTTGAATATTATTAAATTATACTTAATAATAAGAAATCTCCATTGATTATTTATTGTATTTAATATTATTTACACACCACACACACACACAAATGTATATATATAATAGTATAGCGTGTGTGTGTGTGTATATATATGATATATATATCTATGTGTGTGGTATAATATAATATAGATATCTATATATATAATATATATATTAATAATATACACACACACACCAGCACTGCCGTACAAAACTTTGGGATGCAGTATATTTTTTATATTTTATTATCGAAAGTTTCTGGCTCATCAAAGGCTAGCATTTATTTGATGATCAAAAATACAGTAAAAACAATAATGTTTTGAATTATTGTTACAATTTAAAATAACTGTTTATTTTAATGTATTTTAAAATGCAGTTTATTTCTGTGATGCATAGCTGAAATTTCAGCATCATTACTCCGTCTTCAGTGCCCTGATCTTGCAGAAATCATTCTAATATGCTGATTTATTATCAGTGTTAAAACTGTTGTGCTGCTTCATGTTTTTTGGAACCTATGATAATTTTTTCAATATTCTTTTATGAATATAAAATAAAAAACAGCATTTATTCAAAGTTGGGAGTTTTAAATAAATACTGTTCTTTTTAACTTTTATTCCCATATAATAATCAGAACAAAGTATCTCCGTTTTCCAAAAAGACACTGACACTGAAGATTGGTGTAATGATGCTGAAAATTCAGCGTTGATCACAGAAATAAATTACATTTTAAAAAATATTTTATAACAGAAAACCAATATAAGAAATTGAAATATCATCTCACAATATTACATTTTTTTTCTGTATTTTGATCAAATACATCACATCCTTGATGAGCACAAGAGACTCCATTTAAAAAACATTAAAAATCTTACTGACCCCCCATCACCATACATATAGTATACTTCCTTTTTTTTTTTTTTTACTGATCGGCCGTAATAGCACATATTACAATAGCAATATAATATGATATAATTCTGGATATTTCAATTCCTACTTGTATAAGAATTGTAAATGTATTAAAATATATATTATTATTTTATATATTAAATTATATGTGATAATTATGTATATAATACAATACATTTTAAAAAATAGATATTTTTAATGTCAAAATGTGTCTTTAATGTTTTTAATTATTTGCATATAATTTAGTCTGATTAGTGTAATTTGTTAAAGGGGTCATATGATGCGTGGCTAAAAGAACATTACACCCCTAAATGGTGTATTTGGTGTAATTAAATGTTTTTATGCGGTTTAAAGTTAAAAAAACATTTTTTTCCACATACTGTACATTTTTTTTTCTCCTCTATGCCCCGCCTTTTTGAAGCGTGTCGATTTTTACAAAGCTCATCTCGTCTGAAAAGCGAGGTGTGCTGTGATTGGCCAGCTATCCAGTTTGTTGTGATTGGCCGAATTCCTCAAGCTGTGACGGAAATGTTACGCCCCTTACATACTGTTGATGCCGTGTCCGGCCTGAGCGATGATTCAAAAACATTAAAACGCATTATAAACGAGGCATTTTGTTGCATCCAGTGGGTACATAATTATTGATTATAATGACTTATTCTGTCTTTTTATGCGTTGCTTTGCATCGCGCCGCGTACACATAAAACTCTGTCTGCATTTGTGATCGGAGAAATGACAAACAAGTGCTACTCTGCACTGCTCAAAACTCGCGTTTTAATCATCATTGGCAACAACAGCACAGCGGCCTAGTCGTGCACTTATCCTGGATCTAGTGAGCTGAGGGGGCTGGACCCACTTTGTCCACAGTGAAATTGATGTATTTCCTCGCGACCACACGGATCAGCTCAGGCATGCGCGCGTATATCGCCCTCTTTTTGGAAGACCAAACAATTATTTTTCAACTTTCACAACGAATCACACGCGCTTCTTCAGTGGCATGAATGTACGAGCAACAAGGACAGAGAAAAAAGTTATGCCTTCTTTCTTTGTGTGAACATTTGGGCGGCGTTATGCAAATCTTCCCACATAGTGACGTAGGTATGTGGGGGCGTGTTAGAACGAGCCGGTTTAGGTAGGCGTGGTTGACTCTTACTTTTAT
Organism: Sinocyclocheilus anophthalmus; assembly: GCA_018155175.1. Classification (NCBI taxonomy): domain Eukaryota; kingdom Metazoa; phylum Chordata; class Actinopteri; order Cypriniformes; family Cyprinidae; genus Sinocyclocheilus; species Sinocyclocheilus anophthalmus. The sequence continues at coordinate 249,498 of JADLZN010003361.1, forward strand.
AAAGAATATCTCTTTGGTTTGAGACTTTAGTCTTTTGCAACTTTACAGATCTTCTTTATGTACCAAGAGGTTGTAACACTCCAAAGAGAAAGTAAAATTGAAATCGCATCATATGACCCAATTAAGATTTTTGCATGTGTTTATGGTTTCTTGTTGACGTGAAATATTTTGTTTTCCTCATGCAGACAGACAGACACACGAGCAGCAGGTACAAGTCTGACCTTTGACCTTTCACTTAGTTTGGTGACGTCTGAGTCCTTCTCATTCTCTCTCGGTTTTTCCTTCCTCTCAGGTCTGATTTGGTCTTGAATGACTGTATTCTCACGAGGGGATCAGAGTCCAGGGATTTTAAGAAGGTCAGCAGGGGTTTGTGGTTTGGTTGATTGTGTTGGCAGGAGGTGTGTGTGTGTGTGTGTGGGTGTGTGGTGTGTGTTTTATGTCTGTACCGTGTGGTGTTCAGTGTTCGAGGAGATGTCCAGGGGAGAACCGCTTCGGCATTCACAGTTATAAGACACAGCAGAGAACCAGATTTCACTGACCCGGGGTGGAGCTGGAAAGGCCACACAGGTTCCACACAACCCACCCTCTCTTCTCTCTCACACCACACTACACACACACACCACCCAGCACACACACACACACACTAGCACCGCATTCCCCATGCACACAGCACATACACACACACGCCCACACCTCTCACCCACGCACAGCACGACCCACACACGTTTTTGTCGACAGTTTCAGAAAACTTTACTTAAATATATACTTTCTTTTTTTCTTGTAGGAAAAGTATTACTTTTGATCAAGCATATAAAAGCATATCCTAACATCCATTTGTTTAATTTTTTAAGGCAGAAAAATCAAAGAAGTTCATAAATTTAAATTTTTAAAGGTATCTAATTTCTCAATGCTTACTTTAATATTTGATACTAAAATATTAAATATTAATGTAAGCATTGAAATTAAGAAAAACACAAAGGTGAATCAAAGGTAAATAAAACTGATAAAAATATAATGAAGTCGCTAGACATTCCAATGCTGGCGTTTATACATTTATATACTATGCCATATTTTATAATATTATATTATTATTATATCATATTAATACACTTAAGTTAAATACTTTAATAATTTAGTTGAAGCTATTATATTTCTAGAAAGAAAATGGTAAATAAATACACAAATAAATACCAATATTATATCTCAGGGTGATTATAATAACTACACTACCAAAATCATTAAAAAAAAACTTTTACATTTATCGTTACTATAAATAAAAGAAACTTCACTAAAATAAATATTGAACACACTTAAGCTTATTTTATTGTTTCTACAAATTATCTCATTTCATTTATTTTAATATGAAATTTACTAAAAAAAACAAGTAAAACTGAAATAAAAACTTTATAAAAAATGGCATACTACTTTTTAAACTATGTATGACAATTTTAGAAAAAACGCCCCTTTTTGGAAAATATTTTATATATAGTAATTCTAGACATACAGTAATATATATATTATATAAATAAGGCTATTCGATTGTGTGTGTATTTAGTTGTTTTGTTTACATTTTGATTTTTATATATATATATATATATATTATATATATCATATATATCTATATATGAATTAATAGAAGTCACACAGATATTTTTCATACTTGAATGACTGTACTGTAAAAACACTGATATTGATAAATTTTTCTTTCAATATCAATGTGATACCATATAACAGTATATTTGACTCCTGTGTTTGTGTTTTTAACAGAGGCAGGAGAGATTCACGGACTGCACGGCTCTGTTGGAAATGGAAAAGAAGGTGAGTTTACAGAACACAATTGTGCTGAACTAATGAAAAGCATTACTGTATACGTTATAGATGTTTTCAATCTAATGATGTCACTCCACATGCTCGTTTTCTCTGCGTTTCAGGAGAAAAAGATGTTAGAGAGGCGTGCCGCTGAGTTGGAAGAGGAGTTGAAGGTGAGAGCATGTGATCATGGAAAGCTTGTTCTGATTGGCTCTTTCACTCAGTTCTGGATGCTGATTGGCTGAGAGGCGACCGAAGCGTTTCTGTCCACTGAAATGTTGTGAATGCACATATTTATTCCTGAGAGCAGTTCAGCCAACATGAGTAAAACCAGTTTAACGAAGCATTTGTCTTACACACTAACCAGGCATGACAAATATGATTAATCACACTTCTGCCATGTTAATGTGAGTTTAGTCACCTGGTTTCTATTTCTTCAGTATATTAATCATCAGCTTCTGTGTTGTGGCTGTGAGTTTGTAGCACTGCACTGTATTTTTACTCTTATTGAGAACAGAAAAATAACTTGAAACTGGAAACTTGTCATGTCATACCTGGTTAGGAGTGGTAAATTCTGGCATCATTTACTCAACCTCATGTTGCTCCAAACCTGTATGACTTTGCTCTGTAGAATGTGAGCTTTGTAGGTTTGAAATCAATGAGAAAAGTAATTAACCAATTTTTTTTTTTTTGGATATCAGATGACATGCACACAAACTTGTTCAAATGAAAAGAAAACACCTTTTACAAACTATTTGATCAAAATTCACTAAAATCTTAAAAGTTTGAAACCGATCAAGCTGCCAAAATAAAATAAAATGTAAAGCAAAAATGACACATTAATATTAAGTTTATTAATTATTATTAATAATATTGATTTGATCACTTATTAATAATATCACTTGACATAAATTATACCACTTGGTCAGTGGTCATAAAGAAGAGAAATAATAAGAGAACAAAATGAGAAAATATATTGTTATATATATAATATTAAATATCACACTTGCAAAGTCATGTTGAAGCCACACAAAGTGTTTGAAAAAATTAAAATGACAAAAAACTAAAATTGTATTAATTATTATTGTTAATATTTTTGATCCATTTTTTAATATGTAATAGACATAACTAACAGTCCCTGGTCAGTGCCAATCAAACTAAAATGTCAAACACACTAAAGTTTTTTTTTTAAATGTATGTAACTATGGATTATTTTTGGTTGTTATAATAATAATCATAATAATAAAATAATACAAAGGGGGGGGGTGTATTAATAATACATCATTTACAGTCCTTGGGCAGTGGTCAAGTTAAATTAATTGTAAAACAAAAGTACTATATTAAGATCAATTTTGTGAATTGTAATTAATATTGATTTGATTGATTAATTACAATTAATAATTGATAGTGCTTGTCAGTGGCCAATCAAACTGAAATCGAAAACAAAACTAATATAATTTATGATATACATGAATCGTATGGACTACAGTTTTGGAGCTTGACAGCTCACAGTCTTCTGTATTCTTACATTATTTGGAAAACAGCTGCTTGAACATTTTTCAAAACATCGTCTTTTGTATTTCCTGTTTCCTTGGTTTGGAATGACATGGTGTCAGTATTTATACTTTACTGTGAACTGTCCCTTTAAATGCCTCCTCTGACAGCTGTTAAGAACTGGAGTGTGTCTGTCGCACAGGTTTTAGGGGATCTGAGAGCCGACAACCAGAGGCTGAAGGACGAGAACGGCGCGCTCATCAGAGTCATCAGCAAACTCTCCAAATGAAGACCGAGAGAGAGAAAGAGAAACCGTACCACCCCGACATCCTTCTCAAGAAACAAAGAAGGCAAGAGAGGAGGAGAGTGTCACTGTTTTATGACAGCTCACAGTTAGCCCTGATCTTTTACTTTCCTGTGCGTGTGGCGTGTTTGAATTTCATCCAATTTCATCAGCGGCGCTTCAGATTTCCCTATTTCCCTCTCTCTCTCTCNTCTCTCTCTCTCTCTCCTCTCCGCCTTGGTTCTCATCTCCATCTCTCTCGTCTGTATCGTTCTCCTCTCTCTCGCACATCTTAGTCCTCTCATTTTCCTCTCTCTCTTCTCTGCCCTCTGTCCTCTCTCTCACCCCTCTCGTCGTCTCCACATCGTTCGTCCAGGGGGGCGCCGCCGTCAGTATCTCCCTCCCCGCCTGTCTCCTCTCCTCACACACACCCACCTCACCTCCTCCTCTCTCGCACTCATATAGGGACGCATGCACCATGCACATTCCCATCAGCGTGAGCGCGCACACTCCACACACATTCCACGAGTCTCAGGCAGCTGACGTCTGCAGTATTTTTGCATCTTTGCACAAACACACACACACACAAAATTGAGAGGTTCAACCCTAAACTCCACTAAAGGTGGTCTGAACATGTCACTCCAATCCATCGACTCCAGAAACCAGCGCGACAATCATTGGTTGAAAACACCAAAAACACGCCAGTTGTGCCGTGTATCTTTTACGGCAAGCCATGAGGAAATGTCTATTTTTGTGGTTTTTACCTTTGTTTGAATCATCCGTGCTCTCTGCGTCTTCTGAAGCGAGGGCGACGGCTTTGTTTATTGTGTAAATGTACAAATATTATGCATTTGAACTCATAACGCTATAAACTGTAACTTAATATCGACTTCATTTTCTCCACGTGTTGTTTTTCTGATATATTGAATGAATGTGGGCACTTAATAAAATGTGTTTGTAGACTAGTGCTTGTTTTTTTGGGTTTTTTACATTTGATAGAAACGTTGGCTCTGCGAGGTTTATTGTTGTGTAAGACGGCAGTTTGTGTTTTATTTGAGGATTCATTGACATAACTGACAGTCCCTGGTCAGTGGCCAATCAAAACAATGTAAAAGAAAAATATGGTTCATTTAAATTTGACAAACAAAAAAAGAAAAACCAAAATAATATATTTAAAAAGTGCAATATAATACTAAAAACAATAAATAATAACATTAATATTAATAAGTATATTAACCATTAATTGCCTCCCCTGGCAGTGGTCAACAAAATCCAAATTTGTCAAACTACAAACCAAACAACAAAAAAAAATATATTATTTGATTATTCTTTTTTCAGCAAGATCTTTTTGAGCCAAGGTCGATGCACTAAAAACACAACCAATTTTCATATTCAAATTTTAGGCAAATCATATACATTTGAATTCAAACTGGTCGTCTAAAGAGCATTCATTGAGTTCAACATTTCTGTCAATAAACATGTTTGTATTTAACATTTCTGGACATCATAGAGTATGGTCATTTTTGACGTGTGGTGTAAATTTATAAGTTTACCATTTTGATTTAATCTATTCGTTCAATACTTGTGAGATCATATGTGCAAGTAAAGATTGATTTGAAGATTCATCATGGGCACATGCAAATATTTAATTCAAATGACCTAGTTATTGCTTTTAGACATCATACACACATTTATAACTTCATGTGTTATAATCAGTGCTGGGTAGTAACTGATTACATGTCATCTGGATTAGGTAATCAGACTCCAAAAATTACTTGCAAAGTACTTGTAATCAGACCACAGTTTTACTTTTTTATTATTGCATCCATTAACAAATCTAATAAGTTATTCAGAATTCATTGATTCTCTATAATTTTTTGTTTTCACTTTTAAAATTTTTCTTTCTAAAATTGCCTTTAAACATTCAGGTACTAGTCAGGTGACTATAATTTTTGCCCAACGTGGATTATGCACATTTGCATGTTCACAGTTCTCTGAAGTTGGTTAATGGTCACATACAAATTAAATATTCCAACTTTTATAATAAGCATTTTGTTATTTTACAATGATTTTTTATTTTTATTTTTTAACGTTTTTATGATTACTTATAGCTTACATTAATTCTGAATTCTTTTCATGAGGTGCAGTTTGGGAAACATTGACAATGTTTAATGTACTTTATGTTGTTAATAACAACAAATGGAATGTATTTTCATTCTCTTTGTATTTTTACTAGAGCTGTCAATCGATTAATCGTGATTAATCACATCCAAAAAGTTTTTGTTTACATAATATATATGTGTGTTCGGTGTATATTATTATGTATATGTAAATACACACACATGCATGTACAGTATATATTTAGAAAATATTGCCATGTATATATTTATATTCATATAATTTATATTGTATATAAATATATTTAATATACAAACGTAACATATTTTTCTTAAATATATGCATGCATGTGTGTGTATTTATATATACTTAATATATATACACAGTACACACTCATATATTGTGTAAACAAAAACTTTTTATTTTGGATGCGATTACTCGCGATTAATCGTTTGACAGCGCTGTGTTATTTTCATTGGACCAGATATCCTATTTCAATCAATGTGATGAATGAGTTGGGTCAAAAGTAATCTAAAAGTAGTACTATCTAAAATGTGTAATCTGTTACTAACTGCAATTTTTGTCATGTAATTTAGAATCAGTAACAGCTACCCAGCGCTGTTCATATTCATCCTTTCTGTCTACTTTTCATTTAAAATTCTTCGGCACAACTTCAGCAGTTTGGTGTGTAATATATGCACGCTTGAAAGTTGAATTTCTTGAGTTGATTCAGTATTTTTGGCCATCATGTTCAAACACTAGCAGTATTAAGTCATCAGGACTTCTCCCTAATGCTGTGTGCATGTCTACCAGATGTGCCTCTTCATCAGATAGCAGGGGAAAAAAAGAAGAACAGCTGGAATAATGGATTCAACATTCCCACAGAGAGAAGGACAGGAAGTTACAGTAAAACCAGACCGAGTGAGAGCGAACGGCAAAATGATTCGTTCAGTGGCTAGTTCTTCTCGACTGACACCTTGTTTAGAAGGTCAAGAGAACGATAAGAGGAGAAGAGAGAATCCTGAGGGCCAGAGAGCGTTAAAAAGACACTTCTGAATGGGATTCTGACACGTGCTGCACAGATCAGACATTTGCCTCTCGTTACCTTTGACGAACAACTACATGACCCTTGAGAATGAATGCCATCCTCTCATCTGTTTGTCTCATCTACATATACACTGACAACAAGGACAGCTCCTAATAAGGTACGCCGAGCCAGTGTTGCTGTAAATATCCCTGCGGCCTGAGAGAGAGAGAAAGAGAGAGAGAGAGGGAAATGGAGGGATGGAGAGGAAAAGTCTGGGGAAAACAGAGCGGATGGATTGTGGCCTTATAAGGGTAAAGCTGCTCTTTTCCCAGGGTCTGGATCCCAAACTCCGGCGCGCTGCCAAAGCGAAACGGAACATGGTTTGCCTCCATCTACAGCCAGAATAGCATCATGACCCGCAGTGTTGCCAGAGAAAGTTACTAAAGGAAGGTCCATTTGTTGCTAAATTGACCTTGGTGATGTATATTTGATGTACTTTTTTATACAGAAAACGAAAATTTTAATTGTAAAGAACAACATATTATACATTTGTTTATTTTGTTAGGAAAATTCCATATACATAAGAAGAAGTGGGCTCAATGTAGACCAAATTTTTCACATTTTATAAATGACTTTATGTGTAAATCTCTTGGAAGAAACCAAAAAAGCATTGAAAAACGTAATGCTCTGAAAGCATTGAAATTTGTGTCGCTTTCTTCTTCATTTTTTTTCTCTTTTCTGTTTTCTGTTTTTCCCTCTGGCAGCTAATGTTAATTTGATCATGTGAATATGTAATACTTGTTGTGCTTGTGGCATTGAATAAATAAAGCATTGAAAAATGATTTTGTGACGGCATTGCGCGGACATCAAACATCAAATCTCAGCAAAAATATATATTTAGATTAATTTAGATTTGTTTGTAAAATAATATAAATGCATAATATAATAAAATATAAATAACTGTATTTTTAAATACAACATTAAATTATTGAACACTTACACATTTTTGAATGATTACAATTTAAGTTTTTTAATAGCTAGTAAACTATTGTACTACCATTCTCAGCAGTTCTGCTTAAGCGTGTATTAGTAGTTAGTTGGTATCTCACACTCTAAAAAAGTCTGTAAAAATAGGGCACAATCTCCTTTGCTAATATGAAATAATTTTTCCGTATTGGTTTTTTTACCCCCTGCATTTTAAATTACCCGCTTGGTTTTCGGGTACAGGGTTACACTGGATACTGTCCCTGAAAATTACGATATCTTGTTCCATTTTTCTTACAGTGTCCTAATGGATCAACAACCGCGTACAAGCTACTGACAAAGTGTATAATGAAGTGAACAATTATTCATTTATTATTATTAATATTATTTAATTGAACATTGCAAATAGCAGCTAACTCAGTATCACGGATGTGTGTACGCTAGGCATCTTTGGTTTCCCTCAGTTTGTGTAATGGGGAATGGAAAATGTTGCCTTTTTTCCAGTCACTTATCAAATTGTTTTAAAAGTTGCAAAAAAATTGTAAATTGCTAAATTTGTGCTTTTAGAGAAAAGGTTGTTAGGGTAGTGTGAAAAGTTGCTAAATTTGGCAACAAAATGGCTAAATTGGCAACACTGCATGACCGAGAGTTGCACTTCCCGAAGGAAATTCCAGTGTTTCCAAGAAGTTTTGTGATCAGTCATGACTCATGACGACGGTTTCTAGGCCAACCTGGATGAACATTTACTTGAAGCAACTTTCACATTTTGTTCTACAACATAAATAATGATGAATATGAATTTTAAAATTGTTGTGTCACCAAGTTATAAACGCTCCTTGACCCTTAGAAAATAACCAAGCTTTTCTACAAAACCAAACACACAACCAAACAAACAAACAAACAAAGAACATTGTCTTGTAATTCAACCGTAACCACATATAACCATGGTATTTGTAGTAAAGCTGTGGTTATAAAAATGGTAATCAATACACCAAAAAAAAACATGGTTACTACACTTTTACTATAGGCTAATAACACTTTTGCTATATATTATATTTAAATTTTGTCATTTAGGAGATGCTTTTGTCCAAAGCGACTTACAAATTAGGACAACAGAAGCAATCAATTGTAGTATCAAAACAACTAAAAACAGATAAAACTAAAAGCTAAAACTTTATAAATACTACTTTTAAAAAAAAGAAATTAAATAAATGACAAATGCATACAACAACATTTCAAAACTAATCATTTAAATGAAAACAAAAAAATAAATCTAAAAACAATTCAAAATATTAAAGAACAAAATGTATAAGAGTATAATAATGATTCTAAAAAACACCAAAAAAACAACAACATATGTGTATGTACAACCACACACACATACACACACACCACATATATATACATATAATACAACCATGGTTACTTTTTCCATGATTCAGTTAGCTGTATTCCTTATGCAGAATTTTGTTATCAACTTACATTACAGAATGCATATCATTCAGAATACATGTTTGAGGAATTACTCGTTATATTAAAGACATAGCCTCATTTTTCTGACATAAGCAGTCACATGGAAGCCTATTGGTATCACACAAATTAAAATTTTTCTAAGTATTTTCTCACATTCGGACAAATTCTACGACAAATTTCCTAGCAATTCGGAAAAAAAAAATTTACCTTGTGAGATAACTTGCAATTGAATAAAAGAAAATAAATAAATAATAAAAGAAAATAAATAAATACATAATAAATAAAAATAAATAAATAAATAAAAAGGTAATTGCCGGACGTTTTATCTCACAATTCAACTTTGTTTCTAGCAATTTATATGATTTTATTTTTAAAATATTTATATTATATTTGTATTTATGTTTATAATTTATCTTTCACAATTCCGACTTTTATATTCTCAATTGCGTATTTATATATCTTCAAAACAAATCCTCTTTTTATATTAATAACGCAAGTCCTGAAATATAGAAATAGAAATAGGCGTTCTTTGAAATAATTCAATACACATCCTGATTGATCACAATCGATTTTGATTTATCCATCCTGAGAAAAGTTATCATTATCACGTCTCATCGCTGTCCTCAAACCATGTCGACTTTATATTTCAAAATAGGTGAATTCCTTTAGACGACCTACCTGACCAATTCAGAGACGGTGTGTTCGTTCCTGTTCGCCCCGCCCACTCCAGTCCCCTGACTGTACTCCGCCCCGTTTACTTCCGCTTTGGTGCATGAGCGCGAGAAGCATAGCATGAACTATTCCAGCATTCAACGGTACTCCAGTAAGTACGAACCGTTTATCATAACTGTTTAGGACATGTTTAACATCATTCGTGACTGCTAGTCCAGTGAGTAAACTCAAAACGTATAATATTCACGTGTTTAAATGACACCTACAGTAAAAGTGTAGTGTTGTAATAGTTTCATGACTATACGCACATTCATTTTTTGTATTATTCATGAGTGTCACATATTGTAGTGAATGAAATGAACATGAATAATGCTAATATTTTGACATAGTGAAGGAGTTTCTGTCTGTGATATATGTGTCACATCACAATGAAGAGGGTTCTTGCATCTATGTTACACATCGCTCTTTCCTAATGTTTTTCTTTCAGCAGAAGCAGACTTCCCAAAATTGACCTCTGGAACTGAAAAAGGGAGAAGAGCTGAAGAGAGAAAAGAGGAGGAAGAAGAGACAACCCTGTCGACCCGTACATCTTCACCTCTGACTCTCTACCGTCAGACCCTCGCTTCATGCCACCGCTGACCAACGGCCTGCTGGGATGGAGAGTGTTTGATACAATTATGCATATAGGCGGGGTTTATAGCGGTGAAGGCGGGACTTGTCACCGCGGCAACATTCCTTGTCCTCTGGCAGTTCAAATGAAGATGGCAGAAGTGGGACGACACACGTACAAGTTAGACATGCACACAGGTTAGAATGCATACACACAGTATAATACTGCATTTGAGCTTACAGTACAAGACTCTCTTTCTGTGCATCAGGTGTTTTCTCTCACTCCGTGGTCACACCTCGTTTTGAGGCCGCTCAGGTTTTGTACGCTCACCGGCAGCAGACGAACCTCCTGGTCATGGAGGTTCTCCTCAAACGCTCTGAAACCAGCACTGAACCAATCACTATTCAGCTCGAAAGTTCTTTCAAACCCCAAAGTGATGACATTGTTTTCCAGAGTGCACCAGACTACGAGGGTGGGAGGTACTTCTGTTTATATAATATTTGCATTCTGGAATATACAAGTGTTTATAGTGCCACGTAAATTTTGATGCCTTGATGCTGGCATGGCGTTAAAAAGTGAATGAATAAATAGTAGTGTATGCTTGCTTGTTTCCCAGAAGTGACCTTTTTTTCTCTTCAGGCATGTTTTTGGACAGACCGTCTCTTCAGAGGTTCCTGGAGGAATCCGTCCATTTGTGCACCTGATCTGGACGCCCATCACATCCACTCTTACCCTCCCATCCGACCAGAGCCAGTCCAGCTGGGTTTTCCTGGTTGCCGTTGCCGGTAGCGATGAGAGCGTCCAGTTGTGTTATGAAACTGGTTTGGGGCTTATTGATACTGGCGACTTGCGGCCCTCGCACCTGAGAAGCTGGGCGGAGCTTTGGAAGGGGAGCAGCATAGAGGTGGAGGGAGCAGAGAGCCTGAACCGAGCTCTGATTGGCTGCATGTTTTATCTCCTCAGTTCATTCCCGTCTTTAAGAGAGGAGGCAAACGCACCGGTCGAGTTTGGAGGCGTCAGTCCTGGGGGTTTGTCAAACGGGAGTAAAGAGGAGGATTACCATGGCCATGTGTTCTGGGATCAGGTGAGTTTAACACAATTCATCTGGTACAGCACTGGGGCATGATACTTTATGAAGTTATTCATAAACAGAGTAATTTATTATTGTCTATTCAATAATATTTATTTTTTATTATTATTTTGTTTATTATTTTTCAATATAATGTCAAAGATCAGAATATAAATATTTCAAGCATACTAAATATAACATTTAATACTTTTTAAATCATTGATTTTTCTTTTGTGAAACGATAAATGTTTTTTACTATATATATATATATTATATATCATAGAGATATATATATATATACTTTATATGGACTAAATTACCATTACAGGAATAAAATTATATGGATATATAGTCAATATAGAAGAATGTTACCTTACGAAGTTACTAACTTATAATAGTTTTATATATTAGTTACAGTTTTATAATTGGTATTTAATAAATATAGCCCAAAGATAATTCGTTCCTAAAAAATAAACAAAAAATCTTTAAAAAATAGTTATGTGTATGTGTGTGTTGTCTATATATAGAATTATTAGATATTATATAATTACATTTATCTTAAGATTAAATGTACTATTAAAAGTTTACTATAATTATATTGTTGTGCTTATTTATTCTATACTGAGATCGTATAAGCATTATATGACTTTTATATAATCAAGCACTCGATAAGTTATAATAACCTGTAATAATCAAAATGTAAATACTAATAATAAATAAAATAAATGTATTAAAAGGAATATTAAGTATTCAAATAGTACGCATAAGTATAAGAAATTTATATATATATATGATATTTATATTAATATAGATGAAAATAAATGTATTTGTTGTCAATTTTGATCAGTTGAAGACATTTTTGCTTAAAAATTTTTTGTATTGATACAACTTAGATTAAATAATCATGATAATATCTTCCAGCCCCCCCCCGTTTGAAAACCCTGTTAGATATTGTATTTAAGTATGTGTGGTGTCTCTTGGCTCGCCCCACAGGACACATGGAGTACCCGTGTTGCCCTCTTCTATCCCAGATGGCCAGGGCAGCACTGGAATACGTGCGGGAACAAGAAGGTGCTAGAGCAAACGACCAGCAGAGGGCTACAAGCTACAGTGAGGGAAGATTCTTGCTTATCTGCAGCTTTATATATTTATATTATTTACAGTTTTTCAGTTTCTCAGGGACTGAAGTTTGCATGGGAGAGTGCGGTGACGGGTCGTGACGTTTGTCCAGAGGACATTTACGCCGAGCAGGAGCTGCACATCAATGGAGACGTGGTTCTGGCTTTCCAGCAGTACTTTTATCTCACGCAGGTACAGATAATACACACTTAAACACTGTACACCTGGGCCAGAAATGCATCAGGACCTCATCTGTGTCTCATCCATCACACAGGACCTGGAGATGTTCAGAGAAGGACGGGGCAGTGAGGTGGTGTGGGGCGTCGCTGACTACTGGGTTTCACGGGTAACATGGGACCCTACTAACCAGCAGTACCATATCAACGGTAAACAGTGACATCAGGGCTAATCGGTCAACCTAAAACTATGACTAAGTGTGGTAATGGCATTAAAGGGATATCCTCCCAAAATGAACGTTTTGTCAGTAATCACTTGACCCCATGTCTTTCCAAACCCGTTAAAAAGATTCGTTCGTTTCGGAAACACAATTTAAGAGATTTGGAAAATGAAAATGGGAAAACTTGTGAGTCCCATTGAATGCAAGTAAATTACCACTGAAAGGTCAGAAAAGTATGAAAGAACATGTCCGAATTATCATTCTGCCCTCAGTGGATCAACCGTAAGGTATGAAGCAACGAGATACTTTTGGTACTTATTCAACAATGCGTCTTTTCTGTTGTCTCTCCACCTCACCGTAGCGCCATTTGGAGACCAATCCGCTGAACGCAGCCGCGATGCTCTTCTGTGTCAGCCCGCACAAAGGATACGATTTCTAGGTGTATTTAAGCTGTGATTTGAAAGCGAAAACAGCGATCTGTGCAGCGCAGTTAAGTAAAATAGAACTGTTTTGAATGGACACAGTATACATCATATTAGTTTGGAATGATTCTTAATGTTTTGGTGGCATTTCAGGGCTGGAAAAACAACAAATGAATGAAAACAAACTAAAGAAATTAAAGTGAAATGCTGCATTACAACACAGGTAAAATACTTGTTAGTGTCTTGTTTTGTGTGGTTAATGTACCAAGCTTTTGGATGAGGTTTTGTGTTTGTTTGTCCATTAGGTGTGTTCCTCATGATGAGTATTACTTCACTGTTGAAAACTCAGTGTTCACATGCTGGCGCCCAACGCAGGTGTGTGTTGTGTGTAATCACTCAAATTGCGGGTCATTGATTTGAACAAACCCAACACTAATAGTAAACGTCTCTGCATAAGTTTCCTGAACCATTAATGCTACATTACTTTTCCCAGTACAACCCTACGATTTTCACTGGTGCATGATAGAACAGCAAAACATCCCTCATTGCTATTGAGAGTATGGAGTATTTTTCAGAAATAGCGATAGATATAATTTTTCATTGTTTTCTGTTTAGTCTTCAGTTGCCGTGGAGTGTCCGGTTGTTGAGGGGCCACACGAATACTCACGCTTGGCAGGAGCGCTGATAAGATCAAAATCCCCTTGACCCCGGAACTGAAGTATCACAGGAGGTTGACGCTCCCAACGAGGGTTGAGACGCCTCATCAAGCTTCATGATCATGCTGCAGTAACACTCTGGTGCTCTCATTTGGGAGTACCTGGTGCGCTTCACGGTCAAAAGAACGTACACCTAAAATGAATAGGTAACAGTAAAATCAACGAAATATTTTTGTTCTATAAATTTTTTATTTTGTATGCGATAATTCAGTGTACTAATGAATAGTTATGCCGTAACATATGATCATTTTCTTCCACGTTGAAAATATAGTTTTTTATACTTTTCAATTAATGCAGTCTTTCATGTTAAAATAGTCAAGCCTTTAAAATTCATTAAGAAAAAGGCCTATAAATACTTATTTTTTATTAGTTGTGGGTTTTGATATATATTAGACATTCTCAAAGACAATTTTGTAAAGTTTTAGAAATTTTTTTTTTTTTTTTTTGAATGGTGATTTGAGCGCAGTTTTGAATGATTATCTACACCAGTCAAACATGAACACAGAGAAAGCATTGGTTTGAAACTATCTGAAGGGTATTTTGATGTCATTACACCGATCGGTTTCTGCACCCGCAAACCACAGCCCAAACTTAGATATTTTAGGGCAATATAGACATCATGAGCAGGACAAAGCCGGGGGAGGAAATGGCACGTTGGTAACCCCTTAGTTATGCAATACCAATTCATTGGTTATAATTGTGTATGTGTGTGAGTGGGTGTATCTGTTTTACACTCTTGATGTTTTAGAGGGTAACCCCTTCCTTGCTGTCCACTTTTTTACTGCATTGTAGTTTAATTATTGATTTTATTTTACATAGTTTCAGTGTTACAGTCACACCAGTTCATAACTGTGTGTGTGTGGTTTACGCGTGATGTGTGTGAGGGATGTTGTTGGTTTTGCACTCTTGATGTTTTAGAATGTGCACTTTTTCTGCATTGTGGCACATTTGTAGATGGTACACACAAAATTCTTGAATTGTCGTGTTTTTGTCGAATTTGCAATTCATCCTATGGCCGGTCTTTTTTTTGTTAGACAAAGACCACAAATCCGTTTTGACATTTTTTTACAACCATTACATGCTCGACTCATGCCCCTCAATTGTTTGTGTTTTCACATTACCAATTCGCATAAAAAGTCACCCCAAGTTTCGTACCATTCCGATGAAGCTGTGATTTAAAAAAATTCAAAACAGAAAATTTTTCAGTCAAAAGTGACCGAAGAGCACCAGAGGGGTAATCATTATATATTCCGTGATATTCACCTTTCTAAACCAAGTCAATGGATGTTTTGAGTTGGTTTTTGGTTAAATGCCTGAAAATAAGGTCTGTGGTAAACGCAAACTAAAGATATTTCACTTTTATTCTATACCTAGATACATCAGTAATATGCCACTCAGGATTTTTTTTAGGCTTTTACATGTCTGGAAAAAGGCAGTTGCTAAACTAAAGCAACTAAATGAGACTACAGAGGTTGACTGGGACAAAAAACAGCAACAAAATGAATTATTTTATATCCTACGCTTAGATTTTTACTTCTGGCGATTGTATTTAAGCTTCAAAATTCTAAATGAGTTTGTAGTGTTGCATTATATATTCCACAGGAAGTGGAGTCAAGCAGGCAGACGTAGTGTTGCTCGGATATCCGCTGGCCATGTCCATGACCCCAGAGGTCAGACGTAACGATCTGGAAGCATATGAGGCCGTCACTGATCCGCTCGGACCGGCCATGACATGGGTAAGTCACACACTATGCCTCAACCATCATGCGGGTTGGGTTTTTTGGATTTTTCACACTATATTTTCTTGTAAAATGTTTAGTAAGTGTAAATAAGTCTATATGTGTGTCTGTTTGTAGGGCATGTTTGCTTTGGGTTGGCTTGAACTTGGAGATGCTGAAAGAGCGCAAAAGCTTCTGCAGAAATGCTTCAGAAATATCCAGAAACCATTTCAGGTACGTTTTTGCAGTATACAATATGTTTGCTGTGCAAAAAAGTAGTGTAGAAACAATTTTGCTACTAGTAAATGTAACCAATAATTAAAAAGAAGAAAACTGCACGAACAAGGATAAATAAACATTTACAATTTTGAACGTAGAAAACATAATGTAAATCGTTTTTCTTGTAAAACATATTACAATAATTTTTGTTTTTATTTAATGTTTTTTTTTTTTTAATTGAATCAAAAAAATAATACAAGCAAGAGCACACTGTACGGAATACCGTAAATCTCACAAGGCAATGCAGAAGGCCCTTCGATTTCAGTGGGTTAAATAAACGCGAAAAAAAATTATATAAAATTATTTTTACATTTAAAAAAATTCTAAAAAGACAGAAATTTAAAATGTAAAAAAAAACATTTGGAAGCTGTTCGGCCACAGGATAAAAAAGTCCTCATAATTCACCCTTTTGTTCTTGCAATTTATATGTTATATCTCACAAGCTCTGTCATTTTTCCTCGTCATTTTAAATTGTGAGATATAAACTTGCAATTGCTAGAAAAGTCAGAATTACGAGAAATAAAGTTTGCTGAGAAACGTTGGATATGTAAACTAAGAATCATGAGTTTTATATTCACATTTTGCTTTTATTCTTGAGTATGCAAGTTTATATCTTGCAATTCTGAGTTTATTTCTCGAAATAGTATCTGAATTGTGAGATAAAAGGTCGCAATTACATTTTTATTGTTTTATAGTAATTTTATTGTCTAGAAAAAGGCTTCCATATTCAACAACTAGAAAATATATAAATTCTGCACACTACTTGATTCAATTTACATTTAATCGAAACTGAAAGCTGCATAATAACTACCGTATATGGAACATAATTAATATGCAACATAATTAAGTTGTGACAACAATAAAACATACATATTGCGCATATGTTACCCTGGACCACAAAACCGGTCATAAATTGAGATTTATACATATCATCAGAGTGCAAAAAATCGAAACATTGAGAAAATCAGCTTTAAAGTTGTCCAAATGAAGTTCTTAGCAATGCATATTGCTAATCAAAAAAGTAATATGCATTGCAAAAAGTTTTGATGTATTTACAGTAGGAAATTTACAAAATATCTTTATGGAACACGATCTTTATTTAATATCCTAATGATTTTTGCATAAAATAATAATTGATAATTTTGACCCATACAATGTATTTTTTGCTATTGCTACAAATAGACTGCTGCTTATGACTGATTTTGTGCTCTAGGGTCACATATGTCAATATTTAAAGCAGGATACCGTACACATTACACAATATATGAATACCCTAGTATTTAATGTCAAATATCGCTATTATCTGTATTTTCCTGTTCTGTGTGTAGGTGTGGAGTGAGTCGGCTGATGGCTCTGGATGTGTGAACTTCCTCACCGGTATGGGCGGCTTTCTGCAGGCAGTGCTGTTTGGCTACACTGGCTTCAGGTGACAAAATCACTGCCGTCTTGAAGAGTCAGTCGCTTGATCGCATCCAGACGTCATTGTGTGTCTCGTTCCTGTCCTGCATTGTTCAGGGTGCAGAAGGAGCATCTTGCCTTCGCTCCGTTGCTACCACAGGAAGTTGATGCGCTCCGTGTGAAAGGTGTGAGTTACCTTGGCAACGAGATGGACTGGTTGATAAAGAGTGTGGAAGTGAGCGTTTCAGTGAGGAAGCCTGCCGAGGAGGAGTCTGGGAGTCAGGAGCCTTCCGCTCTTCAAGTTGTCTTGGAGACTGGAACTACAATCCCACTTATTCCAGGTAATAAATTACGAACAGTAGTAATCCAACAATGACTGATATTAATTAGTGGTGTTTGCTGTGGCAGTTTTATTTCTCTAGAATAAATTAATTGTTGTCCACAGGACAGTCAGTGACATTTCCGCCGCAGCCTGGTCAGATCCGTAAAGTGAATTCTGGTTCTTACTGCTGGCCTGTCTGATGATCCACGTTTCTACTTCATACCTTTTATATTTCAGTATACTACATTTGACTGTAATAATGTACTCTAATAATGCATTATTATTATTACATGAACATGAATCACAGATACTCGAAAAATATTGACAATAAAAAGTTAAAAAAAAAAAGGATTGTAGTATTTGTATTATTATTTTGATTTTTTTTTGAACAAGGACACATCAATGTGTTTGCTTTGTATGCCAAAAAAAAAAAGAAACATCCACAATTAATCATTTGTATTCATTGTTCATTTTAAGTAATTAAAAATATATATATTAATATCGATAAGCTTAATTGTTAAACATATATTGGAAAAAATGTGAACATCAAGGACATACATTGTAAATTCTTTGTAGTTATCTTCTGACTGCATTTTTAAAGGTATTTTATTTTCGCTTTTTCACCATTTTTATCCTTTTGGATTGGTTTTAATAGAAGAAGCTTTTTATTGGCTAAAACCTTCCAAAAAGGTCAGACATGCCATACACGAATTTGATCATTTAAATGTCTGTTTTCCACTTGTGAATAATCTACCTCACTGTAGAATGATGGACTTCAAATTGTTTGGAAATGGCCATATATTAATTATATAGATATAGATATATATCTATATCTAATATATAATATATATAAGATAGAAATAGAAACTATGTACTATATAAACTATGTAAGCTCAATTTTGAAATTCGGGGTTCTATATATTCACAAAATATACAGGTGCATCTCAATAAATTAGAATGTCGTGGAAAAGTTCAATTATTTCAGTAATTCAACTCAAATTGTGAAACTCGGTTATTAAATAAATTCAATTGAACAGACTGAAGTAGTTTAAGTCTTTGGTTTTTAATTGTGATGATTTTGGCTCAAAAACCCACCAATTCACTATCTCAAAAAAAAGAATACTTCATAAGACCAATAAAAAAAACATTTTGTGAATTGTTGGCCTTCTGGAAAGTATGTTAATTTAATGTACATGTACTCAATACTTGGTTGGGCGTCCTTTTGCAAGAATTACTGCATCAGTGCGGCGTGGCATGGAAACAGTCAGCCTGTGGCACTGCTCAGGCGTAATGGAAGCCCAGGTTGCTTTTATAGCGGCCTTCAGGTCATCTGCATTGTTGGGACTGGTGTCTCTCATCTTCCTCTTGACAAATACCCCATAGATTCTCTATGGGGTTAAGGTCAGGCGAGTTTGCAGGCCAATCAAACACAGTAAAACCATGGTTATTGAACCAGCTTTTGGCAGTGTGGGCAGGTGCCAAGTCCTGCTGGAAATGAAATCAGCATCTCCATAAAGCTTGTCAAGAGAAGGAAGCATGAAGTGCTCTAAAAAATTTCCTGGTAGATGGCTGCGTTGACTGTGGACTTCAGAAAACACAGTGGACCAACACCAGCAGATGACATGGCAGCCCAAATCACCACTGACTGTGGAAACTTCACACTGGACTTCAAGCAACATGGTTTATGTGCCTCTCCACTCTTCCTCCAGACACTGGGACCTTAATTTCCAAATTAAATGCAAAATTTACTTTCATCTGAAAAGAGGAATATGGTCCACTGTGTTTTCTGAAGTCCACAGTCAACGCAGCCATCTACCAGGACATTTAGAGCACTTCATGCTTCCTTCTGATGACAAGCTTTATGGAGATGCTGATTTCATTTTCCAGCAGGACTTGGCACCTGCCTACACTGCCAAAAGCACTAAAAGTTGGTTAAATGACCATGGTGTTGGTGTGCTTGACTGGCCAGCAAACGCACCAGACCTGAACCCCATAGACAATCTACGGGGTATTGTCAAGAGGAAAATAAGAACGAGCCAACAAAAATGCAGATGAGTGAAGCCGCTACAAGAAAACCTGGGATTACATACCACCTAAGCAGTGCAACAGGCACTGTCCTCCATGCCACGCCGCATTGAGGGAAGTAATAAAGCAAAAGGAGGCCCAAAAAAGTATTGACGACATTGTACAGTATAATGAAATACTTTCCAGAAGGCCAACCCCAATTATTGTTCTACTTTTTTGCGTCTATGAAGGCATGTTAATGTGGGGAGCTGTGACTTGCGGGGTTTGTGAAAGCGGGAGCAAAAATTATCACATTTAAAAGAACCAAAGACTTAAACTACTCAGTCTGTGTGCATTGAATTTATTTAAAAAACGAATTTCACAATTTGAGTTGAATTACTAAAAATAAATGAACTTTTCCACAACATTAATTTATTGAGATGCACCTGTGGGGTGGATATAGATAGAGAATATACATACATATATACATACATAGTGCAAATAATTGACAGAGTTTTAAGGTGTTCATTTCAGCTGCTTTAAGGATTTAAATAAAAATTTCAAATAATTGTTAAATGCTATAAACCTTGCAACAACTTTAAGAAATCTACATTCGCGTACAAATCACGCCTGATGTCGAGCGTAGTTTCGTGCTACGTCGTGTTCTTTCGGTAATTTCCGTTTTGATTCGGTAATTTCCGCTTGCTCTCCTTCCTGTGTTGATCTCCCGTCCCCAGTAAAAGGAGGCCATTATCCTGCAACCATTTTCTTTGCTTTCATAACCGAAGCAAAAAAAAAAACGTTTTAATAAATTCATTATTTATTCGTGCAAGTTGACTAAGCGCTCGCTGGACACCTGCAGCTTTACAAATCGCGCGGCTCGCCTCGTCAATCCTTCGGAAAATTTCGGCTGCTTTCGGGCGCCGCTGTTGTGAAATGGACGCGACTGAACCGGCGGCGAAAGCGCTGCAGCTGGGCGACGCGTCTGCGGGAGAGGCGGTAGGTTCGGATACCGAGTCGGAGGCCGAAGTCGCCACGATGACTGTGATGGGAGAAGCGGCAAACATCGACATCACCGAATCCCTACCGAACCCCGACGACGCCGAAACCGCGTTTGCGGGTCAGTGTGCGCATGCGCATCAGCTGATTTTGTGTTTATAACGAATCATTGATTATTGATAACAATGAAAATCTGTTTCAGTGTACATCATACTGTCTTTTGACCCACTTAATTATCTTTTTAGACTGATTAGTATAAGGCTTATTTAACCAGCGTTAATATTAGTATACTCTTTTGTTTGTTTGGGAGAAACGCAAACTATTCTCCTCACATCAGACTCTTTAATAATCATTTTATTCGCATTACATTGATCAAAAGTGACGTTTATAATGTTACAAAAATGTTTACAACATCGAAAGATGTTTTTAAAATGAGTGGCAATAAAAAAGATAATAATTGAGCTCCAAATAAGTATATTAGAATGATTTCTAAAGGATCATATCTAGAGTAGATGTATGATGTGTATGTATGGTTTGTTAGGACAGGACAATATTTGGCTTGAGATACAACTATTTGAAAATCTGGAATCTGAGCGTGCAAAAAAAATCGAAATATGGAGAAAATCGTGTTTAAAGTTGTCCAAATGAAGTTCTTATCAATGCATATTACTAATTAAAAATTAAGTTTTGATATATTTACGGTAGGAAAAAATATATACCACATTTGATGTATGTGGGGGTCCGATATGTCATGTGCACAAACACTAAGAACATTGTCTTATTCCCAAAGTCATAACGTGTGTTTTTGCAGAGGGACAGCCTAACTTGTGGGGAAGTCCAGAGTTAAGCTGACACTGTCTCCACCTCCCACAGTGACACAGCAGCGTCCATTCCACGAACCACGTGCCCTCGTAAGGATAAAACACTTCAGCCTCGAACCCATGGATGATTAATGGGAAAAGTCTTGAAATGACGTGAGGCACAATACAGTTTCTTTGTAAAATACAAGGATGGAAGGAAAGAGGAAAGAAAACAAAATTAATCACACTATTACAAAAACAAAATACTGGCAGTACAGTCACCGTGATGGAAACCAGATTGTGGTACTGTATGAGTACTATATTTTTTATCATGATTAAACCATCTTGCATGTCCAAAAAAAGTTTTTTTGGATGATTTTTTTTATGTATTATAATCAATGTAAAAAAAATATATACAACTTTGAAAGTATTTAATAATTTTAAATACTTTATTGTAATGTTTATCATTTGACAAGCACACATAAAAACGATTGCATTTTAATTTTTGTAGTTTCGATCTGGTGTATTATTTTTTGTTTAATTGCTGCTTTTCACCATTGGAAGCGTTTTGCATTATTAAATAAACCAAAACCGTGGCGGTATGGTAATATATTATATATCATGATAAAAAACATTTACAGTCCAAAACAGGTATTTAGTTCTGGAGATTACTATTAAGTTTTATGAGTAGGTTAAAGTATTATTTATTCGTTGTATTAATTCATTTTTTAAGTTAAAGTATTTTTGTGTGTTTGCCATTTGATTAGTTTATTTTTTGAATATAATTTGATATAATACTATATAATAATATTATTCTATATTTATATTGGTTTTTGGAGAGAAATATTATAAATTGATTATAGGGATCTTATGCAAATATCATTTTTAAAAATAGTTTATTCATTTTATTTCAGTATAAGTTTAGTAATCAGTTAAACTAAATGAAAACGAGAAAGGATTTTTGGCAACTAGCTGAAATGAAATACAAATTTCTTATAGTTTATTTAATGTCAAGTAGGGTTTCTTTTATTTCAAGTAAAAACTAAAATTGTTTTAGGTTTAGTTTTAGTCCATAATAATCATGATACTACCATAGTACATTTATTTATGGTTAGTGTGAAGTAAATGTAAGGACAGCTATGCTTTGAATCAAAATAACAATATCATATTTAATATTTCTTAACTGATTGATGTAGACTGGCAGAACCACGCTTCAGATCGGAGACAGTCTGAGTACCCAGAAGGCCACACTGATCGTGGTGCACACGGATGGGAGCATCGTAGACGCCACAGCGCTGAAGGGCACCGCGACACCTGGTAAATCTGATTTATTTTGTCTTAAATGAACTGCAGTATTCTATACGTGTCTGTTCTTCCCTCTCAGGCCCTCAAACCCCGGGCACCCCTCTGACGTCTGGACGCGATAAGGATGTCTCTAAGTACAACTGGGATCCGTCGGTTTATGAGAACGAGCTTCCGGTCCGTTGCAGGAACACCAGCGGGATTCTGTACAAAAACAGACTGGGCTCAGGTACACAGCCATCACAAGAGGGCGGCACTCGACCGACTGATGAAACTAATTCAGCTGTGTTTGAAAACCTCTCAGGAAGTGTGCAGGAGATCAAACACATGATCATCTGTGGGTTAAGAAGCTATCAGGACAGTACTTACAGTAACAAAGGCTGCATCCTAATTTGTATGCTTATATTACACAGTAGTATGTTCATTGCACGATTTGGGGGGAAAATGTAATTGCGATTATTTCTGGGGGGAAAAAAAAAAAGGTGATTAAACACACAAAAAACTTTTGGTTTGCTGTGATTGTTTGTAGGGCTGCACAATTTGGTCAAGATTTTGTGGATTGATATATGAATTTGGCTATAAAATAATAATATACTTTATTATTATTATAATTATAGTATAGTTATGTTGTTATATATATATATATATATATAATATATATATATATTATATATATATATTATATATATATATTATATATATATATTATATATATATTTATTTATTTTATTAAGTAGTAGTATTACGGTATTGTTTCTAAATAAATCTAAAAATGACCAACTAAAAAACCGATGTATTGCTATTGGAATATGTTCACTTGAAAATAAAAAGAGATATTTTTTATTAATAAATAAATTATATTTCAAATTAAGAACAACTAAAATTACAATTTGTTTTTTTTTTACTACTGTGATGGCTGTCTGAATTTTTGAACATTTAAATGTATTATTAATTTATAAATTATTGTTATTTATTTAGCAGTGAAATATCACAATAGTAAAAAAAAAAGCTGCAGGGAAAGTTCTCACAAAAAGCGTTTAAATGAATCAAACACACAAGAATGCTTTTAAGGTCATTAATCAATGAGGAGAATGATTTCATTAAAGTACGAAATAATACACAAAAATAAGGTAACACTTTATAATAAGATTCCATTTGTTAACATTAGTTAACTACATTAGTTACAAGAGCTCCAGTTAGTAAAAACATTTTATTAATCTCAGGTATTGTTCATTTCAAACCTGAATAATACATTTTGTATGCTAATGTATTTTAAAAAGTTGATCTGTCGAAAGATTGAATTGACTGATGCGATCTAACAAAAAGTGTGTTAGTAACTGAAATAACTTTTGAAATCCCCGGAAAAAATCGTCATACTATTGGGGCTGCTTGGCATACTGGTTTCTAGGTAGAATGATTTAAGACATACTCGTGGTATTTAGGATGCATAATATAGGATGGGGCACAGCCAGTGACTGATTAACGTTGTACCTCAGGGGGCAAAGGGCGCGGAGCAAACACAACAATTAACTGGTACCCCCGAATGGTTTGGGGTATGTCAGGGAGAGAGAGCAGCAAGACGGAAGCGAAGCATCCCTATGTGGGTCCGGACCTATGGCAGTGTCTCTTTCAGGTCAGAACGGCCCTTCGGGAGGCCACACACACACACCACACACACACACACACACAACACACACACACAATCGCAACAGATATGCACAGATATACACAGCTCACAGTAGGAACCCTTCCCAAAAAAAAAAATCCCCAGAGACTCATTTAGCAGAACAACCCAGACCTGTTGCCGTGTGTGTGAGTGTGTGTGTGTGTGTGTGTCGTGTGTGGTGTGCGGTGAGAGAGAGAGAGAGAGAGGAGTGTGGTGTGTGTGGGGGTGGTGAGATCACACGAGATCTCATTAGCAGAACAGCCCAGACCTGTGCGTGTTTGACGAAGTGTGTGTGTGTGTTGTGTGTGTGCGTGAGTGAGTGAGTGAGAGAGAGAGAGAGAGTGTGTGTGGTGTGTGTGAGAGAATCCCCAGAGACTCAGTTAGCAGAAAGCCCAGACCTGTTGCCTGTGTTTGACTGAAGTGTGTGAGTGTGTGGGTGGTGTGTGTGTGTGTGAGTGTGAGAGAAAGAGAGAGAGAGAGAGAGAGCGTGTGTGTGGGTGTGTGGGTTGTGTGTGTGAGAATCCAAGCGACTATTTAGCAGCAGAAAAGCCCAGACCTTTGCGTGTGTGGTTGTGGGTGGTGGTGTGTGTTGTGTGTGTGTGTGTGAGAGAGAGGAGAGAGAGTGTGTGTGTGTGTGTGAGAATCCCCAGAGACTCATTTAGCAGAACAGCCCAGAATGTGCGTGTTGATCCTGAGTGTGTGTGTGTGTGTGTGAGGGTTTTGCAGGAGCGTATTCTGAACCATCATGCAGGTCCTGTACGGTGTCGGCCTGCTTGTGTGATCTGTCAACAGTGAGTGACACGGTGACTCAATCTCATTATTATAATCATAATTATACAATACATTATATATATTACACAAACTCGGAGTAAAGATGAAAAATTATTTTTAAGAAAATGACAACTGAAATAAAATAATAAATACAAATGAAACAAGAATGTAAATTAACAAATACTATACTAATATACTAAATAAAGTAATAAATAAATAGAAAAAGGATGGTCGTGTCTAAATAGTAAGGGCCAGATTTACGAAACAAGGCAAATTAGCATTAGAGCGCAATTCCAAAACAGCGCCGATGGGAGGGGAATGGAAAGTCTGCTGGTGATTTTACTGATGGGGGGGGCAAGTGCAAATTAATACAGATGCAACATCTCATTTACATATTGACCAATGCAATATACCAAACGCAGCATAAATTAGCGTACTCGCAAAAAAGCAGAGCCGATGCTCATCAGGTGCGGGTGATCTTCTCATGACACAGGTGCAAAATAGTTTAAGACATGCTTTTTTTGAGCGTTAAATAATGACGAAAATATCAGCAATTTGACGATAGTAAATCACATTGCGTGATTCATTTTAATACTCTCCTCCCATAAATTTTGCGTCTGAAAGGGATACTCCTACAAATGCATATTCAATAAGGTGAGTTACAAAAATAACTCTATCTGTGCCTTTTCAGCGAATTTTCAATTCGTCACTGTGCGTCTTTAGTAAATCCTGAAAGTACTATTTTAATGCCAAAAGACGGTTTGCGCTGGCACAAGCTATTAGTAAATCTGGCCCTTAAACCATGTTGAGAGAAAAAATTGTGAATATGTAAATGCTATAGTATAGTAATTATTATATATAGATAATTTACTGTTCTCAAAAAGTAATATTAAAATAAATAAATAAATATGATATATACAGATCCAAAATATGATTTAACAACATGTGTTCTTAAATCAATATTAAGCTGCACATGCAAATAAAAAATCTGGAATAAAATATGTATTTTGAAATAAAATGAAAAAAGATGGCATGTTTAGACTGTAAAATCTTGAGTGAAATATATATTATATATTAATAGCTTTAAATATCATGATATAATACTTAAATTGTTATATAAGGATTATTATTATTATTATGACTACAAAATAAGTATAAAGTCTTAAGGTAACTATTAAAACAGAAAAAAATATTTTAAAAAGCAAATATTTTAAATAAATAAAAAAGGAGTAAATAAAAAAAATGTATATGAATAAAATTAAAACAAAAATGTAGGTTGTGTCTAAACAGTGAGTAAAATCAGTATAAGATATATGAAGTTTATATGATTAATATATAAAATTGTTATAGAAAATTCTGATAAAAACAGTTAACAAGAATATCATATAGCTTTATAATATAAATAAATATTAATATCTGCAAAACATAATGAAATTGAAGGTGTTGCATGGGACTTGGCATCTGTGCGTCTTTTTTTGGACAATTTAACTGGAAAAAGTCGTGCATTATTTATTTATATGTGACATGGACCACAAAATCAGTCATACGGGTTCATTTAATAATTTACAAAAAAGGAAATAAATAAGCTTTCCATTTATGTATGGTTTGTTAGGATAGTTTAATATTTGACTGAGATACAACTATTTGAAAATCTGGAATCTGAGCGTGCAAAAAAAAAATCAAAATATTGAGAAAAAACCCTTTAAAGTTGTCCAAATGAAGTTCGTAGCAAAGCATATTACTAATCAAAAATTAAGTTTTGATATATTTACGGTAGGAAATTTACAGAATATCTTCATAGAACATAATCCTTATTTAATATTCTAATATTTTTTGCCATAAAAGAAAAATCTATAATTTTGACCCATACTATGTATTTTTGGCTATTGCTGCAAATATACCCCAGCGACTTAAACACTGCTTTTGTGCTCCAGGCTCACATGTAACAAAAACTTTCTTTGCGTTTCTTCTCCAGTGTCACGAAGGACGGATCTGTAGGAGGTGAGAACATCTCCATGGTAATTAGTAATGTCTGAAGTCTCAGTCGTGATGTCATATTGCTCTAGAGACTATTTCTGGATTCTGGTGCCCTACAGACGGGCCCCGTCAGACTGTTCGTCCCTTATAAAAGAAGGAAGAAGGACAACGAGCGGGCAGCTTCTCCTGAGAAGAAGGAAGTTCAGTCTCCAAAGAACATCACTCTGGGTCCTGGAGCAACATGTAAGATCCTTAATGTTCCCCTGTTCTTCTGTATTAACATCCAGTCAAACACTGTCAGTCGAGACTGATTACCTGGTAATAACATCCATCTAAACCATGTCTCCTGTGACCAGATTCTGATGTAGTTGAGAAAAAAATCCATTTGCAGCTAAATGAAAAGATATGGACTGAATTTTCTGAATTACACCTCACCATGCGTATTTAGAATACTTTTTTTTTTTTTTTTAAATGTTTGTGTCGGCCAGCAATACAACATCACAAGTGGCATGCCATGATGTAATATATATATGTTATATAACATATATTCTCTCTCTCTCTCTCTCTCTCTCTCTCTCATATCTCTCTCTTCTCCTCTCTCTCTCTCTCTCTCTCTCTCGCTTATTATAATATAAATATATTAATATATAATTATCTTATAAAATATACATAAACTAAGAAAATCAATACATTCTTAAAAAATATAAATATAAATAATTATAAAATAAATAAATAAATCCAAAGTAGAATTCGTTGTTTTGCTCGACTAAAAATAAAACACAAAAATAATACTCAATAATATATTAATCCAAAATGAATGAATTATACAAATAATAATAAAACAAAATAACTACATTAACACAAATAAAAACACAAAATGCATCATTTTCTGCCTGTCTGGATGAACTATATTTTTTATAATTACATTAAGAATTGATTGCAGTTAGGTGGCAGATAATTCATGTTTGTTGTTTTTATTATTGTCTTATAGTTATTATTAGTTTTTTTAAAATAATATTTTGTGCTTGTTATTTATTGAATCACGCAAAGATTATAGTATGTTAAAAAAAGTATGCAAAGGAATAAAATATCAATAAAAAATATATTATGAAATCAATATTTATATGTTTATGTTGCATCTAAATAGTAAACCCTTGAAGTGAAATTAAAATCTAAATATACAACTGTGATTTTCTAAATGTTTGTACAAGTATATATAATAATTATTATTCGTATCCGAAGATATCATATTTAGTTTGGTTTGTGAGCGATATCGTACTGTCTGAAGTCTCTCATAACGATCAGAAAGAAGTAGTAAATCTCTTCAGGGCCACCGAAACGGCTCCCCGAATGTCTGTCTGTCTCAGTTTACATTGATCCTCACGGGACAGATCACAACATTAGGAGGCCTTTGACCGAACGGCGACCGGAGAGACGGCGGCCATCATCTCCGACAGCCCAGCGCCTGCTGACGTCTTCACCAACACAACCGGTGAGTGGTGCCTTCACAAACACTACAGCCAAAGGAAAAAAGGTTTGTTTAATAACACAACCACTACTTGCCAAATACTATTTGAAGTAATGTGATGGGGAGTTTTGTGCCACAGTATGTCTTTCCGTTTGAGTATGTATATTCACTACATTTGCCAAAATGTGCAGTATAGAACAGAGCACACTGCGAGGAATACTGTATCCCACAATGCAATGCACTTGGGTTGACCTTCCATTTCCAGTAAGGCGAACGTTTTTTATTATTTGTTCAAATTGGCAAATTGAGGCATTATTACTTATAAACATGCAAGTAAGTGTGTGATAACTGGATGCCCCTTGTATACTGGATGAGTAAAAACAGCCAATCGGATTAAAGCTCTTGCGTTTCTTTGTGTGCAATTTGCATCAGAGGGTCATTGACTGGTCCGTCGGCGGTCTGTGATCGTGCCATCTGAGGTTGAGACTCTCTCCCCCTCTGAAGCCCAGAATTGGCCTCTCTCTGGCTCGTTTTTGGCTGGAAACAAAAAGAGCTGTTATTTTTAGGCCCCTTTGTGCGAGACGGAGGCCGTTTGGAGCTCAGCGTGAGACTCTGATAATGAGTTGTTGTACCCTGTCCAGTTGGGGTGACTTCTGTTAAATGGCACATTTGTAGGACAGAGGGTACGTCGGGTTTATCCTCATATGGGTCACGTTTGGACCGTTCGAACCCATCCTGTGAGCAAATGTCGGGATGTTTGAATGTGTTACTTTATAACACCTCTAAACCAATGATTCATTCTTTATTTCATCTGTGTTCCTAGAAATTATGAATTAATTAAGCACTGCTGAAGGTAATGCATTAACCTTTGAGATTAATTCAACGCGTTTGATGCTGTTAAATTCACCTCATTGTGTTTTGGCACATCTAGCTAATTTGACATCAAGACAGTTTCATTCTGTGCAGTGTCACTTTTAAATCCTTAACAGAAATAAAAACTTCTAAACGTCTAAAAACATGAACTCATACACGTTCTATGGCTTCCTGGCTTTATTGTTAATGATTTATCAGCATGTTATTTCAAAAGAAAAAAATTCAGTTAAATTCTATTAAATGATTCAATGAAAAATTCGCCTCTTAATTAAAACAATTTACCTTTCCTGCTGATGTCATCAAGACCACTTACGTTTCACAATCAGATCAATTCCTGACGTATGAAGTCATGTGATACTTTTTTTTTTAATGAATATTTTATTTTAGCTCACCAATGGATCATTTGCAGTGAATGGGTGCCGTCAGAATGAGAGTCCAAACAGCTGATAAAAACATCCCAATAATCCTCAAGTAATCCACACCACTCCAGTCCATCAGTTAATGTCTTGTGAAGAGAAAATCTGCATGTTTGTGAAAAACCAGTCTATCATTAATGCGTTTTAACATCAAACTGTTGCTTCCGATTAAAATACTATTCATATATTCTATAATATTGCTTCCTCCAGTGAAAAAGTCGTCTCGTCTGATTTAGGAGATAAATATGCACAAATCAAACACCATTTACAAGCGAAAACAGTCCAGAACAGTTCTTAACAAATATGTGGGTTGAGTTTGATTTGAGAGGATAACAGGAGATGGACTTCTTCCCTGGAGGAAGCATTTTTATGGTATATGGACTCCAGAAGCAACAGTTTAAAGTTAAAATGTCTTAATGATGGATTTGTTTCTTATAAACACGCAGCTTTTTGCTTCACATGATGTTATTTGATGGACTGGAGTGGTCTGGATTACTTGTGGATTATTGTGATGTTTTTATCAGCTTTTTTGGACTCTCATTCTGACGGCACCCATTCACTGCAGAGGATCCATTGGTACATTTCTCCAAATCTGTTCTGATGAAGAAACAAACTCATCTACATCTTAAATGGCTTGAGAGAGGGTATATTTGCAGCACATTTTCATTTTGGGGTGAACTATTCTTTTAAGTACAAAAATATTTACAAAATTATAATTTTTATTTACTGACAACAACCAATGATCCATACATTGCTTTATATCCATCTTTCAAAGTCTTTCTATTCTTGTCTTGCTCTCTTTTCAAGAGATAGGATCAAGGTTTGAATTCTGTCTGAGGGTTGATTTCTGAAGTTGAGGGCATTCATCCAGTGTAGATGTTTCGCCCCAGGGAGCGTCACCTCCGATTGAAAGCGGCTCTGTGTCACTGATCCGCCACTGTGCTCTGTGTCTCAGGAAATCATCGCTCTCTCCCTCTTTGTATCTCTGTCAGGCTGTGTGTGTCCGAAATGCTTCAGCACTTCTCTTTTAAAGCATCCTGACCTCGACTCGCTTGGACTGATTCGTGAAAATAACCATAAAAAAAGTGTGTCCACAGCACTGGACCGTAATATTACAGAGAAAATTCATTTCTGCCACAGGAAAATGGGTGCATATTCTCACACCTCCAAAGTATTGATGTAGGAGCAGTGGCCTAGTGGTTAATGCACATGCTCAGACACATTGAGCTGTGGTGCTCATGTGGCCACCGTGAGTTCAAATCCACCTTTCAGGATTCAGGGGAAATAAAAATGTATTTTTTTATAAAGAATATACATTGTTTTTTAGTTCAGCTGATAATATATGTATATATTTTATACTGATACATATATATACACAAGTATGTACATTCCACACAAGCAATTGTTCAGGTTTTAATTTTAATTTTAGGTAGTGTTTGTGATTTAAAAATTTTTTTTTTTGTCGTTTGTATAGTTATAGTTTTTATTTATTTTCATTTCAATTTTAGTTATTTGGATGGGAAATTTAATTTTAAATGTAATATTTTATCAACTAGCTAAAATCAAAATATTTTTATATTTGATTTCAGTTAAAGGAACACTCCACTATTTTTGAAAATGGGCTCATTCAACTCCCCTAGAGTTAAACAGTTGAGTTTTACCGTTTTCGAATCCATTCAGCCGATCTCTGGGTCTGGCGGTAGCACTTTTAGCTGTAGCTTAGCATAGATCATTGAATCTGATTAGACCGTTAGCATCTCGCTCAAAAATGACCAAAGAGTTTCGATATTTTTCTTAATTAAAACTTGACTCTTCTGTAGTAACATCGTGTACTAAGACCAACGGAAAATTAAGTTGCAATTTTCCTATGCCGGTATGGCTAGGAACTATACTCTCATTCCGGCGTAATATTCAAGGAACTTTGCTGCCGTACCATGGTTGCAGCAGGCGCAATGATATTACGCAGAGCCTGAAATGGTCCCCAGCTAGGTAACTTCCAATAAGCCTATTTTCAGGCCCTGCGTAATATCATTGCGCCTGCTGCACCCATGGTACGGCAGCAAGGTTACTTGATTATTACGCCGGAATGAGAGTTTGAATTTGAGCGAGATGCTAACGGTCTAATCAAATTCAATGATCTATGCTAAGCTACATCTAAAAGTGCTACCGCCAGACCTGGAATCGCTGATGGATTCTAAAAACAATCGAAAAAACGGTAAAACTCAACTGTTTAACTCTAGGGAGTTGGAAAATTAGCCTATTTTAAAAAAAATAGTGGAGTGTTCCTTTAATGTTTTTTTTTAATTTTCTTTTTTGTAGTTTGTTTTTTCATTTTTATTAAATTTTTTTGTTATTTTTGTTTAGCTTACCAAGTTAAACATTTTAATTTTAATTTTAACATTTAACAGTTTAGCTAAATATATATATATCGAATTTTAGTTTACTTCAAGTACAAAAAAAAGAAAGTTTTTTACCGTTAGTCATCTGTAATAACCCCTGAGAGCATCTCTCTATAAAATTCATATATATTATATAGTACATTATTCAATATATATATATATATATATATATCGATATTTATTTTTTTTATTTTTTATTTTTAATTTTTCACCACGAAACCTATGCACATATTTACACACAAACACAAAGGTGAAATGTGTCATTTGTGCTTATGGTGTAGCATAGTTTGATTAAATAGTGATTCTTGAATTATATATAAAAATAAAATTTAAATAGTGATTCTTGACTTGACATATATATCTTACATATCTATAAAATAGATTTTATAACCATAATCCTTATCACAAATGACTGGGGAAATCATGGAAAGTTACTGGTAAAATGTGGGAACTCTGGGCTTGTGGCATTTCACGATTCCGTTTTGCCCTCTTCTACTCATTATTTCACCATCCCTATTAATAAAAGTGACAAAAAGGCCAAAAATAAAAAGCTACAATTTATATTCTTGCTCATAACCTCTTCGTTCTGCGAGTTCCCTAGTATGAATACCCAGTTATGTTTTGTCAGATATAAGCCATGTTTGTGTTAGCAGATGTTTTTATCTCAGAAATAAGGGGATAAAGGGAATTTACTAACAGCAGGACATGTCAGATGTGTTGAATTATGGGAGATGTTTGAGCTAAAACACACAGACCACTGTTTGACTATACAATCAGAGGCTCAGATTCTGTATTTTGAGGCACGTTCACGTATGTTTGATCCTGTAGACAAAGAAACACAAATGAGATCAGTTGTCTCTCCTAGACGGCATTGAGATTCAATGGAGAGCAAGTGTAGTCAACATGAAATTTTGTTCGTCTGGGTCGAGTCCTTACTGAGACTGTCTGTTCCGAACCCACCTGGTCTTTTTTAGAACAAAAAGCTTTTAAAATTAAATGTGGGTCAGGGTTAAAGGGAGATCAGGTGAGGACAGACTGTAAATGTGCTAGTCAAGTCCCATCCCAGAGGAACATTTAATCGCGCAGAGGTCTTTCATCACTTAGGAGACGTAGGTTGGGCTTCATCTCGAATGTGTTTCTCCTCAGTGTTGACCACCATTCCTGCGCTGGCGGTGGTCCCTCAGCAGGCCGTGGTGCAGTCTAAACCCTCTCCGTCAGGGCCGATCACGAACGGGCTGGAGACGGCCGAGCAGCGCACGTGGCTTTACCTGGAGGAGATGGCCAATACACTGCTCAACAACGTCCAGCAACTCAAAGTCCTCATCGCACAGGCCAAACAAGCCAGTCAGAGCGTAGCGCATGGCGCCATCAGCCCAGAGAAAAACAGTAGTGTCAGAAAAGAGGTGACAGAAATACTTTATTCAAACAATTACAAACACAAAACTGGTCTCGGGTCAGTGTTGGGGAAAGTTACTTTTAAAAGTAATGCATTACAATATTGCGTTACTCCCTAAAAAAGTAACTAATTGCGTTAGTTAATTTTTATGGAAAGTAATGCGTTACGTTACTTTTGTGTTACCTTTTCTCATCTAGGCTGGGCTTGTTTGTTTGCTTTTAAAAAATAAAAAATTGTTGGCAAATGTAAACGCTCTTTCACATCAAAAGTAAAATGAATAAGCCTCAGCCTTTTTTTGAATTGCATGAAGCATAGGACGAAGGAGAAGAAAAAAAGAAACACAAATGTCATGTTTATCTAAAGTCATTTTTCGCTTATTAATATGGTTGAATTGGATCATCGAAAGTCAGCAGCAAAGATATTGGTTAATAAAATGTGATTAAATACATAAAGGATATTTATGTTATTTAACATATTTAGTCAGTCAATAAATGAGAAAACAAAATAACTTGCATTACTTATTCGAAAAAGACAACTCTGATATTTTCTTGTAAATGAAAAAGTAATCTGATTACGTAACTCGCGTTACTTGTAGTGCGTTACACCCAACACTGCCTGTGGTGAAAATTAAGTTTTTAATGTTGTTTATCTGGTGTTTTTAATATGCTTAAAGACAAACCAATTAAAGATTAATTACAATTTGCCACTATCCATTATGTAGCATTTACTACTTCAGTTAACCGAGTGAAAGTGGTGGAATTAGTTGAGATGTTGTGATTGAGTGGAGGGGACTAATTTGCATATTAATAGTCGCATATACTAAATGAGGTGTAGAGTTATATTTAGGCCATTTTAAAGCATGAAGAAATTATTTTCACAAAAAAACATTTAAATATATCATTTTAATTATCAAAGTTGAGTTTTAAGGCATAAAATAGTGCACAGGGACTTTATTTGCATGGGCAATTTCGTGAAATAAAAGAGTTTAATAATCTCAAAACCTACAGTAAAAAGAGCATTTATTAAAACTAACCTGCAAAAACTGGCTATTTATGATTGTGATGGCATAACCATTAATACATATGGAAATTGGTTGGCTGTTTATATATACACATGCAGTAGTAAAATGGCCACAAAAGTGTGAAAAATGATCATAAGAACTAAATTAGTGTTATGACTGTTTCTGGTCTAAGAAACCTTTACAGACATTAAGTTAATGAGGTTATGTTTAACAGAAAAAAAGTCAAAGGATATTAAATAAAAATTCACAAAATAAACTGTCTAAATATATTTTCCTGTTCTTATTATGAATGATTCATCAGTACATGATAGTTATAAGAAAAAAAAAAAAAAACACAAAAAGTTTTTAAAAAGGTTTTTTGTATTTGTTCAACAAAATATTCCAAATCTGAAACAACTTCCCTTCCTGCTGATATCATCAAGGCCGCTTAGTTCAACCAGTTGTGATGTTTTCGTATATGGAGTCGTCCACAGTAACTGAATGCAAAAACTAAATGATGATTGTTTTGGGTCTAAGAAACATTTACAGACATTATAAGTGGACCAGAGGGGAGAAGTTTGTTTTTATGACCCCTATAAGAAGCATCATATATTCATGTTTTCTCTCTCAGTCCTTTCAGGTCAGTTTTACTCAGTAGACCTGAGGGCAAATCACTGCATTAATCATCAATGTACAATCCTCTCCTCACTCTCACTCCTTTATCATATCCCGTGTTATTGTTGTTACATTAATATACTATTATAACTTTTATTTATATTTTGAATTTGACTTTATATTTAATATATATATATATAAGAGTTTGAGTTATTTTGTACTTATTATTAAAGTATTAAAACTTTTTATTATTAAAGTATTAACTTTAGCTAAATAAATAAGGAGAAATGTTGCCGTGATAACTAGCTTGTCTTTATTTATAGTTTATTTCAGTTAATGTTTATTTCACGTAACAATTTTTTTTATGGTTTTAGTTTTATAATTACCCTGGCTAAGGTTTGCTCTACATTTTCTTGTGTTGTTCGATTTCTGTTTGTCAGTTTTTCAGATGCTTTATTGCATTTACTGAGTAATATAATTCAAAATAATATTAGTGTAACCAAGTAATATTAGTTTAACTGTGGGTTGTTTATTCTTGCCAAACAGCCTTAGCAATAGATATGCAAGTAGATTGAATATTTCTCCACAGTACTGAACGTGGCTCATCAGACTTAATGAGTTTGAGTTTTATAATGTGGCTCGTGTGGGGATCTGCTGATGTAGTTGGCGTTCTCAGATGTGTGTGTGGCGATCGGGCCGGACTCCGGCGGTGTAGAAACACTGACCGTCACACACCATCGCCCGCTGTGTTTGGCAGGTGCTTCGCTTCAGATGTGACCGAGAGAGAGAGTGAAGCAGGACTATCAGCTGAAAACACACAGATGCTCCACGGGAAAACGCCAATAGATCCCAGAGTCTTTGCTTGTTTAAAATGCTAGTCTGTGTTGAGGCCAAAATGAACATTCTGGCGTTATTTACTCACCCATGTATTGTCCTATACATGTATCTTGTTATTTCTCTATTGAACACTAAAGAGAAGATTTTGCAGAATGTCCAGGCTGCTCTTCATTCACTTGGCAGGAGATATGTGCTTTGATATTCACACTGTTTTTACTCATATTCACAATGTCTTTGACAACATAAATTTGTATATTAATAGTTGTCACAACATTTTAGGTCTAAAAAAAAACACACATGTGAGAACACCAACTACATCAGCAGATCCCCACATGAGCCACATTATAAAAATTATTCATTCATTTTATAATAATTGTAATATTATGAAATGGTAGTTATTCATTTTTATATACAGTATATATCCTCAAGTTTGGGACAGTAAGACTTGCAATGTTTTTTAAAGAAGTATCTTATGCTCATCAAGGCTGCATTTATTTGATCAAAAATACAGAAAAAAACTGTAATCTTGCAAAATTTTATTACAATATAAAATAAAATGGTTTTTCTATTTTAATAGACTTTAAAATATATTTATTTCTGTGATGCAAAGCTGAATTTCCCTCATCATTACTCCAGTCTTCAGTGTCAAAAAACCCTTCATTAATCATTCTAATCTGCTGCTTTATTACAGTGCTGGAAACTTTTTTGAACTTCCTTTAAGATAGAAAGTTCAAAAGAGATGAAGGAAATCTTTTCTGGTCAAACTACACTACACCATTCAAAAGTTTGGGGTCAGTAGATTTTTATTCTTTCTTTTTTGGAAAGAAATTAAAACTTTTATTCAGCAAAGATGTGTTACATTGATATGAAGTGATAGCAAATATTTATATTGTTAGAAAAGATTTATATTTTGAGTAAATGCTGTTCTTATTAACTTTTTATTCATCAAAGAATCCTGAAAAAGTATTGCAGTTTGCAAAAAAAAAAAAAAATTTGGCAGCACAACATTGATAATTCTAATAATAGATCAGCATATTAGAATGATTTCTGAAGGATCATGTGACACTGAAGACTGGAGTAATGGCTGATGGAAATTCAGCTTTGCATCACAGAAATAAATTATATTTTAAACGATATTAAAATAGAAACCATTTATTTTTGTAATAATATTTCACAATTTTACTGCATTTTTTGAATAAATAAGTGCAGCCTTGATGAGCATAAGAGACTTCTTTAAAAACCATTACAAATCTTACTGATCCCAAACTTTTGAGCGGTAGTGTACATACTTAGATAAAACTATTCTCTTAATAGTATTAATAGTGACACTAGTATGTTTCTTCTGTTTTCCAGCACACGTGTGTGAACTGTGGTCGAGAGGCGTCCAGTGAGTGTGCGGGCTGCCATAAAGTCCATTACTGCTCTGGCTTCTGTCAGCGAAAAGTAATTCCAGTCCTAGCAATCACCATCATATCACAGTGGTTAGAGCCTCTTTATTTTTGGATCCATCTTTCTGCAGGACTGGAAGGAGCATCAGCTGAGCTGCTGTCCACTGGGCACGACTGTCAGCATTCAGGAAGACGCTCAGATGGCCGGTGTGGAGGTGGAGAAAGGGAAGGCCTAGCGCTCTCACCGCAGAACCGTGACGTATGAAGTCTAGATGGGTGATCACTTCTGTTCATGTGTTTTAGTTTAGCTTTAAAGCCTCGTGGTAGCAGCCCCCTTACACACTGTGACATGGATGACGTCTGTACTTTCTGTACCATTTGAGCGGTTTCACCATCTCACTATGGATTTTGTACGTGAAGATAATCCTTAAAGCGGTAGCTCACCAAAAATCATTTACTCACCCTTATGTTTTTCCAAGACTGTACTTTTTGAACACATGTTGTGTCCAAGCTCACAATTTCCTTAAAATGAAGACATCAAATTAACAGTTTTTAAGCTCCTAAAAGGAAAAATAAAAACGCTAAAGTAATCCACGTGACCTGAAATTTAAGATAATCACTCCGTTGTAGCTCTCAAATCTATGAAAGCTTGTATCCACCACAAGAAAAATAAAATAAATAATAATAATATTTTTTTTTGTCTCACAATTCTGACTTTTTTCTCGCAATTCTGAATGTGACAAACTTGCAATTGAGAGAAAAAAAATCGAAATGGTGAGATAAAAAGTTGCAATTACCTGTTTTTAACCATGACGGGGGGAAAAAACTACTTGCGAGATGTGAAGTCAGAATTGTGAGAGAAAAGGTCAGAATTGTGAGAATTGTGCAATTCTGACTTTTTTTCTCATAATACTAACTTTTTTCTTCAAACTACGAATTTATCTCACAATTGTTTTTTTGTTTTTTTAAGAATTGTAAGATATAAACTCAGAATTGCAAGAAAAAAGTCAGAAATGTGAGATTAAAAGACGCAATTTTTTTTTATTACATGACCGAAACAAAAAACTGAACTTTGAGATGTGAAGTCAGAATTGTGAGGAAAAAGTCAGAATTCAGAGTTTATATCTCACAATTCTGATTTTTTTTTCATATGTGAGTTTCTCTAAAAATGTCGGAATCTGAGATAAAAAGCCACAATTACCTTTTTTTTATTTTTTACCCACAATGGAAACCAACTTCCATATAAATCTCATTCATGCATACTCATTTTTTTTTAAATTTTCACATTAAAATGGGTTGTTTTGTGCAAATATTATAAATTGAAATCAGAGTGTGGAAAACTATTATGATACTTTTATTGTTTTTTTTTGTTTGTTTTTTTTGAGCTAGTCAAAGAGCAGCTAAAAACTTATTATGTTGTGTCCTACAGGCAAAAGTCAGTCAAACAGGTCTGGAACACCATGAAGTTGAGTAAATGATGACAGAAGTGTTTTTTTTTTTAGGTGAATAACTCCTTTAATTGGACAATAATATATTTTCAGAAACTAATTCTAATGAAGGATTACATTTTTACAGTGTTTTCAAAACAAAACAAAAATAAATGGGAAGCTTTGAGTTTTTTCATGCCTCTTTATTCGATGGATTTAGGATTTGAGGCCACACACACAAAAGTGTGTTATCATGATATCCTTTTTTTTAATGGATTTGACACATTGTAGAGATTAGCTGAGCTTTTCTCAGTGAACAACCACACAGCTGAACCATGCGAAATAATCCCGACCTAAAGTTACGCAAATGCTACCGTGTTAACTCGCAATAGTCAAAGGACAGAAACCTCACCAGATTTCACATTCAAATTCCCTGTTGTTCACCTAAGTCACATTGTACACTTTCTGCATAATCCACTTATTAGTCAAGGGTTTTTGCACTCGATCATAAATTGAACTTTTCATGACCGCTTTCCACTCTATTTCTGAACAAGCCATTTTGCTAATGTAGCCGAATGACCTCTATATGTAAATGAGCTTTGCATATGAAACGAGTATTTATAGGCCAACATCAGCCTCTAAAACAAAACTGCTTTACATTGTGACATTCATCAGCCAGTCAGCAAACAATACGATTAGACATCTTGTT
Organism: Sinocyclocheilus anophthalmus; assembly: GCA_018155175.1. Lineage (NCBI taxonomy): Eukaryota > Metazoa > Chordata > Actinopteri > Cypriniformes > Cyprinidae > Sinocyclocheilus > Sinocyclocheilus anophthalmus. The sequence continues at coordinate 289,455 of JADLZN010003361.1, forward strand.
CAAAATAAACCGTAGTCACTCTAATCAGCGACAATATGTATCCTTCTTCCTTTTTATTAGCTCACTGTGATTGGGTTACTAAGAAATGCACTGTAGGTGGTCATGTGTTAATGTTGTAATCTAGTCCAGCTGCTAGACTATTATTGTAGCTCATTTTCAATAAATGCCCCTTTTTCACTATAGGGAGGATGTTTTGAGTTTTGAAAGTTACAGTGAGTTTTCCTACTGCAATTGACTTTCACTTCCTTCGACTGACGTCTTATAATGCGACCCATTTAAGATGTCTGATTCTGATCTGTGGTGCTGAAAGTGTTCAGACGCTTTATTACTTGTGCCATTTTTCAGTGAGTTTCTTTAGAGGTTCCTTGCTCAATTTTGGAGGATATCTGGAATACAATCAGATTTCCCACGAGCAACCTTGGCTGATTGGCTGGGTGTTTTTATGACCTCCCTTTTGTACCTCAGTGTCTAAATGTGAATCGATACACTGGGATAGAAAATTGTTGGGGGAATTATGGGAAGGGCACTCGACGGCTTTAGCCAAAGAGCCAGTCAGTGATGCCAGAATCATCTAAAGAGACACGTCTAGACCGAACGGCAGTGGTTTTCCATTACGCAGGTCAGTGAAGCAACAGATACTACACAGAACAAATGTGACCCTGGACCACAAAACTAGTAATAATGGTCAATTTTTCGAAATTTGAGATTTATAGATCATCTGAAAGCTGAATAAATAAGCTTTCCATTGATTGTATGGTTTGTTAGGATCAGACAATATTTGGCCGAGATACAACTATTTGAAAATCTGGAATCTGAAGGTGCAAAGAAATCAAAATATTGAGAAAATTGCCTTTAAAGTTGTCTAGATGAAGTTCTTAGCAATGCATATTACTAATCAAAAATTAAGTTTTGATATATTTACGGTAGGAAATATACTAAATATCTTCATGGAACATGATCTTTACTTAATATCCTAATGATTTTTGGCATAAAAGAAAAATCAATAATTTTGGCCCATACAATGTATTTTTGGCTACTGCTACAAATATACCCCAGCGACTTATGACTGGTTTTGTGCTCCAGGGTCACATAGACGTGGCTTTATGTTGTTGAAAGCTGATACTGTATATAGCACCATTCTGAGAGTATATATTGGTGTGTGTGTGTGTGTGTGTGTGTGTGTGCCTTATTGCTTGAAAGAAGGTGAAAATACAATACTGCAATTATAAACATTCCTATTCACATGGAATTTGATTTTTCGTGTCAACTGAAACAGCAGGTAATTTTTAGTGAGGTTTTGGGACATTTGGACAACATTTTAGCTGACATCTTTAGGGAATTGTCTGAAAAGGGTTTAAAGTTCTGGCAAGGTTCTCTAAAGTTCTGAATATTCAGTAATGTTAACACAACGTTCATTCAAAGTGATCAGGTCTTTAATAACGCTGTCAAAACGTTAGCACAAAAACATCTGAAATGTTTTAGTTGAATGTTCATTAGATAACTTTTTAAAGAACATTCGGAAATAATGTTTTCAGAGCTTAACGAGAGCATTGGCAAAATCTTTTTAGGACATAGCTGTGAGGTCTCTGACCTTCTGACTTGCAATTTTCTGTAAGATTGAGGCCTGATTTAAAAAACAAAAATGGCTGCCATTGCCCTAAATGTTTACTATTGTATTGTAACCAGTTAATCACTGTAATAACAGTAATAATTCCGCTTCTGTGGTCATGGACAAACGCTGTCAGTAGAGTTCTCCACGGTTGTCTCCACTCTCTCTCAGTCTTTCTTTCCATCTGTCTCATCATTTCTTGATATGTGTTCTCATATCAATGTCAGATCTGTTATATTGCTCTCTTAAAAACCTGGAGTCCAAAAATACCCTTGTGAGAAATTGTTAATCTAGGACGAACTGAACAATAAGGACCTTGCAGGAGTTACTTCGATCGTCTCTGAAAGTCTTTTAAAATCGCGTATTCTGGACTGGAGCAGAAGCGAAAATCTGTCATCATTTACTTAATTTTTGCAGTTTTTTTAGATTCCGAATAAACGGACATTTAATTTTAGTCTAAAATAAGATAATATAAAAGCATATTCACAATCAAAACATATGATTAGCACATAACTTTTACTTTTTCAAGTTAATGTGAGTATTCTCTGTATTTTTGTTCACTTGTTGTAGTATTGCATTTATATTGTGTAGAAATATGAATAATCTCATATGTATAGGACACATTCGTGGCTGATGAAAGTCAGATTTGGAACGACATGAAGGTGAGTAAATTATTTTTGCGTGAACTAGATGCTCCTTCACTTTTATCTCATTGTAGGTAAACTAGAAAACCCACCCTTTTGTGTGTGTATCTATATTTTCCACCTAATATATTTTCTATTCATACACCTCAGCGGGAGAGCTCAGAAAATTCTTGAAAGATGAGTCGCCGTCAAAGTGGTTCCTGCCGGGACCTGTTGAGATCTGACATTTATGCTAAAAGCTTTTTCTTTTTTTCTGACATTTCCATGTTAGTAATGGCAATGAGGGCTGTATTAGGGGCTCTGCTGAGAAGATGCTGCTGCTTTTTTCCTTGAAAGGTGATTCTGGTGTGTGAAGTTTATTTTTGGAAAGCTGTGGTGCGCCTGGAGTGGAACTTATGAGAGGAAGGCCATTCATTCTTCAAGAAAACAGGTAATTTAACCTTTTCATAGAACAAACCTTCAGTAATTTTGAATCTCATAGAGGATTGTGGGCGTGGCTCTTTTGAGCCATGTCAGTAAGCAATCCCCTAAAACACCCTAGAAACACAAACCACCCAGAGCACCTCAGAAACTGCATAGCAACACAAGCAACCACTTAGAACACATAAGTAACTGCATAGTAATGGTTTAGCAACAATCCAGAACTCCCCAGAAACTGTATAGCAACACAAACAACACTTAGAATGCTTAAAGGGGGCATAACACACAGTTTCACCCAATCTCATGTTAATCTTGAGTACCTATAGAGTAGTACTGCATCCTTCATATCTCCAAAAAGTCTTTAATTTTATCACATTTATAAAAGAAAGATACAGATTATATTCTTCGGAAAGCGGAGCTCCTGGAGGCACGCCGTGGGCGGAGCTAAAGAGTGACAAGCACTTGGGCGCCGAGTGCCAAACGAAACGAAATTGATGACCGTTTCACTACGTTCGCAGTTCTGAATCATGACCGGGATCTTTTAAGCTGGGGACCGCCTCCATCTTTCAGTATCAACCATGTAATTCAGCGTGAACGGGACTAGTTTTAAAAAGTTGTGTACACCCCCAAACACACTTGCGAAACTCCGTTGCTGCCCCGGAAAAACTAATTGTATCCACTGTTTACATAATGCTGGGTTCTTTAGGAGGATGAACAAAGTTATCTTTCCCTTACAACCAAAAACACACTTCTTTGGATTGGAGACATTCTTCCCGAGCAAGTCCCGTGCAGCGCTGCCGCCGGATGAAGCACGTTGATGGGCGCGATCTTGCTCTGGTTGATGCGGGCGCATTCTTCCGGGAGAAATGCCCATATAAGGAGTTCCACCTTCAATTACGTCATTAAGAGCCACGATCGAAAAAAACTCTCCGAAACTTGTACGAACCCGGAAGTAATATTTTTGGCACAGAAATACTCCGTCATACGTCCAAATTGTTTTTTGAAACTTTGTCCATGCTTAGCATGAGAATCCAACTCTTTAACAGTGTAAACAACTCTGAATGCATGAAAAAGCATTGTACCCCCCTTGACGAAAGTGCATAGCAACGCCCTGGGGAACTACTCAGAACTATAGATATGTATAGATGCCCTATTCGATGGCTCCAGATACATTGACGCGCCATCTTGGAACGTCATTCACCATAATAATCAATGAATATTCAAAGATATACAAGCGTTGTAGACGTACACAGTCAACGCGCTCAAAGGTTCGCAGACTGTTCCAAAAATGGTGGATGGCTTATGTATCGCGGCCACTGATCTATATATAATGACTGGATCGCTCATTGCGTTCTAAACTGCCGACAGACAGTGAAGCCTCCGGAAGTGTTTGAGCCGCCATCTTACTATTCCCTACCGGCAGAGAGCACCATGGAGTCACAGCTAAAACACTGACCTAAAATCACCCGATTTGAAGCGAATCAGTCACACGGGATTCATTTTTATGTTAGGTGTATGTAAATAAATTTTTACTTCAGATGTTATTGCCAATGTTTATGGTCTTTTTGGGTAGGATAAGCGATATATTTAAATCGTTTAGGTGGGTGTGTTTGCTGCGCACGCCGACACAGGTAACTGATCCAACACAAAATATAGCCTATTTTTATGTACGTAATTATTCAGGAATTATTAAACATGAATGTATTAGTATCAGAAATTCATTTGAATATGCAATGAATAATAAAATAGCCTCTGTTACTTTATTGCTCTGTTGTACTAAAATAAAAAGCTTACCATGTGTCATCTTGGAAATAAAGCTTTATGTCTTTAAGTCCGTACTGTATGTAGTCAATTATTTCTCTGAATAAATTATGATGTGTATATTTTTAATGTCCTGATTGAGCAGCATCTATTTCAGACTCTCCAAGATCGCGCAAATATGTAAACAATGAATAACTGGTAATGTTACAAGGCGAATAAAGGTATGTGTATACAAAGCATAAATCTTTCTTCAGATTTCAGAATGAGTACTTTGTCATTTGTTTATATATATGTTGAGGTCGTGTCCGTCTGATGTTTATCATGTTCATGATGTTCGCTACTGTAATGAACGTAGCTTTTTAATAAGTAGGGGAAATTCCCGACATTAAAAAAATAACCGTTTACATGCCTAGGGTGTTTGCATTGTAAGAATGTACAGAGATACTTCAGATTTAAAAATGCTGACTTGTTAGGTGGTTTTCTCATTAAATTCGAACGATTTCCTATTAATTCAATGGAATGTATGGGAATAGTGGGGATTGCCAATATGGCGGCGCAGCGGCTTCACTTTAATGATGTCATGTTCTCTATTATAGATCAGTGATCGCGGCCCATAGAAACTAATGAGAAACGCTAATGAGGCATCTACTACGTATGTATATCTATGCTCAGAACACTCCAGAAACTGCATAGCAACACAAACAGCCACTCAGAACACTCCAACATGGTGCCAGAGTTTTGCAAAGGCAAAAACACTAATATTAGTTTATATTTATGCATTTGACAGATGTTTTTATTTAAAGCAAATTAGATTGCATTCAAGAGACATATGTTTGATCAGTTCTTGCTTTCTCTAGGAATCAAACCCATGACATTGGTGTTGCTAGTGCCATGATCACGGTTTGAGCTACAGGAAAGCTTCCTTTTATATTGTTTAAACTTAAAACCAAATCTAGATACCCTTTATCATAAATTCTGATATTCTAGTATTGATATTTTTGAGAGATTTTTTGAGATTTGTTATTTCTAATTCTAATTTTTAGGAAATAAAAATGACAGATCAGTCTCTTAAATGTTTAAATTGTGTCTCCCAGACAGCAATGATATTTAGTGGAGATCATATGGAAACCTGAGTTCTCCTGCTTCTCATTTCTCTTGAGAAAAAGTAAGTAATCTCACATTTCTTTTCTAGTTTCAAACTGTGCTCCATTTTACCAATACATCTCAGTCAAAGATCACAATATGACCAAATTCCCATTAAATACTCTGCGCTGTGTAAAACTCCACATTTGAACAGTCAATAGCAAATACTTAAACTAATAACAAAACATACTTAGTCGCTGATTCAGAAGTGCCAGATTGTCATAGCAAAGTCAGAATTGACCCTTTTTTTTTTTTTTAGAAATAGCCTTTGTGCACAGCCAGCCTTGTACTCTTCTAGATTAAAAAAAAACTGTTGTCCATAAAATGCGTTGCACAAAATCAAACATCTGGGTTGTGCTGTTCTGTTGTAAATAAATCTTAACCAATGATTCCTAATTGCATCTACTTCCGGAAGGCCAAATAAAGTGCTTTTGCTTCCTGACATGCTTCATCAACACTACTGCTGTTCCTGAAACCACGCCTTCTTTCTTTGCATGCACATTTGGGCGGCATTATGCTAATATTTCCACATAGTGACGTAGATATGTGGGGGCGTGTTAGAATGAGCCGTTTTAGGTAGGCGTGGTTGACTTAACTTTTATAAAGAATATCTCTTTAGATTTGAGACTTTAGTCTTTGCAACTTTACAGATCTTCTTTATGCACCAAGAGCTTGTAACACTTCAAAGAGAAAGGAAAACTTGAAATCATATCATATGACCCCTTTAATACTCTTACCGTACGTCAACTGCTGACTCATTTGTGACTATTTTTACCTCAGAGAAACATCTGAGACGAAGTAGCCTACATGCGTAAATACTCGACTGAGACCTCCTGAGCTTTGAAAGCATATCTAGAGGTTCTCTGTTGCTCCATATGCTGCATTTACGCCTATGTTTTGGTCATTCTCAGACTGCTCGATGTTGTCTCAGGTGTTGTTTGACAGGTCTCCGTCTTTTTTGCATTAGGAGAGAATGGGTGGAATGAACCCGGACAGGCTGCTTCTGCCGCTGTGGTTTTCTGAGCATAATAAGTTTCGACATGTCTCATTTTAAAAGCATCAGGAAATACATTGCCCCCCCCCATCACAGAAGGACACACGTCACCATCTCCTTTTAACCTTGATATAACTCCGCTTTACTTTTAAGGAAATTACATTTGAATGTTTTTGGAGTAAAAAAGAAACTTCTTCGCATAAAGAATGAGGGAGGAAACATTAGACAGATGACGGGGGAGGATGATGACATTTTATTGAAATGAATACCTGCGTAGTCATCAGCATGTGGGGAAAAAAGCCTTGTTATGCGAATCTGACAGACTGTAAATAATTAATAGTGATGGAATATTCTGCTTTAATAATGCACGTCCAGATAATTGCTTACTGTCTTGTTTTCTCTTGTCAGGCTCCCGAACGTAAAGGAATAGTTTGCCCAAAATGAAAATAAGCCATTTCAATATATAGATGAGTTTTTTTTCCATCAGAATAGATTTGGAGAAATTTATTGTTACATCACCTGCTCACCAATGGATCCTCTGTGGTGAATGGGTGCCGTCAGAATGAGAGTCCTAACAGCTGATAAAACACCAACACTAATCACCACCCAGTCCATAACACCTTACATCTTGTGAAGTAAGTAGTTTGCAAGAAACAAATCCATCATTAAAGGGATAGTTTGCCCAAAAATTTAAATTCTGTCATTAATTATCACCCTCATGTCGTTCCAAACCCGTAAGACCTTCGTTCAGATCTGACACAAATTAAGATATTTCTGATTAATTACGAGAGCTCTCTGACCCTCCATAGACAGCCAAGGGTCTACAACGTTCAAGGCACAGCACTACAGTAGTAAGGACAGCGTTAATAGTCAGAGACATCAGTGGTTCAGTCGTAATTTCACGAAGAATTGTTGAATAAAGTCGTTACTTTTGTTTTCTTTGCACACAAAAATGATTCTTGTAGCTTCGTAAAACTACGGTTGAACCACTGGTGTCACAGGACGGTTTTAACAATGGCCTTCTACATTTCTGTGCCTTGAAACGTTGTAGGACCTTGCTGTCTATGGAGGGTCAGAAAGCTCACGGATTTCATCAAAAATATCTGAGTTTGTGTTCTGAAGATGAACGATGGTCTTACGGGTTTAGAACGACACGAGGGTATTAATGACAGAATTTTAATTTTGGGTGAACTATCCCTTTAAGGTGTTTTAACTTTAAACCGTGGCCAAAATATGAGTGCATAATCCATAATAATAACACTTCCTCCAGTGAAAAGGTTCTCTCGCATCAAAATCCACCAACATCTTTGTTTAGGCCTATTTTGGACTGTTTTCACTTGTAAACAGTGCTTGATCTGAGCATATTTGTGGATTATTACTTGTGGATTATTGTGATGTTTTCATCAGCTATTTGAACTCTCATTCTGACAGCACCCAATCACTGAAGAGGATCCATTGGTGAGCAAATGATACAATGCTAAATTTCTCCAAAAATATGTGGTAGATGGAGAAACAAATCTTTTAACTGAACTGTCATTTTTGAGTGCGCTGTTCCTTTAAGAATTCTGCAGTCCCCTCAGTATATATGGGAATGTATTGATGGCCCATAAAGCTGACCTATTCTATGATCAACTCTCAGTTGTATTTTAAAAATGTTTTTTTTTAATTGATCACAAGCAGCAAACATGCCATGTACAATGTGGGCTCAGCAGTGAAATCAATCATTCAAATCCAAAGAAAACACATGCTAAATATTGCTTAAACATTCTAACCATATTCACAGAACTCAAACCACTGACTTCCAGTGTATAAAGACATTGTAACCGGGTTCACTCAGATTTTAATGAACACTGCATGACCTGAAGAGTACAAATAACATGAAAGGCATGAAAACAATTGCCACCGAAAATCGAGCCTACATTTGCCTCAGCGTTCAAACAAGTTGACCGTAAAGTTCTTCAGAATCGTACAAAAACATCCTGAATCAGTTTTTATTTGCCGATTCACCACTTTTGATTGCATTGATTCCGTTTTGATCTCCACATTGGAGATTCATTCATGTGGTTGGCGATTTGCTTCAGTTATTGTTTCAAAAATTGTCAGCGTCAGCATTAATACACTGTGATGTTATTTTGTTCTTTTTTTTTTTTTTCAACATTCTTCTTTAGTAATACTCCTTGGCTTTTCATCCAAAAAGTTTTTCGCTAGGTGAATATATAAAATTAACTGATATTTGGGCTCACTAAAACAAGGCGTCGATTCTGCGACCTCAATGTCTTTATCTCTTCTTTTGGACATCAGCACAAAGTAGTTCTTGTCTGTGGAAAACATTTATTTTCTCAGATGAAAGTCAGTGCAATCAGATATAAAATGAGCGTCTTTGACTCGTAGGCTTATGGGCCGCAGGACGAGCTTCTTCGTGTATCACATGAGAACAGTAATGACAAACAGAGGTCATCGTAGACGGCAGACCGTTCCACAGACACTCCTGTCATAGAAGCTTCATAGCATAAACTGCACTTCGTTTATGAAACACGGACAGAATTAAATGTTGCAATTGTTCGTAAAGCCATTTTTGCGTAAACGGTCAGATTCGATAGCAACACCTCAAAACCAAGTTCTTCCTGATTTGTTCGGCATTCTCTATGTATTTTTGCATTACACCATGTTTCTTCACTGCTCTCGCATTTAAACATTGTACAGCAGTCCAGTCCATGTAAGAATGATTTGTTCGAACAATTTAAAGTGCATGCATTTGAATTACATGCATGCATTTTATGATTGTAAAAATTTATGTAGCACTAGTTTTATGAACTATTTACATGAAAATGATGTTCATGTATTAAGAACGCTGCAATTTATGTAAAATGTTTAACAAACAATTTTCTGGAAAATAAATTTAATAATTTTACAAATTAATTATGTTGCGTAAATTCTGTCATTATAATGTTGTGTGCTCAGCAAAAGCAAATGTGTTTATTTGTGCAATTAGATTACATACAAAGTCCATGCAAAGATCTGAATAGATGCAAATTTGTTCTGGGGCGGCGCGATTGTAGTGACTGTGCGCAATCGTGTCTTTCGCGCAAGTAGAAACATTTCAATTTGAGCAGGAAAATTGGCATTACGTGTTGTCACGCAAGCCAATCAGTGAAGAAGAGCTTATTGACACGTCCGGTTGTAACAGAAAATGGAGGAGAGTATGAGTGATTTTTTTTATTCGCACAAGTGACGCGAAAAACGCAAAGGTAATCTAGATTAAATAACACAATGTGAATATTCACTTCGCTTTTGGTGTACACACACAATAAGAATGATCTCAGGATAATTTACACAAATTTGTTCTGTTTTCATTTTATGAAATGCCATAGTTTATGTAAGAATGATTTTACGAAAGATTTACGCAAATTCATCCTGCTTGCGCTTCATGAAAGAGTCTGCTTGATGTCAACTCTCAAAATGTAAACATTTGAAATTAAACCATAAAATAAAAACGTAAAGGCAGCAAACATCTTTATAACCATACTTTCATATTTGTTTCATACAACGTGCTGTATTTACATGTAAGCGTTATTTGTCTGGTTCATTTATACTTTTGGGTTTGTTTTGTTCGTAAACCTTTAGCAGAGAGCATGTTCAGGCTAGCAGCAGTTGGGCAGAGTCGGCAAGAACTTCCGGAAGAACTTCCTGAACTCTGTGTTAAAGACGGTGTAGATGATAGGGTTGAGGGCGCTGTTGACGTAGCCTAACCAGGTCACGATGCTGGTGACGCTGCTGGGGATGTCGCAGTCTTCGCAGAGAGCCCTCATCGTGTGCACTACAAAGAATGGCGTCCAGCAGAACAGGAAGACACCTGGAGATGACAGGTGGAAAATTATTCAATGCACACGTTATACAGAATGACAACATCTCAACTCAAATTACAAATGCGTTTTCAGATGGCCTAATTCTTGCAATTTATTTCCTTAACTCATTTGGTTGCAATCAATCAATTCACAAAAATTGGTTACAAGGGAAGTGTCTTTATTCATTTTGGGGGAAGTCGTGGCCTAATGGTTAGAGAGTCGGACTCGTAACCCAAAAGGTTGCGGGTTCGAGTCTCGTGCCGGCAGGAATTGTAGGTGGGGGGTGTGAATGTACAGCGCTCTCTCCCACCTTCAATACCACGACTGAGGTGCCCTTGAGCCAAGGCCACCGACCCCAAAGGCTCCAGGGCCGCCGCAGCATAAAGGGCTGCCCATGCTCCGGGTGTGTGTTCACGGGGGTGTGTGTGTGTTCATGGTGTGTGTGCACTTAGGATGGGTTAAAATGCAGAGCACTAATTCCTAGTATGGGTCACCATACTTGGCCACATGTCACTTCACTCACTTTTGTCCACTGTAAAGTGAAGTTTTTCAGTATCGTGATATATACTGTAAACTAAAGTCTACCGGAGTTTTAAAAATGTGTCCCACCCTAACTTCCTGTCTCAAAAACAATACTTTAACACTGGAAGGAAATCATCATGAGATGTTTAAAGGGCCGTAACTATAATAACTATTAAGTTTTAATAAGCATTCTAATTCTATGAGAATAGTCCACAGTTATAACAATGATAACATAGAGGAACGGTATTGTTGGAATCACATTCAGAACAATGGCAGACGACGAAACTCCAGTGTGCACAACAGATTATTATCGTCTGTTGGTGTGGACGCTAATAGAGTTATCGTTATATTATTAGTATATTATTAGTGTGAAAGGACCTCAAAATGTATTGGCTCATAAGACTGAAAAAAAAAAATAATCAAACGGCTAACCATAATCAAAAGTCCTGTTCATACCAAGGACGATAGCTATAATGATAACTATAATGTTTTAATAATTGATATTGAACAATATTGTTGGAATCACTTTCAGAACAATTTTGTTTTCAGCTGTTTGATGATAAAAACATTGACAGCCAATCAGAATCCATCTGATTTTAAAGTGGCAGACGAGAAAAATGCAGTGCTTATAATAAATACAACACTGTCGTATGTTGGTGTGGACACTCATATAGATTTTATTTTCATTACAGTTAATACTCTTTGTGTAAACAAGCTTTAGAGCTTATTAGACACAAAAACTAAAAATCAAATGGCCAAAAAAAAAAAACATGAACAAAAAAAGTCATGTTCATATGAAAGCCCGTTTCCGCCACTGAATCAAAAATAAAAAAAGGTTATTGCGACTTTTTATCTCACAATTCTGACTGTTTTTCACAGAATTGTGAGATATAAACTCACAATTGCGAGTTCTAACGTCAAATGCGAGATATAAATGCGAACTGCAATTTCTGAACATATAAGATTTTTTCCCCCCTCATAATTGTGAGATATAAAGTCACAATTGCGAGTTATAAAGTCAGAATTGCGAGATATAAATTTGCAATTCGGAGAAAAAAAGTCAGAATTGCGCGTTTGTATCACGCAATTATGACTTTTTAACACGCAATTGCAAGTTAAGTCAGAATTGTGAGATATAAACTCAAAATTGTGAGATAAAAAGTCGCAATGACCTTTTTTATTCAGTGGTGGAAACGGGCTTCCATATGTTCATGCCTAGGATGATAACTAATGAGAACAATACGTTTTAAAAATCATTCTAATTCTGTGACTACAGCTATAATTAACAACACAGACAGGGTTGCCAGGTTTGCCAATATTAAACCATCCCAATTGCTATTGAAAACTATCCCAACACTAGCCCAATTATGTTTTTTCCACAGTTTTCCCCTCTGTTGAAATTGTTTTCTGGGTAGATCGCTTTAACCTGCAGACTAAAAAACAACCTACAGCAACAGTGTAAAAGTGGCCCAATTTCGCAGGAAAACCACAGACTTGGCAACACTGGACAGAGGAACAACACTGTTGGAATCCAATCAGAATCTACCCAGCTTTATAGCATTAAAAACAGCAGACAAATAACTGCAGGGCATGCTTATAATAAGCAAACGATATTGTCTGTTGGTGTGAATGAAACTACGGGATCACATTGATGCTACAGTACAGTGAACATCTAACTCCGTCCACTTCATTTTACAGGTTTTTAAATTGCTTTTTGGAGGCAGGCGTAACTACAATAATTTTCCTAAACTGAGCAAGCATCATCTCAGATCACAGATATAAGGTGTTTGATTCACTTCTACTCCGAGAGCTTAAAGACAGAAGCACAGAAGTAACGGAGGGTCGCTCTCGTCAGAAATATGACCTGTTTGTTCCACAGATCTGTCATCCGTCAGAAGTGAGAGGAAGGAGAGAACAGGTAGGATTGCTGGAAGTCACCGTAAAGGACATTAACGTTTATCTCTGCACTTTTATAAATAAAAAAGGTTCCAAAAGGGTTTTTCTGAAGCGATTCCATAGAAGAACCATTTTTGTTTTCCTACACTCATTATTGGCATCTATAGTTCCACAAATAACCTTTAACATTCATTTCTATACCATGAAAGGTTCTTAGTGGTGGAAAAAGGTTAATTAAAATGTTCACACTAAGAACGGTTCTTCTATGGCATTACTGTAGAAGTCAATGGGGTCCAATTTGGAGTACTTTGGTTTTTGTGCTTTTTTATTTTACAAACAATTATGTTTTAAATGAAACATTTGATCTGAGATTGAGCTTTTGAGCATGACTAGCAATGTGCATTGTGGAAATCCTGACCTTTAACTGTCCCTCTCTCTCTCTCGTCTGTACTCAGGTTGACGAGGTGAAAGGATTGGCAAGTACTGTCAGTACTGTACGGGGCGCATCTCCCAGGAACCCGTGAAGAGGATAAGTGCATGTCTTAATGTGACGGCTGCCCCCACTCTGCCTGCTGGACTAAAGTGAGGCTTACATCATAATCGGATTGGAGGATTGGTGAGGAATGATTAGCCAATGAGGGCCGGAGGAGTTCCTCGTTTCAGCACATGTGGAAAGAGTGTTTGTAATCACTCTTCTAAGCCCAGTTTTTTCGTCTTTTTCTTTTTTTGAGATCACAACACCTCTGACAGAGATAAGAGAGAGCAGACGTGTAAATGCGCGTCTGCAGTTTTATTCTGGTGCATTTTATGGTTGAATCAGAGCTGCACTTTTAAAAAATAAAGGTGCTTCAAAAGGTTCTTCAAGCGATGGCATAGAAGAACCATTTTTGTTTCCACAGAGAACCAGTCAGTCAAAGGTTCTTTAAAGAACCATCTCTTTCTTACCTTTTTATAATCTGAAGAACCTTCTTTCACCACAAAGAAGCTTTTGTGAAACAGAAAGGTTCTTCAGATGTTGAAGGTTCTTTATGGAACCACTGTAGACAACAGTCTTCATGAATCGTCCGGCAGCACCTTTATTTTTAAGAGTGTACTAGAAAATAAATTCCTTGTTCCTTATAAAGAAAACACTGTATTGTTTTCTTTAAATTCCTTTGCCTAAATAAATGCCTAAATACATTTTACGCAAAAATGTTTCTTTGCTAACTGCCAGGGCACAGCTTAGACCACCTAACTGAATGATTGCTACACAAAATTGCTTAAATTAAACACTTATTTTAAAAAGTATTTAAAACAAGCTCTATTTTAATTTTTTATGAATTTGATTAATTTACTTAATAAACTTTTTAATGTGAATTTTTGAACGCATGTATGGTAATTCTCTCCTTCAAACAAACTGTGAATTGAGGCTGTAAAAAAAGTATTAAAATAAAATAAATAATAAAGGGTTACTATAAATTCAAGTAGTTTTTAAGGTAGAATGTGGTGGGCTCTGTTAAGGGACCGCAATTAATAAAACATTTTTTTTCACTTAATTAAAAAGAAATTCTGAAAAACATGTCATGGTAATTTCCTCTTCAAAAAAATCAGCAAATTGAAGGATATAAAAACATGTAAACATGATTTAAAATATAAATGTTATAGAATATAACTTCAGTCGCTCAAAGTAATTCAAGTAAATAATTTTAGGGGTATAAAGTTGGTGTGCTCGTTTAGTTTAGACTCAAAACTGTTGAGGGCAGCTGTTTGAAAAATGAAAATACTCAAATTTCAACTCTGAATTGTAACAGTAGACAAAAGGTAAGTAAATGTAGTTTTAAAAGTCTTAAGTTTATAAAAGTTGATTTTTTTGCTGCGGGAATGTCTGTGACTGTGACCATTTATTTTTCAAAATTATAAAAATAAAAATGTGTTATAATTAATAATAATATTAATAATAATTCTTATTATTGTAATTTTTTCTTAATAATAACAATACAACTTTTTTCCCCTCACTACTCTAAAGTGCATAGACCCAACTGATCGATAATGAATGAATTTTCAGCTTTTTCTTTATCATTAATTCATAACGATTTTGGATGACGATTTATAAGTGAAATTGATTATTTCAGATGCTGTAGATTTCTTTCTTCATAATTTTTGATCAGTAGAAAAAAAGTTTTTTTTTCTCGCAGGCTATATTCAGCCTGAACAATTAAAAGTTCATAACTATACATTGTCCATCATAACTGACATATTTATACATAGAATCCGAAATTTGTACATTTGTAAATAACATATCTGTACATTCATTTAAACAATTACAGTTGTTTTCTATACTTCTACATCTGTATATAGTGCATTATTTAATTCTGCTTTTCTTATATTAGTGTTATATTCCACATGTTTCGCATCAGCTTACCTACTACAACAGGAAGCACCCTCATGGCTTTCCTCTCCCTCCTGTTTATTTTCGCTCTCTTCCTTTGCCGGTTCTGGTTTTGATCTTTATTGTAGCTCCCGGCGGGGTATGCGAGCATGGACACGGGATCCGGGCTGTCAGGATCGGGGTAGTGATCGTGGTCCAGCTCTTCTAAGGTAATGTCACTCAGGTCTTTCTCAATCACGGGCGGCAGAGGGGGTGGCAGGTTAGACAGCGGCTGCAGGGACGCGGTTGCCTCCTGAAGCTTTCTGCAGGCCTGCATGCTGCTCCTCAGCTTGGTTTTCCTCGCCGCCTCCCAGTTCCTCAGGCCCCGGAACATCCCGCAGTACAGCAAAAGCATGATGGGGCACGGCACGAAAAACGAACAGACGGAGGAGTACACCACGTAGTTGTTGTCCTCCAGCTTGCATTCGCTGTGGTCCCGGTTGGGGACGTTGTTGATTCCGAACATCACGGGGGAGGCCACGGCCAAGGCCAGGATCCATGTGGCGGAAAGCAGGACAATCTGTCGCTGGTCCACGTGTTTGCGGTTGTAATTAAAAGGGACAGAGACGGCGATGAACCTGGAGGGAACCATATGAGGAATTACAAAGACGGTCCATGCAAAGCTATTAAATCAACATCCAAATTTTCTTGACCCTGATGAACACTTTGCTTTTATCCTGATATGCTAGCTAAGCCACTGCTCGAATCTCTGATTCGCTGATTGAGTTGACCCAATTATGTGTTGACCTGATACTCCCCTGAACCTTCCACATCTAATCAGATATCACACATATTCAACTTGTGTGTGTTTTATAATAGGCCCTTTCGCACCGCTTTAGTTCCAGAACTAAACGTACAGTACTAAAGTACTGGGACGATTTTGCGCAAACTATTTTCCAGTACCATTTAAAGGGTTGCATTCGCACCGAGAGTGTGTACTAAGAAGTGACGTAAGCCGGTCGACAGCGACGTCATTTGTGCGCGGCGTTCAACAACAGAAACAAAGAAGAACAACGTTAACAACAGGAGGATGGAGGACGCTGTGATAGGAGCGTGTTTGTTGTGACTCGCGGGTTTCACAGTGGACATGGAAAGTCGACGTATACGTAAAGCGATTGAAAGAACGGAAAGGAGGACTAAGAATCTCCAACGACAACTGGCAGTGCTACATTTGCTACAAGTGCAACAGTGCTACTTCAGCGTCCGTCCGTTTATCGCTATTCTCCATACTTGCGAAATAAGTTGAGACAATGTTTACAGTATGTTTACACGGCATTTTAAATCATGGCAGGTGAGGGCGTTTTCATACGCGTTTGGCCAATCAATGTCTACTTGCGTCACGATTAGTACCAGTTGTGCTGGTTAGACCCTGCTCCGGAGTAGGAGCTAATTTGGTTCTCGAAAAAGGCAGTCCGGTACTAAAATCGCTCCCAGTTCCGGCGGTGCGAACACACCGAAAAGTGGGTAGTTCCACAATTAGTTCTGGTACTATGAAAAGGTTCCTGCGGTGCGAAAGGCCCTAATGTGATTCCAGTTTACAGAAGGTTAACGTAAGGGTGAATCTAACATAACCAGTGAAATGTCTAGGTCATATTTCACACTAAAATCAACAAAGGGAAATCAGAGTTTTTTCCCTTAGATTAATATATATAATATATAGATAGTATATGATATATATATATATATATATAATATTATATAGGTAATATGGGGTATTTGATGTGTGTGAGTGTGTATACACACATAAAAATACATCCTACATAAACACAATGTTCCCCAATTCTCATGATCATATGTTAATTGTATATATGATAAACAAATAAAATAATAATAAAAATAATCAAAAAATAAATAAAGTGTGTGGATGTAGGCATGTTATGTGTGTGTGTGTGTGTGGTTAGGTATGATTTTATATTATATCTTAATAACAGTATATATATATATATATATATATTATATATATACTGGACGAGCGTCCGCTGACTTCATCAGCGTCGCCACCACCAGGGAAACAAGCGAGGAGCACCTGGCCCTCATCATCACAGGCTGATCGGTCACCGCTGCACCTTATAAGGCAAGCGGTACATACGCAAGCCCTGCCATCTAGGAGAATCCTCCATGAGACTGAGCACTAACTCGCCCTCGCCCTCGCCCTCTCACTTTTCCCACAGACAGCAGCGTGTGACCGACCAGCCTCACAGGAGCACTGCACGGACCCTCTGCACTGGAAATACGGAAGAGAGCACTCACGGCACCAGAGCACCTACCTGGACCTTTCTCACTAACACCCAATAAATCCACCACCGTCCTGCGGCCGACGTCGTGATCCACTTCGAGGCATGGGAAGACCACCTGGACCAGTTACGGAGGGTGCTCTCGGAGCTCCGGACTCACCGCCAACCCTCGCAAATGCCACCTTGCGCTTTCCGAGGCGAAGTACCTGGGTTTCCATATGGGACAGGGGTCTCATTCGGCCGCAGGAGAAGAAGGTGGAGGCGGTACGCTCCGCTCCGAGACCCGAAACCAAGACCCAGGTACGAGCCTTTCTAGGGTTGGCAGGGTATTATCGCTACTTCATCCCCAACTTCTCCTCTTTAGCCACCTCCCTGACAGACTTGACCAGGAAGGGGCAGCCGAAGAAGGTACAGTGGACACTAGCAGAGGAGGAGGCCTTCCAGAGGGTGAAGGAGGCCCTCACCATGGAGCCGGTTCTCCGAGCCCCGGACTTTAGCTGCCCCTTCCAGCTGCAGATGGATGCCTCCGACACTGGACTGGGAGCCGTCCTGTCACAGGTCCAGGAGGGTGAGGAGAATCCGGTCATCTACATCAGCAGGAAGCTAATCCCGGCCGAGAGGAACTACGCCGTGGTGGAGAAGGAGGCCCTAGCCGTCAAGTGGGCAGTCCTGGAGCTGCGGTACTACCTCCTGGGCCGGAAGTTCACCCTGGTCACGGACCACGCACCCCTTCAGTGGATGGCCCGCGCCAAGGATACCAATGCCAGGGTGACCAGATGGTTCCTCGCGCTCCAGGACTTCCAATTCGAGGTACGTCATCGGGCTGGAGCCGCGAACGCCAACGTGGATGGGCCTCTCGCGGACGGGCGCTACGCGGTTGTAAGGGTCAATCCCCACCCACCCCATCTCTCCCCTACTATCTATGATAGTTAACAGGACCAGAACGACGCTGGGGGGGGGGGAGTTGACGAGCGTCTCGAAGCTTCATCAGCGTCGCCCTGGAGACAAGCGAGGAGCACCTGGCCATCATCACAGGCTGATCGGTCACAGCTGCACCTCATCAGACAGCGGCTACATAAGCCACGCTTGCCCTGCCATCTAGGAGATTCCTCCATGAGACTGAGCACTAACTCGCCCTCTCCCTTTTCTCACAGACCGCAGCGTGTGACCGACCAGCCCCACAGGAGCACTGCACGGAACCTCTGCATTGGGAAGACGGAAGAGAGCGCTCACGGCACCGGAGCACCTACCTGGAACTTTTTCACTAACCCCCATCACCCCAATAAATCCACCCTCTTGATTGAGATTACTTGTCGTGTGATTCTTCACCCCGTTACAATACACACACAATATATATACTCATGATCATATTGTTACGTTTTATATACAGTATAGTCAAGTCATTCAAATAAAGAAATAAGCTATTCCAAGCCCAGAGTCGATTATTCGAAAGTAATATCTAATGATCTAATAAGTCATATCCAATGGGTCTGAGTGCAGTTATTGGATAGCACTAGACAGATTGTAGATTAATCCTAATAAACATGCCACTACAGTTAAAACCATTACATTAAAATACATTTAAAACAGTGTATTTCAATAACTTCAGCAGTGTGCAGATCCTCGTGTCAGGACTGTGGCGACAGCAGCGCTTAGCTCACTCACACGTTTTTATGACATATGTCGTTAATACGAGAAAAAATGTTGTTTTTTTACGAGAAAAGATGTCGTTTTAATGAGAAAACATCCCGTTATTATGAGAAAAGATGTTGTTTTAATGAGATAATTGTCGTTTTCACAACATATCGTGTTTTTACGAGAAAAGATGTCGTTTTAATGACATAACATCTCGTTTTTATGAGAAAAGATGTAATTTTAACGAGAAAATATCTCGTTATTACGAGAAAAGATGTCGTTAAAACAAGATGTTGTTATTACGACATAATTGAGTGGAAAATATATTATGTGTGTGGCAGCAATGCGTCACTGTAATATACACACACACAAATATATATATATATACACATACACACACACACACACAAAAAAAAAAACACAATATATACATATCATGGTCAGAATTATTGACACCCTTGGCAAATATGATCAAGAAGGCTGTGAAAATAAATCTGCATTGTTAATCTTTTTCATCTTTTATTAAAAAAATTCACATAAATCTAACCTTTCATTGAACTAAAACAATTGAAAATGGGGGAAAATCTCATTATGAAATGAATGTTTTTCTCAAATACACCTTGGACACAATTATTCGTACCCCTAGAAATTATAAGTAAAATCTCTGAACTATATTCCCAATCATATTTACAATTTTAGGCATACCAGGGTGATTATGAACATGAAATTATCCAGCCATGGTTTCCTGTTTCACAGGAATATAAATAGGAGGGAAAACAAAGCCAAAAGTCCCTTAATCATACATCACATTGAGAAAAAACAAAGAATATATTTCTGATGTGTAGCAAAAGATAATTGAGCTTCACAAATGAGTGAAGTGGCTTTATGAAAAGAGCTAGAGCAGTGAAAATTCTCATTTCCACCACCAGGGCAATAATTAAGAATTTCCAATAAACAGAAAATGTTACAAACCTGCCTGGAAGAGGATGTGTCTAAACTGTCTTAATGCAAGGTGAGGAGGAGAGTTTGAGTGGCTAAAGACTCTCCAAGGACCACAGCTGGAGAACTGCCGAGATTAGTTATGTCTTGGGGTCAGAAAGAAAAAAATTGTCAAACAGGCCCTACATCACCACGTTTTTTGGGGGGGGTTTCAAGAAAAAAAAAAATCAAGAAAAGAAAATGCTCTCATCCAAAAACAAACTCCAGCATATTCTGTTGTCAGACATGACTGGAACATCAGATGGGACTGGCTTCTATGGTCAGATGTAACTAAAAAATGAGCCTTTTAGCAGCAAACACACAAGATGGGTTTGGTGCACACGGATAAAAGTACCCCATGTGTACAATGAAATGTACTGCTGTATCTTTAATGTTGTTGGTGTTTTTTTCTGCCGGAGGTCCTGGACATCTTGTTTAGACACATGGCATCTTTGATTCTATCAAATACCAACAGATAAAAAATCAAAATTGACTGACTCTGTTAGAAATCTTATAATGGGCCATGTTTGGATCTTCCAACCGGACAATAATCCAAAAACAAACCTTAAAAACAACACAAAAATGGGTCACTGAGCACAAAACCAAGCTTCTGCTATGGCCATTCCAGTCCTCTGACCTGAACCCTATAGAAAATGAGTGTGGTGAACTGAAGAGGAGGAGCACCATCATGGAGTTGGGAATCTGAAGGGTCTGGAGAGATTCTGGATGAAGGAATGGTCTGTGATCTCTCGTCAGGTGCTCTCTAACCTCATCAGGCATTATAGGAGAAAACTCAGAGCTGTTATTATGCCAAATGGAGGTTTCAAAAAGCATTGAATAAAAGGGTGCCGTTAATTGTGTCCAATGTATATTAGAGAAAAACAGTTATGTCATAATGATATTTCCTCCCATTTTAAATTCTTATACTCCAATGAAAAGTTAGATTTATGTGAATTTTTTAAATAAAAGATCAAAATGATTAACAATGCAGATTTATTTTCACAGCCTTCTTTGATCATATTTACCAAGGTGCCAATTAATTCTGACCCACGGACTGTATATATTATATATATATATATATATATGTATATACAGTATATACACAAATACCACATTACATACAACATACACACAACGCACACAACACACACACACACACATATATATATATATATATAGATATATAATTCTATATTTTTATGTATGGGGCAAAAAAGGAGTGTCATTATTTATATTTATAATGTATTATTTATATATAAATAATATATTTTTCTTTATCACAATAAAATTTCATATTTTGAGGGGTGCAAATGTAGACTGTGATTTGTGCGATACACCTATATATTTGAGATTCATGCATATAATTTTATTTAATAACTGGATGATTTGCTGTTGCTGTTTGTAATGACTTTTAGAGTTTTATGTTATCTATGTACAGCACTTAGGGGCATTTTATGGTTTTAAACTGGCTTTATAAACAAAGTTGAGTTGAGTTCTCTTTGAATTTAACAGGTTCTCAAAGCTGTATATAATCATCATATCAGTGATAGAAACCGCCATGTGCCTTGATTATTGGCTGGGTATGTTTGCAAACAAGAGCGTGAACCCTGAGGCATCCCAGCATCTCACAGCTCATGTTTCAAACAACTCCTGCCGCATGAAGCTGTTACACACAGCGGCGGTCCGTCTATCTGCTCTCCACAGATTGATTTTTCATGCTGATTGTGTGGCGAGTTCTGCCAAGCCATGCTTTTGCAGCCTTTCCTTGCATAACAAGTTTCACGCTGCTGTATCTCTACAGAGTGCCGTCCTGAGCGTATATCTCATTAATCTCTCAAAACACCTTCTGCTGAGCCACACAGAATGGCAGGATCTTAATGACCCTTCGGTTGACTCGAATTGCCAGGCCAGCGAAGGCGGGACAGCAGAGGGTCTAAATGAGGAATCAGTTGTAATTCCGAGGTAAAGCATGCAACTTAATGCCATTTAGTTATTCTGAACACATTTGCTCAGTCTCTGTCGCTTCCCATCTCTCTGTTCTTTTAATCATAGCAGGAAGGCACTTTTATTATAAATGCTATTTCATCGTGTCTTCAAACAGACCCACAATTAGGAAGGTAACCTGCTGTGACCCTTACAGCTTCCAAAATATAAAACTAGCTGTGCAAAATCAGTGTACTGCAGGAATTTGATTCATGAATCCTCGGCTCAATTTCCATGAGTTCAAGCATCAGACTTTAAAGGCCTGTTTTACACATTTTGTGGCCTTCACACAGCATTTCTATAACTCTTATCCCCAAAATAAAGTGGTTTCTGGGTTACCACAGTGAGTTTTTCTTTAATAATAACTGTAAATAAATAAATTTTTTATTAGAAGTAGCTGCAAACTACTGTATATTGGCATAAAATCGAATTTGCGTAAGGTTGGGAACAGGGTTATTATATTTACCTAAAACTATTAGAAGTTTTCCTTATTTGTGTGAGAAAATATATGCTTTTAATATTTAAAATAAATATATAAATAAGCTAACTGAAATAAAATATAAAAAGTAATAAATAAAAAAACGAGGGGGGGGGGAGGGGATTTTTTCATTTAGTTTAACTTGTGATGTACTACATAAACTAAAACTGAAATAAACGCGATTTTACAAAGCTCATCGGTCTGAAAAGTGAGGTGTGCTCTGATTGGCCAGCTATCCAGTGCATTGTGATTGGCCGAATACCTCAAGCGTGTGACGGAAATGTTACGCCCCTCACCATACTGTTGATGCCGTGTCCGGCCGGAGCGATGAGACAAAAACATTAAAACCCATTATAAACGAGGCATTGTTGCATCCAGTGGGGGCATAATTACGGATTATAATGACTTATACTGTCTTTTTACGCGTTGCGTTGCATCGCTCCATGTAAACATAAAACCATGTCTGCATTTGTGATTGGAGAAATGACAAACAACAAGTGCTACTCTACACTGCCCAAAAAAACTCGTGTTTGAAATGTCAGTGGCAAATTCTTTAAATATAAAAAACGACTACAATATGTGAGTCAGAACTGCCGGCATTGTAGTCTACTCTCCCAGGATCAGGAAACAGTCCTCCATAAAATGTGCTGCACACATCTGAATATTTGGTTGAACTGTTCTGGAACAGTGTTGTAAATATAACTTAACCACTGATTTCTAGTCGTGTCCTCTTTTGGAAGACCAAACACAGTAGTTTCGCTTTCACAACGAAACACACAGTCCCTTCACGACATGGCGGCGGCGGCAACAATACTACAGCGAGAATAAACGTTATGCCTTCTTTCTTTGAACGAGCTGTTTTAGGTCGGCGTGGCTGACTCTAAACTTTTATAAAGAATATCTCTTTGGATTTGAGACTTTAGTCTTTGCACTTTACAGATCTTCGTTATGCACCAAGAGTTTGTAACACTCCAAAGAAAAAGGAAAAAATGAAATCGCATCATAGACCCCTTTAAATATTTACAAAAGCTATTATAGTATCTCAATGATAACACTGGTTGGGAATCACAGTTACAAGCAAATGGATATTCATTTTTTTTATCGAGTTTGTCCAAACTGAATCTGTACAAAGTGTGTAGCATTTGAAGAGGCTAAAATATACATATTTTTTTTAGATTTTTTTAATTATTTAGGTTTACTTTAATTTATTTAACTATTTTGATGACTTTGATTCAAAAATGTGGAAAGCAGTCCATGACAAAACTTTCAATACTTGTAATGCATGGGCGTTATTTTACAGTTTATTTACGTTTTTTAATTTCTATATTATTTTTAAATTGTATATAATTTTATAATAATATAATACTATAAGAATATATATATATATATACAGTATATATATATATATATATATATTGTATATATAGTAATTTTTATTTTAATATATTCGTTATTTAGTTGCAAGTTTCATAATTTTGTGGTTTTTCACTATTATTATTATTTATTTTATTCTTTTTATTATTAAGATGTCGGTTCTTATTAATATTATTTTAGTTTTAGGCATTGTAGTACTTCGGGTAAAAAAACAAAAAAAAGGGAAATTATGCTTATGATAACTGAACTAAATACGTTAATTTGTAATTATTACTTTTATTTTAGTGAACGGTTTTTTTTTTGTAATAAAAATTGTTTTCTATGGTTTGTTAAAAAATGTATTTTTTAATTATATTTTATACATTTTTTTGTTGTTGTTTATGACAATAACCGTGTGTCCCGCAGACACATTGTGTGCAACAGGTTAAAGTCAGACCCACCTGTCTATGCTGATGGCGCAGAGGTTAAATATAGAGGCGGTGCATAGCATCACATCCATGGTCATCAGTCCATCACATACGGTCATATTGAGGGACCAAACCCCATCCTGGAACTGAGAAGCAGAGAAAATCATTACCGTCTTTAACTCTTCACACATTCGTTGCTTCTATGCCTCTTTTTACCCTCACCATTTTTTCCAATCCCTCCATTCCCATGGCGCTCTGACCTCTTTCACCTTCCCCTAACCTCGTGTTCTTAGTGCCACAGCGGAGCGACTGTGGAATCTTAATTTCTCTATTATCAGTTTGGCGTTGTCACAACAACCAAACCAAACACACACACACCACATGCTCCAGGGCTGATGGTAATTTAGTATCTGATACGCATCCCACGGTCTAACAAAAAGAGATAAAACAGCAGAGAGGAGGATTTAATCGCATTTTAATTATTGGCCTGGAGAAGAGGACAGATTCTTAATTGCTTTTTGGTAATGGCCTCTCTCCCATGCCAACGAGCCACATTCACCCTACAAGTGGAAGCCATGAGATTATGGTGAGGGGGCTCATGTAAAATTGTAATTAAGCTACAGCTGACTCACTGGAGCATATTTTCTCCGTGTCCTTGGCCTGAAGAGCCAGCCAGACCACCATGAGACTTTTGTTTCGCTCCCGGTGATCTTGTTCCTGCTATCTGGGGCCCTCAGTATCCAGTCTAGGGGTCTCGGTAACCAGCACAGCCCCGAATCCATGCCTGAATGGAATGTCCGATCGCTAGTTTTTTGGAGGCCTCTTTGGTCTCAGACCTCGTGCCCACAATGCGTATTGTGCGATGTGTGTTTATGACGTCCGGCTCTGGCGGAGACAGACAGTCTCAGCAGGAGGGGTCCGGATGAATGCATGTCTGCAAAGTGTTTCGCTGAAGGGTAACAATTGAGTATTGATGCCAAGTTTGTTTTGCGCTGTTATGGAACAGTGTCATATAGCTGTTTATTCGAACGGTTAAGAATTGAATTAAAATCAAGTAAATAGATGAAAGATTGCTGATTACCGTTACCATGGTAACCATAGTTAATGGCAAGCTACTTCAATTACTGTTGAAACAAAACAAAACAAATTTCAACTCTAAAATCACTAAAAATGGTATATTAAAATAACTTATTTGTTTGTGTATATAAGTGTATGTGTATACACAAACACAAAAATAGATATATATTAAAATGAAATATTTAAATAAATTACTAACGTATAATTTATTCATTTATATTTATGAATTTATTAATAAATGTTTAATAATTAAATATTGAATATATATACGTTGTGTTAGAATCATTATTATACTCATAACTTTTGTTCTTTTAATATTTTTGAATTGTTTTTAGCTTTATTTTTTTGTTTTCATTTAAATGTTTCAGTTTTGAAATGTTGTTGTATGCATTTGTCATTTTATTGAATTTATTTCATTTTCTTAAATGTGTGAATATATATAGTATTTATAGAGTTTTAGCTTTTAGTTTTAATTACTTTTTCTAATTTGTAAGTCGCTTTGGTCTGCTAAATGAGTAATGTAAAAGTAAATATACATGCACTCAAATTTTAATATTTTAATATTTTAAAATTACATAAATATTGCATGCAATTCGTTTTATATATGTAGGTATATACATGAACAAAATGAATTCATTTACATGTATTAATATTTTTACCCCCCCCAAAGTTTGTTAATTGTTTTTAAGCCAGACATTTTTTTTTAGATAAATATATTTTTTAGGTACATAGTGAATGAAATCACGTTATTACATATAGCTGACTTGAAATAAATTAGGTTTAGTATAGACAATAGCTATACCAGCATGAAAGTGGTCAAAACTTACAGTGGTACCAATAATAAGGTTTTACCTCGTCATTTAAGATGATCAGCAGGTAAACCAGCCTAGCAGCTTTTTAATGTACACTCTTAAAAATAAAGGTGCTTCACGATGCCATAGAAGAACCTTTTTGTCTAAATGGTTCCATAAAGAACCTTTAACATCTGAAGAACCTTTCTGTTTCACAAAAGCTTCTTTGTGGCGTAAGAAGGTTCTTCAGATTATAAAAAGGTAAGAAAGAGATGGTTCTTTAAAGAACCTTTGACTGAATGGTTCTCTGTGGAACCAAAAATGGTTCTTCTATGGCATCGCTTGAAGAACCTTTTGAAGCACCTTTATTTTTAAGAGTGTGGGTACAAACCTGTCAGTTTTCTGGCCACCATAAGCATTGTAAATATTAGGCTGTAATACAATATTAGCCTATATGAAATGTCAGATATCTAGGAAATGAAGTGTCTTGACTCACCTCTGCATACACGAACAGCGGTAAGACCAGAACAGCCAAAAACAAATCCGCAACAGCCAAGCTGACTATGAAGTAGTTGGTTGTGGTTTTCAGCGCTTTCTCCGTGTAGACGCTCAGACACACCAGCACGTTCCCGCAGATGATGATGATGATCAGTAATACCCCGAAGATGAGCGCTGGGAAGTTGTAGTTCGTGGTGAGGTTGGCTGGCATGTCTGCCTCTATAATAACCTGTCATCTGGGAATCCCTTGATAAAACTGACCGATAAAACCCGTTTCTTTGCGCGCTTCTGAACACTCCGAAAGTTCCGCTGAACTCTGAAGCGCTTTGGAACTGCGTCCCGTTATGTTCTGTCTTTAAAGGAGAAAAGACGGTCACAGTAAGCTCTAAAAGCATCGCTGTTCTTTGACGCAAAGTTTTCTGTCAGGTCCCCATCTCAGCTCGACCGCTTCTATTTCCATCCACCTGCGCGCAGTCTTAAAGCGGCTTACAGCGACGCGTTGTTATTACTGTTAATATCTGAGGCGTTTCATTATATTACCCTGGGGTTATTGAAAACGCTTATGTTATAATAACATCACTTGTTAAAGTTAGTGAATATGGCTGTATAAAGCCAGTGGCGTGTCATCGTTTCACCGGTTGTATATCTGTCCGCTTTAGTTTCACTCCAACAATCCCCTGGAGAGCTAATCTCGTCCTGCTGACGGTGGGTGTGACATTTTACACGACTGGCTGAAGGATGGAGGATTAAATCTTGCGTTATTTGAACGCTGCTATAGTAAATCGCGTATTTAATCGGTAATTCGCACAGTGGACAAAAATTAATATGAATAAATATTATTTTGTTATTGTTAAAATTCAATAAATAGTCATTTTTGTCCACTGTGCGAATCACCGATCTCATGAACGTGCGTATCAGCAGCACGTGTTTATGTTTCGATTTGGCGTACTATTTATACGCAGAAATGGACTCTGGCGTGCATATGATACGCAATTGGTAGGATTAGGGTTGTTGTGGGGTAGATGCGTATGGTATGTACGCGAAAACAGCGTATCATATGCACGCCAACAAATTGCGTATCGTATGCACGCAAAAACTGCATAGTAGGGCCTATGTACGTCAAACACGTACGTATCAAATCATTCTCCCTAGACACGATTTTCTGTTTGTATTTGGCGTACTATTTATACGCATTTGATAGCTGCACCAACTGTCATAAAGAAGTTTTGTGAATCTGTAGTAAAGTGGAAAAAATAAGGACAGTTTGACTCGAAGTGCTAGCTAGTACTGTTGTTATGATTACTTCAACTTTCGCGAGCGGGAAAATGCGTGACTGACTTTAGCGGTTACTGAAATTTTCCTACACTCTAAAAAATGCTGGGTTGTTTCAACCTAACTTTGGGTCAAATGTGGACAAACCCAACTTTTGGGTTAAAAAATTAATGCAAAAATTTAACCCAACAGTTGGGTTAGTCCATATATGACCCAAAGCTGGGTTGAAACAACACGGCAGTTTTTAGAGTGTACACTCTTAAAATAAAGGTGCTTAAAATGTTCTTCAGAGCGATGCCATAGAAGAACCATTTTTGGTTCCACCAAGAACCATTCAGTCAAAGGTTCTTTAAAGAACCATCTGTTTCTTACCTTTTTGTAATCTGAAGAACCTTCTTTCGCCACAAAGAAGCTTTTGTCAAACAGAAAGGTTCTTCAGATGTAAAGGTTCTTTATGGAACCATTTAGACAAAAAAGGTTCTTCCATGGCATCGTGAAGCACCTTTATTTTTTTGTATTTTTAAGAGTGTAGTATAGTTATCTTTCACCCCAAGATTTTAATATTTAAAATATATATAATTGTCAAGATCAAGTTAATATGGGTTACAAAAAACCTTATTTTTCAATGCGGAAGTAAGCTGTTTTCTGTGAGTGTGTGAGACTTCTGCTTCATTAGCCGCTGTAGGTAAATAACGAGAAGAATAACAAAGTGCGGTAAAGTTGTTTGTGCTACAACCCAGTGTGTTTATAATTAAGATTATACTTTAAAATAATGTGGTAAAAACACAAGTTTGCAATATCAAGCAGCAAAATGAGCACAACTAAAAATAGCTGGAAGCGGATGACACCGGAAGCCACACACATTAAATTTACAAATGGCCATACCCACTCTTATGGGGATAATAAGGTGGATAATCCCTTATTAGGAAAATTAACCATGGTTTTACTACAAATAAATAAAAAAATTAAAAAAACATGGTTATTGTAGTTAATCCATGGTAACCACAAATTAACCATGGTTTTGCTACACTAACCATCGTTTAACCATGGTATTTGTAGTAAAACTGTAGTTATACAAATGGTAATCAATTCGCAACAAAAAATTTGGTTACCACACTTTTACTATAATAAAACCATGGTTAATTTTTTTGTAAGGGAAATAATAATAGAAATAGAATATTTAGAAATCATATTTAGACAGAGTTTTGCTTGTCGCATAGCAGGATACATATGTCATGCCAGCACTCCATCTGTGTCCCTCACAGAACAATGGTTTATGTGTTTGTCTTTGTAAAATGGCCGGTTAAACATTTGTCAAAACAAATTAGTGCTGCTTTCATTCGGGCTGCCGTGTGTAGAAGTTTATGCAGGTGTCTCTTTGTGTCTGAGATCCATCCATTAGATATAGTGGCTTACGGTACATTAATTAACAGCATTTTGGATACAATGGCGAGCGAAAATAAAGGCAATTCAGAAATTATAATAGCATATAACAATAAACATGCTGTTAGGAATGACATTTTATAGTAACAGTAATAATGCATGTAAATGAAATTACATAATATTTTTTCTAGTCGTTTTTATTATGATAAAGGGAAAGATGGGAAAAGTGGCATGCCTCGATAACCATTACTGAGGAAGAAGTTTATCCAGGGAATTTGGGGCCACCATTCACAAGCCATAGGGATGGACTGTGAATCATAATCATCATCAACATTGTCATCGCGATTAGTGTTTACTCCACCGTGGCGAGGAGAGCTGCGGTGGAAATGTTTGATTGGGTCTAAGCTGCTTTGATCCAGACGTTGTTGTCTAACCTTTCAAATCTGACCCACAAACAGCTAAATGATGTTAAGTGTTGTCATCTGGCTTTTTAATTCAAGTTTGCTGTTTCCAAGACAGAATTTTGTTGCCCATATGGCCAGTGACAGTCGCTGGACACAGCCAGTGAGAGTGATGAGCCTGTGTGCCACCCTGCATTGTGACATAATCTGTTTTGCCATGGATTATCTGTGTAGGTTCTTGTCTGCATTATGATAAATCTTTGAGTAATGCTTTGACCTTTCCAGGTTGTAAAGACGAATGCAGGAGCGTTGACCTTTTATGTATAAAAGGCCTGCTGTTCTGTTCAGCCGAAATGTGAGTAAAACTCATTAATTCAGTAAATTTAGTAATAATATGACATATGTATATTTATATGTATTGATTGAAATATTGAAGATGAATGAATTTGTTGTCTCAATTTTATTTTGTGGCTAACCATCAGTTAAAAAGCAATATCTGCACCTGTGACCTTTTATGAGTGATTTATTATGATTATTCATTTCTGAGTTACATAGAACTGCATTGGAGGAGACTGAACTGAACTTTCAGACAGCAATACATCAAACTGCTAAGATAAACAACTTGAGTTGAACTAAAACTTACAACCTTTGCATAGAAGTTCTGGTTACAAAAGTTCATTTATGGACAGCATCTGTGATGTGCTGTTGAATTTATATTTTAAATACAATTTTTAGTGGTGTATATATTAATTAGTTGGCTAAATTATAATTTACTTGTGGACTGCTGTTTTCAGACCTACTTTTTTCACACTGGGGGAAGTTTGAAAAAAAAAATCACTCATATTGCACTCACTTGAGCTCCAGTAGAGAAAATTTGATCAATAATTTGCAGTTCGTGGAAGTAAATCAGTCCTGTGTTTGTGTCCTGATTAAAGTATCGATCTAGTCAGGGAAGTATCTTTATCAAAGACAGGACACATAAACACTTTGATATTTTCTGTCATATCTTATCTTTTTCTTTCTAGACAGAATGAAAGTAAACACCTCTGTTTTAATCAATGTGTTTGACGTTTTTATTTTGATCTGTGCATGCTGTTGCAGCATAAATTGCTGTGCTGTTATTAAGTGACCTACAAATCCATTTGTTATCGCTTGTAAGTTGTGCATGTCTCATCTATATCCCATTCCCTTCTCATTAATGTCAGATTAAACCTTAAATAGTATTCAAATAAAAACTTACTGTCTCCATAAAACATTATTAAATCTTATTCGTATCTTAAATCTTAAGTGTCAATTTACTTTAAATTGCAAGGCTCGGTTAAAGTGAAGAGACAATAACATTAAATCTAAACGTCAGAGAAAAACTGAAGAGAAAACGTACATCAACTAATGCAAAAAAATCTGTTCTGGGGTGCGTTTCCCAAACAATGACGTAACTCGCTACCATAGTGCGATGCATTGTTGGAGAAACTAACTAGCTAATCACGACTCTTTCCTGAAAAGGAATTTTGTCACACATCCGCCATTCACACAATGTTGGTTAAAATGGTCATTAATGATGTCAAGCAGGTGGTGGAGTTATAACTTTGGCTGATTAATTAGTTTGAGATCAAATTAATGGCAGATTAATGCTGTAAATAATGAACATGGCATCCGAGGACTGATTCAATGTTTTTTGTCTATTATTTGGCTGGTTCCCTCATGTCAGTTCAGGGTTCCTCATGGGACTAAAGCTTGTACGCACATGCTTATAAAACCGTTTAATTCTCATAACAAACTAAAAGACTTGGAATGAAATTTGTACATAGATTGATTTTTTTTGCTCAATTTATTTTGCTCAGGTGTCTATATGTCATTTTAAGAAGAAACTATGCTTCCAAACACAGGTTTAGAGCTGTAGTTCAAGCCACACAATGTTTTGATGCTGTTTGCGAATGTTCATTGGAAATGTGGATTCGGGAACATCGTTGACTACTGGTGGAAAAAAGTATTAGTCAGCCACCATTGTGCAAGTTCCCCACTTAAAAAGATGAGAGAGGCCTGTACTTTTCATCATAGGTATAGCTCAACTATGAGAGACAAAATGAGAAAACAAATCCAGAAAATCACATTTTTAAAGAATTTATTTGCAAATTATGGTGAAAATAAGTATTTGGGTAATAACAAAATTTCATCTCAATACTTTGTTATATACCCTTTGTTGGCAATGACAGAGGTCAAACGTTTTCTGTAAGTCTTCACAAGGTTTTCACACACTGTTGATGGTATTTTGGCCTATTCCTCCATGCAGATCTCCTCTAGATCAGTAATGTTTTGGGGCTGTCGCTGGCAACACGGATTTTCAACTCCCTCCAAAGATTTTTTTATGGGGTTGAGATCTGGAGACTGGCTTGGCCACTCCAGGACCTTGAAATGCTTCTTACGAAGCCACTCCTTCATTGCCCGGGCGGTGTGTTTGGGATCATTGTCATGTTGAAAGACCCAGCCACGTTTCATCTTCCATGCCCTTGCTGATGGAAGGAGGTTTTCACTCAAAATCTCACGATACATGGCCCCATTCATTCTTTCGTTTACACGGATCAGTCGTCCTGGTCCCTTTGCAGAAAAACCCAAAGCATGATGTTTCCACCCCCATGCCTCACAGTAGGTATGGTGTTCTTTGGAGGCAACTCAGCATTCTTTCTCCTCAAGTTGAGTTTTTTACCAAAAATTCTATTTTGGTTTCATCTGACCATAGACATTCTCCCAATCCTCTTCTGGATCATCCAAATGCTCTCTAGCAAACTTCAGATGGGCCTGGACATGTACTGGCTTAAGCGGGGGACACGTCTGGCACTGCAGGATTTTGAGTCCCTGGCGGCGCAGTGTGTTACTGACGGTAGCCTTTGTTACTTTGGTCCCAGCTCTCTGCAGGTCATTCACTAGGTCCCCCCGTGTGGTTCTGGGATTTTTGGTCACAGTTCTTGTGATCATTTTGACCCACGGGGTGAGATCTTGCGTGGAGCCCCCGATCGAGGGAGATTATCCGTGGTCTTGTATGTCTTCCATTTTCTAATAAGTGCTCCCACAGTTGATTTCTTCACACCAAGCTGCTTACCTCTTGTAGATTCAGTCTTCCCAGCCTGGTGCAATTTTGTTTCTGGTGTCCTTTGACAACTCTTTGGTCTTGGCCATGGTGGAGTTTGGATTGTGACTGTTTGAGGTTGTGGACAGGTGTCTTTTTATACTGATAACGAGTTCAAACAGTTGCCATTAATACAGGTAACGAGTGGATTACAGAGGAGCCTCTTAAAGAAGAAGTACAGGTCTGTGAGAGCCAGAAATCTTGCTTGTTTGTAGGTGACCAAATACTTATTTAACCGAGGAATTTACCAATTAATTCTTAAAAAATCCTACAATGTGATTTCTGGATTTTTTTTCTCATTTTGTCTCTCATATTTGAGGTATACCTATGATGAAAATTACCGGCCTCTCTCATCTTTTTAAGTGGGAGAACTTGCAACATTGGTGGCGACTACATACTTTTTGCCCCACGGTATGTATCTTGGGGAGGCCAAGTTCTTCTGGATTGAGTCTGTCTCAGTTTATTCTGTCTTCATGTCATTCCAGACAGACTGGATGATGATGATGATGACCAGATTAGATCTCTGTGTGGAGCACTGGCTTTTGACAGACAAAAATCTCACTGGATTATTACAATTTATGGCACTTAATGTTTGAAATGTAGCTAGCTAACTGACTTAAAACCATTTTTTAGCTGCTGAAATACTATTGTTCTTAATTGGGCCCCACTGTGGTTAACGATGACTTGCAACCATAGCTGGCTATCTATGGCTTTTCAAAAACGACCCAAGAGCGGGCGAGAAAGCAGATAATGCATGCTAACCTTATATAAATGGACATCCTATCACATGTAGCCTATAGATTGGACAAAAACAAAAAAAGCTTATCGCCTAACTTCTTATCTTTTGTTTTTAGTGTTTGCAGTTTCAAAGCTTTTTTTTCTTTCTTTTTTATTTGGTGCAGATTCATTCATCACTGTTACTTTGCTAATATTGATAAAGTTTTATGTTGTGTTTCATGTGTTAATCTAAAACTTCTGGTGTTGTTTTTGTATTAAAAATGCGATCATATCA
The DNA here is from genome assembly GCA_018155175.1 of Sinocyclocheilus anophthalmus. NCBI lineage: Eukaryota > Metazoa > Chordata > Actinopteri > Cypriniformes > Cyprinidae > Sinocyclocheilus > Sinocyclocheilus anophthalmus. The sequence goes on from JADLZN010003361.1 coordinate 323,343, forward strand.
CCGTTGCGATATTATTATTATTGAACCATACATGCATTTTTTTTGGCTTGCGATCGTAAACTCTTAAAAATAAAGGTTCCACACAATACCCATTTGTAGTTCCACAAAGAACCTTTCAGTGAACAGTTCTTAAAAGAACCATTTCCTTTTCTTAATGTGAAGAACATTTGAATAATCTAAAGAAACTTTTGTGGAATGGAAAGGTTCTTCATGGAACCATCAATGCCAATCAAGAACCTTCCAGTTTGCACCAATTTGGCTATGTTAGCATTATGTCCAAAGTCAAATCGGTATTCTGAAGCAAAACCAGTTGAGAACCACTGATCTGCATTACTAACTGGTCGGTCATGGGTTCAAACCCCTTAAGCTTCAAGTGACCGTCATGAATGCTGAATGAGCCACCTGTTCATAACGGACACAGTAGACTAACATATTATTCATGTGTTCGCTGAGATTAGCGTTTGCCATTGCATGAAAAAAACATTGTGGTAACTAACCAATATATTCTGTCGTGTGTTTGTGATCACAGATGGCTGACGTGCAGCTGTTGTGTGCGGCTGCCATGCCTACTCTTACCGAGATTGGTTTTGGCTCAGCTGGGGCAGTTATATACGACAGCAGGAGGGCATTATGGGTAAATGGTCATGTGGTGTGATCTGTTGCATGAACATCTTTCACAGTGAACGTGTTTGTTTACCTCTCTGTCATGGTGTAGATTTTGATTACAGATTCACACACACACTTACAACAGCAGCTTACAGATCCAAACACACGGAAATGATTCATAATAATATTGATTTTCAACTTCAGTGAATTAAAATGATTATTTACATCATAAATCAAGGGAGGCAGAAGTTGATCTTTTAAAAGGGATTTCCTGAATATATTGTGTCACAATCTGTTGATATCCATTTTCCACAGCCAGCACAATCTCACAGGAAATTGTAACCATTTTTTATTTGTTGGCTAATTTGTATGATGCTTATGGCCCAGTGACAGTTACAGTAAGTTTAGTGATGTCAGTGATCCATATTAACATCCATATGAAATCACCACCTCGTAAATAGTTCTGTTTTTCGTGAGATCAGGTTTACACAACCGATATTGTTTTTTGGAATTTACTCCCTTGGGCTTCAGTCTTTCCTCAGTTTGACACCGAACAAAATGTTTCCCATCAGACCCAAATAAATTAAACTTGCTCTCATCACTAAAGTGAACTTTGGAGCAGTTCTCCTCTGTCCACACAACATGCTTCTCAGTAAAGGTGAGCCTAGCCTTTTGATTCTTTCTGCTGATGAGAGACTTGGTCACTGCAGAGTGCGCTTTCAGTCTGACTTCTCTTAAACATGCCGAGACAGATCCTACCCTGTTCAGCACTGAATTGGCAAGCAATTCCAGCTGCAGTGCTGAACCGATTCCCCAGTGAGAGTCTCTGCATTATCCTGGCCTCTCATGCATTTGTCTTAAATGGACGACCAGCCTTTTTGGGGGACTTGAATGAATTAGTGACATTGTAAACCTGCAATATTCAAAAAATTACAGATTTGGAATGACAAACTTCTCTTGCAATGGCTGAAAGGGTCAATCCTTTGCCCTTCATCTAGACAACCTCCAGAGGGTTTCAGTCACCTTAGTGCGGCCCACCATCTTGCAATCCCAGTGAAAATTAGAGGAATGCTGCCAGTTAAATAGGGTTTTTCATATGGTTAATAAAATTAGCACCAGTGTGCGGAGACGTGAAATTTCGTCATGCGGACAGTGTGAGGACTGTCGTAGAACATGAACAACTTGAGTATTCCTCGGTCTTAAAACTGGCAATATAATTTTACCTCCTTTGTCTTTTTTTTTTTTTAGTCTAACTTGACAGTTTAATGGGTGTTGTGGGATCATTGTTTCCAGGTGACATTAAATACAGACCTTATTGTTCTTAAATCTCAACTTGCTATTTTAAAAAACGTTTTAGAAAATCCCTTTAAAAACATCTCCAGTAATCTAGTCATTAAAAGCTGTCACTGCTGATCTGGCAGAGATGTGTTCCCCTCCTAGCTAACAGGGAACATTCTCACAATTTCCACTATTTTTTAATATACATTCTTATAATGTTATGGGAAAACGTTCTTAGAACAACATTCTTGGAATGTCCTTTTGATGTTATTTGTTTATTGATGGTAACAATAAAATTAGTGGAATGTTGTTAAAAACTTTTTAGTAACCTTTAATGATGTCAATCCACGACAATAAACCGGATGACAGTGTTTTAGAAACATTTCAAAACAATGTTCCCACTATATTTTTTATAACCTAAATTTGTTAACTGGACTGTTACTTCTCATTTACACATTCACAAAATATGTGATGGTAATACTGGGAATTTGTAATAAAAAAAATATTACAAATTGTATACCAAATAAAACTATGATTTACATTTAAGAAAAAATGCAAAGTTGAATCTTCCTGACTTTGGACCGTTTTTATGCATTTATTATAAAGGGAAAGTCTACTTCTCTGCATGGTAAATGTGTTTCAAAGGCACTTGACTCCCTCTGTTGGTACTGAAGGTCTAGAACATTAACAATAGGATCAAGAAAATTATTTTGGGATTCTTTGATCTAGAAACAGTCATTATGTGAAAATGTAATTAAGTATTAGCCTACTCTAATTTTGGTATCTTGGCAAATCTGAGCACATTTGAGACATTGTTGAGAATCGCCTGGAGAGGAGATGATTGTGAGAGTCTTTTTCTCAGGAGAAACATCTGTGGCCAGTTTTATAAACTGCTGAGACAAGTATATTTTTTTCTGTAAGACTGGTCATAACTCTAGCTGCTAGTTGGTCAGATTAGTTCTTAAGAAACAGTGGATGTTTTTGAAGTTGGGAGTCTTCAGCAAAGTCTCCATTTAATCTGAATGAACTGAGCTCAGCTGCTGGAAATGTAAGTGCATATTTTATAAAGACATTAGCCCAAAATTACACTCAGTAATCATTCTGAAGTGCCAGAATATCAATCACACATGCCCCAAATGTATCCGTTCAAGCTGCCCTCTCGGTTTCCATCTCTCAAGCTGCTCACCACAGATCAGTCATCAACCCGAGTGTCATTTGGACCCTCTCTGATATATGTGGCAATTTCAATCATGCCATTGTTAATTACCGCAGCCCTCCCCGCTTCACTAAGCGCTTTTTATCTCCTCTAATTATGCATTATTATAAAATATATCTAAAGATCTATGAAAGGGGTCATGCCAGCTGTCTCCGCTGTTCACCATCTCATTCTTAACAGAAACAAATGTGTTCAATAACCTCTGAGAGAGCTTTAGTGCTCATTATTCCCTCATAAAAAACAGACTGAACCTATATACCATCAAATTAGAGTCAAAAATGAAAGCATACGGCCGTGATTCGCTGCTGTTGGTGAGTTAGAGTCAAAGTCAGGTCTATAACAGAGAAATGAGAGCTTCATCATTTGAATCATCTGTCGTGGTCCTCATCTTTAGGCTAAACTACTGAAGGACAGATGATGTGTACTATGCAGAACCCCACAACAAAGTTCAAGCTCAGTGAAATTAGTTGCTTTTGTCAAATGCAGAGAAATAACCTGATTGGGTTTTCAATGCGCTTCATTCTTTATTAAATGTAAGCTCTGTGTGTCTTTAATTGACTGAATATAAGATACTGCATGTAGAAAATTGTGTTTAGTTTACTCAAAAATAAAAAATGTGTGTGTGAAAATGTGAGTGTGTTAGCTCACTGCTATAATGCTAGTATGTGGGTGGTTTTTAGTGTGTTGCTATGTTGCTAGGGTGTTTTAAGTGTTTTTAGTGTGTTATGTGGTTCCTTCGGTGTTCTGTGTGTTGCTGTGGGGTTGCTAGGGTGTTGTGTTTTTAGTTTTTGCTATGTGGTTGCCAGGGTGTTTTTAAATGTGTTGCAGTGCAGTTACTGGGGTGTTCTACATGTTTTTAAATGTCTTGCCATATGGTTAATAGGGTGGTTTTTTTTAATGGAGTGGCTAGAATGTTTTCAGTGTGTTATGTGGTTGTTAGGTTTTTTTGAGAGATTTATTGTGTTGCTATGTGGTTGCTAGGAGGTTCTGTGTGTTTTAGTGTGTTGCTATACAGTTACTGGGGCATTTGATGATTTCGGGGTTATTTGTGGGTGTCTTGGGTGTTCCGAGTAGGTTTTTTTGTTGTGCTATACAGTGAATAGGGTGTTTTGAGTGTTTTTAAAACTGTGTTTATGGGCGTTTGCCTATGAGTGTTCGAGTGGTTTTGTGTGTTGCTAGGGGTTCTGAGTGTTTTAGGGCCAGATTTACTAAACAGAGCAAATTAGCATAGCACAATGCCATAAAAGCGCAGATGGGAGGGAAAAATTCTGCGTGTGATTTACTGACAAATGCGCACAGTAAAGAACACAGACACAGTTAGATAATTTCCATAAAGCGCCTGCTTTAAGACATGCTTTTTTGGGGGCGTTAAATAATGTAGCAAATACCAGTAATTTGATGAGCATAAACGTTAGTAAATCACGTTGCGTGATTCATTTTAATACGCTCCTCCCATAAATTTTGCCTCTGAAAGGGAAACTCCTACAAATGCACATTCAGTAAGGTCAAGCACAAAAATAACTGTCCACATCTTTTCAGCGCTAAATCTTCACTGCACATCTTTAGTAAATCCTGATAGCACTATTTTTACGCCAAAAGACGGTTTGCGCTGGCGCACGTTGTTAGTAAATCTGGCCCTCAGTGTGTTGCTAAGCAGTTACTGGGGTGTTCTGAGTGATTTATTGTGTTGCTATGTGGTTGCCAGGGTGTTCTGGGTGTTTTAGTGTGTTGCTATACGGTTACTAGGGTCTTCTGATTGTTTTTGTTTTAATGTGTTGCTATACAGTGGCAAGGGTGTTTTTAGTGTGTTATGTGGTTGTTAGGTTTTTCTGATAGATTTATTGTGTTGCTATGTTGTTGCTAGAAGGTGTTTTAGTGTGTTGCTATGAGGTTACTAGGGTATTCAGAGGGTTTTTCAAGCGTATTGCTTTGTGGTTATTAGGTGATCTGAGTCTTTTTTTAGTCTGTTGCTATGTGGTTGCTAGGTCTCTATGATATTCTGGTTTCTAGATACAACTCCTTGCGGGTCTGGTTGTACCATCTGTCAGGCGAAATCATACATTCAATTGCTTCAAGTAATATTACACCACTTAACTGTAGCACAAATAGTGCTGGATGATGTGTTATGTGCCAAAGTTTGTTAGTTATTGTTAGAGGTTTGTTTAAATCCCTAACTATAAGTATAGCAATGGTGATGTTTGTTGTGTGTTTGTGTTGAAAATACTGTCTGACTGATTCTTAGTTACTGAGCAGTTTACTGGAACCATAATCATGATCTTTACTACTGTCTTTCATTCACTAAAGCATGTGTGTGTTTGTATGTCCACCCATAATCTCTTTTCACTGTCACACAATCCTTCCTTCCTCATTGATTTATTAGCAATCCCAACAATTCAAACATGTGAGTAAACCAATTCCTTGGCCCCCTCAACCGGTTTACCACCAATGAAGGAAGTTAGTCATGTTTGTCTTTATTAGCATGAGCGCACATGTGTGGTCGTCACGTCAAGTGTAAGGAACCGTTGGCAAATAACTAATGAAAAAGCAAATAGTCAGGCCAATAAAACTCATTTAGGATAGGACTTTATTACATCACGCTGACGTTTCGTGATCAATGACTTTGGGGGTACAAAAAGGCTGGGAATAAAAACCCGACAAGAAGCGTTGGACGACTGCTAGGGCGCTACAAGAACATCAAACCAAAGGTGAGTGAAGTTTCTGAATGAGCTTTTGATTGCTAGGAAAAATGGTTTGTCTTTCACCACTAAAAGTTCTCGTTTTCATCTTTTTAAGGTGTGGAAATGTCTCTTCTCACAAGTCTGACGCAAGTGTCCATCCTTGCGATATTTCTCATCCAGTGCGCGACCAGCCTTCCGGTTCTGGGCAGGTCAGGTCACGTTCAACCTCAAAAATGAATTGAATTTTCAACCTCAATCTGATCTTCTGAGCTGTTTCTGAAATAAAAAAAGTAGTAGTGTAGTTTCAGGCCTGTCAAATCTTATAAGATCTTTATCTCTTTGTCCTTGCATGATTTTCTTCTGTACATTTTTGTTTCTTCCTTCCACTTTCTCCAGTTCTGTCTGGAGGTGATAAGAGATTCAATTCTCTTAGCTTATGTTGTTTTTTCTGAAGCAAACATACCAAATAAACTTTTTTCCCACAGTTTCACAGTTGATGTATCGGCTCATTTATGTTTTGGCCTTTATCACCACAGGTATCTCGGCGAAGAGGACAGCATCTCAACAACGGACATCTTTTCACCTAGAAAGGTGTTATTTCCCAGGGATGATGCAGATATGCTTATTGATGACCGAGACGGGTGGGTCTCATAAACTTTTATTGTTAATAAACAAGTCACTTTTGTGATCCTGTTAGATCCATGCTTATTTCAGTGCAGGCAGCCCCCTTGAGGAGAACACTGGCTCTTATCAGCAAGTTTCTTGTAGTATCTACTTGTATTAATTGATAAACTTTTAAAATTAGATCTTTTTCTGGAAATAACTCACATATACTTGTCATATTTGAGTCATTTGAATCAATACTTTGACATCGAACCTGATCCATATCTCCAGGAGATCTGGGCTTCACACGAGGCAGTTGGGCGACATTGAGTTCACAAACAGATATGCTGAACTCCTCAAATCCAAAGCTAAAATCACATCCATCTGTGCCTTCCTGAAACGCATGCAAAGCAGCAAGAAAAGGTAAAGCCTCCGCTAACCCGCTATGCTCATCCTAAACAAATCTCTCAAAAGCATCATTTGATTGACACTATGTATAGTTGAGAAATGTAAGGGAAAGTTTCAAGTATAGCATTCTCTGAGCAGTTAGCAAACATGGTTTTCTCTTAATGTCTTATGACTTTCTGTAAAGTGCATAGCTTTTCTCTTAGCAATAAGCTAACCCAGTTAGGATATCAGTATACAAAATGATACTTAGCAATATGTTTCAATACATAACGTATATTTTTGCTCTCAAATGATATATTCTAGCTTGAATGACATTTCATGCTCTGTGTGTTTGCAGCAGCGTTGGTGGAGAAACAGACAGATTGATTTCCCTGATGAGACAGTATGCATGTCCAAACGTGTACCAGTGAAGACTGGCTTCATGTCCAAGAAACTTGGAAGACAGCAACTTCACAATGTTTGAATCAGTTAACATGTTTGAGACAAACTGTTTGTATATATTTGAATAATTAATGACTTTTTTCCTCCAAATGTGTCTCATAAAACTGCAGATTCAGTTGCAGTCAATAACATTTCAGATGCAAATTAAACTCTGGATTTGAGAATAGTGTCTTGTCTTGTTTATGAAACCACACCTTTAGCTCCTCAAAGGCACATGCTGGTTTATAAATTTAACATTAGACAATAAGTTCATGAGCCTTTATGAGAGCTTTATAGTAGTAAAAAGCTTTCATGCTGCTATATAATGTGCATGACTCACAAGATCATAATTAATATACGACCAATCACAGACTGTTGTAGATTATATGAGGTCACAATAAACAAACATGGTATGTAAAGAGGCATTTTATAGACATGGTTCAAAAATAGCATAAGAACAGATTTATTGAGAAGATCTTAACGCTACATGAATATGGTAATCAAAGTGACATACATGCACTGTTAAAAAAAATTCCGTAAAATTTACGGTAAAAAATACGATAGCAACATTTTAGGTTTTACAGTTTTAACTTAAATTTACAGTTAAATACCATAATTTCATTAACTGATATAATGTTAATATACCAACCTAATGAAGTACTTAAAATCTGTTTTGTACCTTTGTGATACACTGATAACCACCAAATGCAGGTGATGATGAGAAAGTCACATGATGAACCAAAGCACATCACAAGCAGCTTTTAAATCATAACATATATAGAAGGTCAATCACACAAACACTAAACACCATCATGGTAACACACATGAAACTGAAATAATGCAATAAACATTAATTTAACAACATTAGGTGTAACATACAACCCTAATATACAAAACTGATAAGAAAAAACTAAGAAGAATCATGTTATTTCAACAAAACAACATAAAATTTGAAATGTAACAGGGATTTCTGGGAATGTCAATTTACGGTTATTTACTATCTTTTTCACTTCCAAAAACGGTATACTACCGTAAAATGCCATGTAATGTCCAATACAGTTTTTCACCGTATATAGTAGGGGAATTTACCATTAACCATTTAACAGGTTTTTACTGTAGCATTTTTACAGTCTTTTACCGTTAAATTCACGGTAATTTTTTTACAGTGTGGGTCTTTCCTGTATTTGGTGCCTTTTGGACATAAAATGTTTCAAATCAAACTGTTTTTAAAATGACCTTTTGAGTAATCATCATAGGGAGATTTTGTTCAAGCTTAGGCTAATAAATGTAAGCATTTATGAAACAAAAGACTAAAAATGTCCACCCTGTTAGGGACAGATACTAATAGAAGTTCTGTAAACTTGTTTTCATTTGAAAATATTTCCTTCAATACAGTTAAACTCATTAATTACTCGTTAATTAAACTTAACTGTGTTGATTAAGCAGGATGGGAACTAGAAATCTGCTGTAACTGATTCAGCCTGAGTTCTGCTTAATATAATCTGTAGTTCACATACCTTTTTCTATTATATAAGCAATTCTATTATTATATTTATAAATTAATGTCCTTTTATTCATTTAAAAGCTGGTAATAAATCTGGTAACAAGTTATTAAAATATACCCAAAATGGGGGGGATAATCACAGTAATTTTTATTTTAAAATGTTTTTGTAAAATATACTTCAATATGCTTATCGTTCAAATTATGTTTTTTTAATGACTATCTTAAATTTTATTGTTTTAATAGTAAGATCAATTCTTTACAGAGACCAGACCCATCTCTTTAACCTGGCTTACACATAACACACTAATACGCTTCTAATATTCAAATCCGTTAAAGGATTTTTAGGCTGCATTAATTAGGTCAGACGGAACCGGGAACACTTCTCATAACACCCGATGTACTTGCTACATCGCTAGAAGAATGGCATCTACGCTAATATTAGTCTGTTTCTCTCTTATTCCGAGGTCACCATAGCCACCAGATCCAGTCTGTATCCAGATCAGATGGTCACTGCAGTCACCCGGATCCACAATCTGTATTGTTAAAAGCGCTATATAAATAAAGGTGACTTGACTTGACTGACTTGACATGAAGGCACCGGATGACCCACATACAGTAAACCTATACAGTATTAACTCAACGGTACTTTTATTGTAAGCAAATTATGAGAAAAAACAACTTGTATTGGGTTTAATATCCTCACACGTTTCTCAGTGTAAAATTCCTACAGCATAACGAGTTGTTTGCTACGACGTTCGTCATGCTAATGCTGTTTTAAAGAAGAACTGTATATTGTAGGTAGGTCTAGCAGTAATATCTTTATCACATCTTTCATCAGTTATGTGCAATAATATAACAAGATACTTACGTATTACGGTATATGAGTCAGATAAGATTGCTTCATTTGGTTGTTTGAAGATTACCGTTACCGTAAGAGAAAGCTACGTCCACTCATGACTAGCTACTAGCATGTGGAGAAATGAATAAAATAATTAATTTATGCTTTTCTAGCTAGTTTATTTCCGTCATAAAGTCATAGAAGCACTTGAATTAGCTTCTAGTGCGCATTATTGGTTTATTTATAGTTGACACAGTTCCCCATTTGTGGCACTTTTTGTTCAGGAATAAGGAATAAAATAGCAGCTTTGCGAAATTTGAGCTAAAACATCTTCAACATTTAAATGAATCACCAAAAAACACAATTTGTAAATTCTCCAATGCAATTCTTAATACTTTTAACTTCAATTGTATTTTATAATGTCTGTCTCACATTTGAAGATGGCCTGAATATAACATTTTGAGAACAACACTGATGCTAACCATCTGCACACAACTAAAAATATTGTTTTGTAAACATCGTTCTTCATTGTGATCATGGTTTATGAGATGTACATGCATATGTAAAGCAGCTGTGTTCATGTCTGAGGCAAAAGTCCACCTGTGCTCATCTTTATAGCCAATAAATCCGAGATAAGCGTCCGTCTCAAAGGTTAAGCTTGAAGTCGGTTTCTCATATTAGCTCTTTCTCACAACTGCTTGATGGGAATTTGATTCAGCCGGAATTAAGGGATTCGTCTTCGATATTCTTTTATTGATCCATCACCTAACAAGAAAAATGGATTTGAAGCCTAAAGGATCTGCTGCTGTTTTTGTTCTTCTGGTTCTTTTCACACTCAGCAAGTTCAACGAAGCACAAAGTAAGTGCTGAAAGTTTGAGAATGAAAAATCTTACGTAATCAGGTTTTCCTTTGTAGGCTGAAAGAGTTCCGAACATGTCATTTGACAGCTGACAAGTTAGTTATGTTTGTTATGATTGTATAGACTTAAACAAAAAACAGATGTCAAGACACTTTTGGAAATGTTATTCTTGAAAGTATTAAAATTTCAAGTTGTGAGAGTTTGCTAGCGTTGTAGTTATGGTTAACTGTACATCAAGGCAATTGTTTCAAGGTTAATTCAGGAAATGTATTGATTTTATTATAATATTATAAGTGAGTGATCAATGTTTAGGTTTAATCACCTTTTTTACAACCAAAATTTTTACAGTATAGATTTTAGAGTAAGATGTGCATATGTTTTACCATAGATATGGTCTTATTATTTCAAACAGTATTTCAACTTTACACAAAAATATTATTTTACATGAATTAGAAGTACATTACACACTTCAGAAATTTCTGCTTAATCGTATTTGTATAAAATGTTTTTCCAACCAGTTTAAGATGACTTTGAAATGCTTGAATTATAGGCTTGTTTGAAGAAATCCTACCAAGTGAATTTGCTTGGTTTCTTTAGAAGTTTTTTCTCAGTCATCATGAATTTTTTATTTTTTTTTGCTTTGTATTTTCTAACATTCACGTTTTTTCAGTGTCAACCAGGACCATTCATTAAAATGTAATTCATTTTTTTCTGAATGACACAGACCTTTGTTCGGTGCCAGATAATTTGCTGGTAATTCTTATTCCGGAAAACAACGCTATTGGAGTCGTAGTTACAACACTCAGTGCTGAGGATGGGGTGATGGCCAGTATCACTAGTCAAAATCCAGAGGGTTTCTTCAGCATCAGTGGATATGATCTCATTGCTGAAACTGTGCTGGACTATGAGGTTAATGTTGTATATCTTATAAAGTGTCTGGTGTTCAGCCAATACACTTTAAATTGATCATTTCAACGCCTGTTTCCTGGGATAAAGTACAAAATACATTTACTATTTTAATATGTCAAATCCATTTTACAACTTACATATGTTTCAATTAAATTAAGTGCTTCATTTTTGTAAAGAGATGTCTCTTCACTCAGCATTAGTCTTGATCTGAACTGGTTTTGGTTGTTTTCTCAATTACCACTTCAATTTAAGTTTAAACTTAAACTTATTTACCAATCAGGTATCTGGGTTTTAGGATTTCAGTTTAACATGATGTAGTTTTATTGTCACAGCATTGTAAAAACTATGATTTAAACAGCACAGCATCAGTTATTATAAGGATGAAATTCTTGAAATCTGATATTAAAAAGCAAATACAAATGGACTTTTTAAATGCACTATATATGTATATATATATATATATATAGATATATATATATAGATATATATATATATAGATATATATATTTGTTAATACTTTAAGTATGATTTCATAGTTGAATTGGTTCAATTACTTATACTTTTAGTTTTTATCGTACTATTTCTCAGTACTTTTACACCCTTACCGGTGCCCTTAGCTAGTTAAAAAACTGTAAATGTGTAGTTTTAAATGAGAACTACATGAAGTAAATGAGAGCATTTTAATATTTCAAAGCAGCCATTTAATTCAGATCCATTTCAAATGCATTCTGTACAAATTAACAGACCTTTTATGTTTTGTTATTTTCTTAGACATTTAACCCGAGCAAACCTCATGAGGTGCATATTGAGTGTACAAAAGCTGGCTTTCTCTCTGTAAGTAAACTATTCAAGTGGTGTTTTAATTAAGTGAACCTAAAAAAAAAATTCTTGCATTGTGATTTATTCAACCTCAATTCTTACTTTTTTTTTTGTTTTAAATGTTTGTTTTCATGTTGGTTATTGAGGTCCTGCATGTCATATTTGTATTTTTAGACCACGCTGAATCTGAAAATAGCCGTTGAGGATATAAATGATAATCCACCAGTGTTTGAACACAGTCAATACACACTAAACGTTGATGAGGTACTTTTTTCTTAAACTTTAAATGTTGCATTTAATTCTGTTCATTTATCAATTTTATCATGGCCAATTTTTTTAAGATCTGAAAACTTTTACTGATTTTTGTAGTTGTCAAAAGTGGATACCAGTGTTGGCCTGATCACAGCAACCGATCCTGATAAAAATGATAGACTTTACTACCAACTGGATTCTCCTGAGGTACAGCTGTGTCCCCAATACACCTTCTGAGACGACAAAAATTGCAAAGAATGTGCATATAGAGTTTACATTGTATTTCATGGTAAACACAAGTGTCCTCTTGGGAATTATGTTCTGAAGGATCTTCTTCTTGGAATTCTAAAAGAGAATTCCCCTTGAATGTTGGTTGCAAATTATTATAGGAATTCCAAATGGAATCCCATTCACATTGTTGGCCTTTGTTCTCTCTCAGGGAGAATTTGCCCTGGAGGCCAATTTCAATCCCAACATTCTGGTGAAAAAGCATCTGGATTATGACAAAGTTAAAGAAGTCACAATGATTCTATATGTGCAGGTAAGTTTATCTGACCCAGGTTTAATCTTCAAAGATGCTTCTTTTTGTACAAACAACTTCCATTTGATGACTTTTCAGGACACACCGATTGAATCTACAGCTGAAGTCTCCCACACTGCCTCAACCACCATTGTAGTCAATATCATAGACATTGACAATCGTCCACCATGGTTCCAGCCCTGTACAGAAACTGAGATTGACACAAGCACAATCTGCTTGATGTCTGGTTATAACGGGAATGTCAACTTAAACGAACAAGCTGTGAGTTTTCTATCCAAAGCGCTTGTAGACAGAGGTCTGATGTTGAGTTAAACCATTTTAAATGTTATATAGATATGATTATTTCAAAGTGCCCCAACAAACACCAACACACATTATAAAGTTGGCTAATGGATGTAGAAATATCAGGAAACATCTCATTGGATCAGTTTGTTGGGGCAGTGTGAGTTAGCAGAAGGTGGTGGATAGATTTTGAGATTAGCGGGTCAAATGAGAATATGAATGTTGATGTACACCACAGCCAGGTCCTTTGTCCTTGGAGCCAGGTCCACTCTTGGCCATTGATGGTGACAAAGGCAGGAATGATCCTATTGTTTATATATTTCTTGCAGGTGAGATATTTAATTCTCTATTTTATTTTCCTTATGCGTTGAAATAAAGAACTTCAGGACGAGTCGACAGGTTTTAATTAGTACGTTTTACATGTTCAGAAAGTGATGGAGGTATATTTGAAATCAACCCTGACACCGGGAGCATCACAATGCAGGAACCAGTAAAAGAGGCAGGAACAATTGTTCTTCCAGTCATGGTGAGAGAAAAAAAAGTGATTTTTAAAAAAAACAAAACCATTCTGTTTTGAATGTTACATGCAAACAAAAGCTGCATTTTGGAGCCACTGTACATATTATGTATGTTCTTAAAATAAGGGTTTTTGGCATTGATGGTTCCTTGAAGAACCTTTAACATCCATGGAATCTTTCCATTCCATTAGTGATTCTTTGGATTATTAAAATGTTCTTCACTCTAAGAAAAAATGGTTCTTTTAGGAACTGTTCACTGAGAGGTTCTTCGGGGAACCAAAAATGGTTCTTCTATGGAATCGCTGCAAAACCCACTTATAATAATGGAACCAAAATTTGAAAACCCCAACCAAATTTCCCCTCTGTCTCCTTAGGCATATCAGAAGGAGAACGCTGATCAGTTTGCCATCACTACAGTCACCCTGCAGGTGGTGGAATCCACCAATTTCCCTCCGACCTTTGTGAAGTCCAGTTATGAAGGCTTTATCTCAGAGGATGCGGGTGTGGACAGCCTGGTGCTGGAGAGCAAAACATCCAACAGACCCCTCAGAGTACAGGCTACAGATGAAGACTTTCCTAGTGTAAGAACTCAGAGACAAACAGCATTTTAGTCTCTGCATGTGTTCAATTCAAGATGCAGAATTAATTTGTAAAGTACATACAAAACACATAGAGCAGGATAGTGAAAATGAGTGTAAATCAATCAGAAAGAGTTTTTACATAAACATTTGCATTGGTTTTATGGACCTCAAGTCATTCTTGCATACATTTTTGCACTGAATTGATTTGTTTTGTAAAACCATTCTTATAGAAATCATCACGTTTAATTCAATGCACATACATTTTTATGTAAATTCATGGATGGAATATTTTGAATTGAATTGTTTGTCACATTTGACATCATTTCTAAAAACATTCTCGCGTAAAAACTGTTGCCTTACAATCAATGTTCAAAAACATTCTTTCATAAATCATCACATTCTATTCAATATTCATAAAAACATTCTTAAGTAAATTCTTGGATTGAATTAAATAGTCTGTAAAACAATTTTTACATAAACTGTTGCATTGAATTGAATTGTTTGTGAAACTCTCACATTTCATTGAATCATTCCTAAAAACATTCGAGGGTAAATTTGTTGCACTGAATTCAATGTTCATAAACCATTTTAATAATATATATACTGTATATATATATATAATATATATATTTTTTTTTTTTTTTTTTTTTTTTTTTTTTTTTTTTTTTTTTTTTATTTTTTTTCTTTTTTTTCTTTTTTTTTTTTTTTTTTTTTTTTTTTTTTTTTTTTGTTTTTTTTTTTTTTTCTTTTTTTTTTTTTTTTTTTTTTTTTTTTTTTTTTTCTTTGTAAAAAGTAAAATGAGATGAATGTCTTAAAAACTATTCTGAGTAACCGTTGCAATAAATTCAATGTTCGTAAAGCCATTCTTATATAAATTGTCACGTTCAATTCAATATTCATAAAAATATACAGTAAAATGTTGCATTAGTTTTACCAACTTGTAATTCATTCTTACTTAAATCACATTGAATTTAATAATTTGGGATAAATTAAATTCAATGTTTGTAAAACAATTTTTAATAAATCGTCACATTCCATATTTGCAAAATGAATAGTTTATAAAATCATTTTATGTAAAAACACTTGTTAAAACCACTGTTGCATTCAATTCATTGTTAGACCTTACATAAAAATGTTTTTAATGATTTACACAAATGTTTGCTGAATGATGCCTATTATTGTAATATTTCTGGTGTTAAGTGCTGGATTTCTTTCTTTGTAGGGCATTAATCCTAACCTCAGATTTGAGATTGTTGACGGCACTGACTTCTCAATCACTCAAGAGGGTTTCATACTCATGGCGAAGGAAGTTACCCCAGGCTCTGTAAATTTAGAAGTAAGGACTTAATATTTCATACAACATTTCATGCACTTTAGACATTAGACTCTAATTGTTAGTGTGTGATTTGAAACATTTACGACCATATTATCCATCGTGACTCAGATGAGGGTGGTTGACACAACCAATGAAGAATCAAGCACCGCTTCTCTTACGGTTGAGGTCACTCCAGGTAAGACCAGACCAATACTGCACGCTCTTAAGACACCACCTAAATATGACATGATACAATCCAATAAGGAATAATCAGAAGAGTGGGCTAATCAGGGTACTTTCTGGACATCATAGCTTTTAACGAACAGTTTGAGCTTTTGGTGATCTTCACATCAATCCTTTTTCATTTCAAGCCACTAAAGGGAAACTTGCATAAATAGTACAATATGATTAGCCCATAAACTGAATTTCAAATGATTCACTTGAATCAGTCAACAACAAAGACTGGTGACACCATTTTTCTTCAGGGGTTCCCACTACCACTCCTGGCACAACTATCATGACTTCATCCATTATAACAACAGAGAGCACTGCTAACACAAAGCTAACAGAATTCACCACCGCCACCTCGCACCCAGGTATCACCACAACTACGCGCCCCAGCACAGGTACACTTACGCTAAGCTAACTAGCATGCTAAATCTTCTGGTGTGCTGTGTCGTATGCCATTTTTGAAATGACATACCATCATAGCACACTATAAAAATATTCATGAATCTAGCACTGCAGTGTCAATCACATGGAATTTGCTCAAGTTTGCATTTATGCTACTGACACTTTTGAATACTGGCTATAGAGGGCTGCAGTGATGACGTTAGCATCACTCTAGTTCACTCTGGATTTTTCCATTAGCATTTGGAATATTGCAAGAAATAAGATCCGTGACCAACAAAGGTTTTGGATTCTTACATGTTTTGTTCACACAAATGAGCACAAGTTTGAAGCTTAAACACAATCGCCAGAAGCTAATGTAGCTAATGTAACTTCAACGTCACTGCTATTAAGCTTCTGACAACTTTCAATCTTTATTTAAAAGTAATTTTCCCTGAAAGTTATACCTCTGCAAATGACTTTTTCAAGCCAAGTTTCAAGCTATTTAAAAATCACATTAGTAGTATTACTAAAGTACTTTATGTTGTAGAATGAAACGTGAAAATATCTTGAGCTTTTGTTAACCACAGACCTTATTTCACCCAAAATCCTTTCAAAAAACCCATTGACTTTGGGACGATGGAACCAGAAGTGCTAAAATGCTAACTTGTTTCTGGGTTTTGGCCTACAAAAATAGTAAATGCATCATCCCTGCAGCACTCTATATGTGACCCTGGAGCACAAAACCAGCCTTAAGTCGCTGGGGTATATTTGTAGCAATAGCCAAAAATATATTGTATGGGTCAAAATGATTGATTTTTCTTTTATGCCAAAAATCATTAGGATATTAAATAAATATCATGTTCCATGAAGATATTTTGTAAATTTCCTACTGTAAATATATATATAAAAAAATTGACCTTTATGACTGGTTTTGTGGTCCAGAGTCACATATGGGTGTGCACTAATATTTGTGAAAACACAAAATTCAAAAGCATGTTATTCAAAATGAATGCAGTTGTGAAATTCCAGTAAATTACAGCCATTTGTGTGTATCATTCTAGTAAACTCACTGAAAGTTTACTTTAAGTATCCCAAAAACATGTTTTTCTTTCCTCTTGTGTGCTCCAGGGGGACAGCAGGTGAAAACGGGTGAGTTCAGTTCGGGCGATATGGCAGCTGTAGGGGCCTCTTTGGCTGTGGTTGTCGTTCTCTGCTTAGTTTGCATTGGACTGATGGTGCACCGCATCAAGGGCCATAACGCAGACTGGAAGAAGCTTTCTGAGGCTAGCGTCTTCCAGAGCGCAGTGAGTTTGCATGCAGAAAACTGTTCTCTTTGAGCATCAAACGAATAAATCCTACACTCTAAAAAATGCTGGGTTAAATACAACCCAGTGCTGGGTAAAATAGGGACAAACCCAGCAATTGGGTTGTTTTGATCCAGCGGTTGGGTCAAATGTATAACCCAACCTTCTGGGTAGTAACCCAACCACTGGGTCAAAGCAACCCAATTGCTGGGTTTGTCCCTATTTTACCCAGCACTGGGTTGTATTTAACCCAGCATTTTTTAGAGTGTAGGAATGTTCTAGTTAGGTTGAAAATTATTTTACGACTAGTAAATTTGTCATACTGATTTGAAACATTCGTAAAAACCCTTTTCATATAAATAGTTACGTTGAATTGTTGGTTAAACCGTTGTTTTATTTAACTGCCATATTGAATTTAATAGTTCATTAAAGCATTTTTAACATACTTTGTCAGAATAGTAACATATTGAACTGAAACCCATAAAACCCTGCTTACATGAATTCATGAGTTGATAAAAGCATTCTGATGTAAATTGTCACACTGAAACGCACAAAACTTCATAAAATATTTATTACATAAATTTCCAATTTAATTCAATGTTCATAAAAATATTCTTGTGTAAAATTTTGGATTGAACGTTCATAAAAATTGTCACATTTCTAAATCTATTCTTACATTGAATTTACCAATCGAATAATTAATAAAAGCATTCAACGTAAATTGCCACACTGAATCATTCAGTTGTAAAACCATTTTAAGATAAATTGTCGCATTCAAATTGTAGTATAACAAATCACATTCATTGTTCATAAAACTATTCTTAAGGTTTTTTCTGAATCAAATAGTTCATAATTTAAATCACTTGTAAAACCAACAAATCGTCACATTCCAATGTTCGTAAAATTGCTTTTACATTAATTTTTAGATGGAATTAAATAGTTTGTAAAGGTATTCTCATATTAATTGTCACATTCCAATGTTTATAAAGGCATTCTTGCATTCATTTTTGGATTGAACTGATAAGTTCATAGAAGATTTTTTTCACACTGAATTAAATTGTTTGTAAAACTATATAACTATTTATGTATACTATAAATTTTTTGGATCGAATTGAATAGTTCATAAAGGAATTCTCAGGTTAATTCATATTGAATCAAATTTTTGTCACATTCCAATGTTTATCAAACCATTCTTACATACATTTTTGGGTTGGATTGAATATTTTTTATATGTTCGCACCATAGTTTTTGACATTGAATTAAATCGTTCATAAAACTATATGTTCATACTGAATCAAATTCTCACATAATTGGTCACATTCAATGTTTATTAAACCATTCCTGTGTAAAATTTCAGATTTAGCCGAACAATCTGTAAATAATATACATAAATTGTCACCTTCAATGTTTAAAAATTATTTTATGTTAATTTTCTTATTGAATCGAATGGTTCATAAAACCATTCTATGAAATTTGCTGCATTGAATCAACCCAAATTGTCACGTTCACCACTCTTGCATGAATTTTTGGACTGAAATGCATAATCCGTAAAAGCATTCTCACATAAATGAATTGAATCAGATTCTTGCATAATTTGTCAGTGTTCATAAAACTGTTATTACATTACTTGAAAACTGGTGAACTATTCCCTTAATGTTAATACTCCATATATCTAGATCATATTTGAGAGTACTTTTTTCTTTTTTAATTTATGACATTGAATTAAATTGTTCAAAAAACTAAGAATGTAGATTAATACTGAATCAAATTCTCAGGTAATTGGACATTCAATGTTCATAAAACCATTACTTCAGGTGAACTAGAATATTTCTGAGAGCATTTCTTTCTTTCTACAGCTCGGTGGAGGCTCAGGTGGTCCTAAAGAGGGTGTGCAGTACAGCAATGAGGGCTTCCAGCATGATGATGATTCTGGAAGTGTGAACAGTAAGATAGCTGCAGACCTGGAGAACAAACTGGAGTCCGGACTAAAGCCGCAGCAGAGACGCGGGTCAGCGCAGAAGACGACGACACCCAGCAGCCCTCCACCCGACTCCAGCAGCCTGGCAGAGAACATCGACAGTGAGAAGGAAGTCAAACCAATCCTGACCAAAGAGCGGCGCAATGAGGAGGGATACAAATCGGTTTGGTTTAAGCAAGATATCGACCCCAACACCAAAGAGGAAGTGGTCATCATTCCCAACACCGGTGAAGCGGATGGAGACCGTGAGGAAGATGATGACAGCGAGGGTGAAAACAGCCCTGACGGGGATTCTGATGATGAGGAAGGAGTGTCGTCAGATTTGTAGACCGTTTCTCCAGTGCAACAACTGCAAAACACAAGGACTTGAGTTGAGCTCAAATGTTAGACACTTTAGTACAGTCGAAACGTTAAAAGATTCATTATAAGTTAGTTGACTTATGTTCTAAAGTTTTTACAAATGTTTTCCTTTGTCATATTCCGGCTGGGTATCGTTTAAAAATTGTCGATACCGATACCGATGACTTTGATATCGGTTCCTAAATGATACTTTTTTCGATACCAGTTGTATGAAATCAATTTTTAACGGGGGTGGGGGGGGGGGGGGGGGGGGGGGGGGGGGGGGGGGGGGGGGGGGGGGGGCGATTACATTATTATATGGTTTTATTTTTCAGCTTTTTGACGTTTATACAGACTCAAAGACTCATCTCCCGAGCCACTGGACAAAGGAACTAAATATGACCAACATAATAAATCAGTGCAAATAGTTTTCAGTTTACACTTCTGATAGGCTGTTACCGAATGACAAGACGTTTTTGATACTCGATGCTATCGAGGCAATTCGGTCGGTGCCTAAAAAGTAGTCTCGCGTAGCCAGACCTTCAGACTGACGGCTGAAGGTCTAGAATCTATGGCAGCTTTCATTGGCCAAGGCCCGCCCATGTGGCCATTTGACCGACATGTCAAACAACCAATCACAGTTTGTTTCATTTCAGCGTCATTCTTCGGGGTCAACAGACTGGTGTGTAAAACTCTCGGACGTATTTTAAAGATTCTATGCCGTGAACTTGAAATATTTCACATACTTTTGAGAGTCCAGCGTTTAGTTGATCCTGATAAGCGCTCATCATCACAGTTGTAAACACGACGGCTTTCTTCTTTCGTCAGGGGTTTTGGCGTTACGACATCTTTGTTTCCAGGCGGAACGTTAAAGAACGCGACACACATGTCTCCCGGAAATCCTGTATAATTCAACCAATCCAATGAGGACTTTGAAACTCCTGAAGTGTTTCCACTTTTGTGTGCCGTATGCATCAGACGTTCAGTCAACGGTCGGTGGGCATGACGTCTGAGGCTGAGACTACCTAAAAAGTATCAAACTCGATACCCAGCCCTATTCCTTACTGTTCTGTAAATATGGTAAACAAAATTAATATAATTTTCACTTTCTAGCATGAAAAGTCAACCTGAAATCAAAATTGACCCTGTTTGCTTTCTAAATATATGTTCTTGTTTTTATTGTGAATGATTCATCAGTGCACATTATTTTGAAGGAAAAAAAGGTAAATCTAAAATTTTTCAATATTGCTCAGAAATACATCAGATTATGGAAGTTAAATAGGTTGAGAACTGCATTTCATGTTGACTAAGTGCTGTGTACAAAAACACTTATTAATAGTAAATTCTAATATTTTTGTATACAATCTATTATTTGTAGAAAGCAGTTTACTGGAAACATGGAAATAAACAATAATTACTAAAACTGGTGTCATTTATTCTGTCACCAAGCAGATTTTTTTTTATATAGTTGACTGCATATTACCCAGGGATAAGAGAGAGCATTTTAACATTGAAATTGCTAATAATTTGTGACCAGTATAATGAGAACTATTTATTTGTGTGTTTGTGACATTGCAGTGGACTGCTGCCCTTTCACATAATCACGCACAATCATAAATTATTCTATAACAACTTAGATAAGTTTGAATGATTAACCTGAGAACTGTGATCTGTCTGTGAATGCTGTATTATTAGTTTGCATGCTATTATATACTGCAATCTATACCACAAAGAAACGCACTGGAACAGATCTTTACAAATGAGTCTGACAAAATCTGTCTTCAAGGGTCATATTTCACCACCCCAAAGCAAGAAATATTTTGTTTAAAGAAAATATGGCCTGTCCAACCTTTTGCATTGACCTCAAATTAATTCAAGTGAATCTTAAGTGGTTCACTCACTGATACATTTATCTCAAAATGTTGATTAGTCGCCCTCTACTGGAGAAACTAACAACATGAAAAATACAATAAATACATATTTACCAGAGTTTTTGGGATGTACCCCCAAAACGTGTTTGGACACTTAAGTCAATGCAGGAATGTCACTGTATTAGATAACAAGAAGTTACCAAACTAATAGAGTCATATCCTATTCATTAATTTTTATACCAAGTAACTTTAAACCAGACCGATATATATAACATATTTTTCAATATAATATCGGTATAATGTAAACTAATAGAAAAATATCATTTTAAATATATTTTTTTAATTATAACAAATGATGTCCAACTTTGGGAAAAAATGTAGCCTATATGTATCGGTAGATTACATGTAACTTTTATTAGATTATGAATATGTTTCTTTTTTATAGGAAAATATTTCTGTTTATATGTAGCACTGTGGTCCTGTGAGGCACAACATTGTGTTCCCTTGTATGTCTCCACATATAGCGGAATGACAATTAAGCTCACTTGAACTTGAACTTGATGTGAATTTGTTTTTTAGGTATGCATGCCTGGTCTCAACAGGAATTTGTTTCTATTTTAAAAAACAACAACATACAGTACATATAGCATTTATAATGCATACATATATGTATATTGTATATACATGTATAGATTTAAATACAGAAATGCGTTTTATTTAATATGAATTGATTTGTTTTCTATCATGTTTTATGGATAGGACTGAACGGCAATCATTAGAAAGTTCTGAGACGCTCAAAGCCTTATGACGTCACAGAGCGCGTTCGAATAGAACTCTTGGGGTATATAAAGCGCGTGACATTCTTACATTCTTTGTGGGTTTGTTGTAGTGGTCAGTGAGTTTTCACAGCGATGGGACAGCGAGGTACTAAAGTGAGTCCGATGACGGTTGGCGAGGTGTACGATCAACATCTTAGTACACCCCCAAAACCCAGCACCAACACGGCGCTTCAACATCCTCATCCCCGCGATGAGACCCCTGTTGGTGCTGGAGGAGGAGGAGGAGGAGAAGAGGGAGGAGCAGAGGAAGGAGGAGGAGTAGGAGAAGAGGAAGGAGGAGGGGGAGGAAGGAGGAGGAGGAGGAGGTGGAGAAGAGGAAGGAGGAGGAGAGGAAGGAGGAGGAGGAGGAGGTGGAGAAGAGGAAGGAGGAGGAGGAGAGGAAGGAGGAGGAGGAGGAGGAGAGGAAGGAGTAGGAGGAGAGGAAGGAGGAGAGGAGGAGGAGAAGGAGAGGAAGGAGGCAGAGAGAGTGAAGGAGAAAAGAAAGAGCAAGAAGTGGTGGCGGAGGCTGCGCTCTTTCTTCAGAGCTGCCAAAAAACAGCCTCCAGAGAGCAGCTCAGGTCAGGGAGAGGAAGAGCAGCAGCAGGATGAGGGACAGAAGAGGAAGGTGGCATGGGCAGGAAGAAGTAGTGATGGTACATTACACATCCATCTTATGAAAACATTTATTTTAATACAGCTCTACTTTGATCATGTAAAATCTGACACCATCAAACACAATATCAAAAATACGCATCAGCCCACACTATAACAAAATCCACATTAAGGCCATGATTAGATTTTTATTCCATGACATGTTAAAAACATTACTGTTATATGTATTAATGTACTAATGTATGTTAAAACTATAAATATTCATTATTCATTCATTAAAATTAAAAATGACATGAAAAGTAATTTAAATAAGTTTTAGATTTAATCACTGATATAGATCAGTGGATTTAATACTGCCTGACACATCACAAGACACTTCTCTCAATGTTTTAATTCTCATATTATTTTATCTTTTAATAGACTACATCTTCAGTCGCTACACCATTGGCGATCAGCTGGGGAAAGGTGGTTTTGGTGTTGTGTACGAAGGCAGACGTTTGGATGATGATCTTAAAGTCAGTTAATATAAATAACACATTATCAAGCTAGAAAATGTTTGTCCTGTATTATCCTCATCCTTTACTCTTAGAGTATCTCAAGTTATTTTTTTGTTCATCAGGTGGCTTTGAAATATGTCACGAAGACCAAGCACACGGAATGTATATTCATTGTAAGTATATTGCACTATAAACAATATAAAATGTCTCATATTAAAATTAACACAAATCCCTTTTTGGAAAACCACCTCCATCTAACCATCATAAGAACTGTCAAGTCATCTATAGAAGCGGATAACTCAACAAAACCACCTATCCAATTAAAAGGAAGAACTGACGCAACTCACGTCAGTGCCTGGACGAACAACCGGATCACATGGTGCCAGAAGATGAATGTAAAGAGAGTGGACTGGCAGGACCACCCTGACCACTTCGTCATGGTCCTCGAATGTCCCTCTCCCTGTGAGAATCTTGTGGAGTTCATCAGGCGTCACGGTGGAAGCCTCGACGAGGAGAAAACACGGCAGATCATGTGGCAGGCGGCTCACGCCACAAACATGTGCCACCTCCGCAGAGTGCTCCACCGTGACGTCAAACTCGAGAACCTTCTGATAAACAGGGAGACATCCGAAGTCAAACTGATTGACTTCGGATGCGGGGACATTCTGAGGAGGTCACCATACAAGTCATACCATGGTATGTATGATATAATTAATTTCTTCTAATAGATACAGAACCATCATTCTGCGTTAATGCAAACTTATACATCATACAAACTCCTCTCTCCTCCAGGCACAGCAGCGTACTCCCCGCCAGAGTACCACAGCAGGGGCAAGTACTACGGTGGGCCGGCGACGGTCTGGTCACTAGGGATTGTGATGTTTGCATTGTTGTGCGGACGCTTCCCTAGTGACTATGACCTGTTCCTGCTGCAGTACAGGCGCTGGTCCCAACCCGGCCTGTCAAAAGGTGAGATCTTCATCACAAAAAAATGAATAATTAAAAATCATACAAAACATCTTAGAGCTTAGAATAACATGATCAAATAGAGCTGATGTGAAGTGTGTGGTAGTAATCAGATGTCTTTCCCGTCTTCCTGCACAGAATGCTGTGACCTCCTCAGGGCTCTCCTGCGCGAGAAACCAAGCCGGAGACTTGGTCTGGGGCAAATCAAGTCCCACAACTGGTTTAAGGTAGTTAACCTAAGATCAGCTATGAAGAATTAATGTCCTCATGAGAAAGAAGCAAAAGCTCAAACCTGTTCTTTTTTGTGTTTTGTTTCAGGTCGTCTCATAAGACCACTCCAGCTTTGCGTCTTGCGGGCTGCAGCGGGAGACGCTTCCATCCCTCCTCTCACCTTTGCGTCTTGCGGGCTGCAGCGGGAGACGCTTCCATCCCTCCTCTCGCCTTTGCGTCTTGCGGGGCGAGCAAGCCTTGTGTAGCGTCTTGCGCCTTGGCTTGAGGAAGCAGTATTTGCGTCTGGCGGTACTGCTTCCGGAGGGATGTGTACATATTGTATATATGTACATACTTCTTTTGGTTGCCCCTTTTTGTTATTCCCATCATGGCCACTCCATTCCTGAGGTTCCTGCCACAGCTGTCCAAATGCCAGAGCTCTCTGTCTTCACCTCCACAATGCTCCCATTATCTGCCATCAAGCAAGCCACAGCTACTAAAGATGTTCCTGCTATGGCTTGTCCACACTTCTCTCTCATCCTCCTCAATGCCAGTGCTCTTGGTCTCAGGTGCTCCAGCAATTCCTGCCAGAGACACACAAAGGTTCCTGTTTCTGATGCCTCAGAGGTTCCTGTAAAATTCCCTGCCAAGGCAAGCTCCCAAGACCATCTCAGTCCCAGAGATACCCGTCTCAGCAACCCTGGTCTACAAGCTCCCTAGTGTATCTGTCCAGACCCAGGGGTTCCTGTCAAAAGCTGCCCAACAGGTTTGAAAGAAATGGTCTATCCCGCTGCCAGAGGTTCCTGTTATAGCAGCCACAGAGGGTGTTGTCATTGATACCTGGTCTACAAGCTCCAAATCTGAAATAAAGAAAAACATTTAAAATTAATGTTTTAATTTAGTCATTTAGCAGATGCTTCAATCCAAAGCAGTTCACAAATGGGGAACATCACAAACAATTTATCATACAAATCTCAATAATACTCACAGGACCAAAATGGCACATTTCAGTCAGAGGTAAGTAGAAATTAGAAAATGCAGGTAAGTAAAAACGAGAAACTTGTGTTTTAATAGAATTTATTTACATGAAGTGCCTTTTGGCATCAATAAATATAGAGAATATGATATCAAACAACACAAAGTTGTATTCCTTTAAATATGTTTAAAACCCTTTAAAAGATGGTAAGACAAAGATGTAACATTGATTTGTCCTTGTATATCAGCAGCAGACAATCATATTGTCATTATTATATTGCTGGCTTAAAATGGACTGGAAATTTAAAAACCACACACAGAATTACTAAAGACAACAGCAATAATCAAAAGATGTATTATTAAGCAAGAACACATGGACAAAATACAAGACAAATTGAATTTATGCTGGTGAATACAGCATAGTTTACAATATTACAAACATTTAAACTCGTGTAATAAGCATTTTAGACATAAAAATGTAACATTTAAAAGTAGTATTTTAATTTAACCGTTCTATGTAACACTTGTGACGAAATATCGCTAATTCTCGTGCAGGGTGTCGCCGAAATCTGAGCCGTGAAGGGCCCCCTGCCCTTCCCTGGCGTTCGCGGGGGAAGCTGGAACTTTAGGAACCCGGCCCCTCGCGTTACATCGTTAGAAGAAAGATGCAGCGGATGGACTCCCAAACCTGCCGTAAACAAACAAATACCGAGATTAGGAACATATTTTAACATCAAATAAGAATCAGAACATAACGAATAACAATCCAATTTATGTTATCATGCAAGCAAAAAAGGCTTTCATCATGCGAAGTGACCGCCTGACTGAAATTCTTTTTTTTTTTATCGTCCTTATGTGGCGTGTGTAAAATAACACATTACAGCACAAAAAGACTTTATAAATGAAATAAAGTTATACAAATCCTTTATTTCACTGACAGAAGGCCACCAAACGGCGGCGTATGAAACCGCTCTCTCCGTAGAGGCCTAAGAAGCTGCGCACTAACGTAACTCAGCAGATGGGGGTTGTTTCATGGGAGACAAGCGTAACCCAGGGATGGGTAGAAAAAAATAACCAGCAACGTAGTTACAGAAAACTAATCCCCCGCACATGGGTAAAATATTTAAAAATATTTTAATAAAAAAACAACCCAATAAAATGATCCAACGGGCTGAACCCAGCTTTTTTTTAGTGTCTATCATGTTAATTTAAATATGTAGTAATCATGCAAGTTTCCATAAAAAAGGATAAGTAACGCAATTAGTTATTTTTTATGGAGTAATGCAATGTTGTAATTTGTAAAGTAACTTTCCACTACACTGGAAATAGCTGGAGTTATATGGTAATACAGTATGCTTCTCTGACTGGGCACTGGGGCTAGCCTGGGCAGTGAACAGCTACAGTTTTGGAGGAATCCAGGCATAGACGACAGGTGAAGACCCCTTTCACTGAATGGGGTATTCTTGCATGCTTGATTAGAAATCTTCTTCTTTGGAATTTTTGGTGTATTCTGATTAAGAAATCTTGCAGTGTTGCTTGTTGATGTGTATGAGTTAACCATTCAAAAATATCACAATTATACCAAAGCCACATGGGTCTTACAAGACAGATATTGATATTGCCACTTAATGTACAGATATGTTCACTTTCAAGTAGATCTTTTTACGTACTGAATTGTTATTGGTCATTTCACAGATGTACACAGGTATATTTTATTGGAAATGTAGACTACAGAACAGTTTGTAATACTCCTCAGATTTTTTTTATTTTTGTATTTTCCAGCACTGCGGAGAGGACGAACTGGTATTACCTGATGTTGCACACTACTGATCTTGATGACCTAACATCCTCTGTAATGCAGCAGGTTTCACTTTTCATACTTGATGTTGCATGTTACTTGTAAAGCTAATTGCTATAGAAAAGACACATTGTATAATTTGTCACCGTATTGATCCCATCTGAAATGATTAAAACAGAAACTAAACTAGTCCTTCTGAAAATAATAATGCAGTTTCACTGTTGAAAAAGGCGACTGTTAAATCTAGAATATTAATTTTCTTTTGATTTATTAGAATATTAAAATAAATAACTTATTTTATTTTTTTCATTAATAAATATAAAGATGTGCTTCTTGTTGCAGTTACAGTTAAACTCTTTACTGTTTGTATATGATGCATACATGTGCATTCAAAGATAGATAGATAGATAGATAGATAGTTTTGACAGATGATAGATAGGATAATAGATAGATAGATAGATATATAGATAGATAGCATAGTAGAATTCGTTGTTTAGCATAATAATAATAATACTTTATACTTTATCCTGGACTGGTTAAAGTGACATTAAGTTCATGTTCAATATTTGAAATGTATAAAGAGCAGCTTTCAGTTGAAATAAGCCAAATTAAAAATGTAGAGTGAAAATTCTGTCTGTAATCCCGCCGTGTCGGGTTCTTCATCTGTTGATTAGACGGAGTAAATGAAAATGTTACTCGCCCGTTAGACATTAGCACACGATATGGTTTAGTGCGATTATCAAATTGAAAAGACTGCATTGTAATTATGTAAAATTTGTAATGAAATAAAAAAAGTTATTTTATTCTTTAAAGTTTTTAGTTATTATTTATATATAATTATATATATTACTACTTTTAGCATATCTATATGAATTATAGAGTTATATATTCATTTTAAATTAAATTTCAGTTCAACAGTATTATAGCGACTATTTTTTATTGATTACATTTTTTATAATAATAATACATAAAAACTATGCACATGTTATAAAAATTGGCAATTAGATGTATTTCCTCAATTTGTTCTGCCTGTTTTTGATTAAATAATGCACATACAATTTCATGGCTAGGATTTTTTTTTATGGCCAGTAAATTTTTCAAGTCACTTACTATTGGCTGGTGCGGCAAATTACTAGTTTTAGTCCAAGTTTATATGAGCGATAGCATTAAGTCACATTCACTCCAAAAACTATAACTATAATGATAAAATAAAGATATACAATAATAAATATAATGGTACGGGGACATATGCGTTGGAGTGATTTTTTCCCCATCTATTACATGAATACAAAACATTGACAGCCAATTAATTAACAAATATATAATGTGAAACAAAGCATCACTGTAAATTACAAAAAATATTCATGTAGTATTAAAAAAAAAAATCATTGTATTCTGAAAATTTGTTTAATTGTCATGAAAATAATGCCACAGTGTCTCAAATTTCCTCATGCAAAATATAATTTCTTGTTTTTTATCTCATGATTTATGTGACCTGGACATATTTTATTTAAATAATTATTAATGTTATTATTTAAAACAAATTCAACAAAAATCTCAAGAAACACTGGAGCAATCAAAAACACAAAAAACATATCCGAAAATACATCCAACCAGGTTAAAATGATCACAGATGTACAAAATAGAGATGTTTCATGTAATCACTGATCTGTACAGTTCTCATCGTCCCTGTCCATCTTTACAGGTGGACGTATATAGAGTTTTACAGCCGTTACAGTATCTTGATGAGCCTGCTGGGAGCTGAAGCTGGGAGAGAAGAAGCAGACGTGCAAGACGGTTCTGCAGAGACTCATTCCTGGAAGAGAAACTGTGGTACTGTACATCTGAGAGCTTGTCTTCTTCAGCCATCTTCTGAAAAAAGTCCTCTTTGGTTCTTAACAGGATTCCAACCAGCACAAGTTCGGTCGGACTAAGATCTTCTTCCGGGCGGGACAGGTGGCGTACCTGGAGAAGCTGCGGCTTGCGTGAGCATCCAGAAGCACGTGAGGGGCTGGAGGCAGAGACGCAGGTTCCTGCACAAGAGACAAGCTGCCATCACTATCCAACAGTACGTGCGTGGAAAGAAACCGATCAGGTGAGTGTTTATATATATATATATTGTGAATCTGTGGATTTATTTAATTGTTTGTTTGTTTTTATTGTGTTTTTACTTATTTATCATTTTTGCAGGTTATGTCCTCCAGAGCTTAAAACCCAAACTTGTCTAGCTTAACTTTATTATTTTGCCAACGCTGAAGTACAGTGGCCGAGAAGTGCAAAGCAAATCACAATTCTGAAAACAAAATATCAAATTACAAATGCAAATGCAAGTCTAAAAAACAAATTAACAAGTCAGAAAACACAATGACAAGTTTGAAAACAAATTAACAAGTCAGAAAACACAACGACAAATCAGACAAACCGGAAGAGGTAGGTATAGTTTGAGTCAGCGCCATTGGTTTGGGATTACTCACCGCTGACTGGACAAGACAAACAAATTTGTCATTGTGTTTTCTGACTTGTTATAATGGTTTCTGAATTGTTGTTGTGCTTTCTGAATAGTTATTTTGTTTTCTGACTTGTTATAATGTTTTTTGTAATTTGATATTTTGTTTTCAGATTTGTGATTTGCTTTGCACTTCTCGGCCACCGTACTGAAGCACTTGTTATCTCTTTTGCAAATGCAAATCTAGATATAAAGTTTTTTGGGTGTTAGTATCAGTATGTTAGTCTTAAGGTTATCTATAAGCATGTGCTCCAAAACAGTGAAAAAATTCGCATTTAGACGATATAGGCATTCAAAGCTTGCAGTTTGTCACTTCCGCCAAAACGGCTCAACGATTTTTTTTTTTGACGTCACATCGTACTTCAGCTTCTCATTAAGTCTTCTGACCAATCAAATGCTCTCTAGAACCCGAAGCCCCGCCCCCTACACTATAAAAATATACGCTGAAGCCGCAGCTGAAATCGGTCACTTCCTTGTTCACAGTGTAGTATTCCGTACAGTGAGTGGCTCGTAGTGCACAATGTAGGCGATAGGGAACGATTCAGATAGTGTAAATATGCTTTCGATGATGAGGTTTCCAAATGAGGTCTGGTTTCACGTTGTTTCACGCGAACTGCGGCAGCGTGCTCAGTCTGACTTTGGCTCCGGTCCAGAGACGCGATCGCACTTAGCGGATCATATGCGCGAGTCGGCATTTATTAAAAACTTTTACAACTACACAGGATCAGCATGATTATGACCACTATTTTGTTTTACTAAGCGTTTCATATTGAATCTAGGGGGTAATCTGTTAGACTGTGGCTGTCAAATGCGGCTTTTTACCGAGCTCAACGGCTCTGGCCCGAGCTGTGATATAAACAAAATGCTATTGGCTATTTTAAAAATGAATTAAAAAAAGAATTTTTCTATTAGCATTTGGAATATTGCAGGAAATAAGCTAGGAACTACACCATGGTTGTATGACTTCAACGTCACTGCTAAGCTTCTGACAACTTTCAATCTTTATTTAAAAGTAATTTTCCCTGAAAGTTATACCTCTGCAAATGACTTTTTCAAGCCAAGTTTCAAGCTTCTAAAAAATCACAAAGTAGTATTACTAAAGTACTTTATGTTGTAGAATGAAACGATTGGAATATTCTGAGCTTGTGTTAACCACAGACCTTATTTTAGGCATTTAACCAAAAACCTATTCAAAAAACCCACTGACTTTGGGACTATGGAACCAGAAGTGCTAAAATGCTAACTTGTTTCTGGGTTTTGGCCTACATAAATAGTAAATTGCATCATCACTGCAGCACTCTATATGTGACCCTGGAGCCACAAAACCAGGTTACCGTCGCTGGGGTATATTTGTTGCAATAGCCAAAAATATATTGTATGGGCCAAAATTATTGATTTTTCTTTTATGCCAAAAATCATTAGATTTTAAGTAAAGATTATGTTCCATGAAGATTTTTTGTAAATTTCCTACTGTATATATATCAAACCTTAATTTTTGATTATTAATATGCAGGTGCTAAAAGAGCTTCATTTGGACAATTTTAAAGGTGATTTTCTCAATATTTTGATTTTTTTGCAGATTTTCAAATAGTTGTATATCAAGCCAAATATTGTCCTGTCCTAACCATACATCAATGGAAAGCTTATTTATTCAGCTTTCAGATGATGTATAAATCTCAATTTCGAAAAATTGACACCCCTTTGACTGGTTTTGTGGTCCAGGGTCACATTGTGTTTGGCACTACTATTTTTGAAAACAAAGCAAATTCAAAAGCAATGTTATTCAAAAGAATGCCAGTTGTGAAACTTCTAGTAAATTACAGCCATTTGTGTGTATCATTCTAATAAACTCACTGAAAGTTTACTTTAAGTATCCCAAAAATAAAATATATGAAAAAGTCCATAAAACCACTCTTGCATGAATTTTTGGACTGAAATGCATAATCCGTAAAAGCATTCTCACATAAATGAATTGAATCAGATTCTTGCATAATTTGTCAGTGTTCATAAAACTGTTATTACATTACTTGAAAACTGGTGAACTATTCCCTTAATGTTAATACTCCATATATCTAGATCATATTTGAGAGTACTTTTTTCTTTTTTAATTTATGACATTGAATTAAATTGTTCAAAAAACTAAGAATGTAGATTAATACTGAATCAAATTCTCAGGTAATTGGACATTCAATGTTCATAAAACCATTACTTCAGGTGAACTATTCTATTGATGTTAATGCTTTCTATATCTAGAGAATATTTCTGAGAGCATTTCTTTCTTTCTACAGCTCGGTGGAGGCTCAGGGGGTCCTAAAGAGGGTGTGCAGTACAGCAATGAGGGCTTCCAGCACGATGATGATTCTTGGAGTGTGAACAGTAAGATAGCTGCAGACCTGGAGAATAAACTGGAGTCCGGACTAAAGCCTTTGCAGAGAAGCGGGTCAGCGCAGAAGACGACGAACCCCAGCAGCCCTCCACCCGACTCCAGCAGCCTGGCAGAGAACATCGATAGTGAGAAGGAAGTCAAACCAATTCGGACCAAAGAGCGGCGCAATGAGGAGGGCTACAAATCGGTTTGGTTTAAGCAAGATATCGACCCCAACACCAAAGAGGAAGTGGTCATCATTCCCGACACCGGTGAAGCGGATGGAGACCGTGAGGAAGATGATGACAGCAAGGGTGAAAACAGCCCTGACGTGGATTCTGATGAGGAAGGAGTGTCGTCAGATTTGTAGACCGTTTCTCCAGTGCAACAACTGCAAAACACAAGGACTTGAGTTGAGCTCAAATGTTAGACACTTTAGTACAGTCGAAACGTTAACTGATTCATTATAAGTAATTCATCTAAAGTTTTTACAAATGTTTTCCTTTGTCATATTCCGGCTGGGTAATCGTTTAAAAATTGTCGAGACCGATACCTTTGATATCAGTTCCTAAACGATACTTTTTTCGATACCAGTTGTATGAAATCAATTTTAACGAGATTACATTATCGCAACAAATGGGGTTTTTTTATTTTTCAGCTTGTTGACATTTATGCAGACTCAAAGACTCATCTCCTGAGCCACTGCACAAAGGAACAAAATATAACCAACATAAAGTTCAAATAGTTTTCATTTTTCTGACGGCTGTACCCAAAGAAAATCTGAAAAAAAAAAAAAAAAAAAACGAACAAAACAAGAAAAAAGCGTTTTTTGAACAATCACTCCAAAAATATCTATCGAGGACATTCAGAAGAAAAAAAAAAAAAAAAAAAGAAAAAATAAAAAAAATCTGTGCCGAAAAAGAGCCAGACCTTCACCTGAGACGCTGAAGTATCAAACATATGAAAATCTATGGCAGCTTCATTGGCCAAAACTGAAAAAAACCAACAAATCCACAATAGCCCAAAGAAATGGACCGACATGTCAACCACCAATCACAAGATAATCAAGAAAGTTCGCTGTTCAAAGGCGTCCCTCGGAGACGCGGAAAATGTCGCACACAATAACAGCCGTGTGTACACACTCTCAGACGATCAATTTCTAAAGAAAATTAATACTTCAATGAAACCGTGAACTTCAATATTTGCACCAGACTTTGAAATCCATTGTTAAGCTTGATCCTGATAAGCGCTCATCGTCACAGTTGTAAACACGACGGCTTTCTTCTTTCGTGAGGGGGTTTGGCGTTACGACATCTTTGTTTCCAGCAGAAAACTTAAAGAACGCGACAAATTATCGCCCGTATCTCCTGTAATAATTTCACAATCCAATGAGGACTTCGAACTCCTTAGTTTTTCCCCACTTTTGTGAAAAATGCCCAATAAATCACAAAATACCAAACAACAACATCAGTCAACTGTCCTTGTCATTGACGTCTGAGGCTGAGACTAACACATAAAAAAAAAAGTAAAATCAAACTCGCATACCACCAGCCAGCCCTATTTTCCTAATCACTGAGGTCTGGAAAATATGGGAAACAAAACAAAATGAATATAATTTTCACTTTCTAGCATGAAAAGTCAACCTGAAATCAAAATTGACCCTGTTTGCTTTCTAAATATTGTAAGCCCTTGAACACAAGATTTGGGTGAGATTAGCTCAAGTTGTCCACATAGATAATGCACCAGGCAGGTATTTGGTGGAACAGAACTTAACTCTATTTCTCAATAAGGTGAGGGAGTGGGGATGGGGAAAACTGTAACTAAAGCCTTTCTTCCTTCTGTGGTTGGTTCTTGGGGCAGCAGATCAATCTCTCTGAAGGGAAGACAGAAGAGATGGAGGGTTAGTTCAAAGTGTTCAGGCTACTCACGACCCCACTGAGCTTCCGTCCTTAAGAACTTGTCCTGTCCTTGGGTTTAGGGCGATCCAGCATTCAGCATCTGCTCATCTCCCTGGCTGAGACCCTACTGAGGCCTCTCGGTTCCCTTTTATGTGGTGGTGGTTGATTGTTCCGAACAGCCTGCAGCTGAGGCTCCCTGTTAGAGGGGAAAAGTGAACACCTGTGTTGGAGCTGTCCCTGGTCCTGAACCCTCTTACTGAGTGGCCCAGCCCTTGTTGCTTCCTCTGATGGGACTCTCCATGGTGCTGAAGGTGTTCAGTCTGCTTTGTGGGGGACCATACCTCTTTCTGGCCACCACATACCCCCCTTTCCAGCTTCAGGCTCCCGCTTGGAGCGCACATCCCACAGCAGTCATGTCTTCTGGACATTGCATCTGCATTCGCATGAGAATACCCAGCCCGGTGTTCCACCTTAAATTGGAAGTCCTGCAACTGAAGAAACCAACGAGTGATTCGGGCATTTTTCCCTTTGTTTTGAGACATCCATTTGAGCGGGGCATGATCAGTTACCAACCTAAATTTCCACCCCAACAAGTAATATCTCAACTTCTCAACAGCCCATTTAATAGCCAGGCATTCTTTTTCTATTGTGGCGTAGTTCTTCTCATGAGGAAGTAACTTACGGCTAATATACATGACTGGGTGTTCCATACCATCTTGTAGCTGGGACAGCACTGCTCCAACTCCTACCTCTGAGTCGTCTGTTTGTAACACAAAGGGTTCACTGAAGTTTGGGGCTTGCAGGATAGGTTCACAACAAAGGGCCTGTTTCAGATCAGTGAAAGCCTGCTCCACTTCCTTAGTCCATCTCACCTGGTTTGGGTGACCCTTGCGGGTCAGTTCAGTTAAGGGTGCTGCTTTTATGGTGAATCTAGAAATGAAGGGTCGGTAGTAACCTACTAGCCCAAGGAAGGTTCTCACTTGCTTTTTGGTTTGGGGTTGGGGCCAGGCGAGTATAGAGTCAATCTTCTTAGATTGGGGTTTCACATTCCCTCTTCCGACAGTGTACCCCAGGTAGTTGGCTTCCTCTTGGGCTAGTGAACACTTGTTTGGGTTTGCTGTTAGAGCGACTGCCCGTAATGCCTGTAGGACCGCCTCTAGATGGTGAAGATGTTCCTCCCAACTCCTGCTGTGGATGACAATGTCGTCTAGGTATGCTGCGGCATATTGCTGGTGGGGTCGGAGGACTCTATCCATGAGCCTTTGAAATGTTGCGGGAGCCCCGTGGACCCTGAAGGGAAGAATCCGGTATTGAAAGGCCCCATCGGGGGTGGAAAAGGCTGTCTTTGGTTTGGCTTGGGGGGTTAGAGGCACTTGCCAATAGCCTTTGGTCAGGTCAAGGGTGGTGATGAAGCGCGCAGGACCCAACCGTTCGATCAGCTCGTCTATTCTTGGGATTGGGTACGTGTCAAACTTTGAAATCTCATTCAGTTTTCTGTAGTCATTACAGAATCGTGTGCTTCCATCTTCCACTTTGAGACTCCTCGATAACTCCTAGATCCAGCATTTTCTTTACCTCCTCTCGGATGGCTTCCCTTTTAGCTTCTGGAATCCTGTAAGGTCGAAGTCGGACAATCTTCCCAGGTTCTGTTACTATATCATGGGTTATCAGAGAAGTCTGCCCAGGGAGCTCCGAGAATACCTCACGGTGCTGCCATAAAAGTTCTCTCAACTCTTGCCTCTGCCTGGGGGATAGTTGATTACCCATCTTTACTTCAGGAGTTATGGCGGTCTGGACCCCAACTGCAAAGACATCACTCGGAGAGGGAATTGGTTCATGCCACGGCTTCAAGAGGTTTACATGGTAAATTTGTTGGGCCTTTCTCCGGCCGGGTTGGCGCACTCTGTAGTTGACTGGGCCCGTCCGCTCTACAACTTCATAGTGTCCTAGCCACCTGGCAAGGAATTTGCATTCACTGGATGGGATTAAAACCAGTACTTTTTCTCCCGGGTGAAATTCTCGAACCTGTGCCCCCCGGTTGAATACCCGGGCCTGCTGTTGTTGGGCCTGCTGCATGTGTTCTCGTACAACCGGCCAGATCTTTGTCATTCGATCATGCATCTGTTCTGCATACTTGATGAGGGTGCGACAGCATGATGGCTGCTGCTCCCAACTTTCCTTGGCGAGGTCCAACATCCCTCGAGGTCGCCGCCCATAGAGGAGCTCGAAAGGTGAGAACCCTGTGGGACTTCTCGAGTAGCAAACAGGACATACGGTAACAATTGATCCCAATTTTTCCCGTCAATGTCAATGACTTCTCTAAGCATTTGTTTAAGAGTTTTGTTAAATCTCTCGACAAGCCCATCAGTCTGGGGGTGGTATATGGAGGTTTTGAGTTGTTTCACCTTCAGTTGTCGGCAGGTCTCTTTCATCACAGTAGACATGAAGCATGAGCCTTGGTCCGTAAGGATCTCCTCGGCTATCCCCACCCAGCTAAAGAGCTGTACCAGTTATCTTGCCACAGCCTTGGAGGTGGCCGACCGGAGTGGTATGGCCTCTGGAAAGCGGGTGGCATAATCGAGGATGACCAGAAGGTATCTATGTCCCCGGCTGGACTTTGGCAGGGGCCCCACAATGTCAAGTGCAATCCTGCTGAAAGGGGTTTCAATTATAGGCAGGGGAATAAGTGGATTTCGATATGTTACCTTTGGGTTATGAAGCTGACACACAGAACAGTGCCGACAATA
Source organism: Sinocyclocheilus anophthalmus (assembly GCA_018155175.1). Classification (NCBI taxonomy): domain Eukaryota; kingdom Metazoa; phylum Chordata; class Actinopteri; order Cypriniformes; family Cyprinidae; genus Sinocyclocheilus; species Sinocyclocheilus anophthalmus. The sequence continues at coordinate 360,467 of JADLZN010003361.1, forward strand.
GTCTTCGACTGCCTTCTTGATGCCAGGCCAATAGAACCGTGTGAGGATGCGCTCATAGGTCTTCTCAGACCCCAGGTGGCCTCCCAACAGGTGAGTGTGTGCCAAGTACAACACCTTGGAAGTATATGCTTTGGGGACCAACAACTGTTCACAAATTTCCCCTCTTCGCTGATCCACTGTATACAACAATTTGTTCTTTATCATGAAATGTGGATACGTCAGTCTACTCACCCCCTCTTGTAGTTGGCCCTCAATACTTTGTGCACTCCTCCACGCCTGGAGTCAATATGGGATCTTGCAGCTGGGCAGTGCCGAACCGTCCAAACCTTCCCCCCTGGGGGGTCTCTGCTGGGGGAAATTCAGAGAACACTTCGTGGGATTCAATGTCTTTGAGTACCTGCGCTCCTCCCAGGCCCTCTGAGGCAGTTGCTGTGGAGTCGGAACGTTCTTCCTCACCTCTATCCTCCTCTGGGCTGGAGGCTTCTGCCGCAGTAGTCTCTTCAGGGGTTTGCGTAGGGTGGTGTTTGGACGAACGGTGCCTTCGGTGTCGGGGAGGTCTCTTCCCTTCTGCAGCTTGGGCTGTCCAGTAGGCCGCAAAGGCCGGGCAGTCTCTGCCAACCAGGACTGGGACGGGCAAGCACTCCACTACCCCTGCTCGTACTTGGAACTGGCCCCGAGGGGTAACCATGCTTACTTCAGCAGTGGGGTAGTTCCTGGTGTCCCCATGAATACAGGACACAGAAATCTCTCTATCCATGACTGGCCCTGCAAACTCTGGCCGGACTAGGGTCACCATGCTTCCAGAGTCGACAAGGGCTTCGGTGTCTCTGCCTCCAATCTTGACAGGGAACCTAGGGGCAGCTGCCCCCTCATGGGCCCAACAGGTGGTGAGAAAATGGCCGTATGTAATGGTCGATCACCACCCTTTCTACTGAAGATGGCCCGTCTCCTTCTTCTAGCCAGCTCCTCACCATCCAAGTCAACGTGGTTACCTGTGCCCGTGCTGGAAGGGTCATCTGGTATCCCCAGCTATGAACTCGCTGAGCCTTCGCAGGTAGGCTGAGCCCATATTGGGTGAGAACCGCTCTTTTGACCATCTCATACCTGGCTGCCTCATGGACGGTGAGATCCCGGCAGGCCTTCTGGGCCTCCCCAGTCAGGAAAGGGAGTATTACATTAGCCCAATCAGTCCTGGGCCATCTCTCTCGCTGAGCCGTTCTCTCAAAGAGGTCGAAGTAGGCTTCAACATCATCATCTTTAGTCATCTTAGTCAAATAATCTTGAGGCCTCCTTCCCTGGGCCTCTGTCCTCCTACAGAGTTCGGAGACTGCTGCGTTCAGGGTGGTTTGGGCCTGCAGAATGGCAGTCAGGGCCTCCTCCATTTTTTTTTTTTTTTTTTTTTCCGCCTAGTGCAAGTGTCTGAATCACAAGCAAAGCTTCACCATGCCCGCATTCTCCACCATATGTAAGCCCTTGAACACAAGATTTGGGTGAGATTAGCTCAAGTTGTCCACATAGATAATGCACCAGGCAGGTATTTGGTGGAACAGAACTTAATTCTCTTTATTTCTCAATAAGGTGAGGGAGTGGGGATGGGGAAAACTGTAACTAAAGCCTTTCTTCCTTCTGTAGTTGGTTCTTGGGGCAGCAGATCAATCTCTCTGAAGCGAAGACAGAAGAGATGGAGGGTTAGTTCAAAGTGTTCAGGCTACTCACGAGCCCACTGAGCTTCCGTCCTTAAGAACTTGTCCTGTCCTTGGGTTTAGGGCGATCCAGCATTCAGCATCTGCTCATCTCCCTGGCTGAGACCCTACTGAGGCCTCTCGGTTCCCTTTTATGTGGCGGTGGTTGATTGTTCCTAACAGCCTGCAGCTGAGGCTCCCTGTTAGAGGGGAAAAGTGAACACCTGTGTTGGAGCTATCCCTGGTCCTGAACCCTCTTACTGAGTGGCCCAGCCCTTGTTGCTTCCTCTGATGGGGCTCTCCATGGTGCTGAAGGTGTTCAGTCTGCTTTGTGGGGGACCATACCTCTTTCTGGCCACCACAATATATGTTCTTGTTTTTATTGTGAATGATTCATCAGTGCACATTATTTTGAAGGGAAAAAGGTCAATCTAAAATTTTTCAATATTGCTCAGAAATACATCAGATTATGGAAGTTAAATAAGTTGAGAACTGCATTTCATGTTGACTAAGTGCTGTGTACAAAAACACTTATTAATAGTAAATTCAAATGTTTTTGTATACAATCTATTCTTTGTAGAAAGCAGTTTACTGGAAACATGGAAATAAACAATAATTACTAAAACTGGTGTCATTTATTCTGTCACCAAGCAGAATTTTTTGATATAGTTGACTGCATATTACCCAGGGATAAGAGAGAGTATTTTAACATTGTAATTGCTAATAATTTGTGACCTGTATAATGAGAACTATTTATTTGTGTGTTTGTGACATTGCAGTGGACTGCTGCCCTTTCACATAATCACGCACAATCATAAATTATTCTATAACAACTTAGATAAGTTTTAATGATTAACCTGAGAACTGTGATCTGTCTGTGAATGCTGTATTATTAGTTTGCATGCTATTATATACTGCAATCTATACCACAAAGAAACGCACTGGAACAGATCTTTACAAATGAGTCTGACAAAATCTGTCTTCAAGGGTCATATTTCACCACCCCAAAGCAAGAAATATTTTGTTTAAAGAAAATATGGCCTGTCCAACCTTTTGCATTGACCTCAAATTAATTCAAGTGAATCTTAAGTGGTTCACTCACTGATACATTTATCTCAAAATGTTCCTTACAATAAAAACTTTGTTTTTTGTATGTACCATTAAATCATTTTAAGCACTATAGTAGTATAGCACATAGTATTATTTTTTTATAAAGAGGGAATAGCTCCATCTTCAGGGACAGTCCTAACTGTGTCAAACAAACTCGGTCTGGGGACAAAAAAAGGTAAATGTTGGCATTACAGCAAGTCTGCACCAGGGATATTATACAGTAGGTAAGTAAAACAAAAATTCCATATTTGTTTTAATAACCAAAGCAACATTCTCATTTTAATTTAGTTTAACTTGATGTACTGAAATAACAAAAAACTACAATAACATTTAATAAAAACAATATAGACAGAAAGAGAAGGTTTCTTCTTTAGAATCCAACAAACTGCAATCAAATCTGAACATTCCTCTTCAGGAACTCGAGCTGCGTCGTGGGGTTCGCAGCTGGAACTGGCGGATTTAATGGAGACGTGTCGAGTCCCTATTCTTCTTCCTCACCGCGCCAATCCGGCGCTCGCTCACTGGGATCGGAAGCCCGTTCTGCGGCTACTTCCTCCCGGGGTGAGGGCTCGACGCTCCGCCTGTCTTCCTCTGAGGAGGTTGATGTGGTGGGCGTCGACGAGGATTCGCCTTCTCAATCGCCCCAGTATGAGGAGCTTTTTTGGAGGTGGTAACTCGTGCTGTGGCCAAACTAAACATCGCATGGCCCGCCGAGAAAATGGCTGAACCTCAGAAAAGCAAGTTGGATGAGCGGTTTTTTCGAGTTAAGCCACCACCTCCGCGCCGGAGCCTGCCTTTTTCCCCGACCTCCACACCGAGGTATCAAAGTCGTGGGGAAGACCATTCTCGGCCCGCGTCTTCGTTCCCGCCTCCGATCATTATGACGATGTGGCGGGGATGAAAGAGCGCGGCTATAAGACGATGCCCCGGGTAGAGCAGACACTTGCGAGCTATCTGTCACCAGGCGTGGTCGCTCGTCTTTAAAAAGGCTCTCATCCGGCATTGCCCGTCCAAGGCGCTGCGCCAACCTTCAGCGCTTGTGGCAAAGGTTACCGCACTCTCTCGGCTGGTGCGTGTCTTTTCACACCATAGGCGGTGTTACAGGGTACCAGCCTACCGCGAAGGAGCTAGTATTAGTTGTGATCATGTAAAATCTGGTGGGTAGGGCTAGTACCGAGCTCAGAGGACCGCTGATTTTTCCGCTCCTCCACGCTACCGAGACTGCCCATAGCCATTGGCCAGTCTAATGGAGCCGCTCTGGTGGCAATCAGAGGAAGCTATCCTATGTCTGACCCTGGCAGATATGAAAAAGATTAGACAGGTCTGCCTACTGGACCCCCGGCGCTAATAAGGTGCCTTCTGGCCTGTTTGGCGACGCCGTCAACTCGGTCGTCGACAGGTAACAGGAGGCCCGTAAACAAGCGGCGGCGTTTCAGCGGTTTCTCCCTCGCCGCTCTCTAGCTCCATGGGCTGCTGGGCGAGAGCAGCCCCCTCCAGGTACCAGCTCCGAACACAGGGGCGCACAAAAACAGAGCGTGGCCTCACGTACTCCCCTGTGTCGAGACAGTGGGTCGAGGTGACGCTCTAGGTCGGGGGCCTCTAAGGCTAAGCCGGATCTTCGGACCGCACTTCAGTCTAAGAGGTCCTCGGCCAAAAAGTCCTGAAACCACTGGCCCAGGACTCATGAGGTCCCCTCTGGACTTTCCCCCGATCGCTCTGCCCCGTGCGTTCTGGAGAGAGTGCTAGCCTTGATGGGTCCCGTCTTCGCTAGTAGCCCCGCTTTCTGGCCGGCCGAGTATGGTTCTCGACCTGATGTTTCTCTCCTCGCACGGCGCTCCGTGGTAGATTCCCGGTCAGGAGATCGTCCTCTCACAGGCGGAGGGTTTGACATCCCCCCCCTACCCCTTAGCTGTGGAAACTGTGGGTGTGGCCCCTGAGGGGGCACAACTCCTAGCTTCCGGTCTCTCAACCGAGGTTGTGGAGACCATCCTCCAATCCCGAGCTCCCTCCACGAGGAGACTGTACGCCTTGAAGTGGAAACTTTTCACTTCTTGGTGCGGAGACCGCCAGCTAGACCCAGTTAACTGCCCGGTTGGTTCAGTGCTGGAGTTCTTGCAGGCCCGGTTCTCTGCCGGGTTGACCCCCTCCACCCTGAAGGTCTACGTGGCGGACATTGCGGCCTACCACACCCCTCTTTTTGGCCAATCAGTTGTGGGTTTAGGCAACCACTAGTGACAACGTTTCCGCCGCAGTGCGCTGAGCTGAGGGCCGCCGGTAACGCTCTCGTGTCCCACGTGGGATCTGGCGGTGGTGCTAGAGGCTCTCTGTAGGCCTCCCTTCGAGCCTATCAAGGAGATTTTCGGACCCCTCCTAACATCAAACACCTTCCTTCGTCTGGCATATCTTCCCTCCGATACTTGGGAATCTGCAGGCCTTTCCCCGTGTCCCCTTCCTGACCAGACTTTGTGCCTGGTCTGGCCTAAGCATTTCTTTTCCCTTGAGCGGGTTATGTTCCTAAGGTCCCTTCCTCTACACCGCGGCCTGTCGTACTCTAGGCCTTCAGTCCTCATCCCTTTGGGGATCCAGACCAGCAGAGGCTAAATTGCATGTGTCCGGTGCGGGCACTGGATGCTTACGTCCACAGATCTGCCCTGTGGAGGAGGGCGGACCAGTTGCTTGTCTGTTATGGTCCCCCTAAGAGAGGTCTGCCAGCAACTAAGCAGACCCTCAGTCGGTGGATAGTGGATGCCATCTCCATATGTTATGAGTCCTCTGATCTCCCCTTGCCATTAGGGGTCAAGGCTCACTCAACAAGTAGTGTGGCAGCCTCTAAGGCTTTTTTAGCGGGTGTTCCAATGCAGGACATCTGCAACGCGGCGGGGTGGTCCACGCCCCTTACCTTTGTTAGGTTTTATGGTCTAGACTTGCGAGCCCCTCCTGGCTCTTCTGTCCTCTCGCCCAAGCTGTGCAATCTTCCACACTCGGCAGAGACTTAGAAGTCTGGCGGCGTGGGCATTCTCGTTCCCCTAGCGTTTTTCGACGCAGCTCGAGTTCCTGAAGAGGAACGTCTCAGGTTACGTATGTAACCCTAGTTCCTCGAGGGAACAAAAAATAAAGAAGAAAAAAGAAGAAAAAACCGAACGCGCTCTCGGGTGCCATACCCCTCCGGCGTCCCTTGCCATCCGCTTTGCTTCACTCCTTGGACTGACGCTGGTCTCACCGCACGTGCTTTTATAGCCTCCTGGTCATTACGTCACCCGCCGTGACGTCTCGCCCAGCTATTGGTCGTTACCAATACACACGAGATTCTATCCCGGCACGCTGAACGTCGTTTCCCCAAAGCGTTCAACGCAGCGTCTCGTTCCCTCGAGGAACTAGGGTTACATACGTAACCTAAGACGTTTTACACGTTGATTAGTCGCCCTCTACTGGAGAAACCAACAACATGAAAAATACAATGAATAAATATTTACCAGAGTTTTTGGGATGTACCCCCAAAACATGTTTGGACACTTAAGCCATGCATGAATGTCAACTGTATTAGATACAAGAACTTACCCAAACTAATATAATTCTATCCCTATTCATTAATTTTATCATCCCATACTTTCACTAAACAACCAATATATATAACATCTTTTTCAAGATAATATCGTATATGTCAAAGCTAAAGCAAACATATACTTTTAATATAGATTTTTAATTATAACAAATGATTCCAACTTTTGAGAAAAAATGTACCTAGAATATTGGTAGATTACATTGAAGTTTTTTATTCGATATGATATTTTCTTTTTATAGGAAACTATTTCTGTTTAATTTAGCCACTGTGGTCCGTGAGGCACAACATTGTGTTCCCCTTGTATGTTCGCACATATAGCGGAATGCACAATTAAGCTCCTTTGAGCTTGACTTGCTGTGAATACTAAGTTTTTTATTTGTCCTTCCTGGTCCAACCGGAATTTGTTTCTAGTTTTAAAAAACCAACAACATACTATATCAGTTATAATGCAGATGTTTCTAAGTCCTAGAGGCTACATATATGTAGAAAAAAAAAAAAAAAAAAAAAAAAAATTGTATCATACATGATAGATTTAAAAACAGAATGCATTTAATTTAGTATGAATTCATTTGTTTTCTATCATGTTTTATGGATAGGACTGAACGGCAATCATTAGAAAGTTCTGAGATGCTCAAAGCCTTATGACGTCACAGAGCGCGTTCGAATAGAACTCTTGGGGTATATAAAGCGCGTGACATTCTTACATTCTTTGTGGGTTTGTTGTAGTGGTCAGTGAGTTTTCACAGCGATGGGACAGCGAGGTACTAAAGTGAGTCCGATGACGGTTGGCGAGGTGTACGATCAACATCTTAGTACACCCCCAAAACCCAGCACCAACACGGCGCATCAACATCCTCATCCCCGCGATGAGACCCATGTTGGTGCTGGAGGAGGAGGAGGAGGAGGAGTAGGAGGATCATAGCTGGGGGGGAGGAGAGGAGAGGAGGGGAGGAGAGGAGAGGAGGAGAGGAGAGGAGGAGAGGGGAGGAGGAGGAGGAGAGGAGGAGGAGAAGGAGAGGAAGGAGGCAGGGAGAGTGAAGGAGAAAAGAAAGAGCAAGAAGTGGTGGCGGAGGCTGTGCTCTTTCTTCAGAGCTGCCAAAAAACAGCCTCCAGAGAGCAGCTCAGGTCAGGGAGAGGAGCAGCAGCAGGATGAGGGACAGAAGAGGAAGGTGGCATGGGCAGGAAGAAGTAGTGATGGTACATTACACATAAACATTTATTTTAATACAGCTCTACTTTGATCATGTAAAATCTGACACCATCAAACACAATATCAAAAATACGCATCAGCCCACACTATAACAAAATCCACATTAAGGCCATGATTAGATCTTTATTCCATGACATGTTAAAAACATTACTGTTATATGTATTAATGTACTAATGTATGTTAAAACTATAAATATTCATTATTCATTCATTAAAATTAATAATGACATGAAAAGTAATTTAAATAAGTTTTAGATTTAATCACTGATATAGATCAGTGGATTTAATACTGCCTGACACATCACAAGACACTTCTCTCAATGTTTTAATTCTCATATTATTTTATCTTTTAATAGACTACATCTTCAGTCGCTACACCATTGGCGATCAGCTGGGGAAAGGTGGTTTTGGTGTTGTGTACGAAGGGAGACGTTTGGATGATGATCTTAAAGTCAGTTAAAATAAATAACACATTATCAAGCCAGCAAATGTTTGTCCTGTATTATCCTCATCCTTTACTCTTAGAGTATCTCAAGTTATTTTTTTGTTCATCAGGTGGCTTTGAAATATGTCACGAAGACCAAGCACACGGAGTGTATATTCATTGTAAGTACATTGCACTATAAACAATATAAAATGTCTCATATTAACATTAACACAAATCCCTTTTTGGAAAAAAACCTCCATCTAACCATCATAAGAACTGTCTGTCTTCTAGCCTGATCATCCAAACCCCCTTCCTAAAGAGATCGCCCTCACCATCCTGGCGAACAAAGGTCACAGTGTGCCAGAAATAATAAGGCTGCTGGACTGGACGGACCACCCTGACCACTTTGTCATGGTCCTCGAATGTCCCTCTCCCTGTGAGAATCTCGTGGAGTTCATCAGGCGTCACGGTGGAAGCCTCGACGAGGAGAAAACACGGCAGATCATGTGGCAGGCGGCTCACGCCACAAACATGTGCCACCTCCGCAGAGTGCTCCACCGTGACGTCAAACTTGACAACCTTCTAATAAACAGGGAGACATCCGAAGTCAAGCTGATTGACTTCGGATGCGGGGACATTCTGAGGAGGTCACCGTACAAGTCATATCGTGGTATATATGATATAATTAATTTCTTCTAATAGATACAGAACCATCATTCTGCGTTAATGCAAACTTATACATCATACAAACTCCTCTCTCCTCCAGGCACAGCAGCGTACTCCCCGCCAGAGTACCACAGCAGGGGCAAATACTACGGTGGGCCGGCGACGGTCTGGTCACTAGGGATTGTGATGTTTGCATTGTTGTGCGGACGCTTCCCTAGTGACTATGACCTGTTCCTGCTGCAGTACAGGCGCTGGTCCCAACCCGGCCTGTCAAAAGGTGAGATCTTCATCACAAAAAAATGAATAATTAAAAATCATACAAAACATCTTAGAGCTTAGAATAACATGATCAAATAGAGCTGATGTGAAGTGTGAGGTAGTAATCAGATGTCTTTCCCGTCTTCCTGCACAGAATGCTGTGACCTCCTCAGGGCTCTCCTGCGCGAGAAACCAAGCCGGAGACTTGGTCTGGGGCAAATCAAGTCCCACAACTGGTTTAAGGTAGTGAACCTAAGATCAGCTATGAAGAATTAATGTCCTCATGAGAAAGAAACAAAAGCTCAAACCTGTTCTTTTTTGTGTTTTGTTTCAGGTCGTCTCATAAGACCACTCCAGTCGGCGTCTCTCATGCAGCTTTGCGTCTTGCGGGCTGCAGCGGGAGACGCTTCCATCCCTCCTCTCGCCTTTGCGTCTTGCGGGGCGAGCAAGCCTTGTGTAGCGTCTTGCGCCTTGGCTTGAGGAAGCAGTATTTGCGTCTGGCGGTACTGCTTCCGGAGGGATGTGTGCATATTGTATATATGTACATACTTCTTTTGGTTGCCGCTTTTTGTTTTTCCCATCATGGCCACTCCATTCCTGAGGTTCCTGCCACAGCTGTCCAAATGCCAGAGCTCTCTGTCTTCACCTCCACAATGACCGAGCTCCCATTATTTGCCATCAACCAAGCCACAGCTACTAAAGATGTTCCTGCTATGGCTTGTCCACACTTCTCTCTCATCCTCCTCAATGCCAGTGCTCTTGGTCTCAGCTGCTCCAGCAATTCCTGCCAGAGACACACAAAGGTTTCTGTTTCTGATGCCTCAGAGGTTCCTGTAAAATTCCCTGCCAAGGCAAGCTCCCAAGACCATCTCAGTCCCAGAGATACCCGTCTCAGCAACCCTGGTCAACAAGCTCCCTAGTGTATCTGTCCAGACCCAGGGGTTCCTGTCAAAAGCTGCCCAACAGGTTTAAACGAAATGGTCTATCCCGATGCCAGAGGTTCCTGTTATAGCAGCCAAAGAGGGTGTTGTCATTGATACCTGGTCTACAAGCTCCAAATCTGAAATAAAGAAAAACATTTAAAATTAATGTTTTAATTTAGTCATTTAGCAGATGCTTCAATCCAAAGCAGTTCACAAATGGGGAACATCACAAACAATTTATCATACAAATCTCAATAATACTCACAGGACCAAAATGGCAAATTTCAGTCAGAGGTAAGTAGAAATTAGAAAATGCAGGTAAGTAAAAACGAGAAACTGTGTTTTAATAGAATTTATTTACATGAAGTGCCTTTTGGCATCAATAAATATAGAGAATATGATATCAAACAACACAAAGTTATATTCCTTTAAATATGTTTAAAACCCTTTAAAAGATGGTAAGACAAAGATGTAACATTGATTTGTCCTTGTATATCAGCAGCAGACAATCAATATTGTCATTGATATATATATTGCTGACTTAAAATGGACTGGAAATTTAAAAACCACACACAGAATTACTAAAAAAAAAAAAAAAAAAAGAACAACACAACATCACCAGATTTATTATTAAGCAAGAACACATGGACAAAATACAAGACAAATTGAATTTATGCTGGTGAATACAGCATAGTTTACAATATTACAAACATTTAAACTCCTGTAATAAGCATTTTAGACATAAAAATGTAACATTTAAAAGTAGTATTTTAATTTTCAACCGTTCTCTGTAATCACTTTTGACCGAAATATCGCTAATTCTCGTGCAGGTGTGTCGCCGAAATCTGAGCCGGTGAAGGGCTGCTGTTCGCGGGGGAGCTGTGAACTTTAGACCGCGGCCTCGCGTTACACTCGTAGAAGAAAGATGCCACGACTGACTCTCAAACCTGCTCATAAACAAACAGTACCGAGATTAGAGAACATATTTTAACATCAAATTAAATTAAACTCAGAACGATAACGAATAAAATCCATTTATGTTATCATGCAAGGCAAAAGGCTTTCCATCATGCGAAGTGACCGCTGACTGAAATCTCGTCCTTATGTTGCGTTGTGTAAAATAACACAATTTACAGCACAGAAAAGACTTTATAAATGAAATAAAGTGTATACAAATCTTTATTTCACTGAAGAAGTGCACCAAACCGGCGGCGTATGAACCGCTCTCTCCTGTAGAGGCCTCAAGAAGCCTGCGCACTAACTGTAACTCAGCAGCTGGGTTGTTTCATTGGAGACAAGCTTAACCCAGTGGCTGGGTAGAAAAAAATAACCCAGCAACTTAGTTACAGAAAAATAACCCAGCACATGGGTAAAAATATTAAAAACAACCCAATAAAATGATCCAACGGGCTGAACCCAGCTTTTTTTTAGTGTATGCATTTCCATTAAAAGTATAATAACGCAATTAGTTATTTTTTATGGAGTAATGCAATGTTGTAATTTGTAAAGTAACTTTCCACTACACTGGAAATAGCTGGAGTTATATGGTAATACAGTATGCTTCTCTGACTGGGCACTGGGGCTAGCCTGGGCAGTGAACAGCTACAGTTTTGGAGGAATCCAGGCATAGACGACAGGTGAAGACCCCTTTCACTGAATGGGGTATTCTTGCATGCTTGATTAGAAATCTTCTTCTTTGGAATTTTTGGTGTATTCTGATTAAGAAATCTTGCAGTGTTGCTTGTTGATGTGTATGAGTTAACCATTCAAAAATATCACAATTATACCAAAGCCACATGGGTCTTACAAGACAGATATTGATATTGCCACTTAATGTACAGATATGTTCACTTTCAAGTAGATCTTTTTACGTACTGAATTGTTATTGGTCATTTCACAGATGTACACAGGTATATTTTATTGGAAATGTAGACTACAGAACAGTTTGTAATACTCCTCAGATTTTTTTTATTTTTGTATTTTCCAGCACTGCGGAGAGGACGAACTGGTATTACCTGATGTTGCACACTACTGATCTTGATGACCTAACATCCTCTGTAATGCAGCAGGTTTCACTTTTCATACTTGATGTTGCATGTTACTTGTAAAGCTAATTGCTATAGAAAAGACACATTGTATAATTTGTCACCGTATTGATCCCATCTGAAATGATTAAAACAGAAACTAAACTAGTCCTTCTGAAAATAATAATGCAGTTTCACTGTTGAAAAAGGCGACTGTTAAATCTAGAATATTAATTTTCTTTTGATTTATTAGAATATTAAAATAAATAACTTATTTTATTTTTTTCATTAATAAATATAAAGATGTGCTTCTTGTTGCAGTTACAGTTAAACTATTTACTGTTTGTATATAATGCATACATGTGCATTCAAAGATAGATAGATAGATAGATAGATAGATAGATAGATAGATAGATAGATACAGTCAGATGATAGATAGATAGATAGATAGATAGATAGATAGTTTGACAGATGATAGATAGATAGATAGATAGATAGATAGATAGATAGTTTGACAGATGATAGATAGATAGATAGATAGATAGATAGATAGATAGATAGATAGATAGATAGATAGATAGATAGATCGTTGTTTAGCATAATAATAATAATACTTTATACTTTATCCTGGACTGGTTAAAGTGACATTAAGTTCATGTTCAATATTTGAAATGTATAAAGAGCAGCTTTCAGTTGAAATAAGCCAAATTAAAAATGTAGAGTGAAAATTCTGTCTGTAATCCCGCCGTGTTCTTCATCTGTTGATCAGTGGGAGCAGACAAGTTTAATTACACACATTTGGGTGGTGAGACAGAGATTGAGGCTGTGGACGACCGTGCTGACATGGCAGAAACACGCAGAACCTTCAGTCTGCTAGGTAACAGATATTTACAAAAATGTTTTTTATTAATCAAGAGCACAGTTCTTCTGTTGTTCTTTCAGCTGTGTTGATGCAGCCTTGTTTCTCTTCAGGTCTAAAGGACAGTTTTCAGGCTGATGTATTTAAGGTGCTCGCTGCGATTCTGCATTTGAGAAATGTAGTAATCAAGGAGAATGGCTCTGAGAAATCATCCATCGGTGTAAGAAATATGTATATATGTGCAGGTTTAGGTGTTTTTACGTTGATAATTGACATTATGCCAAATCAGGACTTTCTATGTGTTTCATCAGATGTTCATTCTGCTCTCTCTCCAGTCCAGAGACCCTCACTTGGCCATATTCTGTGAGCTGATGGGCGTCAACATGGACAACATGTGCCGCTGACTGTGTCACAGACGGATAGTCCAGTCAGCGGAGACGGTGGATATTTATGGGTATGTCAACTTGAATTCATCTACATGTATATTTACATGCAGGGCTTAAAATTAACACTCGCCAAAGCCAAATGCAAGTATAACGGAGTAAATGAAAATGTTACTCGCCCGTTAGACATTAGCACACGATATGGTTTAGTGCGATTATCAAAATTGAAAAGACGCATTGTATTATGAAATTTGTAATGAAATAAAAAAGTTATTTTATTCTTTAAAGTTTTTATTATTTTAAATAATTATATAATTACTTTATCATAAATAGATTATATATATAGTTATATTTCTTATTTAATTAAAATTGCAGTTCAACAGTAGTTATGGATTTTTTTTTATTGATTAATTTTTTTTTATCATAAAATAAATAAAACCATGCAAAATGATAATAAATTGCATTAGATGGATTTCCTCAATTTGTTCTGCCTGTTTTTGATTAAATAATGCACATACAATTTCATGGCTAGGATTTTTTTTTATGGCCAGTAAATTTTTCAAGTCACTTACTATTGGCTGGTGGAGGGGGGGGGGGGGGGGGGGCGGGGGGGGGGGGGCGCAAATTACGAGTTTTATCCACTTTATATGAGCGATAGCATTAAGTCACATTCACTCCAAAAACTATAACTATAATGATAAAATAAAGATATACAATAATAAATATAATGTTCAGGGACATATCGTTTGGAGTGATTTTTTTCCATCTATTAAATGATAAAAAACATTGACAGACAATTAATTAAAAAATACTATAATGTGAAACAAAGCATCACTGTAAATTACAAAAAATATTCATGTAGTATTTTTTTTAAAAATCATTGTATTCTGAAAATTTGTTTAATTGTCATGAAAATAATGCCACAGTGTCTCAAATTTCCTCATGCAAAATATAATTTCTTTTTTTTTATCTCATGATTTATGTGACCTGGACATATTTTATTTAAATAATTATTAATGTTATTATTTAAAACAAATTCAACAAAAAATCTCAAGAAACACTGGAGCAATCAAAAACACAATAAACATATCCGAAAATACATCCAACCAGGTTAAAATGATCACAGATGTACAAAATAGAGATGTTTCATGTAATCACTGATCTGTACAGTTCTCATCGTCTCTGTCCATCTTTACAGGTGGACGTATATAGAGTTTTACAGCCGTTACAGTATCTTGATGAGCCTGCTGGGAGCTGAAGCTGGGAGAGAAGAAGCAGACGTGCAAGACGGTTCTGCAGAGACTCATTCCTGGAAGAGAAACTGTGGTACTGTACATCTGAGAGCTTCCTCTTTGGAAGTCCTCTTTGGTCCTTAACAGGATTCCAACCAGCACAAGTTCGGTCGGACTAAGATCTTCTTCTGGGCGGGACAGGTGGCGTACCTGGAGAAGCTGCGGCTTGCATGAGCATCCAGAAGCACGTGAGGGGCTGAAGGCAGAGACGCAGGTTCCTGCACAAGAGACAAGCTGCCATCACTATCCAACAGTACGTGCGTGGAAAGAAACCGATCAGGTGAGTGTTTATATATATATATTGTGAATCTGTGGATTTATTTAATTGTTTGTTTGTTTTTATTGTGTTTTTACTTATTTATCATTTTTGCTAGTTATGTCCTCCAGAGCTTAAAACCCAAACTTGTCTAGCTTAACTTTATTATTTTGCCAACTCTGAAGTACGGCTGCCGAGAAGTGCAAAGCAAATCACAATTCTGAAAACAAAATATCAAATTACAAACCCAAATGCAAGTCTAAAAAACAAAATAACAATTCAGAAAGCACAACAACAATTCAGAAAACCTTATAACAAGCCAGAAAACACAATGAAAAATTTGAAACAAATACAAGTCGAAACAAATTAACAATTCAGAAAACATTATAACAAGTCAAAAAACACAACGACAAATCAGACAAACCAGAAGAGGTAGGTATAGTTTGAGTCAAATAAAAAATATGGAGTAAAATAATATAGTTTGAATAAAAAATATGGTGTGTATATTTACATTTAGTTAAAAGAGGTTAATAGCTCTGCAAAAGACGGGATCGAACCCGGGTCGATCGCATCAAAAAGTTACCGACATGCCCTTATCCATCTGCACCACTGGAGCTGATGCATTACAGCCACTTTTAACTAAATGTAAATAGACACCCCATATTTTTTATTCCATAGTAAGGCAATTCATACAATACATTTAAACTGAGCTACTTAATACCATCTCCGAACTTTCTACCAACACTCTGCTGTTCTTCGGCTGGTTCTTACTGTATACGTTGATTGACAGATGTCTAGTCCAGTCAGCGGTGAGTAATCCCAAAACAATGGCGCTGTCTCAAACTATACCTAACTCTTCCGGTTTGTCATTGTGTTTTCTGACTTGTTAATTTGTTTTCGGATTTGTCGTTGTGTTTTCTGACTTGTTATAATGGTTTCTGAATTGTTGTTGTGCTTTCTGAATTGTTATTTTGTTTTGTAGACTTGCATTTGCGTTTGTAATTTGATATTTTGTTTTCAGAATTTTGATTTGCTTTGCACTTTACGGCCACCGTACTGAAGCCTTGTGTATCTCTTTTGCAATGCAATCTCGATTAAAGTTTTTTGGTGTTAGTATCAATATGTTAGTCTTAAGGTTATCTATAAGGCAGTGTGCTCCAAAACAGTGACAAAATTCGCATTTAGAAGATATAAGCATTCAAAGCTTGCAGTTCGTCACTTCCGCCAAAACGGCTCAACGATTTTTTTTTGACGTCACATCGTACTTCATCTTCTCATCAAATCTTCTGACCAATCAAATGCTCTCTAGAATCCGAAGCACCCGCCCCTTCACTATAAATAGACGCTGAAGCTGAGATCGGTCACTTCTTGTTCACAGTGTAGTATTTCCTGTACAGTGAATGGCTCGTAGTGCACAATGTAGGCGATAGGGAACGATTCAGACACTGTAAATATGCTTCCTGAATATGTTTCCAAAATGATGTCTGAAACGTTAAAAGATTCATTATAAGTTATTTGACTTATGTTCTAAAGTTTTTACAAATTTTTTACAAATATTTTATGTTTTTGTTAGTTTGTCCTGTCTTTAGTTATATCCCTGCAATCAGTTTCACCAGAGACGAATTGCTGGACATTCGGAAGTACACACCACCCGATATTTCGCCGGTTTTTCGACTATTCGGATGTTTTGCTGGACGTTGTTGTCGGGGGAGCTGCTGCGCTGGTCAAGTGCTTCAGGACGCGCAGACGGGTGAAGCGAGCCGGCGCCCTCGTGAAGCTAAGGCAGCGTGGATTCAGAACGCCGTTGCCTATCATCCATCTGGCGAACCTCCGCTCTTTACCCACCAAAACAGACGAACTCATTCTGCTCTCCCGGACAAATAAGGATGTTTCTAACTCTGCTGCTCTGTGTTTCACGGAAACCTGGCTGAAGGAAAAAAAAAAAAAAAAACCCATTCCGACGTCCTCCCCGGGCTTCCATGCTGTTTCAGAGCAGATCGCTACGCAGAGCAACAAGGAAATCACGCGGTGGCGGGAACATGCTTTTACTTCAATGAGAGGTGGTGTACAGATGTAACTGTTTTAAAGAAGATGTGCTGTTCAGATCTTGAAGTGCTCTTCATTAATTGCAAGCCATTCTACTCACCGCGGGAGTTTTGCTCGTTCATTCTCGTAAGTGTCTACATACCACCGAAAGCGCACGTGAGCCTGGCTTTACAGAAACTTGCTGATCTGATCACAGAGACAGAACAACAGCACCCGGACTTTGTTTTAATCATTCTCGGGGACTTTAATAAAGCCAATCTCTCCCGTGAACTGCCAAAATACAGACAGCACATCACATGTCCCACCAGAGACAGTAATATATTGGATCACTGTTACACCACAATAAGAATGCATATCACTCTGTCCCACGAGCAGCTTTGGGTCTCTCTGATCACTGTTTGGTTCATCTTTTACCGACCTACAGGCAGAAACTGAAATCATCTAAACCTTTATTAAGGACTGTAAAAAGATGGACTAATGAAGCAGAGCAGGATTTTACAAGCTTGTTTTGACCTCACTGATTGGAGCGTCTTTGAAGCTGCTGCCACCGATCTTGACGAGCTCACAGAGACTGTAACATCTTATATCAGTTTCTGTGAAGACATGTGCATTCCTACCAGGACTCACTTAACTTACAACAATGCCAAACCATGGTTCACTGCAAAACTCAGACAGCTCCGTCAGGCCAAAGAAGATGCTCACAGGAAGGGGGATAATGTCTTGTAAACAGGCTAAATACACACTGGAAAATGAGATCGGAGTGGCAAAGAGGAATTATTCAGAAAAAATAAAGATTAAATTATCTTCCAGTGACCCGGCATCAGTGTGGAAAAGTCTAAAACAAATCAACCATGTACAAGACACCACCCCCACAGCTTGTGGAGAATCAACAACTGGCTGACGATCTGAACGAGTTCTACTGCAGGTTTGAAAAGACACCCCACACCCGCCCTGAACACCTCTCCACACAACCATTCACACCTCCAGCAACCCCCCTCTCCCCCACACCTGCAATTCAGATCAGCGAAGAAGAGGTGCGCCAGGTCTTCCGGAAGCAGAAAAGGAGAAAAGCACCAGGCCCAGACTGTGTTACACCAGCCTGTCTGAAATCCTGTGCTGACCAGCTGGTCCCCATCTTCACACAGATCTTCAACATATCACTGGAGCTGTGCGAAGTCCCTGTCTGCTTCAAACGCTCCACCATCATCCCCGTCCCAAAGAAACCCAAAATTACTGGACTTAATGACTACAGACCTGTGGCTCTAACGTCTGTGGTCATGAAGTCTTTTGAAAGACTGGTGCTGGCCCACCTGAAGGACATCACTGGACCCTTGCTGGATCCTCTTCAGTTTGCCTACAGAGCAAACAGTCTGTGGACGATGCAGTAAACATGGGACTGCATTATGTTCTGCAACATCTAGACAGACCAGGGACTTATGTGAGGATCCTGTTCGTGGACTTCAGCTCGGCCTTTAACACCATCATCCCAAACCTCCTCCTGCCCAAACTAACTCAGCTCTCCGTGCCCACCTCCGTCTGTCAGTGGATCAACAGCTTCCTGACAGACAGGCAGCAGCTAGTGAGGCTGGGAAAATACACATCCAGCACCCGTACGATCAGCACTGGAGCTCCTCAGGGTTGTGTTCTCTCTCCACTGCTCTTCTCCCTGTACACCAACGACTGCACATCTAAAGACCCCTCTGTCCAGCTCCAGGGGGGGGGGGAGGGGGGGGGGGGGGGGGGGGGGGGGGGGGGGGGGGGGGGGAAGTTTGCAGACGACACCACACTCATCGGCCTCATTCAGGACGGTGACGAGTCTGCTTACAGACAGGAGGTCGAGCAGCTGGCTGTCTGGTGCAGTCTCAACAACCTGGCGCTCAACACGCTAAAAACTGTGGAGATGACCATGGACTTCAGGGGAAACCCTCTGCACTCCCCCCACTCACCATCATGGACAGCACTGTGACTGCAGTGGAGTCATTCAGGTTCCTGGGCACCACCATCTCTCAGGACCTGAAGTGGGACACTCACATTGACTCCATTGCAAAAAAGGCCCAGCATAGGTTGTACTTTCTTCGCCAGCTGAGGTAGTTCAACCTGCCACAGGAGCTGCTGAAACAGTTTTACTCAGCCATCATCGAGTCTGTTCTGTGCACTTCAATAATTGTCTGGTTTGGTTCAGCTACCAAATCTGACCTCAGAAGACTTCAGAGGGTAGTCCGGACTGCTGAGCGAATCATTGGTACAACCCTCCCTTCTCTCCAAGAACTGTACTCGTCCAGAGTGAGCAAAAGGGCTGGCAGAATCCCTCTGGACCCCTCACATCCAGCACACTCCCTCTTTGAACTGTTGCCATCTGGTCGACGCTACAGAGCTCTGAGCACCAGAACGACCAGACACAGGAACAGTTTCTTCCCTCAGGCCATCCATCTCATGAACACTTGACAATAACTGTGGAACACACACTATTTATTCACTCATACACTTATTTATCTAACACACACACTCAGTCTACATTTCAATTTGCACATAATATACAGTACCTGTACATACAACTGTCTATTGTTATATACCTGTACATACAATTGTCGATTTGTATATTTTTATTCCTTAGTTACTTGTTCTATTTTTCTATTTTTTATTATCTGTGTTTTTGTTCTGTCACTGTCATTCTGTTACACTGTGGAGCTTCTGTCATGAAAACAAATTCCTCGTATGTGTAAACATACCTGGCAATAAAAACTCATTCTGATTCTGATTCATTCTTCTTCTGATTCAAATGTTTTCCTTTGTCATATTCCGGCTGGGTATCGTTTAAAAATTGTCGATACCGATACCTTGACTTTGATATCGGTTCCTAAACGATACTTTTTTCGATACCAGTTGTATGAAATCAGTTTTAACGAGATTACATTATCTCAAAAAACCGTTGGTTTTATTTTTCAGCTTGTTGACGTTTATGCAGACTCAAAGACTCATCTCCTGAGCCACTGCACAAAGGAACAAAATGAAACCAACACAATAAATCAGTGCAAATAATTTTAATAAAGTTCAAATAGTTTTCAGTTTACAAATCTGATGGTTGGTACCGAACGACAAGACGTTTTTTGATACTCGATGCTATCGAGGCAATTCAGTTGGTGCCTAAAAAGTAGTCTCGCGTAGCCAGACCTTTAGACTGATGGCTGAAGGTCTGGAATCTATGGCAGCTTTCATTGGTCAAGGCCCGCCCATGAGGCCATTTGACCGACATGTCAAACAACCAATCACAGTTTGTTTCGTTTCAGCATCACTTTTCGGGGCGTGGAAATGTCGCCACAATAACAGACTGGTGTGTAAAACTCTCGGACGTATTTGAAAGATTCTATGCCGTGAACTTTAAATATTTCACATACTTTTGAAAATTCAGCTTTTAGTTGATCCTGATAAGTGCTCATTGTCACAATTAAAAACACGACGGATTTCTTCTTTCGTGAGGGGTTTTGGCGTTACAACATCTTTGTTTCCAGGCGGAACGTTAAAGAACGCGACACACATGTCTCCCGGAAATCCTGTATAATTCAACCAATCCAATGAGGACTTCGAAACTCCTGAAGTGTTTCCACTTTTGTGTACCGTATGCATCAGACGTTTAGTCAACGGTCCGTGGGCATGACGTCTGAGGCTGAGACTACCTAAAAACAAACTCGATACCCAGCCCTATTCCTTACTGTTCTGTAAATATGGTAAACAAAATGAATATAATTTTCCCTTTCTAACATGAAAAGTCAACCTGAAATCAAAATTGACCCTGTTTGCTTTCTAAATATATTTTCTTGTTTTTATTGTGAATGATTCATCAGTGCACAATATTTTGAAGGAAAAAAAGGTAAATCTAAAATGTTTCAATATTGCTCAGAAATACATCAGATTATGGAAGTTAAATAGGTTGAGAACTGCATTTCATGTTGACTAAGTGCTGTGTACAAAAACACTTATTAATAGTAAATTCAAATGTTTTTGTATACAATCTACTCTTTGTAGAAAGCAGTTTACTGGAAACATGGAAATAAACAATAATTACTAAAACTGGTGTCATTTATTCTGTCACCAAGCAGATTTTTTTATATAGTTGACTGCATATTACCCAGGGATAAGAGAGAGTATTTTAACATTGTAATTGCTAATAATTTGTGACCTGTATAATGAGAACTATTTATTTGTGTGTTTGTGACATTGCAGTGGACTGCTGCCCTTTCACATAATCACGCACAATCATAAATTCTTCTATAACATCTTAGATAAGTTTGAATGATTAACCTCAGAACTGTGATCTGTCTGTGAATGCTGTATTATTAGTTTGCATGCTATTATATACTGCAATCTATACCACAAAGAAACGCACTGGAACAGATCTTTACAAATGAGTCTGACAAAATCTGGTGAATCATATTTCACCACCCCAAAGCAAGAAATATTTTGTTTAAAGAAAATATTGCCTGTCCAACCTTTTGCATTGACCTCATATTAATTAAGTGAATCTTAAGTGGTTCACTCACTGATACATTTAACTCAAAATGTTCCTTACAATAAAAACCTTCTTTTTTTAATGTACCATTAAATCATTTTCAGCACTATAGTAGTATAGCACATAGTATTATTTTTTTATAAAGAGGGAATAGCTCCATCTTCAGGGACAGTCCTAACTGTGTCAAACAAACTCGGTCTGGGGACAAAAAAGGTACATGTTGGCATTACAGCAAGTCTGCACCAGGGATATTATACAGTAGGTAAGTAAAACAACAATGCCATA
The DNA here is from genome assembly GCA_018155175.1 of Sinocyclocheilus anophthalmus. Classification (NCBI taxonomy): domain Eukaryota; kingdom Metazoa; phylum Chordata; class Actinopteri; order Cypriniformes; family Cyprinidae; genus Sinocyclocheilus; species Sinocyclocheilus anophthalmus. The sequence continues at coordinate 381,956 of JADLZN010003361.1, forward strand.
TTTGTTTAATAACCAAAGCAACATTCTCATTTTAATTTAGTTTAAGTTGATGTACTGAAATAACAAAAAACTACAATAACATTTAATAAAAACAATATAGACAGAAAGAGAAGGTTTCTTCTTTAGAATCCAACAAACTGCAATCAAATCTGAACATTTTACACGTTGATTAGTCGCCCTCTACTGGAGAAACTAACAACATGAAAAATACAATAAATAAATATTTACCAGAGTTTTTGGGATGTACCCCCAAAACGTGTTTGGACACTTAAGTCAATGCAGGAATGTCACTGTATTAGATAACAAGAACTTACCAAACTAATAGAGTCATATCCTATTCATTAAATTTTATACCAAGTAACTTTAAACCAGACCGATATATATAACATATTTTTCAATATAATATCGGTATAATGTCAAATAATAGAAAATTTGACATTTAAATTGAAGTTTGTGCTTTACATCAAGGACCACAATGGAAATAAGTTTTGTTTTAAACTTGATTGTGTTATCCTTGACGAATAGAGTGTATTCACTACTTTTTTTGGTCAAAATAAACAAACAAACAAAATATCATTTTAATTAAAAATTTAAATTATAACAAATGATGTCCAACTTTGGGGGGGGGAAAAGTAGCCTATATGTATCGGTAGATTACATGTAATATTTTTATTAGATTATGAATATGTTTCTTTTTTATAGGAAAATATTTCTGTTTATATGTAGCACTGTGGTCCTGTGAGGCACAACATTGTGTTCCCTTGTATGTCTCCACATATAGCGGAATGACAATTAAGCTCATTTGAGCTTGAACTTGATGTGAATTTGTTTTTTAGGTATGCATGCCTGGTCTCAACAGGAATTTGTTTCTATTTTAAAAAACAACAACATACATATAGCATTTATAATGCATACATATATGTATATTGTATATACATGTATAGATTTAAATACAGAAATGCGTTTTATTTAATATGAATTGATTTGTTTTCTATCATGTTTTATGGATAGGACTGAACGGCAATCATTAGAAAGTTCTGAGACGCTCAAAGCCTTATGACGTCACAGAGCGCGTTCGAATAGAACTCTTGGGGTATATAAAGCGCGTGACATTCTTACATTCGTTGTGGGTTTGTTGTAGTGGTCAGTGAGTTTTCACAGCGATGGGACAGCGAGGTACTAAAGTGAGTCCGATGACGGTTGGCGAGGTGTACGATCAACATCTTAGTACACCCCCAAAACCCAGCACCAACACGGCGCTTCAACATCCTCATCCCCGCGATGAGACCCATGTTGGTGCTGGAGGAGGAGGAGGAGGAGGAGTAGGAGAAGAGGAAGGAGGAGGAGGAGGAGAGGAAAGAGTAGGAGGAGAGGAAGGAGGAGGAGGAGGAGAGGAAGAGAGGAAGGAGGAGGAGGAGGAGAAGGAGAAGAGGAAGGAGGAGAGGAGTAGGAGAAGAGGAAGGAGGAGAGGAGGCGGGAAGGCGCGGAAGGAGGCAGAGAGAGTGAAGGAGAAAAGAAAGAGCAAGAAGTGGTGGCGGAGGCTGCGCTCTTTCTTCAGAGCTGCCAAAAAACAGCCTCCAGAGAGCAGCTCAGGTCAGGGAGAGGAGGAGCAGCAGCAGGATGAGGGACAGAAGAGGAAGGTGGCATGGGCAGGAAGAAGTAGTGATGGTACATTACACATCCATCTTATGAAAACATTTATTTTAATACAGCTCTACTTTGATCATGTAAAATCTGACACCATCAAACACAATATCAAAAATACGCATCAGCCCACACTATAACAAAATCCACATTAAGGCCATGATTAGATTTTTATTCCATGACAGGTTAAAAACATTACTGTTATATGTATTAATGTACTAATGTATGTTAAAACTATAAATATTCATTATTCATTCATTAAAATTAATAATGACATGAAAATTAATTTAAATAAGTTTTAGATTTAATCACTGATATAGATCAGTGGATTTAATACTGCCTGACACATCACAAGACACTTCTCTCAATGTTTTAATTTTCATGTTATTTTATTTTTTAATAGACTACATCTTCAGTCGCTACACCATTGGCGATCAGCTGGGGAAAGGTGGTTTTGGTGTTGTGTACGAAGGCAGACGTTTGGATGATGATCTTAAAGTCAGTTAATATAAATAACACATTATCAAGCCAGCAAATGTTTGTCCTGTATTATCCTCATCCTTTACTCTTAGAGTATCTCAAGTTATTTTATTGTTCATCAGGTGGCTTTGAAATATGTCACGAAGACCAAGCACACGGAGTGTATATTCATTGTAAGTACATTGCACTATAAACAATATAAAATGTCTCATATTAACATTAACACAAATCCCTTTTTGGAAAACCACCTCCATCTAACCATCATAAGAACTGTCTGTCTTCTAGCCTGATCATCCAAACCCCCTTCCTAAAGAGATCGCCCTCACCATCCTGGCGAACAAAGGTCACAGTGTGCCAGAAATAATAAGGCTGCTGGACTGGACGGACCACCCTGACCACTTTGTCATGGTCCTCGAATGTCCCTCTCCCTGTGAGAATCTCGTGGAGTTCATCAGGCGTCACGGTGGAAGCCTCGACGAGGAGAAAACACGGCAGATCATGTGGCAGGCGGCTCACGCCACAAACATGTGCCACCTCCGCAGAGTGCTCCACCGTGACGTCAAACTTGACAACCTTCTAATAAACAGGGAGACATCCGAAGTCAAACTGATTGACTTCGGATGCGGGGACATTCTGAGGAGGTCACCGTACAAGTCATACCGTGGTATGTATGATATAATTCATTTCTTCTAATAGATACAGAACCATCATGCTGCGTTAATGCAAACTTATACATCATACAAACTCCTCTCTCCTCCAGGCACAGCAGCGTACTCCCCGCCAGAGTACCACAGCAGGGGCAAGTACTACGGTGGGCCGGCGACGGTCTGGTCACTAGGGATTGTGATGTTCGCATTGTTGTGCGGACGCTTCCCTAGTGACTATGACCTGTTCCTGCTGCAGTACAGGCGCTGGTCCCAACCCGGCCTGTCAAAAGGTGAGATCTTCATCACAAAAAAATGAATAATTAAAAATCATACAAAACATCTTAGAGCTTAGAATAACATGATCAAATTGAGCTGATGTGAAGTGTGAGGTAGTAATCAGATGTCTTTCCCGTCTTCCTGCACAGAATGCTGTGACCTCCTCAGGGCTCTCCTGCGCGAGAAACCAAGCCGGAGACTTGGTCTGGGGCAAATCAAGTCCCACAACTGGTTTAAGGTAGTTAACCTAAGATCAGCCATGAAGAATTAATGTCCTCATGAGAAAGAAGCAAAAGCTCAAACCTGTTCTTTTTTGTGTTTTGTTTCAGGTCGTCTCATAAGACCACTCCAGTCGGCGTCTCTCATGCAGCTTTGCGTCTTGCGGGCTGCAGCGGGAGACGCTTCCATCCCTCCTCTCACCTTTGCGTCTTGCGGGCTGCAGCGGGAGACGCTTCCATCCCTCCTCTCGCCTTTGCGTCTTGCGGGGCGAGCAAGCCTTGTGTAGCGTCTTGCGCCTTGGCTTGAGGAAGCAGTATTTGCGTCTGGCGGTACTGCTTCCGGAGGGATGTGTACGTATTGTATATATGTACATACTTCTTTTGGTTGCCCCTTTTTGTTTTTCCCATCATGGCCACTCCATTCCTGAGGTTCCTGCCACAGCTGTCCAAATGCCAGAGCTCTCTGTCTTTACCTCCACAATGACCAAGCTCCCATTATTTGCCATCAAGCAAGCCACAGCTACTAAAGATGTTCCTGCTATGGCTTGTCCACACTTCTCTCTCATCCTCCTCAATGCCAGTGCTCTTGGTCTCAGCTGCTCCAGCAATTCCTGCCAGAGACACACAAAGGTTTCTGTTTCTGATGCCTCAGAGGCTCCTGTAAAATTCCCTGCCAAGGCAAGCTCCCAAGACCATCTCAGTCCCAGAGATACCCGTCTCAGCAACCCTGGTCAACAAGCTCCCTAGTGTATCTGTCCAGACCCAGGGGTTCCTGTCAAAAGCTGCCCAACAGGTTTGAAAGAAATGGTCTATCCCGCTGCCAGAGGTTCCTGTTATAGCTGCCACAGAGGGTGTTGTCATTGATACCTGGTCTACAAGCTCCAAATCTGAAATAAAGAAAAACATTTAAAATTAATGTTTTAATTTAGTCATTTTGCAGATGCTTCAATCCAAAGCAGTTCACAAATGGGGAACATCACAAACAATTTATCATACAAATCTCAATAATACTCACAGGACCAAAATGGCAAATTTCAGTCAGAGGTAAGTAGAAATTAGAAAATGCAGGTAAGTAAAAACGAGAAACTGTGTTTTAATAGAATTTATTTACATGAAGTGCCTTTTGGCATCAAGAAATAGAGAGAACATGATATCAAACAACACAAAGTTGTGTTCCTTTAAATATATTTAAAAACCTTTAAAAGATGGTAAGACAAAGATGTAACATTGATTTGTCCTTGTATATCAGCAGCATGCTATAATAGCATGTTTATTGAAATGTAGGACATCATAATATGCACTCTTAAAAATGCTGGGTTAAATACAACCCAGTGCTGAGTAAAATAGGGACAAACCCAGCAATTGGGTTGTTTTGACCCAGCGGTTGGGTTACTACCCAGAAGGTTGGGTTAAACATTTAACCCAACCGCTGGGTCAAAACAACCCAATAGCTGGGTTTGTCCCTATTTAACCCAGCATTTTTTAGAGTGTAAATAGATAGATAGACAGACAGATAGATAGATAGATTACAGTTGATAGATAGATAGATAGATATAGATAGATAGATGGGTTTTATATATATATAATCTATATATATATATATAGATATATATATATTGTGAACTGTGATTTATTTAATTGTTTGTTTGTTTTTATTGTGTTTTTACTTATTTATCATTTTTTTTATCATGTCCTCCAGAGCTTAAAACCCAAACTTGTCTAGCTTAACTTTATTCTTTTGCCAACTCTGAAGCACTTGTTATCTCTTTTGCAAATGCAAATCTAGTCTTAAAGTCCCTATGAAATCAAAATTAAAGTTTTTTGGGTGTTAGTATCAATATGTTAGTCTTAAGGTTATCTATAAGGCAGTGTGCTCCAAAACAGTGACAAAATTCGCATTTATAAGATATAACATTCAAAGCTTGCAGTTCGTCACTTCCGCCAAAACGGCGCAAGATTTTTTTTTTTGACGTCACATCGTACTTCATCTTCTCATCAAATCTTCTGACCAATCAAATGCTCTCTAGAATCCGAAGCACCCGCCCCTTCACTATAAATAGACGCTGAAGCTGAGATCGGTCACTTCTTGTTCACAGTGTAGTATTTCCTGTACAGTGAATGGCTCGTAGTGCACAATGTAGGCGATAGGGAACGATTCAGATAGTGTAAATATGCTTTCGATTGGGGCAAATGAGGTCTGGTTTCACGTTGTTTCACACGAACTGCGGTAGTGCGCACAGTCTGATCCGGACTTTGACTCCGGTCCAGAGACCCGATCGCACGGAGCGGATCCTATGCGCGAGTCGGCAAATATTAAAAACTTTTACAACTACACAGCCTCAGCATGATTATGACCACTATTTTGTTTTACTAAGAGTTTCATATTGAATCTAGGGGGTAATCTATTAGACTGTGGCTGTCAAATGCGACTTTACCTTGAGCTCTGGCCCGAGCAGATATAAACAAAATGCTATTGGCTATTTTAAAAATGCTCGATATGTCCCACCCTCTCTTCCTGTTTCAGTTGAAATTACGTCACCACATAGAATAGTTCTGCGTGTTTCAAGGCACTTCGGGGGACCTTTAAACAGTGGACATTAACAAGGACCTTAATGTAAATGTTAAAAGTCAAAATAAATGTTTAAAATGTAAAAATCATACCAGACTTGTGGAAAGACATCAACAGCCTGCAGATGCAGCGAACTGAAGCTGATAAAACCATGAGAGCTCAGAATCTACAAGCCAGAGGTTCAAAACATACTGCCATGGACTGTCTTTTCATTATGTGTGAATGACTCGTCCAAATTCCCTCTTTATCCATTTTATGCCCTCAGCTAAGGTGAGTTTGATCACGAGGCAGCTGCTCGGTGAAGCTAAAGGGGAAAATCTTATTCAAAGGTGTGTGTGAAAATCTTGGGATTGTCTGTGCTGATTTGGTCTTGATTTGCTTTAATCAAGTTGTCTCTTTTACTCCAGACTGAATGAAGAAGCCTTAGATCATGATGATGCAGCTGATCTTCTGCCTGCTTTTGACACTGTGGAAAAAGCTGCTAAGTATGACCTCTAAAGGTTTGTCATTTAAACCGTAGTGTTTATTTTGGCTTCGAATTGTCTGTCCTTTTATCTCAGAGTGATGGAAGCTCAGCTGCGGGAGCAGAAGGACACTTATGTCCTTATCTTCAAAAACAAACATTTAAACAGAGAACGAGCATCTTCAGGCTCTCTTTCAGGAGAAGAGTGACGTCAGCCAAAGCACGGACAGGAAGTGGCCCGCCTCACTGCAGAGAACATGGTAGAGTGTGTATTTATGTAACCTGTGTGTTTGTTTGCATGTCACCTGGTGATGACGGTGACTTCTTGTGTGCAGGTGATTCCAGAACTGAAGCAGCAGGTGTCAGAATTCAACCGCCACAAACAAGAGCTTGAGAACCAGTTACAAGATCAGAGCGCTGAGCCAAACACATCTGAATTAGACTAGATTTTAAACACGCAAAATTATTTTGGATAGATACTGGCAACAGGATATGATGTCACACTCCAGGGCTTCTGTTTTAAATACACTACTAGTTTGGAAGAATTAACATTTTTGAGAGAAGTCTCTTCTGCACACTAAGGCTGCATTTATTTCAGCAAAAATACAGTAAAAGCAGTCATATTGTGAAATAGTATCACCATAACTGTTTTCTATTTAAATATGTTATCAAATGTAATTTATTTAAAAGCTGAATTTTCAGCAGCCGTTTTTATTTGAAATAGTAATCTTTTATTACATTATAAATGTATTTTCTGTCACTTTTAATTAATTTAATGCGTCTTTGCAGAATAAAAGAATTAATTTCTTTTTTAGTCTTTCCTACTCCAAACTTTTGGGAGTGTATCACTTTTTTTTTTTTTTACAAAAATATAAAGCAGTACAACCGTTTTCAACATTATTAATAAGAAATGTTTCTTGAGCAGCAAATCAGCATATTCTACTGATTTCTGAAGGATCATGTGACACTGAAGACTGGAGTAATGATTCTGAAAATTCAGTTTTGCATCACAGGAATAAATTACATTTTAAAATATATTCAAATATAAAACTAACTGTAATAATATTTCACAATGTCACTTTTTACTGTGTTTTTGATTGCAGCCTTGGTGAGCAAAAGAGACTTAAAAAAATAATAATTATCCACATTTTTGACAAGTATAGTGTATATGAATAAATAATGTTAAATTTCGAATTATATCTGTTGGGATTTTTTCACTTGAGCTAGGACCAATTATGATCATGTTTGCACTTCTAAAATTGTATGTGGCATCAAAAATAAAGGTGTTATCAAATGAGCTTCAGCTCACTGTTGAAGAGGAGCAATCGCAGCGCAGGGGAGGCGTTTATTACCCTCAGACTGTATTTATACTACAGACTCTGGCACGAGGCTGACGGCGCAGGTGTTGTGCATCTGTTCATAGGCACCTGGAGGAGAAGATTACAGAGAGCGAGAGCAGAAGAGAAGAGATGGAGAGACAGATGGCTGACCTCTAGGAGGAGAACGAGCAGCTACAGAAAGCCCAGCTCTCGGAGAGCGAAGCCAAGAACAAACTCAGACAGGAGACGTCACGCCTCACAGCTGAGAATATGGTGTGTTTGAAAGGGCACGCTCAGGATTACATCTGCGATTATGTTCATTCATTTAGCTTTTATACAAAGCCATTTAGAAATACAAACAGTATGTAGCCTATGTAATAAATAAAATAGTTGCTTAATAAAAAGAAAATAAATTAAAATATTGAAAAAAAATTGAATATTAATATTTGTATTAATATGATGATATAGTAATATAAATAAATAATAATAATATATTGTCCATCATAGTCTTTAGTATAAGGGCCCCCCCCCCCCTTATAGGAGTACAACAAATACTTGATATATAAGATATATATATGTACAGTGGGTACGGAAATTATTCAGACCCCCTTAAAGTTTTCACTCTTTGTTATATGCAGCCATTTGCTAAATCATTTAAGTTATTTTTTTCCTCATTAATATACACACAACACCCCATATTGACAGAAAAACACAAATTGTTGACTTTTTTGCAGATTTATTAAAAAAGAAAAACTGAAATGTTGGTCCTAAGTATTCAGACCCTTTGCTTGTGACACTCATATATTTAACTCAGGTGCTATCCATTTCTTCTGATCATCCTTGAGATGGTTCTACACCTTCATTTGAGTCCAGCTGTGTTTGAATATACTGCTTGGACTTGATACGGTCTGAATACTTAGGACCATGTGATATTTTCAGTTTTTCTTTTTTAATAAATCGTTTGTCAACAATTCTGTGTTTTTCTGTCAATATGGGGTGCTGTGTGTACATTAATGAGGAAAAACAATTAACTTAAATTATTTTAGCAAATGGCTGCAATATAACAAAGATTGAAAATTTTAAGGGGTCTGAATACGTTCCGTACCCACTGTATATACATATTCATATCATATAATAATTAATACATGTAATAATAATTGTCTCTTATACCCATCTATTAGTAATATATAAACAGCAATACAATAAATAATAAAATAATAATAAAGGCAAAAATTAAATAATTATAATAAAATATAATGTCAGTGCAAAAAATATAAAGTGACGTAGTAACATGCTTCATTTTCTGTAAGCAAAAAAAGAGATGATGATGATTCTGATGATTATGATTTCAGAACCACCAGGAGAATTTTGAATTTTGACCTTCTGTCCTTCTGGCTCTCAAACACATATCACTTCCTCACCTATCTCAAACAGTACAGCGGGGACGAGGTAAAGTCCTTTTCTGTGTCTCTCTCCTCCCGACAGCTATCACAGACCCCATAAAATGCTATTTATACTTCCTGATTCATCAACACTTTCAAAGATATCTTACTGTATCATTCCTGAAACCAACCAATGAGATTGTTCATTTCCCCTGCATCAACAGGAGTTCACGAAGCTTAACACGAACACGAAGAACAAGAACTGCCTGAGGAAATTCGACCTTTCAGAGCACCTCGCCATCAACATCTACCATCAGTTCACCAGCATGGAGCCGCAGCTGCAGGGCCAGCTCATAAGACAGCTGTTCTTCCTCATTGGATCCACGTCGGTGAACAGCATCTGACCTGTGCTCCTGCCGCAAGGGCATGCAGATCAGGTGCGTACAGGTGTTTTATCCTGGCATAGGCTAATGATACACAGGGCAACTTTTTGAGCAAATGTTGAAGGGCAACGGGTATCCAGAATAGAAAGTTCAAAAGAACAGCATTTATTTGTTTTGTAACGTTATAAATGTCACTTATTCTCACTTTTGTTCACTTTAATGCTGAATAAAAGTATTTATTTCTGTAAAAACAAATCTTACTGACCCCAAACTTTTGAATGGTAATATAAAGGGAAATGATCTCAGATCTGATTGGCCCTTGTTTTGTCTCTATGATAACAGGCGCTGCTGCAGGAGCGCGAGGGGTCGTCTCAGCTGATGATGGATTCACAGTATCGTTTCCAGGTCACCTTCCCCTTCTGCTCCTCACCACAAGCACTAGAGCTCCTACAGGTGCCCAGCAGCCTCCGTCTGGGCTTTGTCACTCGCATTTGACCTCTAACCTCTGACCTTAGTGATATCAGGACCGGTACTTAGGATCAGGGTGCGTCTGTGCTGACCTGAATGCATCATAGAAACACTGCACAGTAGCCAAATTGCTAATATAAACTCATTAATGCTAACATTTGTATATATTTTTAGATTTATTTATAAAGATTTTAATCACATGTTCTCTAAATGAGTATTTTGAATAACTACAGTTTAGATTATAAATCTTTTAGAATAGCTTTTTTAAGATCAGCTATGAACAAACACCCTAACATACATTTCAAAAACCCAAACCAACCTCAAACATTCAGTTGGTTCAATTTTGTAAATCCTAAATAATTATGGTCACAAATTGCTCTTCCGTTGAATTTTTTATAAATCAGAAATCAATAAACACAACTGCCAAATGAGTGGTCCTCTCTTGACTCTTAGCACTTCACCATAGCTCTGACAGTATGCCATGGAAATGCAATATTTATGATGGTTAATCCTCAAAGGACTAGAGATGGAAACCACTAAACTAATCTAGCAGTCAGTAATCTCAATCTCACAGGGTGTGTTCCTCAAACATGTTGGGTATAATTCACCATTTCACCAGTATAGGGTTCCCGCCTTTGTGTTGATATAGCGGGGTGTTTCGATTGTGTTGTTTGAAACGATAGGTGTGTCTATTTAGCTTTCATTTATGCGGGATTGCATGTCTGGTTGAGTGGATATTTTTGGTTGATGGTTGTGGGCCTTATCATTGGCTAATTAAGTGTATACACCACTTTTTTACTTTTTGTTATTTCATGTAATAATTTAATATGGTCGGGATTACGTGGGTTTTATTTGAATATTTTTTCAGTATTTAAATTTTGTGTAAGTTTTAGTCATTTTTGTAATTGTGTCCATTTTGATGTGTTTTTTAAAATATTTTAATAATTTGATATTATTTTATCATTGGAACTAAGCACATTTCCCCCCTTTTTCGTAACTAAAATATTTTCTTTTGAATTTAATAAAAATTACCAGAATTTTCAGTGATCATTTGCTTATTCTCCTTACTAATATAGTCTAAAATTTTCAGGATTAATATATATATTATATGTTATGTATAACTTTGTTATAATATATTGCAAAAACCGATAATTCAAAATAAACTCAGTTGGTTATTTTGATTATGTAAAAATAACTAAAAAATACAGCCAAACTAACACAAATAAAACCAATAAGGTATTTTTTTGAAATTAAAAAAATTGAGTTTTTGCAATAAACTTCTATACTGTATATATAATATACATTGTGTGTGTTGAATAGGTATATATCTATTATTATTTAGAAGCCTTTGCAGGTATTCGAAAGCCTCAAATCTTGATCATCAGGAGGATATAAAGCACATCCGAGTGTCTCTCTGGGGGTTCATCCGATGCGAGAGAGATATAGAGAGAGAGAGAGATAGAGAGAGAGAGAGAGAGATAGAGATCGAGTAGAGAGAGAGAGAGAGAGTCCTTTCCATGACGTCACTGCATCCGCTTCCGTCTCCATGCCCTCTCCTCCTTCTCTCTCCCTCAAACACTCCTCTCCTCCGTCTTCTCCATCAAAACACTGCCTCCTTCCTCGCGCCGAATCTCGTTTGTCCTGCTGGAAAGGCCGCGCAGGAGTTGGCCTCTCGCAGCCCAGCGACACTCTGCGACGCTCAAAAACCGAATCCGAGACCCTGAGACGACGCTGGAGTAGGAGAGAGGCAAGCTGCACGAGGTCGAGGCGTACTAGCGCGCGCGCGCGTTGTGTGTGTGTGTGTGTGTGTGGTGTGTTAATGAAGACATAATAGCGGTCCGTTATACGCGATGTTTACAGTCAGTCTGATTGAAGAAGCCATCAGCTGTTTAGATGAACTGATCACGCGGTTTCTGAGGGGCTGTTGATGATGATGATGATGATGATGGTGGTTTTAATTTCCGTTCAGCATCACATTATGATATTCCGAGAGACAAGTCAGAATATTAATATTTACAAGAATATGTGTTATTTTATATGCTATTATAGTATTAATATTTTGAATTCGAAAAAAAAAAGTTAAATAAGTTTTATATTTTCAGTTTTAGTAAAGTTGAATTTTGGTGTTGTTTATATATTCGATTTTTTGTTATGTGCTTTTGTCATTTTTAATTTTGTTTTTTTGTTGTTTTATTTTTTTAGTTGTCAAAGGAACGTCTGGTTCTAAGTATTTAATGTAACATTTAAATGTTACTTGATTTAAGCTATATTTTGATTACTGTAATAGTAACACTGCTAAAAATGACTTCATAATGAGAATTTTCATTCAGTGTTTTAAAAATTATTTAGTTATTTTGTGTTATATATTTACATTTAGACATTTAGCAGACGCGTTTATCCAATTATTATTATTATTATTTAGGAGTTTTACATTTATTTTTATGCATTTTATTTATTTGTATTTTTATTGTATATACATTTTATTAATGTATTACCTTTTGTTAGTGTGTTCATTTATTATTTATCTTTTTTTTTTAAAGGATTTTTCACTAATGGTTTGATAAGAAGCAGTTATTACTGCCAGCAAAATTTAGTAATGCAGGCATCTGCAGGCATGTTCATGAAGGATAAAAACAGGAAATAAACAAAATGTTGTGGCTTTTCGATCAGTGCATCAAGTGGCAGAGAAGACTGAGGCTTTGGGTCAGTTTGTCATGAAGACCAGACGAACCCTGAAAGGCCATGGAAATAAAGTCCTGTGTATGGACTGGTGTAAAGACAAGAGGAGAATCGTCAGCTCATCTCAGGTCAGTCTATAAAAACAGACATCAAATATATCACTGTAATTTCCTTTCACAGTGACAGTTTGGCAATTGATGCAATACTTATATCAATAATTATTTAATTTTCTTCTGTATTTTAGGATGGAAAGGTGATTGTATGGGATGCCTTTACAACAAATAAGGTAAAATAAACCTGACACTTCAAAAGAGTGATATTTCCATGATTTCTAGGGTTATATCCTATACTTTTTTATTTTCCCCCCATAGTTTACTTATTATATTAGTTACTAATCATGTTATATAATTGTTATAAACTTGTGTACTGTATGCTTTTGACTAATGTTTATATAAAGTGTAGCTTAATTTGTTATTTAGCTTCTGTTTCAAACCTTATTGATTTTTAATTTAATTTGACTATTAATCAGTGTTATTTACATACTATTATAGTTTTGACTAATGTTGTGAATTAATTCTTATATCTGCATTTTATTTTATTTTTTAAAAATGTAGTTGTGTGTTCTTGTAACGTGTCTTAGGTTTTATTTTTCTTAAGTCTGCATATTTTTATTTAGTTTAAGTTATTTTAATACATCAAGGTAAACTAAATGAAAATAATTACCTTACCTTTTAGCTTAAATAAAATAGGTTTGCTTATTTATTTATTTATTTATTTTCAGTTTCATTTTATTTTCAAGTAACACATTATTTATTTTTATGGTTTTGTATTTTAGCTGTAATAACCATGCTTTTAAAATATTTTATATATATTAAATGTCTTGACAGGAGCATGCAGTGACTATGCCCTGCACGTGGGTCATGGCCTGTGCTTACGCCCCCTCTGGATGTGCAGTGGCTTGTGGGTAAGTCTCTGGGCTCTCCGGTTTCTTTCTAAACATTTCACTAAACATTATATCTCTCTTTGAGCAATAAACATCATTTGGGGTGGGACTTCATGCTTTTCCAACCAGTGTAAAGGCTAGAAAGCTTTAGGAGTTTTTAGGAAACAATATTTTGTTTTGTAGTTCCATTTAGTGCCACTAGTTGGCCCACACTTTAAACCATAATTACAAGTCTAGTAAATACAAAACATCCTTGCTGTATAAAACCAAAAATATGGAGATAAGATTAGTGGAGAACTGCTTGCTAACTTCATCTTTATGCTCACTTGATTTATTTTATTAAAGGTGATGTATCTAATTTTTTTTCACTGTACTAAAGCATAAAAATAGCATAATATGTTTGCAGATATTTAGGAAACATGCTAAGTTCACATACTTGTTACTCAGAAAAATTACTCTACAGCCAGTTATTATACTTTGAAATGTGCGTTCTGTGTCACAATGTCTGTTTTTGTTTTGGTTTGCGTGACTCCGCCCACTACCAATTTACCCAATCAGATTTCAACACCCTGGGTTGCCAGTTGGAGGAAAACACAGCGTAATGCATCCGTGGAAGCAAGAAGATTCTTCCTGACCTAAAAAGCCTTACAATTCATCTAAAAAGCTCTATGACCAGAGAAATATTAAAACACGGATAAATTAACTCATCAACTTCACCTTCCATTGTCAGTTGCTCTCGTTCCTGTTACATGTCTTCAATCTGGCAACCCGCATGAGTGGTGGCGGGAGAAACAACTCTCTCCAATGTTTTAAATTTGGACTGCAGTACACATTTCAACCACTAGCTGTCAATATGACATACTGCACCTTTAACTGATACGTTGTTTTCGCAGTGGGTTGGACAATAAGTGCTCTGTGTACCCTCTATCCCTGGACAAGAACGAAAACCTTGCCGCCAAGAAGAAATCAGTGGCCATGCACACCAACTACCTGTCCGCATGCTGCTTTACTAACTCAGATATGCAGGTATGCTTGAATACATGGTGAAATAATGAAACAGTGTTTTGCATTTGACCGATTGTGGTGTGTTTTGTGTTTGCGTTAGATCCTGACGTCTAGTGGTGACGGCACCTGTGCTCTTTGGGATGTAGAGAGCGGTCAGATGCTGCAGAGCTTCCATGGACACGCGGCTGATGTGCTGTGTCTGGATCTGGCCCCCTCTGAGACCGGAAACACATTCGTGTCAGGGGTGGGAACTGAGCTGCTGATACCAAACACAAGCCACACGAACCCTCCATTGACAAACTAGTGTCACACACAAACGGCAACCTTCCGGTCTCTCTCGTGAAACCAACACGGAAGTGACTAAACTACAACGCAATTCATGCGATGTGGCCGCTAGAGGCTGGCACCAAAAGGGAGTCAGTCCTATAGACTCCCAATGTTAAAATGCCCAACTTTACAGCAGAAAATTTTTTATTTACAGCCTGGTACAAAAAGTGGTTTTGGTCTATATAGCTTAATAGCTTAATCCTGTGATTGGTGTTATTTTTTTATAACTTTAAATTTTAAATTATATTAAGCCTTAAAGTTCTGCATAATTAAGGGCGTGGCGACTTGAGTGACAGGTGGATTGCCGCTGCCGTCACCACCGTCGAGCTAGGTGGGCGTGGTTTCAGCAACAAGCACCCGCCTCTTTGCCCAATTTCGATTATCCAGGAGTCACGTGCGGTGACGCGCTCCCAAGATGACGACGGCCCGCTCCGCCCACTTTGAGCTTCAAAAACGCTCTTCAGAAACCTCTGGTGAGTCACGGACACTACTCCTGTTTTTTATACATCTATGGTCACCACATTACCTTATAAACCTTAGGAGTTAAAGCTGCAGTCCGTACCTTTTTTTTGGTTAAATTTAACAAAATTTATAATAAGCAGTACACCATGATCCATTTTCAACTACCTGTTTGTTTGGCTTGTTCCTGATCACGATGGTACACCTATAATAAGTGTTTTTATTCTGACTAGTAGACTGTTCGGGTGGGTACCACTCGGAGTAGCCAGTACCTGCGGATTCGCCATAGACCTAAACGGGAGAAGTAAGCTGCGGCTTACAATGTCTTTCCGCAAGACCAACAACGCAGTTCTGTTTATTAACCGCTAGAGCACCAAAAGTTACAGACTGCAGCTTTAACATGAGATCGTAATTTACCCTATTTACTTTCTTAAAGGGATAGTTCACTCCAAAAGACTGAATTTTGCTGTTAATTTATCTGTTTCCTCCACTGAATAATAAATACGACTTTTTATCTCACAATTCTGACTTTTTTTTCTCAGAATTGTGTAATACAAACTCGCAATCCTGATTTTTTTCTCAGAATTGCATTATATAAACTCACAATTCAGACTTTTTTCTCACAATTCTGAGAAAAAAAGTCATAATTGTCTTTTTTATATCTTCGCAAATTCTGATTCTAATTTTATTTCTTTCTCGGAGTGTACCTATTCTCTCAATTGCGAATTTATATCATGCAATTCTGAGAAAAAAGTCAGAACTGCGAGTTTATATCTCACAAATCTGACTTTTTTACTCGCAACTGTGAGTTCATATCTCACACTCATGAAAAAAAAATTGCGAGTTTGTATCATGCAATTCTGAGATTTAAGTTTGTTTGGGTTTTTTTCGGTAGAAATGGGCTTCCATACCCTCAGGGCATCCAATATGTAGGTGTAGGTCCTTGGTAATTCATAAAATGCAAGTAAGTGGCTGCCTGTTTTTAAGAATAAAAAAGGCATCAAGGAACGGAAAATTAATACCCGCTGCTCATGACAACATATTGAGGTCTTATGAAGCAAAATGATCAGTCTGTGCAAGAAACTAAACATTATTCACAACAGTATTACCTGTAATCCAGAGCCTCAGGCAAACGGTCCAGACAAATGTCTGGTTTGCGAACGAATCATTCTTTTGAACTATTTGAACCAATTCACTAAATTGGACTGAACGATCTGAAGCAGTTTGTGGCTCGAGCAGCACAGATCTACAAATACAGCACAGCACACACACACAAACACAATAGAGCTGTTAACATGACTGTGCAGTGACCCGCATGTTCTCACATCTCTCAGGGCTGCGATAAGAAGGCTTGCGTGTGGGACATGCGCACGGGACAGTGCGCCCAGTCTTTTGAGACCCATGAATCAGACATCAACAGTGTGCGGTAAGTGTACTCAGGCCTCTTTTCCCTTCAGGTTTTGTCAAAGCAAAAAAAAAACACAAAGTGGACTGAGTGACATTTAAGGCATTTACAGCACTGGTCAATATTTATAGTCTGTGTAAACACTCGAAATGTCACGAGAGACCGTATAGGCCCGGAAGAGTGCTAATATGGTCATCGGCTGATCTGACTTGTCTTAAAAGGGTCTTTGGCAGCACATTCAAGTAGTGTTTACTGAGTGAAAGAGTCACATGACTGCTCATGTTTTATTATCGCTGCAGGTACTATCCGAGCGGAGATGCTTTCGCTTCAGGCTCAGATGACGCTACTGTGAGTCTTTTCCCATCTTGCATATTTTTCAAATGCTACCTTTCGAAACTTGGGAAACATTTTAATTTTTGAATGTTTTTTATGAAATCTCTTATGCTTGCCTAGGCTGCATTTATTTGATCTAAAATATAGTAAAAACTGTAATATTGAGAAATATTATCACAATTTGAAAAAGCTATTTTCTATTTGAATATATTTTAAAATGCAATTTATTCTTGTAATGCAAAACTGAATTTTCAGCATCATTACTCCAGTCTTCAGCGTCACTATCCTTCTAATAATAATTCTTAAAATCAATTATATGCTCATATTTATTGTACTCCGTTTCATTAATATGGTTCTTCTTATTATCATTGTATTTGCAGCTTAATATTTTGGAAACCTTTTTTTAGGATTCTGTGCGAACAGAAAGGGCAGCATTTTTTAAATAGAATCTTTTGTAACTTTGTACATTTATTTTTTTTACTGTCATTTTTGATAAATTTAATGCTTCTTTGCTGAATTAAAAGCATTTAATTTCTATTACAAAAACTCATACACATCTCTCAAATGTTTGAATAGTAGTATATAAGGTTTTCATTTTCTGTTTTTCCACATAAATATTAAGCAGCAACTGTTTTCAATATTGATAATAAATGTTTCTTGAGCAGCAATTCAGAATATTAGATTGATTTCTGAAGTATCATGTGACACTGGAGACTGGAGTATTGATGCTGAAAATTCCGCTTTGATCACAGAAATAAATTAAATTTTAAAATATATTCAAATAGTGCTTGTTACCTTTAATCGTGATTAATCGCATCCAAAATTAGATTTTTTTTGTTTACATAATATATGTATGTATGCTGTTTTTATTTATTATGTATATATAAATACAGACACATGCATTTATATATTTAAGAAAAATGTTGTTTATATATTTATCAATAAATATAAATATATACATGTAAATACTGTACATGTCAATATTTTCAAAATATACACTGTATGTGTTTGTATTTATATATACACAACAAATATACACAGGAGGTTACACATAAATATATTATGTAAACAAAAACTTTATTTTTGGATGCGATTAATCGCGATTAATCATTTGACAGCACTAATTCAAATAAAACATTTCTTTTTTACTGATCTCTGACACAAAATGCAGTCTTGGTGAGGTATAGGCGACTTCATTAAAACAAAGTAAAAATTTGTCCCCTTTGACAGTACTTTTGACTGTAGTTAAATAATAATTTTTTTTATTTAATTCTAACTTTATTTTCTATACTTACAGTGTCGTCTCTATGACCTGAGGGCAGACAGAGAGGTGGCCATTTATTCCAAAGAGAGCATCATATTTGGAGCTTCTAGTGTGGATTTCTCCCTCAGCGGTAAGAACTGACATTGTTTGAAATATTAACATATTACAAGTAATATTTTTTGTTGTACAACCAGTCAGAATACTCTAGCAATGCCCTAGGAACAGTGCTGTATACCATAATGTAATGCACACAACCTTCAATTTCCAGTATGATGAATAAACAATATCAACCACATTTTTTATTGTCTCCTTCTATACTGAGTATATATATATACTCTATATATGTTTACCTGAATAACCAAGATTGATTTGCTTTTTGAAGGAGCTTGTTGTTTATGCTATGCTAATATCTTTCGGCAGGGAGGCTGCTGTTTGGAGGCTACAATGACTACACCATCAACGTGTGGGACGTTTTAAAGGGCACCCGCGTGTCCATCTTGTTTGGACATGAGAACAGAGTTAGCACGCTCCGCGTTTCTCCAGATGGAACAGCGTTCTGCTCGGGATCCTGGGATCACACATTACGGGTCAGTGAACAAAAATATCTTAACACAATGCAAGTATATCAAGTGATGTAATGAAAGTCTCACATTTGTTCTGTCTTTCTCCAGATCTGGGCCTGAATGTTGGCTGAAACGCAGACTGCTTGCGTTTGACGTCCGGCACGATCAGATTTCTCACTTTCCTCACCGCAGCTGGATTCAAGGATAAACCGCAGACTGTAATAGCGTATTGAGTGCAGTAGAGTATATGATACAGAGGGACTGTAGTGCATCCAACTCTAATCAGCACATGGTATGCTTGGTATTATGGGATGGACTTGGATGATGTCGATGGCTTCTGTTTCTATGACAGCGACTACCGCTATATTTTGGCGTTCTAGTGTATGTGTGTGAACTTTTGATCCAAGAAATAATTTATCTGAAACATTAATCTAAAAAATACAAATGTATTTCATGTTGTTTAGGTCTGTGCATGAGGTTGAGACACTGGTGTCTAGATTGACTGCTTGTGAATGAGTAAAAAAAGGAAGGATTGTTTAGCGGACACTATGTCTGATATGCAAGCTAAGAGATTTAGTTATGCTCTTTTACTCGTAATGGTCTGGTTGTCATTCAGTTATTACACCACTATAGTTGTTCTTTCTTACGGTATTCTTAATATCATATAGATTGTCATACAGATATCCCTACACCTAAACCAAATAAATAGATTTTAAATGCTGAAACTCATGTGGTGTCTCTTTATTTCATAATGTCCATTTCATGAAGTTGTTGTTGTTAGATCAGTTTTATTTAAACAATTACCATTCATCTAAGTAGTTATTTAAAGGGGTCATATGATGCGATTTAAATTTTTTCTTTCTCTTTGAAGTGTTACAAGCTCTTGGTGCATAAAGAAGATCTGTAAAGTTGCAAAGACTAAAGTCTCAAATCCAAAGAGATATTCTTTATAAAAGTTAAAAGTCAACCACACCCTCCTAAAACGTCTCGTTCTAACACACCCCCACATATCTACATCACTATGTGGGAATATTTGCATAACACCGCCCAAATCTTCACGCAAAGAACTTTTTTGTGTAACTTTTATTCTCGCTGTAGTAGTGTTGTTGCCGCCGCCGCCATGTCGTGGAGACGCTGTGTGTTTCGTTGTGAAAGCGAAACTACTTTATTTGGTCTTCCAAAAGAGGACGATATCGCTTCGTCATGCCTAGAGCTGATACGTGCTGGTCGCTGAGGAAATACTACAACTTTGCACTATCGATCGCCGGATCGGCTTTCACCCTGGACGAAGCAGAGTCCAGCCCGGGGTCGCCACATGTGGTTGCCGCAGGCATCACAGTTTGGTAAGGGACGTAACATTTCTGTCACACGCTTGAGGTATTCGGCCAATCACAACTCACTGGATAGTTGGCCAATCACAGCACATCTCGCTTTTTCAGTCCGATGAGTTTTGTAAAAATCGGCGCCTTTCAGAAAGGCGGGGCATAGAGGAGAAACAATAATGTACAGTATGTGGAAAATAATGTGTTTTTTGAACCTTAACCCGCATAAACACATTTCATTACACCAAATAATGTTCTTTTTAGCAGCATCATATGACCCCTTTAACATGGAATGTATAATAAATAAAATAACTGTTCAATAAAGCATAATGTTTAAAGTAAGTTTTAGAGTTATTAAAAAAAGACAGTTCATCCCAAAATTAAGAGTTCAACTTCAAACCCTTTTTTATTTTTTTTTTATTTTGTTGGACCCAAAACCAATTATTTTGCTTATTCATTTTGCATTATTTAGCTTAAATAAATGTTTTTTTTTTACATTTACCAAATGTTATTTAAAAAACAACAACTGCATGCAGCTTTGTAAAAATAAAAATAAAAAGCTTTAAAAAACCTAAAGCAAAATTTATTCTCTGATTTCTATTGTTTATAAAAACAATTGTTTAATTTTGTTGTCTTTAAATAAAATAAATGAATAGTTAAACATAACTACTAGATACTAGATAGATTTCAAATAGATAGATAGATAGATAGTCCGATAGCTAGATAGAGAGATAGATAGTAAGTCATATAGCTATAAAGAGAGATAGTAGTCCTATTAGATAGATCGATAGATAGCTTGATATCAGATAGTATCGATAGATAGATAATAAGATAGATTGATAGATGATAGATAGATAGATAGATAGATGGATAGACGGATAGACAGACAGATAGACAGATATATATATATAGATAGATAGATAGATAGTCAGATAGACAGATAGATAGATAGACAGATAGATAGATAGATAGATAGATAGATAGATAGATAGATGTAGATAGATGTATCCATTGTAGATTATAGATAGATAGATAGATAGAAATATTCAGATTATAGATAGATAGATAGATAGTCAGATAGCTAGATAGATAGATAGATAGATATATAGATATATAGATAGAAATAGTCAGATGATAGAAAGAAATAGTCAGATGATAGTCAGATAGATAGATAGATAGATAGGCAATAGATAGATCGATAGATGTAGATCAGTCAGATAGATAGTCAATAGATAGATAGATAGATAGATAGTCAGATAGCTAGATAGATAGATGTCCCAGATAGAGGGTAGATAGAAATAGATAGATGCTAGATAGTCAGATAGATTCGATAGATAGATAGACGATAGTAGATAATAAGCGATGTCAGACATATAATAAATATATATTATATATATATATATATAGATAGATAGATAAGATAGAGAGAGATTCCAATATATTCTATATCTATTATATAATATATTAGATTTAGATATAGATGATAGATATCAGACAGACAGTAGATGATAGTAGTGATAATAGATAGATAGATAGATAGATAGATAGATAGTCAGATAGATAGATAGATAGATAGATAGATAGATAGACAGTTACTATATAGATATATAGACTTTCGATTAGATACGATAGATATATAGTCCATATATATAGATAGATAGATATATCGATTAGAGTAGATAAGATATATAATAATAAGGTAATATAAACATATTTGATATAATAAAGACGGCTAAACTTCTAAAAGGTAGGTTTTGTGAAATTATTAGTTTTATTATTATTGTTGTTGTTTCGGTGAAATACTCCTGCAACTGTAAAACCACTCGTGGACTTTTATTATGAAAACAGCAGCGCACTTCCTGTAGGCGGCGAGAAAGTCTAGTCATCATGATGGTTTCTGTTTTCGTACTGTGTGTTTTGACTGTAGTGTAGGTGTTGTAGAGGTATTTGTCCTGCTGTAGTGCACTCATCTTGTTGTATGGTCTCGGCTGTGTCTCATAATCTGCTCGTCTGTGTTGTCGTGCTGAAATGAGTGATGTTGTGGAGAAAACTCTCACTGCTCTGCCGGCTTTATTTGATTCTCAAACTGGAGCTGCTAAAATCACCAACAGATTAAGACAGCTCATCAAGAGCATCACAGAACTGACATCTAAACATGTAAGTTAAATATTCGTTAACTTAATAAAATAACATTACAGGCATAAGCATAAATATAGATATTGACACGTCAAATACTTGATATGGTGTCGGTTTCAGTGTAGCAATCAGTACTTTATCTGGAAAGTATACAATTTTATATTTCTAATTTCATGATTTCAAGATAATTGATTACACGACATAGGTGTATTGTTTACTTCATATTTCCATATATATCTTAATTTTATATATATATGTATGTGTGTGTGTGTGTGTTGTGTGTGTATAATAATTACATTTTATTTATAAAATATTGTATTTATAAAATCTGTAAAAAGTTAACAGCAAAAAGGTGACTATTTACAACATCAAAATAAATAAATAAATGTACATAACCACTGTACCCCATTTAAGTTCCTAGAACATTATACCAAAATAAAATCTAATATTACATACATAAAAATTCGAATATTGTATATTTGGAAATGTTTTTAATATAGTGTGTATCATTTATTATTATAATCCTATTAATCTATTTAATTAATCTATTACATTTATTTACTAGCATATATATATAATATATATCTATAAAAAATATATATATACTATATAATATATATATATATATATACTATATAAATGGTAAATCATTATAATATAAAAAAAAAATAGTAATAATATTATATATAAATATACATACTAATAAATATAAAAAATTAATAAAACCTGATATTTATAAAACTGTAAGTGCACGCAAAAGTGGCCACTTCCAATATCCAAACTACACTACTACGACTACTACTACTATAATAATAAAGTACATATACAAATGTACACTATCAAGTTCATAGCAACCACATATTAAAATGCAATGCTGTGCTCTCGATTTTAAAGCACGATCTCATTTGATTTGCCTTTGCAGGAGGAGAGAACCTCATCAACAGGACTGTCTGCCATGAAAGAGCAGTTTTTCATCCCCAACACCACCCTGTGAGGCGATACAGACAGCACGGCCACTCACACTTCAGAAGCCGGTTATTTGACCTCGGTGTGTGTATTACAGAAGCAGATGAGAGAGATCATGGTGCGAGCCATGTACTGTGATCCTGGGCCCCCCCCTACGACGCCTCCTTCACCTACATTCACGCCATCAAACTGGCCCAGCAGGGCGGCGTGCTGGAGAAGAGAGTGGGTACGTTTACACCGCATTTCCACTCCTCACCATATATCACTTCAATAACACATGCGCAGTACACTTTATACAGGCTCCAAAATCAGTCTCAATGATAAATGTACAAATTATAAATAAAATGCATTTAATAATAAAAAATATTGTATGTGTAATACATTATAACAATCATTATTTTCATTCATTTTGCCATTAATTGTAATGTAATTGTAAATTGAGACAGACTCAATCCAGAAGAACTGATGCTCAGAGCCACCTGCAAATCCCCTCAAAAGCTGCTTTAAACACAAAGGATGCTCAAAACAAATGTTGATTTTATTTAGTTAATAGGAGTTAATTGATCAAGAAAATCTGGCATTATTTTTGACTGCATCCTCATTTTACAGCATTTTTACCTAAAACTCTTAACAGTGCTGTAAGCTTTGCAGGCAGGTTTCTTTTAACATCTTGGAGATGTTGCCACACTTCTTCTGGATTGAGTCTGTCTCAGTTTGTTTTGTTTCTTCTTCTTCATTTCATGCAAATTATGAGTTTGGAAAATGTAAACTGACATTTCCTACGGGCACCTACAGCACGATAGAAAACTGACTTAGACAATTTTTTTAGCTGGTGAAAATACTATTGTTCTAATAATTTTGGCCACCACTGTATGTTGTAAGATATATATACAAAATATAATTATTTTATAAATATATTCGATTACAGAAAATATTCAATTATACAAATCTACAGTTATTTGTGTCTATATTAAAACAAATAAATTATGCAAAAAATCTACGGTTTTTATTTATTTATTTATTTTATTGTAATAACTCCATAACTCCATTTAGAAATTCTTCATTAAAAACGTTAATTATGGCTTCTGAATGTGTATGATTTTAATCTTTTAAGCTCTTGAATTTTATTTTAGGGTACCTTGCAGTGTCTCTTTTCCTTAATGAAGGCCATGAATTGTTGTTGCTGCTGGTAAACACAGTATTAAAAGTGAGTTTGGTTCTCATTACCTTTACTTGGACCCGTTATGTCAGATGTGTGGCTGAACGTCTCATGCATGTGTGACAGGATCTTCAGAGCACTAACCTCATTGAAGCGTGCATGGCGTTGACTGTCATAGCTCAGGTGTTTCCCAAAGACATGATACCTGCTGTCCTTCCTCTGGTAGAAGACAAGCTGTCACATCCAAAGTAAGCCAGAGAGACTCACTCCTCCACAATACACACAAATCCCAGAGATATTCATTATTTGAACACTTCAAGATATCTAAAAACCTTATAAATAAGGCTTTCAGATATGATATAGAATGGTTGATGTTGTTCTTTTACAACCAGTGTTATTTTGTTATTATTTATTTAATATTATAGTGTTTAGTAATATTTTGAATTAGCTTTTTATATTTATATTTTCATTTTTATTTTTGTCAAAGTTTTAGTAATTTTGTTGTGTGCTTTCGTAATTTTGATAGTTTTTCTCTATATTTCTATATAGGTTTATTTTGTTTTTATGTTGGCTTTAGTAATTTAATACTTTGGCTTTAAGCCAACTTTAAGTTTTTCACATAATATTTATGTTTGATTTTATTCCAGCAATATTTCAGTTAACAAAGTCTTAAATCTTAAAAGAAAAAAATTGTTTGTTAACTATAGTTAACTATAGCAACAAGTGTCCAATAACCACCATTTTTGCTTTATTTTTGCTTTTTTAACAAAATAATAACTATATTGTTTTAATATTAATAAAAAAAAAAACTAATTTAATTTACCTGTGAACACCACTGTTGCCTGTTGAATGCACATTCATGCATTGAACCAGATTTAACGTAAGTTACCTTATTAATGAATTAATAACCAGTTATCCAGTTAAGAAAAGTGTAAATATTGGCAAAAAAAACATTTGTATATTGGTCAATTTGATCATCAGTCTAATAATAACTCATATTATTGTCATTCTTTCCTGTCTAAGGGAGATCATTCGGAGGAAAGCCGTCCTGGCGTTGTATAAGTTTTATCTTATAGCTCCAAATCAAGTCCAGCACATTCATGCCAAGTTTCGAAAGGCCCTGTGTGACAAAGATCCGGGTGTCATGACATCTTCCTTACATATTTACCTACAGCTGATCAGGGTCAGTCTTCAACATACAGCATGCTCTTTGAATCTCAGTATTTATGATGGGCGGCTTTGTATTATGAAACTGAGCCAAAATGAACATCTTTTACATTAGAATACAGGCAGTTTTTGTCCTAACTGTAACATCTACAACCAGCTTTATATTAAACATTAAAGGGGTCCTATTATGCTTTTTCACTTTTTCAACTTTAGTTAGTTAGTCTGTAATGTTGCTGTTTGAGCATAAAAAAGATCTGCAAAGTTACAAAGCTCAAAGTCCACTTCAAACGATATATTATATTGTAACTAAATCACTTTTCAAACACAAGAACGACTCTTTTTACTACAGCGGCAATATTTCCGGATTTGTGATACCACAAATATCGACGAATGGGACGAGACCTGGTTGAGCTCACAATAGAGAAGCATAGTTGTTTATCAATATGTCTGAGACCCCAGCTTTCCAAGGCAGACGAACTTAGAGTGGTTACAATCATCCGGGTTTAAATCGCGCTCAAATTGATTTGATTTTGACGCAATATTTACACTGAAGCTCGCAGGCGGCTATGGCAAGGGGCATGACATTTCCCGACCAGGCGCTGAGTGCTGCCAATCACAACACACACTGGCCCAGCTAACCAATCACAGCACACACTGGCCCAGCTAACCAATCACAGCACACACTGGCCCAGCTAACCAATCACAGCACACACTGGCCCAGCTAACCAATCACAGCACACACTGGCCCAGCTAACCAATCACAGCACACACTGGCCCAGCTAACCGATCACATCACACACTGGCCCAGCTAACCAATCACAACACACACCGGCCCAGCTAACCACTCACAGCACACACTGGCCAATCACAGCACACACTGGCCCAGCTAACCAATCACAGCACACACTGGCCCAGCTAACCAATCACAGCACACACCGGCCCAGCTAACCAATCACAGCACATTTCGTCATTTCAGAAGGCGGGCTTTCATTTGATACTGGAACTATTCGAGCCGTTCATGCCAAACTGGGGAGAGAGGTGATGTACAATTAGGTTACACCAAAATAATGTGTTTTTTTTCGAACAACCTAGTATGAGAGTCTGTTCTAGTACACCCCCAAAACAAAATCAAGATTTTGTAAAAGAGCATAATAGGACCCCTTTAAACATATTCTGGTTTGCTGTGATTTTGTCCCATCATGCAGTATTTCACTTTCAGTAAAGAAACATCTGATGTTTTTGTCTTCATTAGGAGAGTCCAGACAGCTATAAGGACCTGACGGGTAGTTTCGTCACCATCCTGAAGCAGGTGGTGGGTGGGAAACTCCCGCTGGATTTTAACTATCACAGTGTTCCTGCGCCGTGGCTGCAGATCCAGCTGCTCAGGATCCTCTCGCTGCTCGGGAAAGAGGACCAAAGGTACCGAGGGGCCGCCATGCAAATACAAGCTACTTACATTATGCACTAAAAAGTACATACTTGAATGGGAAATGTGTCTGTTCATTTTTCAGCACCAGCGAGCTGATGTATGAAGTTCTGGATGAGTCTCTGCGCAGAGCGGAAATGAACCACAACATCACTTACGGTGAAATCATCTTTTTTTAATGGACCAAATGGCAATTTGTGTTCAAAATTAATTAATCTAATACATAATGTGTCTTTCAGCAGTTTTGTTTTTTATATTTCTGTGTAGCTTTTGGTTATTTTTAAATGTATTAATTAGGATTTAGTAATATAGTGCAACTAAGCTTAAGGTATTTTAGGTATTTTCATTTAAGTTGACATTTTTCATCTATATATCAGCTTTATTTAAATTAATTAAATGCAGAACCTTTTTATGTTTATTTGTTTTATTATTATTTTATTTGTGCTTTTTTATTTAGTTTTATTTCAGGTAGTTGCCAAGACAAACATTTCTAATTTTAAGTATTTATATTTTTCATCTAATACTTTTATTTTATTTCAGCTTTATTTCAAATAACGAAAACGGTCCTTAATAGTTTTTGTATCTAGTTACAATACTAATGGTTTAGAAGTTTTCAATAACCACTATGCAGAATGTTTGTTTTATTTCCTCTTTTTAATGCAAGGCTAACTAATAATTGCAAGTAATAACTGTAACCAAATTATCTCATCCAAATGAACTCAACGTAATTCAACACATAAGAAAACATTTCTTCGTTTTCATTTAAGTTTTTAAATTTTTTCCCATCTATATATTTCAGCTTTATTTCAATGAACAAAAACAATCTTAAGGAGTTTTTAGTATTTAGTTACTGATACTGATACTGACTTATAAGTGTCCGATTAGCACTATGCAGAACCCTTTTTGTTTGCTTGTTTGTTTTATTTCTGCTTTTTAAAGCAAGAATAACTAATCATCATAAATCGTCTCTTCTAATGGAGTGAATGATTATTTGTCAGCAAAATGTACACAAATAACACATAATGTCTGTTTCAGCAATCCTGTATGAGTGTGTGAAGGCTGTCTACACTATACACCCCAAAGCTGAGCTGCTGGAAAAAGCCGCAAGATGCATTGGGAATTTTGTTCTGTCTCCGAAGATCAACCTCAAATATCTTGGTAAAATTCCTGCTTTTGATTTTCACTAGTTAGTTAACCTGAACTCACTTTAACTGCTTATATATTGGTGCATTTTCCAGGTTTGAAAGCCTTGACGTATGTCGTCCAGCACGATGCTAAACTCGCCCTGCAGCATCAGATGACCATTATTGAGTGTTTGGATCACTCAGATTTCACTATTAAGAGAGAGGTAATGAACAAACCACACCTAAATTTGTCATAATTAGAAAAATACATAATTTTTGACTTTTTATGTCATAATTTAAACTTTTTTTTTTTCATAATTATTATGAGAATATCATAATGTCAACATTTTGTCATAATTATGACTTTTTTTTAGGCCATAAATGTGACTTTATAGCTCATAAGTGACTGTTTAATATCATAATTATGAATTTTGTGTCATAATTTCGACTTTTCAATTCATAAATATTACTTTGTCATAACAACAACAAAAGCAAAAAGAAAATCCAACTTATAAAACATCCAAAACAAATGTGATGCTCTCACAAATAGTATAAATTAGCTCAATAATTGATTTAAAGGGGTAGTTCACCCAAAAATGTTGATATTTGATATAATTTCCAAATTCTGTCATTAATTTCTCACCCTCATGTCATTCCAAACCCGTAAGACCTTCGTTCATCTTCGGAACACAAATTAAGATATTTTTGATGAATTCCCGAGAGCTCTCTGACCCTCCATAGACAGCAAGGGAACTACCAAGATCAAGGCTCAGAAACGTAGCAAGGACATTGTTAAAATAGTCCATGTGACATCAGGGGTTCAACCGTAATTTTACGAAGCTGTGAGAATACTTTTTGTGCGCAAAGAAAACAAAAATAATGACTCAACAATTCGTCTTCTCCGCGTCAGCCTGCCGCCATTTTGAGAGTATCACATACGTAAACAACGTCTGCGTCCGAAAGCTTTACAGCATTCCAAGGCAGGAAGGCATCAAGACGCGTCCGAATCCAAATTTTGCTTTTTCTGTCCCCGGAGGACCTCTTCTGATTTAATTTGAAGGCAGCTAGATGTTCCTTCGCTGCCCTTTGATAAACCCACAATCATGTGTACCCATTCCGTGCGGTTGAGCTAACAAATAAAGAATTGGCATCTGAAGTGCGTTTGGGTTGTCTTTGTGTGTAACTTTTTGTGCCTTTTGATGTTATTTCTAGTGAGAAATCAGTGTTATAGTAATTAAATATTCGTTTAGTTCACAAAAATTTTTATTTTGTTGTAGATCATTAAACCGTGACGCTGCCTCAGAAGCCTGTCCGAAATGTTTCATGAGGTGCCTTCGTGCAAAAACGCTGCCTGCAAAGTCATTGCCTCATTCGGCAGCGAGGCAGCAAGTCAGCTGCCTAAGTTTTCGGATGCAGCCACCGTATGTCTCGGATAACGTTGTTTTACGTTCAGATCAAAGCATAAACAACACAAACAACGTATCCGCGTACACACGTTGTTTACGTATGTGATACTCTCAAAATGGCGCCAGGGTGACGCGGAGAAGACGAATTGTTGAATAAAGTCGTTATTTTTGTTTTCTTTGCGCACAAAAAGTATTCTCGCAGCTTCGTAAAATTACGGTTGAACCACTGATGTCACATGGACTATTTTAACGATGTCCTTGCTACGTTTCTGAGCCTTGATCGGGAAAAAAATAGTTCCCTTGCTGTCTATGGAGGGTCAGAGAGCTCTCGGAATTCATCAAAAATATCTTAATTGGGTTCCGAAGATGAACGAAGGTCTTACGGGTTTGGAACGACTTGAGGGTGAGTAATTAATGACAGAATTTTCATTTTTGGGTGAACTATCCCTTTAATAATCAGATTTCTGTTGATCTGCGTATTCTTAATTCCCAACAAATCATGTCTTGTGTTCATCTCTTCCTCTCTTCTCTCTCAGACTCTTGAATTGCTGTTCAGGATCACAAATGCTCAGAATGTGACCGTGATCGTTGAGAAGATGCTGGACTTCCTGCGCAGTTGCAACGACGAGCACACCATCATCCATCTGGTTGGGAAAGTCGCAGAGCTCACTGAAAAATATCCTTTTAATTAACCAGAGTTTATGAATACGCTACTTCCAATGAAATGAGCAAATATTTGTTGAATGACAGCTGTTATGTTCCTATAAAAACCCTTACGTTTGCTCCAGATAACTCATGGTTCATTCAGACGATGAATGATGTTTTTTCCATCGGTGGAGATTTGCTGCAACAAGACGTCCCAAACAACTTCCTGCGACTGCTGGCGGAGGGTAAACCAGAAGTATAGACAATCTAAGAGCTGGAAACTGTAGGAGAAGGTGTTTTATTTTATATTTCTGATGGTTTTTTTTGTGTGTTTTTGTCTCAGGCTCTGAGTCTAAAGAGGAAGATGATCAGCTACGGCTTTATGCTGTTGACTCGTATCTGACTGTGCTGAAGGGACACACTTCTCATCTGCCCCAGTGCTTCTTACAGGTCATGAGCTGGGTGTGTACTACATATATACACACACACACACACACACACACATTTTTTGATACACTGCACAGTTGTGATGATTCACAAAAAAATTATATTTTTAAGGCTGATTGAAATTCTAGTGACAGGCTTCAAAACGAATTTTAAAACACCTGATAAATGTGGATAAATTGAGGAAAAATACAATTCCAAAAATACATTTATTAGGTAAATACATTAAAAAAGGTAAAAAAAAATCCTTATATTTAGAGGACAAAAAACTTTAACCTAAATAAACTTCTGAAGGTGAATTTTCTGATGAAGTGAAAGACTTGCAAGTTACCACAGGTGTTTTCTTCAGTAGATGGATTTTACAATTTGCGCTTTAATATCAGTTGGCATTTTATTTACTCACAAAGCCAGTTTGTATTTATTAGTAATCAATTAGGACACATTCATTTTTTTATTAAGCCACTTCAGGTCACATTTTTTATAAAGTGCTTCATGCAGTAGATTGTGTTTCAGCTTTTTCACAGTAATAAACAGGAAAATAATAGTGTTAATGTTGCAAAATTCATCAGTTATGAAACAAAAATTAATTTTAGCTTGTAAGCAGCTCTACAGAAGACAATAGTGTCATTATTCAGCTCAATGCAGTTTGTTCTCATCTGATATTTTCTGAATATTAATTGTCTTTTAGAACACCTGATCCATTATAATAATGTTTTTATATTAAATACAGAATTGTATGAAATTTATCATATTTTTATTAACCATTTACTTATATTAATACTTTGTTTAATGTTTTACTTAATTATTATATTAACTATTAATTTAAAGCATAATATCTTTTTATGCTATGCTGATAACAATTATTTAATTTTATTTATATTAATATAAATATTTTGATATTTTATTGTTTTTTTTTTATCATTTACACTAAAATAAAATCCTCCTTTATAACTGGTGGTAAAAAAGATACATAACTGGTTAATCCTTTTAAAACTGTCATAGAAATGTAAATTGGATACTTTTTGATTAAAAAGGATCAAATAAGCCCTGTGTGTGTGGTGCTTTTTCATTACAGTTCTGAGACATTAGCTTAGAAGCATGCTAAAACCAAAACCTATTGGAATAAACTGCAAGTGTCTGTTGCCCTTGAAATGAAATGATGATGTTCTTCTGGAACTGATATTTGTTCACCGATGTGTGCTCAGGTGCTTGGAGAATACGCTCACCTCCAAGAGTCCGTGGACCAGCGCGAGGTCATCCGGCTCCTGACGCAGCTGCTGGATCAGAGAAGCGTGAGCTCGGAGACACGGGTCTGGATTCTTTCTGCGCTGACCAAGATCTCTGAGGGCCAGACAGACTTGATTCTGGACCTGGCTGAGAGTCTTTCGTCCTCCCAGGACACGGTGCTCCGTCAGCAGGCCCAGGAGCTGCGGCACCTCAGCCAGGACTCACAGCTCCATGAGTGGGCCCTGCCCCGTGGAGCACCCTGGGACGGCATAGAGGTAGCAGGCCTGATTGTTTCTCCCTATTATGACAAGTTATTTTTATTAAAGCTACACTATGTAACTTTTGGTGCTCTAGCAGGTTAATACACAAAACTCATTATAGCAATTTTGTACATTTTGATCAAAAAAAGTGACATAGTGTACCTTTAAGGATATTTTCACACTAAACAGCCAGATTTAGAGAACTTTAAGTGAACAAAACGGTAAACCGAGCCCATCTAGACATTTGGTGGTGTAACAAATTATACACGATAAGATTTGTTTGAAAGAAGTCTCTTCTGCTCACCAAGGCTGCATTTATTTGATCAAAAATGAAGTAAAAATACAGTAATATTGTGAAATATTCTTACAATTTAAAAGAACTGTTTTCTATTTGAATATATTGGAAAATGTAATTTATTCCTGTGATCAAAGCTGAATTTTCAGTATCATTACTGCACTCTTCAGCGTCACATGATCCTTCAGAAATCATTCTAATATACTGATTTACTGCCCAAGAAACATTTCTGATTATCATCAGTGTTGAAAACAGTTGTGCCGCTTCATATTTTTATATAAACTGATATTTTCAGGATTATTTGATGAATAGGAAGTTCAAAAGGACAGAATTAATTTAAAATAGAAATCTTTTGTAACAAATGTATTTACTTTTGATCGATTTAATAAAAGTATTAATTTCCTTCGAAAATATTTTTATTGATCCCAAACTTTTAAGTGTGAACAAGCAGTTTTTGTTCACAAGGCATGTTTTGAGCATTCAACTAAGTAAAACATCTTCCAAACCGCTGTGTAAAAACGCCCCAAAATCCCCAAAGATTCAAACTTGTTGCTGTAGTATGTGTATTTTCTTCACAGGTTGATTCTTCTCTGTCATTTCTGGACGGGTTTGTGTCTGAGGCTTTGGCTGCAGGAGCCGCACCATATAAACCCCCTCATCAGAGACAGGAAGAGCTATGTGAGGACAGAGGTACAGCCATTATTCATTATTTATGTTATTTATTCTACAGTAAACTCTATAGTTTACCACATATATATGACCCTGGAGCACAAAACCAGTCTTAAGTCGCTGGGGTATATTTGTAGCAATAGCCAACAATACATTGAATGGGTCAAAATTATCGATTTTACTTTTATGCCAAAAATCATTAGGATATTATGGAAAGACCATGTTCCATGAAGATATTTTGTAAATTTCCTACCGTAAATATATCAAAACTTAATTTTTGATTAGTAATATGCATTGCTAACAACTTTAAAGTTGATTTTCTCAATATTTAGCTTTTTTTGCACCCTCAGATTCTAGATTTTCAAATAGTTGTATCTCGGCCAAATATGTCCTATCCTAACAAACCATCCATCAATGGAAAGCTTATTTATTCACTTTCAGATGATTTATAAATCTCAATTTAAAAAATTGACCCTTATGACTGGTTTTGTGCTCCAGGGTCAATATATGTATCCTCCCTTAAATGAGTAGTTCACCAACCTTGATATTGTAATCTTTACTCACCCTCAAGGTCTCCGACCTTGTGTTGACTGACTGTTATGCTTTTGTAGCATTGATCTGGAGCCATAAAACGGTTTTTCTCTCCTGTAATTTTAGCACATTTCATCACTGACAGACATCTCCCACACTACTGTCCTTCAGTTCAGCCTCCTCAGGAAACAGCACTGAACTCTCCGCAGAAGGCATGGTGAGTACCTGAAAATAGCAGTTCTTTGGTTTGTACACACACAGCTCAAACTGTTTGGAGTCCTTAGATAATACTTTTATTCTGAAGGATGCAATTTAAATTTTATCAAAAGGAGTAAAGCATTTAATAATGTTACAAAATATTCAAATAAATGCCGTCCTTTGAATTATTATAATTAAAGAATTTGTTTTCCACAAAATATATAAAGCACCAACTTTTTTAACATGATAATAATAAAAAAAAAGGTAACGCAGCACTAATCATCAATTAGAATGATTTCTGAAGGATGTGACACTGAAGTCTGGAGTAATGATGCTGAAAATTCACTTTGATCACAGGAATAAATTAAATAAATTAAATTGGTAATAGTATTTCACAATATTATTTTTTACTGTATTTTTGAGCAAATAATTGTAGCCTTGGTGAGCATAAGAGACTTCAGTAAAAACTTCATCTTCTGACCAACAAATTTTAAACCGTACTGTAATATATCAGTGCACCTAAAACATTTTAATATTGTGAAAAGGTTTTTTTTTTTTTGTAACTTGTTCACAAAGTGAAACTTTCATATTTTCTCGATTCATTACATGTAAGTAAAACCTTTTGTACGTGTTTTTTTTAATTTTGATGATTAGAGCTTGCAGTTCATGAAAGTCAAAAATCCAGTATCTCAAAATATTACAATATTTACATTTGAGTTTCATTAAATGACCATCCCTACAGTATAAATTCCGGGTATCTCTTGTTCTTTTAAACCACAATAATGGGGAAGACTGCTGACTTGGCAATGGTCCAGAAGACAATCATTGACACCCTCCACAAAGAGGGTTAGTCACAGAAGGTCATTACTGAAAGGGGTGGTTGTTCACAGAGTGCTGTATCAAAGCATATTCAATGTAAAGTTGACTGGAAGAAAGAAATTGGGTAGGAAAAGGTGCACAAGCAACAGGGATGACCGCAAGCTTGAGAATACTGTCAAGCAAAGCTGATTCAAACACTTGGGAGAACTTCACAAGGAGTGGACTGAAGCTGGAGTCAGTGCATCAAGAGTCAAGAGCCACGCTCAGATGTCTTCAAGAAAAGGGCTACCAAGCCACTTCGGATACAGAAAAACCGTCAGAACCTTACCTGGGCTAAGGAAAATAAGAACTGGACTGTTGCCCAGTGGTCCCAAAGTCCTCTTTTCAGATTCCAAAGTAAATTTTGCATTTCATTCAGAAATCAAGGTCTGGAGGAAGACTGGAGAGGCACAGAATCCAAGCTGCTTGAAGTCCAGTGTGAAGTTTCCGAAGTCAGTGATGATTTGGGCTGCCGTGACGTCTGCTGGTGTTGGTCCATTGTGTTTGATCAAGTCCAAAGTCAATGCAGCCGTCTACCAGGAGATTTTGAAGCACTTTCATCTGCTAACAAGCTTTATGGAGATGCTGATTTCACTTTCCAGCAGGACTTGGCACCTGCCCCCACTGCCCACATCCCTATCCAAGTGGCTTTTGCTGCCATGATATGAACTGTGCTTGAGTGGCCACCAACATGCCTGACCTTAAGCCATAAGACTCTAGGGATATTTTCAGAGAAGATGAGACCAGTGGATCCTAGCTGAAGGCTTAATAGTGCCTCAGCAGTGCCACAGGCTGCTCGCTTCATGCCACACCGCACTGATGCTGGAGTTTGTGCCGTAAGGAGCCCCGACCAAATATTGAGAGCAGAAATGTTCTTGAGTGAGAAAGGTGTTCCTGTGGCTCAGTGGTAGAGCATTGGGGGGGGGGGGCTTAGCGCGCAAAAGGTTGTGGATTCATTGTCCCAGGGAACGCGCATACTTTAAAAAATGTATATCTGAATCCCTGTAAGTCACTTTGGATAAAAGCGTCTGCTAAATGCATCAATTATTATTAATTAGAAATTAACATACTTTAAAGAACTTGAACTTTTCTGTTTTGCAAATCCTTTTTTTTTTATTGATCTTAGGAAATATTCTAATATTTTGAGACACTGAATTTTTGACTTTCATGAGCTGTAAGCTCTAATCAAAATTAAAACAAAAAAACTTTTGAAATGTTTACATGTAATGAATCTGGGATATATGAAAGTTTCATTTTTTGAAACAAGTTACAAAAAAAAGAACTTTTTCACGATATTCTAATTTTTTTAGATGCACCTGTATATGTTTGTATATTAACTTTGTGTATCATTTCAGTTCCAGCACTCTGATTCTTGAGGGTGTAAAGAGAGTTTGGGGGAAAGATGGGTATCTTCCACAAAAAGAAGCAACAGCACCTCTGGTGGATGAACCCAGTGCTGCAGTTCAGCCCCCCGGCCAACACGAGGCAGCAGAGAGAATAGAGTCACGGCCGGAGCCCTCAACGCAAAACCAGGACAAACAGCAGCTGGCTTCCTCTTTGTTTGTTGGTTTGGGAGTAGGGAGCTCCATGTCTCTGGTGAGAAAATTATATTATGATGGATTTGTGATTTAATTTTAAAATTGTGATTTGAGTTATAGTGCGTTTATCTTACCATCTTGTATTGATGGCACTAAATATCCACTCACTCAAACCACATGCATTGCATTTGTTGTGTAAATGCCAATTGTTCTGTTTCCTCTCAGCTGGGGAAATCCGAAGCTCCGCCCCCTTGCTTTAGAAAAAAGCCCCGCCCACACGAGTCACCATCATCATCATCAGGCACCAGCGAGAGGTCTTCAGACTCCTCCTCTCGCTCCTCGCGTAACACGACCGACAGCTTCCTGTACGGCAGTTTGCTGGAGGAGGAGCCAGCCACGTCCATATCCGCTTTTGACCACACCCCCAAATCCACCACAGCCAATGGCCTGGCTCAAAACAAAGACACTAAAGAAGACAGACGTGCAAACACGTCTCAGATATTAGGTGGCGATATGGTTATAGTGCGGCCCAGTACAATCCAGGACAAACATCCTCCATCCGTGTCTTCAGATCTGACCGCGCTGTTACCCGCTGACCTCAAAGACCTACCTCACTCTGATGTCATCAGCCTGACCTCTGACCCCAGCCTGTCTCTGTCCTCCTGCCGTCTGTTCAGAGATGAAGCTTTGCTGCTTGTGATCTTCATATCCAACTGCACGGAAACTGTAATAAAAGACGTTTCGGTGCAGCTGAACTGTGAGGAGCTGAAGGTGTGTAATGGTCAGAAAATATTTTATTAATATTATACAATAAAATAAAATGGGACCTCTTCTGTCTTAGACGGTGAGTTTGAGAGGGAACGTCGTGGACTGTCTGGAGGCCAGGAGTACATCTGTGTGTCATTATGCTCTGCTGATGGACGACCCTCACACTAACGTGTCCTTTACCGGGACCGTCTCTTATCAAACACAACCGGGACACACAAACACTCTCCCTTTCTCTGGGACACTGTCCACAGCAGACTTCATCAGGTAATGTGTGTCTGACACTGCATCAAAACTACTTTACATTAGTTTTCTTTAGTGCTGTCAGACGACGCAATCGCCAATCCAAAATAAAAGTTTTTGTTTACATAATATACGAGTGTGTACTGTGCATATTTATATGTATATATAAATACACACAAATGCATGTATATATTTCAGAAAAATATGTTGTTTATATATTAAATGTATTTATTTATAATATAAATTATAGGAATATAAATATATACATGTTAAAGTACATGTACATATTTTCAAAATATATACTGTATGTGCTTGTATTTATATATACATAATAAACATACAAAGTACACACACATATATTACATAATTCTATATCTATAGAGATATATATATTAGTAAACAAACTCTTATTTTGGGGATGCGATTAATCGGGATTAATCGTTTGACAGCACTAATCCTAAGCATGTGCTGCAGTTATGTGATCTGTCACTGTATATGCTTGAGCTCTATAACACAGGATTGACTTTGATTGGCTGTCAATGTTTTTATCATTCATCAGTAGGATAAAATTGCTTTGAGCAATGTTGCTTGGGCACTTTCCCATTGAGAATGGGTAACAAATTTCCATCTGGATACTTTAGATCGACCGTGGGCCGTGTCTCACCTGGTTGCCTGTTAATGGCAACATTGCTCAAAAAATTGCCCCGTGTATCATCAGCCTAAGGAATGGGTCAACAGTGAATTATAAATGTAATTACAGAAATTAATTACAGATGTAATTTTTTTTAAATATAAGTATAATGTAAAAACATGTATGTACACAATAAGTTCATTGTATCAGTTAATATGAATTATTATGTAATCCAGTGAGGTTAAAGATGTGCACGTTGCAAACAATTTCAGGTTGCAATTTCTAATTATTTTTTTTGTCCCCCCCCACTGAATATAAAATGAAAGTGAAACACAAATACCAACAAATGACTTCAATGCATTTCACTTTGTTGCGAGCTTTTTGACTTTGAGACTTATTTAAATGAACTCATTTCTCTCTGTCACACACAGGCCTTTGGTTGTAACCACGGAGGAATATGGGAAACTCTGGCTGTCTCTGTCTCATGACGTCAAACAGAATCTGAAACTGCTCACAGATGCCGGCGACCCGCTCAGAACCACCCTGAACGCTCTCAAAGACGCCCTACAGCTACATGTAGTGGACATCATCGGTAAAACATATTGCAGTTCACTTACTTTCACGTGATTTGCAGTCATTTTACATTGTGTTTCAAGCTTGCACCATTACTGACTATAATTGACACACTATTTAGGGAAGCAGCCCTTCAGTCATGTGTTGTTGTTTCAGGCTCAGAGGGAATCGTAGCATGTCGGCTGCTCAGCGGCGCCCCCTGTCTCCTGCACTGCAGAGTGAACGGCACTGCTCTGGCCATGTGGCTGCGCTCTCCTCATCCTGCTCTCCCAGACTGCATCCTGTACCACTGCCAGAGAGCGCTCACACACCACTGAAGACCCGCAAACTCCCCGCTGAAACTTCCAGGGAAGCTCCTTGACAAAATGATTTCATGCAATGACCGTTTGAAAGCAGTACCTGTGTACTGCTTGTCTTATGCCCTGACTAATAATTTTAATGATATATATTTTTTGTACACAGTTACTGAGCTGCATTGTGTCACACTTACATACAGTAAAAAGTATTTATTGATTTTAAACATTTGTGGTTTGGTCTGTCCTGGTAGGTATATTTGTGTTTATTTGCAGAGAAAAAGAAGAAATATGGCATCATTTTCAAAATGTCATTTTATTTACTGTAGTTAGTTATCGGTACACTTTATTAGAGCAAAAACCAGAGTAGATCTGCATATTCCGCAAAAGCAGTGCGTATACGGCTATCAAATATTTCTCTTATTTTCATAATATTAGAAATATTTCAAGTGTCTAGTATTTATTCTATTAAATATTTAAATAGTTACGTAATACAGTCAACCTCAAACAGTAGACTACAGTAGATTATTCTTATAAAACACGAAGCGAAAACAGACCCCATTTACTTTTTTAAAAGTGCACATAATTCCAAAGAAAATGTTTGTCTTCATAATCTTTCATAAAATCTTGCTTCACTTCTTAAGCATCATTCATCCTTTTTTGATTGACATCACCAAGACATCACTCATTTTTCAGCGCCTCCCTCCATCATTCTCCATCTGGGTACATAGCATTCACATTGTTTGACAATACAGGAGACAGTTCAGTAAATAAAGTTCTTTTCTCATTAATCATGTAGTTTAAACACGGCCCATATGGAAGTAAACGGGTTGGAATGGCATTCCTTTAACTTCGTTCGTTGGGAGTTAGCAGAATACAGCAAATAATCACTTATAGTAGAGTGTGATAGAAGTACATGTGACAAAACCGATGGTTTTTGTTGTCATTGCCCTTATGTCAGCATAAACTACAAACTTTTGAGGTGAGCTAGAACACTAAAGGGATAGTTCACCCAAAAATGAAAATGGGTCATTAATTACTCACCCTCATGTCGTTCCAAGCCTGTGAGACCTTAGTTTCATCTGCGGACACAAATTAAGATATTTTTTGCTAACACGATCAATGCACAGAAACGCTGTAAGGACATCGTTAAAATAGTCCATGTGCAACAGGGTGGAAGACATGTGCCAGAATCGCAGCCAATAACTTATGAAGCATATGGAGATTTTGTGCGCAAAGAAAACAATACTAACGACTATTTTAACATAGTCCTTACTACGTTTCTGTTCCTTGAAAGTGTCAGTTGCACTGCTGTCTATGCAGGGTCAGAAAGCTCTTGGATTTCATCAAAACATATCTTAATTTGTGTTCCAAAGATAAACAAAGGTCTTACTATATTAAGCTTTTAAATAGTATTAAAATGAATGACACAACGACTCCAGGTGGGTTTGGAATGACATGAGAATGAGTAAACAATGACAGAATTGACATTTTTGGATGAACGATCCCTTTAAAATTTCAACATGAGGGTGAGTAATTAATGACAGAATTGAACATTTTTGGATGAACGATCCCTTTAAAATTTCAACAAGTCATGATATGTCTATGTTTTGGTCAAGGATGTCTATATCGCAGGCTGACTGGTATGCGTCGAGTTTGAGGTAAGTTCAACTGTTTGTGTATAGTAAATCAAAAAAAAAAAAAAGACATAGAGAGCCCACTGAAAATGTTTAGGTGAAAGGAAATTACTCAGCGCACCTTTAAAGGTTTCTATTCCTGTGTTTTTTCTTAGGTGCTCAGGTGTAGGTCTCCGCAGATATTCTGAGCTCGTGGAATGAAGCGCATGGCCAGGCAGTCGGGATCCTCTTCTATGGGCTGCATGGAGAGGTTGTTGGTCTGCTTGATGGTGCTGACGGTGCAACCGTGACGAGGACAAACCGTGAACCTCGACAACAGGGTCACCAGGATGGCCTTCGTCATCACCATGGCGATGTGCTTCCCGACGCAGGCCCGCGGGCCGCAGCCAAACGGCTGGAAGTAACGACTGGGAACCTGAGAAGGAAGCGGGCACCATTACGCTATTACAGTGGTAAAATGGTGATAGTGGATGGTAATGCACTACCATAGCGGTTATTTCAAAGAATGTTGTGGTGTTTACATTGTACACATCATAATGATACTATATGATACCATATTCATATGAAGTCTCATGACATCACAAGGTGTAAGGTATACCATATTATCACTATGGTATGTTCAAAAAAACGTGATATTGAAATGGTATATACACAAAAACATGGTATTACCAGACCGTGTCCAAAAACATAGTAATACCACAGTATTATTTCCTATTTCCATTTAGAAATGCTAATTCTCTAGTGTAACAGGTCAATATTGATTATTCAGTTATTGGGTAGATGTATAATATATTTGTAAATTTGTAAAAGACTGAATAATTGATATAAAATCTACAGAAATACCTATTTATGAGTCATACAGGTTTGTATGGCCTTTTTGATCTTATATGTCTGATTGTCCCAGTACATGCAGTGATCTCAAAGTTTGAATTAATTGGGTTTTTAAAAAATAATATGGTATTAGAAGTCCCAGTACCATGTCCAGAAACACTGTAATACCACAGTACTTTCTTGAAAGTGAGAATTCGCTTGCATTTCCTCTTTTTATCCAGAAAATGCTAATTTTCTAGTTTAACAGGTCAATAGTGATTATTCAGTTATTGGGAAGATGTATAAAATATTTGGAAATTTGTAAAAGAATATGAACAACTGGTAAAAAATCTACAAATGTACCAATTTATGAGTACATAAACTCTTTAAATCCAGGTTTGTATGGTTTTATTTGATCTTACGTGTCTGATTGTCCCAGTACTTACAGTGTTCTCAAAGTTCTCCAAGTTGAATTCGTTGGGTTTTTGGAAGAACTCAGACTTGTGCATGCGTCCGATGTTCAGGATGAGGTTCGTCCCCTTCGCCACTCGGTAGCCATCGATGTAGTCGTCCTCCAGTGCCCGTCTCATGATGAAGTCCACCACTGGATGGAACCTCAAAGACTCTTTGATAAAGCGCTCTAGAACGTTCAGGTTCTGCAGGTCAGCCGACTCTACATCCCGCTCGCCTGACAGGACAAGAAAGACATCTTTTTGCATGCAAAAGGTAATGGGAAATTGAGTTAAACCAGTTTCTGATGGTTTCTAGCCATTCTTGGACATTGGCTGGTCCACTGTCCAAGAAGGACTGGCTAGAAACTATTTGGTCAATCTAGACCAGGGGTAGGCAAGTTCGGTCCTTGAGAGCTGCAGTCCTGCAGAGTTCAGCTCCAACCCTAATCAAACACACCTGAACAAGCTAATCAATGTCTTCAGGATTACTAAGGCTATAGGCAGGTGAGTTATTTTTTCAGGGTTGGAGCTGAACTCTGCAGGACTGTGGCTCTCTAGGACCGAACTTGCCTACCCCTGATCTAGACCAATCACTTGGTCTAGATTGAACTACTAGTTGTTGGGGCCAAGACTGACCTGGTAGACCATCTTGGTCATGGCTGATTAGAGCTGGTAAGCCACCTTTCCAAACTAGCTAAACACCTTTCCAAACTAGCTAAACATATCACCATGTTGACCACCTTAAAGATTAACTATATAGTTTCAGATGTTAAAAGTTGTCTTGTAAATGTTTAACCATACCTATCTGAGATTGTATCTCCTGTACGATCTGCTCCTCCACGGCAGAGTTCTGCTTCAGCAGGAGAAGCATGAAGAACAGACTGATGGAAAGGGTGTCTGGAGCGGCGATCACCATCTCCAGCACACATTGCCTCACATCGTCCGCAGACAGCTCATCGTGGTTCTACAGACACGTGCAGTAAGGTAACATGTTGTGTTGCTTTAATACAGGAGATGGCACATAAATAGAGTAAGTGTTCAACACACCTGAGCAAATATCAGCTCTGTTGTGAAGTCCATCTCATCCAGCTTCTCCATGTTATTGATGGCCTGTCGCTTCTGCTCCACAAGCTTTCCCATTTCATCCTGCAGCTCTTTTCTGCAAGAAAACACTTCTTAAATGGTATTTATAGAGCTTTTAGTGATTTCTGAATTTATGCCACTAAATTAGACTTCACCAATCAAATTAGAGGTAATTTGCATAATCCTTAAAGGTACAGTGGCAAAAATGGCTTTTACTTCTACACGTCAAAGAGAGTCATTTTGTTATTAGTACAAAAAACCTTGACACCATACAGTACATACAAATGATAAAGTCTGAGGTGGACTCACG
The DNA here is from genome assembly GCA_018155175.1 of Sinocyclocheilus anophthalmus. Classification (NCBI taxonomy): domain Eukaryota; kingdom Metazoa; phylum Chordata; class Actinopteri; order Cypriniformes; family Cyprinidae; genus Sinocyclocheilus; species Sinocyclocheilus anophthalmus. The sequence continues at coordinate 424,951 of JADLZN010003361.1, forward strand.
CTGCCAGGTGGTATTTTTTGTACACAAAGTTTAGTCTGAAGAAAACGTCTGGCTGTATGAGAACTGCCTGCCAGGTACTGAAATACCGGTGGATCTTTATCAGCAAGTCTTTCTCTGTATTGAACAAGCATAACGAAAGATTATGCTTACTGTGAAAAATTCTAATTTATAACTGCCTTTCAAGGTCATTTATATTTTATCGGAAGCAGTGTTGGGGGTACACATTACAGTACCATGCGTTACGTAATCGGATTACTTTTTTCAAGTAACTAGAAAATATCTTGAGTTACTTTTTCAAATAAGTTTTCCCATTTTCTCATTGACATGTCCTTCAGCCTGAGGGTTATGCATTTCACTTTAGGTGTGAAAAGGCCTTTACAGTTGCCAAAAATATAACTTTTGGGTTATTCTTTACTAAAAAAACAAGCAAGCAAGTCCAGCCCAGGTGACAGAAAGTAATGCCATAAATGCATGTAATTCCATAAAAAGTAAGTAAGTGACACAATTATTTACTTTTTATGGAGTGACGCAATATTGTAATGTATTACTTTTAAAAGTAACTTTCCCCAACACCCATCAGAAGTACTAAAAATGAGAGTTTTACAGCCTTTTCCTTTGTTAATATACATAATCGAATCAATCCGATCAAAATAACCATATATTTTTAAGAGTGCTTGTATTTCAGTCTGACCATTGAGAGGGATTCTTAGGAAGAGTCTATTGGAAACATCGACAATGATACAGCGCAGAAGATTGAGTACATCCACATATCCCGAGTGGTCTGTGAACTCCTGCAGGACGTTAAGCTGTTTGTTGGTCGCGCTGACACACACATCTACTGATTTCTGAAGACCCGGACCTGTAAGAGCTAGAGTACACACACACATAAACAATAGATTCTGATGAATGTGTGTATGAACTGTTCTGAGACCAGTTTCAGTGAATAACACCCACCTTTGGTGAAATATGTTCTCACTTTCTTCCACAATGCGATGTTGCTGTTGAAGATAATGCCTTGTTCAAACATACCAATGCACTGCAGACCTTTTTTACTGGCAAACCTCCCAGTGTAATTATTGCTCTTCAGAACATGATACACGGCAGAGGACCTGAAACAGTTTTAAATTTTTCACACTAAAAATAGTGCCCTCAGGTGTTGCATTCCTCATTTGAGGCAACACTTAGTGACATAATTAGGTTGTATGGACTTGAGTAGCAGACTGTGCTAATAAAAATCATGTTTTGGCCTTATGGGGGGCGCTCTTGAGCACCTTTTTGAACCATGAAATTACTTGATCTGCAACAGCTATTCAGTAAAATTTATAATAATCCATAATGAGTATAATCAACAACAAATTTCATTATCAGTTAAGGTGCGGTGACATTGACGGTTGTTCAACAATTTTTCACAGAAGAAATCCAGTAGAAATCAATGTAATTGGGATTTTTCCGTAAGAGCGAAAAAATCATTTGCAGAGAACCTCCATTGTTAACTAGTTGTTTTAAAGTTTTAAAATGTATACATTTGTAAATCAATTACTTTTGAAACAATTTAGTTCAAGTGGCTGTTTTTAACGTTAATTTGAATTTTAATGAATACTTTTGTATTTTGAATTCAGCTGTGAATATTCTGGAACAAATGGTAACATTTAAAGGGATAGTTCACCCAAAAATGAAAATCTGATGTTTATCTGCTTACCCCCAGGGCATCCAAGATGTAGGTGAATTTGTTTCTTCAGTAGAACACACACGAAGATTTTTAACTCAAACCGTTGCAGTCTGTCAGTCTTATAATGGAGGTGAATGGGAATCACGGCTTTGAGAGTAAAAAAAACATACACAAACAAAACCAAATTAAACCCTGCGGCTCGTGACGATACATTGATGTGTAAAGACACGAAACGATCAGTCTGTGCAAGAAACTGAACAGTATTTATATTGTTTTTTACCTCTAATGCACTGCAGTGTCTGAACTGTCCTGAGCGCGTCCTCGACAGCCGGTGCCTGACGCGTCTTCTTCTTCGCAGACTTATAAGAGCATTACCGCCACCTATCTCTCAAATGGACCATTGACACTCCTAATAGAGATTGTAGATAGAGTGTCAATGGTCCATTTCAGCGGCTGTCGAGGACGCGCTCAGGACAGTTCAGACATTGCAGTGCGTTAATATAATATATGTTCAGTTTCTTGCACAGACTGATCGTTTCGTGTCTTTACACATCAGTGTATCGTCGCGACCCGCAGGGTTTAATTTGGTTTTGTTTGTGTATGTTTTTTTGACTCTCAAAGCCGTGATTCCCATTCACTTCCATTAGAAGACTGACAGACTGCAACGGTTTGAGTTAAAAATCTTCGTTTGTGTTCTACTGAAGAGACAATGTCACCTACATCTTGGATGCCCTGGGGGTAAGCAGATAAACATCAAATTTTCATTTTTGGGTGAACTATCCCTTTAAAATGTTAGACAAACACATTAAAACATTTTAGAAAAAAGTCCATGTAGAAATACAATGTAGAAATAATATTTTCGTGCTAACGTTTTGAGAATATCATTCAAAACCAGATCACTTTGAACAATTATTACTGGAAGAACATTTGTTCATAACATTGTGAGAACCTTGCCAGAACTTTCTAAGAACGTTCCCTTTTAGCTGAGTGAATGACGTTTATGTTTTTGAGAACTTACTTGCTAAGTATAAAGGTCTCTTGTCCGTTGATCCAGACCCGAGCAATGCTGCCATATTTTTCGTTGTAGTAGTTGCATGCGGAGCCGATCCCCATCCACAGGAACCTGCTGTAGCTCATAATCGGCCCGAGACCCAACCACCAACCCGGACCTGAAAAACATGACATCACAACCAGCATGTTGTTCCCTGTAAATCTGATTGGTTTTAACTCACCTGGGACAGCTGATTGGTTCCTCCAATTCTTGGCTGTAAATATTCTGTGCAGCAGAATCAGCAGTAACGTCCCTGTCAATGCCAGCAGCGTTCCCTGTACCGCTGCGGCGATGTTTACCGTGCCCTTGACAGCTTGCTCCATCATCACATCATCTGCAGACACACCCTGTGCACCTAAATATGATGAAGTACCTTAAAATGTTGGAATCGGCACTGTAGAACTGCAATAGAGTTTGCTGTTAGCATCATTTCAGAAGTGCGGGGGACAGAAATGTTTATATATACTGTATATAGATATAGATATATATATATAGATATATATATATATATATATCTAAATTACACCCTAACTTTCTGTACTCTATATACCTACCAGTCAAACAGTTTTTTGAACAAGATTTTAATGTTTAAAAGTCTCTTATGCTCTCCAATGCTGCATTTATTTGATCAAAAAACACAGTAAAAGCAGTAATATTGTGAAATATTTGTACTATTTAAAATAACTGTTTTCTATTTATTATATTTTAAAATGTGATTTATTGCTGTGATGCAAAGCTGTATTTTTCAGCATCATTACTCCTTCGTCAAGCGCACATCCTTCAGATATCATGCTAATATGCTGTCTTGCTGCGCAAGAAACCTTTTTAATAATTATTATTTAGTAACAATATTTTAAAACAGTTGAGTCATATTTTTTCTGGATCTCTGAGATAAATAGAAGGATCCAGATCCGCATTATTTGAAATAAAAACTTTTGTAACTTATACACTAACTTCAAAGCGTAGATCCGTATAATTTTTATTTTTTTGGGAAAATAAATTATAGAAATTAACACTTTTATTTAGCAAGGATGCTTTAAATTGATCAGAAGTGACAGTAAACATTTATAATGTTACAAAATATTTCTATTTCAGATAATTGCTGTTCTTCTGAACTTTCTATTAATCAAAGAAACCTGAAAAAAATCTACTCAGCTGTTTTTCAACATCATAATAATAATATATGTTTTTTGAGCAGCAAATCAGAATTATTTCTGAAGTATCGTGTGACTGGAGTAATGATGCTAAAAATTTAGCTTTGAAATCACTATAAATTACATTTTAAAATATATTCAAATAGAAAACAGCTATTTTAAATAGCCTAAAATATTTCAAAATGTTACTGTTTTGCTGTACTTTGGATCAAATAAATGCAGGCTTGGTGAACAGAAGAGACTTCTTTAAAAACTTAAAAATCTTACTCTTCAAAAACTTTTGACTGGTAGTGTATAGTCAACTTAAATTTTTCTCTCATTTCTAGCTTTTTAATTGACTTAGAAATCAGATAACTGTTGGACAATAACCAATAATAATGATTTTGTTATATACTACAAACACTTTTTTATCACATAATAAGGCAGAATAGTTTCAATACTGTAATAAATGCTATGTCAGTTAGCACTGCATTGTTCATATACTTTATTTATTACCTGGAGATGACTTGACAAACACAAATAAACCATATTGTCGCAATCGTATGTTTAATGTCTTCATGTTTCCAAACGTTTCTGTTTTTCTGTGAATACAACATACATACATTTCATACAGCGATAGCTGGACGTTTTTGTCCATATTAGGAATTTCCTCGTACGACTTTCTGCGAGAGAGCGCCCTCCGGCTTCGAGTATGAATGAAACAAATTGCATGAGAGTGTTGAGCGCTCCATGTTCACATCACCTCATTCTGGATACGAATAAAAATATCAGGTCATAGGCCAACAAACCCCAGAACAGACTCTTTTTGAATTTAAATCTATATTTATTCACACCGGCTCTTGAAAACCTCTATGCGAACACACTTAAAACGTGGCGGGGAACGCATTTACGTTATATAAAATTGGGGGGGGGGACGCGTCCCCTACGTAATCTAGGCCCCTGGCTGTTAGCATTTTGCTAAGCTAATGATGTAAAAATGAATGGCACATTTTTTGGGGAAATATGCTATTCTTGACTATATTAAACTATTTTTTATTGATACCGAATGAAGTATAATTATAAAATCTAAATTTCTCTTGCTTAATCTGCCATCTTGTATTTATTTTTTCACAGAGCTTGTCATGGTGCCATCTAGGGATGTTCGCTCCACAAAAGAATTTGGCCAAAACATGGTATGTTGGGTATTTTAGTTTTATTCACTTGAAATATCTAATTTGCACGTGAACATACCCAGACTTAGCAGGTCATTATCACTAACTAAAACTAAAACCATAAAATGTTATCTGAACATATGAAGTTAACATGGAAGCTTGTTTCTGCCACTGGTCTTTTGGGTCATACCAGATTTACACATGGATATTTATTAAAAGGTGAAGAACAACCATCATGCCTCACTTGCCAAACTAAAATGACTGTGAAACCTATTGTATTGATGTACCTGTTTTATGTAATAGACAATGGTTTTATTCAGCGGTGTTTCTAACTGATTTATAAAAAATGTTCACCTGAATGTATTTAGATTTTTTGTCTAGGTACATCTAAATGTCTTTTATAACCTTTTTAATTGTATACCTTTTTATAATTATTCATGAGATTGCCATGAAAGAGCCTTGATCTGGATGGCGCTAAAAAGTGAAATGAATAAATAAAATTTAATAATAATATATATACATATATAGTTATATAATATATATGATATAAACAATCTCGCATTTCTAATTTTTTTCTCTTGCAATTGCAAGTTTATATCTCACAAGTATGATTTTATAACTCACAACTGATGTTTCCAGCATGCAAAGAACCACAAATTGTGAAGTAAAAAGGCGCAATATACCTTTTTTAGTTTTATGCATTGCACAAATGGGCTTCCGATATCATTACTGAAAGAGGCTATAAAAATACAGAATTGAATTAAAAATATTAACAAACAGTTTATTACTACTAAAATAACAGTGGTAAAGACATATTGCTTACTGACACTGATACTGAATGATATTCTCGTCTAATGTCATGTGGCTTGTATGGACTATGTTTGTGATAATTTTGTGATGCTTTTTTTAAACTTGACATGCTACATGTTTGCACATTCTGCTAAATATCTACAAAGAAGAAAGTCATACAGTTGTGGAACAACAAAGTAAACAGTCAACCGTTTCAAAAAGTCATTATATTTATATGAACCATATGAATTGATATGTAAACGTTATTTAGATTTTATTTCAGAGAAACTGATGATTAATTACAGCTCAGCCTAATGAATTAGCATCGACTGAATGAATTGACGTCCACTGGAGTAATATAACAAACACACTCACCTCTTTAGATCTGCATCCGCTTCATTTTTAAATGTGCTGTTCAGTAGCTCAGACTTGCCGTTTACATGCTCCCATCATTCTGAAGTTCATTAGCTGATGTTTTAGCCCAATATATATTCTTTCCCTTTTTTTTAAAAGTGCTTTAAAATCCCCGTTGCCACGATACGGCCATTTTCCTTGTAAAGTGGCATTGAAATCCCAAAGCAGAACAGACCAGAACAATGAAACAATGATGGACCAAAGTAGAGCAGGCTTTCATACTTTCCAGAAAAAACAAAACACATAAAATGGTCAGTGTGGGATGCTGTTAGCTCTTAAATGCGAAACACATTTTATCCCCCTCTTGTTATTTTTCAGGAGTTTATTGGCCTTTGTCTTGGTTCCAAATCCGCTGTCATTCATTCTCTGAAGGGCCTTTAATAAAGACGGGTCAGACTGACCCAGAACTGCAGGAGTGAATGAGCTTTTATCTACCAAAGAAGTGAAGGGGGGAAACAATGTTCCCTAAGAAATTTGAGCGTTCATTCCACTTCCTAAAGCACACATAATACATTTTGTTATGCTGTCTAGTGTCTACTTTCAGTGACACATTAATTGAAGACTCTTGTGTAATGTTTTGTATAAAATGACTTAATTTTTGATTAGTTACAATGTTTGTTTTTTTGTGTATAGTCTATTTCACTGTTGTTATGTGGAAAGTTCAGATATGTTCAGACATTTATTGTGCAAACGATAGGAAAAGGTATAGCCTAACTGAGGTAGACCTTCAATAAAAAGTTTCTAAAATAACTAGAATTGAAGTATCAGCCATACCCTTACGAAAAAGAAGTTTATTCAAGTGTGCTCTTAGTATACTTCTTTTAAACTAAAAAATAGGAAAGTATACTTTTAGTCTACTTTTTATGTACTTCTCAGAAATGGGCTTTATGTACTTCTCAGAAATATACTTAAAATTACATTTAAGTATACATGACTTATACTTAGAAAAAGTCTAAAAAATAATTGAGCTATACTTGTGTTCCTAGAATACGTGTTTTCATTGTTATACTGTAGGGCGCTAGTCGCCAGCTCTCCATTAGTGATGGGAAGTTCGGATCATTTCACCGACTCGGACCTTTGAGTCTCGTTCAGCAAATGAACAAATCTTTTTTCGAGTCATTTCGTTCATTTTAGCAAAATATAATTTAAATGTTATGTGTTACTTCCCTAACATGTCTACTAACGCAAACGTTGATCACACTATTATTACAAACAATACAAAACTGCTATAAGATACAGAAAAGATTAATTCATTGTTTACATGGGTCTTCAATCTATGATTAGCTCACCTCACCTCTTCTCTGACAAGTCTTCGTTGGGCTTATCTGGGGCTTAGTCACGTTATGATGAACTACTGCAAACCCGAAGACTCGAGAAGATGAACTAATCAATTCTCTTTCCGTCTCAGACTGCATTGGTTAAAGCGTATGGGTCTGTCACGTGTTGAACGAACGACTCAAACCCGAAGACTCTAGAGATGAACTAATCAATTCTCTTTCCGGATCAGACTGCATAGGTTATGTTTATGGGGCTGTCACGTGATGAACGAGTGACTCAAACCCGAAGACTCGAGAGATGTACTAATCAATTCTCTTTCCGGCTCAGCTGCATTGGTTAAGCTTATGGGGCTGTCAAGTGATGAACGAACGACTCAAACCCGAAGACTCGAAACAGGTGAACTACTTACAGAACCTATAGGATGTTGCGCATGCGCGACTGAACGAATCACTCCCCGAGATGACTCGTTCTTCTCGAGTCACATTAAAGATTTGTTCAAATTGAACGAATCGTTCAAGAACGACCCAGCACTACTCTGTCAGATTTCCAAAAACACAATTGAAGAGAAACCGAAACACAGATTCGTCACACGTAAGTCTAACACGATCATCAGACATAAAACAGTATCAAAACTATGTAACATTATGTAATAAAATGTCGACCAATGAAGAGGTGATAATGACTGTCAAGCTTTGGGGTGTCGACTTTATCTACGTTTTGATTATCTTTCTGAATCCAATTCATAGTCTTTTTTTTAAGCTTTTTTTTCAAAATGTTGTTTATTTCTTTATTTTTTATGAAACTTATCCACATTCAAGTGTTTAAAAAAGAATGTGTGAAGCTAGAATAAAATGTTTTTTGTTTACAAGCAGATACCCTGCTCTTTCTTTTTGTGTTTTTTTATGTTCAGATATTTATATAACAAAAAATGTACAAATGAATACCTATATAGGGACATAGTAGTATACTTAAAGTATGATGTAAAGTTTACTTAAAGAACGTACGAGTATACTTGTAGTATAAAACTACTAAACTAGTATTTTACTGAGACTATACTTCAAAGTGTATTAAAAATGCTTCAAGTATTTAATTAGTAAACTCAGTATACCTATAAGTTCACTTTTAGTATAGTTGCAGTACAAACTAAACATTTTGTTGTAAACTAGTTGTGTACTCAACGGTTACTACTGTTATACTTAAAAGTATACTTTTATATACTAAAAAGTGGGCCAATTTAGTCCCAAGGAGTATTGAAATAGTACACTTACAAGTATACTTCTAGTACACTGATATTTGTATACTTACTACATAAAGTATACTTAAAAATATACTTGAACTTTACTGAAGTATACTTACTAAAATAAACTTGAAGTATACTACTTTTTTGGTACGGGTATATTTGGAAGCTGCTTAGAAATTTGCTCAAAAACCTGAGCGGTACTACAGTACTGGCTTCTGCATCAATTAATATTCATTAACCAAACCTGCGCCTCAGTTTAAACCGTGTGGCACATCAGCACACAACAACTTAACGGCCTGCAACGGCTTCCTAAAATCATCTTCCACTTCCCCATACACCTGTTTGCGGTCACTTTGAATTAGGTCATCTATAGTAGTTTCGTTTAACTGAGGCTGAGAATGGAGAACTGCGGGCTTGTGTCTCAGTTCAGAACACAACACAGAGTGAACGGTCTCTGGTGCTGCAGCGGAGTTTCAACGACAGAAATCGTCTCTCTTCCTCAAACATTGATTTGATCATTAAATGAGGCTTTCTTTGAAGATTTGAGACAGATTCAAAGGCAGTTGTTTCTCTGATTTTCACTTTTGAAGAAGGTCTTCTAGTCATTTCCTCAAACGGAGCGAGAGAATGATGAACTGCGGTCTTCTCTCAGAGAAAAATGTGTCTGGTAAGTTATGAGTTCACTTGTTTACTTTTATTGTTTCCTAAATATATATTTTTTCATATGTGTAAGAGCCAGGGTGTTAACACACAGACAAGCTAGGCGCGAGGTCTTTATCTCAGTATTACTGTAATTAAGGTGGATTTTAACCGAAAGGATGTTCATCCTATTTAGAAGTGTATTTTTCATGAATGTCATATGAAGCAAGTTGTTACATGTTCTGTTCTCTTTTGTTCTCAAAATGTTAATTATATAGCTATACGTTTATGTTCTTATGACAATATTAAAAACTTAATCAAAGCTATATGAGATATTTGTGATGTTTTCTTCTGTATTTGTTGTGTTGGTTTGTGTGTCTCAGTGCCTCTGAAGAGCATCACGGTGGAGGTTCTGGTTCAGGATCATGTAGCCACAGTCTCCTCCACTCTGCAGTATGTGAATGAGGAAGAGCGCCCCCTGGAGGCCTTGTTCGTCTTCCCTCTGCCTGCTGATGCTGCTGTCTGCCACTTCAGTGCCAAGATCGGAGAGCAGGAGATTGTGGCAGAGGTGCAGGACAGAGAAACCGTGAGTCCAAATACAAACCCGCAGGACATTGATTTGCATATTTATATTACACATCACCATTTAACAAAACCATATCCTGCAGGCGAGGGATCGGTATGATGACGCTGTGAGTTCGGGTCAGCAGGCGTTTCTGTTGGAAGAGAGCGCAGAGAGTCCTGATGTGTTCAGACTGAGTGTCGGGTGTCTGTCGGCGGGTCAGAACGCTGCCGTCACCATCATCTACGTCACCGAGCTCGCTGTGCAGGCCGACCACTCGCTGCGCTTCTGTCTGCCAGCTGTACTCAACCCCCGATACACACCAGCAGGTACTACTGCAGCTCTGACACACACTTTATTAGAGCAGAGAAGCTGATTCTAACACACTCTGTGTGTGTGTGTGTGTGTGTGTGTGTGTGTGTGTGTGTGTGTGTCAGGTTCAGCTGCTGAGATCCCTCAGAGATTTCATCAGGAGCTGTTCCCTACATGCTGACTCTCAGTGTTCATGTGAGCTCTCCAAAGCCCATCTCCAAACTAGAGTCCAACTGCACTCTGGATCCTCTAGTGTTCCTCCACTCTGATCACACTCAGGCTACGGTACTGTGTGTCTTCATGTGTTTATCTGGATGTGTGAGCAGAGCAGTTTTATGCATGTGTTGTTTGTGTGTGCAGGTGAATCTGAGTCCTGGTCACATGTTTGATAAGGACGTTGAGCTGTTTGTGTACTATCAGGATACCCATCAGCCCTCTGCTATAGTGGAGGCAGGAGTGACCACTGCTCCACCAGGTAAGGGGTATCAGACATCGATATTAGATGACAAATTTACCTTGTCAAATTAATAAACTAAAAGGTAGAGTACATAGTGCATAGTATAAGTGTATAGTGTGTCATTTGTTTCAGGTTCTCTGATGAGGGACCCAGTGGTCATGATAAGTTTGTACCCAGAATTCCCAGAGGAAGTGATGTCATCATTGGCATCTCGAGGCGAGTTTGTTTTTGTGATTGACAGATCAGGCAGTATGGGCAGCATGATGAATAATGGGAAAGGAGCACAGAATCGAATTGAAAGCGCAAAGGTAAGATTTAAGATTCAATAACAGGATGTTTTTATGTCAGAATATCGATTTATTATGGGTGTTGAGTTTGTTTTGGGATTTTATTGGATTGTGAAAAAATGACCAATGACTTGTATACAATAAGATTTTGTTGCATAAACTGCTTACACTAGTCTTAGTTATCTATTTTTTCTTCAATATACATCATAACATTTTAAGGTCAGATACAAAAACGTAGATTGGCCTAATTTGAATCAGAAATATAAGACTGATTACCCTTTGACAGACTTAAAGGGGTCATATGATGTTGCTAAAAAGAACATTATTTGGTGTAATGAAATGTGTTTATGCGGTTTAAGGTTAAAACACAGTTTTTCACATCTGTAATTATGTTTTCTTCTCCTCTATGCCCGCTTTTCTGAAACGTGTCGATTTTTACAAAGCTCATCTGTCCGAAAAGCGAGGTGTGCTGTGATTGTCCAGCTATCCAGTGCATTTTGATTGGCCGAATACCTCAAGCGTGTGATGGAAATGTTACGCCCCTACCATATTGTGATGCCGTGTCCCGGCCGGAGCGATGAGACAAAAACTTAAAAACCCATTATAACTAGGCTTTTGTTGCTCTTTCATGGGGACCTAATTACGGAATAAATGAACTTGTACGTCTTTTTTTCACATGTTGCCATTGCATCGCGCCACGTACACATCAACCATGTCTGCATTTGTGTCGTAGAAATGACAACAACAAGCGCGTGTACTTTATAACTGCTAAAACTCAGGTTTGAATCGTCTGGCAATTCTTTCAAATATAAAAACCATACTTACAAGTCTGTGCTCAGAACAGCCGTCATTGTGTCAGCGTCTCCCAGACAGAAACAGTCCGTCCCATAAAAGTGCTGCAACCCATCTTGAATATCGTGTGTTGAACTGTTCTGGAACATGCATTTCTAGTCGTTCCTCTTTTGGAAGCCAAACAAAGTAGTTTCAACGCGGCAAGTTCAGCCTCTGAGAACGGCACAGCCGGCGGATTCGACTTAGGAGCGTCCGGCGGGCTTGCGGCAACCACATGTTACGACCCCGGGCTGGACTCCGCTTCGTCCACGGTGAAAGCCGATCCAGCAATCCACAGCGCAAAGTTGTAGTATTTCCTCAGCAACTAGCATGGATCAGCTCTAGGCATGACGCAGCGGATATCGTCCTCTTTTGGAAGGCCAAACAAAGTAGTTTCGCTTTCACAACGAAACACACGGCAACAACAATACTACAGCGAGAATAAAAGTTACGCCTTCTTTCTTTGCGTGAACATTTGGGTGGCGTTATGCAAATCTTCCCACATAGTGACTGAATATGTGGGGGCGTGTTAGAACGAGCCGTTTTAGGTAGGCATGGTTGACTCTGAACTTTTATAAAGAATATCCCTTTGGATTTGAGACTTAATCTTCATTATGCACCAAGAGCTTGTAACACTCCAAAGAGAAAGGAAATCGCATGCATATGACCCCCTTTTAACATTGGGGCTATTTATGTAGCTAGTCCCAGGAATGTGTGTTATGAAAGTCCATAGAGTTATGTTAAGTTTAAATATTTGTCTCTCTATAGGACACTCTGCTGTTACTGTTGAAGAGTCTGCCCATGGGATGCTACTTCAATATCTATGGATTTGGCTCTAATTTTGAGTCCTTCTTCCCGTTAGTGTCTAGATCGTTATTCATAGATTCAGTATTGAAATGAGTCAGTGGAGATGAGATGTTTTTCTGTGTCTTTGCAGTAAAAGTACCGTGTACAAACAGAAAACAATGGATCAGGCTCTGAAGAGAGTGAAGGAAATGCAAGCAGACATGGGTGGCACAGAGATTTTACAGCCTCTAAAACACATCTACAGTCAGCCCTGTTACCCCGATCACCGATCACCCAGACAGTTCCACAACACCTCACTGTGCATCTGAACAACGGACTGTACCGATGTGAAGTCAAATTTTTAAGTTTTTCTCACTTCAGCTGTTCGCTTCAACGATGGAGAGGTGGTAGACACCAAGCATTGCGGATCTGGTGAAAGGTCCACGCTCGGCTCTCACAGGTAAACTCTGCTGGGTTTGATCTGTCATCATTCATATCTTCATCATACGAACAGTAACAAGTTTATCGTTCTTCATGGTTCTCATTGGGATGGTGAGGTGGCGAGTGCCGCCCTCATCAAGAATCCAGGGATGATCTGGTCACTGCTCAGTTCATCACAGACGCAAACCGAACCGCAATGTCAGGCCCCAAAGTAAGCTCTCCTCTGGATTTTCACAGGCACAAATTTGTCCTAGTCAAATGTCTCACTCATGTGTTTCTTCTCCTCAACACTTATCAGGTGATGCAGTCACTTAGTTTGCGTGCAGCCCCACTGTGCTTTATATCTCTGTGGATGACCCTTCGATGATGTACGGTGACACACTGTCTCCACCCATCAAGTGCTCTTCCAGTTCAAAGGACCCTCATTTATGCCAACTTAAAGGAGAAGGGAGATGATTTATCATGTGTTTCTTTAATGAGAATTAGACCAGTTTTTCTCATTTGTTTTGCTTACAAAAATCTGCCTTTTCTCTCTCTTGCAGAGTTCGGGAGGCTCTGAGGAGCAGGTGCAGTCAACATCAGGTCTTAAGATCACCATAACAACCACTCCACTTCTGCTCAATCAACAAGGAAACACAGTAAACAAACCACAATCAACCTAGAAACATATTGAATTGGCGTGACATGAAACTGTTTGCGTTCACTCCCACAAATTTCCTCCATGTTTCTGCAGGTTGTCTATTCACCGGCTGGCGGCTCGGACCCTGATCCGTTCTCTGGAGCAGAAGGAGAGGTCAGGTGCTGCAGATGTTGAGGGCATCAGGAGCAGGATGGTGGAGCTCAGTGTTCAGGCAGGAGTGAGCTGTGTTCATACAGCCTTCATTGCTGTGAATAAAGACAGCAGACAGACTGTGAAAGGACCACTTGTGAAGAGAAGAGTACGGACACGCGGTAAGTGCAAGGATTGTGAACTTGTGAGGATATCTGTGTCCTTTTTTATTATAATATTACAAAATGATGTTCTTGTCACATATATTTTATATTTGCTGTGTTCAATTAATCAAAATATAAATGCTTTTTAGGGTCACAACAGTGGAATTTACAGTCACCGATGAACTTGAAGTGCATATCAAGTTTAAAGAGTGTTCAACCATGTTTTTCAACATATGGTAAGTGCTCTGGTTGTGTGTGTATAAGTGACTTGACTATTTACTACTGCACATTTGATGTGTTCATCTTATTAGGATGTGAAATCAAATTAGATTATCACATTTTTTAGATATGTGCTATATACAGAAAGTCATTGGATGCCAGTATGTGGCATTGGCTTTTGCCTGGAAAGCACCAATCACATTTTCTTCAGAAAATGTTGAAATTATAATTTTAACATACGGTTCCTTGTCATATCACAGTTTTCATTCAGTGTGTGCACTGCAGCTCATTTTGATGTGAAATGTGTTTGTTTTTTAGAGATGGATTATGGATCCTTGTCTGGTAAGATAATTAAAGGTAGGGCAGGCGATTTCAGAAAGGCTAGTGATAGCAAGTTAGCTTCGAAAGCAAGATCCCCACCCTCCCTGCGTAATCACTCTGCAAAGCCACGCCTCCTCCAAAACACATAAACGTGCTCTGGTAGAGATGAGGCTAACCAGAGACACAATGAGAGATGGTGTTGGTGGCATTTTAATTGTAACCCTGTCAGATTACCTCATGTCTCATTCACCGCTGAGAAAAATCATATTACGGTAATAGCGATTTTCATTCACGCTGTAACGCACTGATGACGTATCATGTCTGGGTGATCAGGGTGCACAGAGGTATGCAAACACATATTTTGAAAGGCAAGCAGGACAGCCTATCGTAATCCTCGGACAGAGAAATATGATTGGAACATTTTAGGGTCCTACACCTTCCACAAATGATATAAAAATACATAAATACATTTAGACCACTTAACTTAGTGATTGCTTTCGGGATGTGAAGAGACTTTCAACCAGCATAACACATTTTTTTTTTATCCAAATCAACTACCCTGCCTTTAATATAGGCTTCTTGGCTGTTTCTCCAGATCTGAATTTATTCTTTTGGTTTCTCTGCCTGTAGACGCAAAAACATCTCAGCCACGGGCGCATGGACGTCAGTCTAAATCACTGCTGGCTAAATGCACTTCAGTGTAATATTAATTTTGTCAAAGAGAGTAGTATGCAATGTTTGAAGAAATTATTGTTGTTTTCATGTTTTTTTTTTTTTTTTTACAAACTGTTCATTAATTATTGGTTTACAAGCCACAAACCACAGCACTAAACAGAGAGCACTAAATGAGTCCCTGTCACTTAACAGTTAACAGGATGTGAAATTATTATTATTTTTTTTTAGGGAAAGCCCGGTCTAGCAATCATGGTAAGATAAATCATATTGACTACACTTCTCTTACATGGTTTTGTGTTTGTGTTCAGTGAGCATGAGGAATCCTTTTTTGTACAGTATTAACTGGCCACCACAGAATCCAGAGCTTTGCCCTATTGAGAGCATATAGGATGTGCTAGAGTCGACTTTACAGAGTGGCTTTAACTCTCCCATTATCAATACAAGAACTCAGCCAAAAATGTATGCAACTCTTGATGGAAATAAATGCTGTGATGTTGCATGACGTTGTTGAAAGAATGCCACAACGAATGAACAATATAATCAAAGCTATAGGCGGTCTAACAAAATATTAGAGAGTGCAACTTTTTTTGGACGGGCAGTTTAAAGTCAACTCCAGCACATCCCAAAGACTTTAATAGGGTTTAGGTCAGGACTCTGTGGTGGCCAGTCTTTCACAAATTGAGCCTGGTGAATCTTGGTATTGTCATCCTAGAACGTGCACAACGTGCACAGAGTGCGTCTTCCAACATTGTTGTTTGAAAAACAAAAATCTACGCACTGCATCAGAAAGAATTGTTGGCATACAACATACAAGAAACATAGGTCACTCCAATCATGATTCAATCTAAAATCTTATATTTCTATATATAATCTATCGAATATAATATATAGTAGTAAGTATACTTTTTTCTTATATTTATAAAATGTACTTGTGATGTGGGTATATAACACACACATAACAAAATTAAACATTGTTATGTGTTTAAAAAAAAAAGTTACTGGTCCAGAAAGACATTTTTTTTAACTGATTAAAGTAATGTGAATCAAAATATCACTTCATAAATATAGATTATGGATTAATATTTTCCATAAATTTTCTTAATATACAAACATGCAGTGTTGGAAAAAAATGCAATGATTGTTTTAAAAATGAAACTAAACCGGAGTGAACCTGACCTTGTTGAATCAATCATTCAACCAATTCATTTAAATGTGACCGTCTTTATAAATGGCAAATTGAAGCATTGACTCAAAAATGTTCTCATTTAAAAATGCTGCATGTTGCTCGGAGACGGAAACAGTTCTGCTGTGTATTTGTTTTTGAACTTTTTTTGTGTTGGCAAAAGAGCAGCTACTGTCAGGATTTACTGAAGACACGCAGTGAAACATTAGGTGGGACAGTTATTCTTGCGGCTGACCTTATTGCTTATGCATTTGCTGGAGTCATCTTTCAGATGCAATGCAAACTTTATGGGAGGAGAGAATTAAATGAATCATCCAGGGTGATTTACAGTACTAAAGGTTGAGCTAGTCACTTTACCTGTATTTGTGCCATTATTTAAAACCCCAAAAAAGCAAGTCTTAAACTGTTTTGCGCTGTGTCATTAGTAGTTTACCCACACCTGATTTTCATTGGCTCTACTTTTTTGTGACCCTATGCTCATTTGCGCCGCTCTTGGTAGATTGCGCTGGTCATTATGTAAGTGATCTAACTGTGTCTGTGTTCTTTGATTTGTGCATTGTCAGTAGATCAGCCGCAGAACTTTGTGCTCCCATTAGTGCTGTTATGGGATTAAGCTTAAGCTAATTTGCCCTGCTTACTAAATCTGGCCCTTGGTTATGATATAGTTAAGAAACATCACACATGTTATAAATGTGTGCGCTGTTGTGCTCATTTTTATTTTTTTTCCAATGTTTAGATCTGGGCAGAAATGATGACTGCTATTCAACATTGAAGAGTAAGTGAATCAAACATACACACCAAAGGCTCTTTCACAGACTTGATTCAGGACATCGGCATTGTGGTGTACATATTTATAACTATTATGCTACATTGTGAATGAGAGAATGGCATCTAGTTACCATCTATAAAAATAAAAACATTATTTTGCCTATTTAAATTCAGATTTGTTTAAAAATGTCTCAACATTTGGCAGTACAAATGAGTGAGTACAAAGAACAGATGTTGAAAATCACAGCTTTTTGCCACTCACATCTTCTTCAGAAAATGTTAAAATCTGGTTAAAATTATGAATTTAACATACTGTAGTTCATTGTCTCTTCAGTTTTACATTAGATATGAGCAGCTCATGCTGATGTGAAATGCATTGTTTTCATTGTTTTTAGATATTAAGTATGGAGCCTTGCATGGTAAGATAAATAATATACTCTTCTTTTAAGTCTGTCATGTCATTGCTGTTTTAGTGCTCTACAATTGTGTTTGTATGGATGTGGGTGTTTTGGGTTTCCCTGACAGCAAAGATTTCAAATGCTTTTCTTGTCATTGCACAGTTTAATACATTTGAGGTGTTGATTTAAAATGTAAAATGAAAGTGTTCCTATTGTAGAGAGGATGTGGTAAATAGATTATTTTCTACACAAGAAACACACATCAGTCTATCCCTGTTCCAGAGACTATACAGAAACTACAATCCATCCAATTATAATCAGTGATCACGCTGCAATCTCCCTTACACTAAACTCTCCATCCTGCATTAAGTCTTCTAACAGATGGCCCTTTAATACCTCACTAGTTCATGACTTTGACAGTTTTATTTATTACTAGCTACGAGAACAGAAACCGTCATCCCAACATTAATTCATCATGATCAAACAGGTTTTATTAAACACATGAATGCTTCAGATAATATCCGTAGATTAGTCAACGTAATTAGCCTTGCCCAACAAAAACAAACCAAATCTATAATTGTATCACTTGATGCTGAAAAAGCATTTGCTAAAGTAAATTGGACATTTCTATTCAACACTCTACACAGATTTGGCTTTGGAGAGTCATTCATTCACTGGATCAAAATATTATACACTTCACCCAGGGCCACAATAACCACAGATGGAATCACGTCAAAAAACCAGACAGGGATGCCCACTCTCTCCTTCTTTTTTTGCCATTTTTATAGAGTCACTTGCAGCAGCAATACGACACAATAATAACATTAAAGGAATACAAGACTCAAACACACAACACAAGATATGTCTTTATGCAGATGATTTATTATTATGTTTATCCCCGTTCCAGAGCTTTTCTTGTTTGTTAGTTTTTTATTTTGGCTATTTTTCCAGATCTGAAATTCTGAATCTGTTTTGATCTTTGGATTCATTGCCTGCAGCTCAATGTGGATGTGCTTTGTCACTGCCAAGTAAATGTACTTTAATGTAATAGTTCTGTGAAGTATGAAATGTTTGAAGCAATTATTGTTGTTTTCATGGCATATTACAAAATTGGTACATTTAATTATTGATTTACCATCCTCACCGAACCACAGAATGAGTAAGGGGTATTCACACACGAAGTGCTCTTTTCCAACATTTTCCAAAGCTGAACTACATTTAACTTGGCACACCATCTTAAAACTGTGGCGCTCGTGGTGTAAGACACTGAAAAACAGTGAGACGCCACACAATAACCAAAGACACAAGTCTGCATGTCTGAAACTACAGTTTTTTTTTTGTTTTAGGGAGGATGTGGAAAGTGGTGCTTTTCAATCTGCGTGGGTTTCTTGTGCCTGCAAGAATGCGTTTGTGGTGTTTAGTAAGACAAATGGCACAATATAACATCAATTCAGTAACATTCACTGGAAATGACTTGGTGATAAAAACTTTACGTTACTCACGTAACCCCGGTTCTCTGATAACATGAGTGAGGTATGTCACTATGGGAATCGCCTCGGGCGTGACCAATCCTGGAAGCACCAATTACAATTGTCAGTTGACAGACCAATCACGACAGTGATGCTGGAGTCCCGCCTCGCTCATATACTGTATATCCGCATAACGGTCCCTACCTCATTCTCAGCATATCTCTTCTCCGTGCTGCTGCAAGGAGGGAAGTGTGGTGAGATACCACACTCATGTTATCAGAGAACTGGGGTTACGTGAGTAACCTAAAGTTCTCTTTCAAACATTCGTTTGGTATCTCACTATGGGATATAGACAATACTCCCGTATTGCAGATATGCTGTCCGAAGCAAGCAATGGTGTAATGGGCAGACGTGGTGTAATTGGTTCTTCCAATATTAGTCACGCCCGAGGCGATTCCCATAGTGAGATACCAAACGAATGTTGTTTGCTTGTTGTGTACCTCTTGTTATGGGTTAATTGACAAACAAAATACAAAAGCAAATAAAGGGTTTCGGCCTTTAGGATTAAATATGTCCATATCAATCCATCCCTATTCCAAAGCTTTTCTTGTTTGTGAGTTCTGTTGGATGTATCTGTTCTTGGCTATTTCTCCAGAATCTGTTCTGACCTTTGCTTTCTCTGTCTGTAGCTTCTGCTCCGTCAGAATACTCTATTCTAAACTCTAGGCCAATCCGGGGTAAGTGCAAGTGAAGACATTTGGTCCCCCCAAACCTAGGGAACCCAAACCTCACTAACTGCTAAACATGAGATGAGATTGATACAATGGTTGTGTTCGGAACTTAAATCTAGTTTACTTACTCACCACACACTGAATATACACTGTTTATGACTTATTGTTCTTTAAAAATAGTATGTGAATGGTATTTTCCATGCTGAATGACTCAAAGTAGTATGCTACATTGAGTTGTAGCATACTGCTTCACACAGTTTAATACTGTTTAATTTGAGGTGTTGATTTGATCTCTTTAAGAAATAATTCTTTTCTACACAAGAAACACATGAGTCTGTTCCAAAGTTTTTCTTGTTTATAGTTCTGTTGGATGTGTCTGTTCTTGGCTGTTTCTCCAGATCTGAATCTGTTCTGACTTTTGGTTTTTCTGCCTGTAGCTGAGAGGAACAAAAGACATAGCCTGTTACTGCCAGGTAAATGCACCTCAATGTAATAGTTTTGTGAAGTATGATTTAATGCAATGATTGTTTTTTTTTTCATGGCATATTTGATGGTACGCTCACTGGAAATTAATGAGCGCTTAAAATCACAACTTTTTGGTTTGTCAAACAAAACAAATTAAGGTTTTTGGCTATTAGGATTATAGCAAAGTAGTTTTCAGCCAAACATGTCCATATCGTCCCTATACCAAAGCTTTTCTTGTTTGTTAGTTCTGTTGGATGTGTCTGTTCTTGGCTGTTTCTCCAGATCTGAATCTGTTCTGACTTTTGGTTTCTCTGTCTGTAGCTCAGTCGGTCGATAGATGTAGCCTGTTACTGCCAGGTAAATGCACCTCAGTGTAATAGTTTTGTATTTGAAGTATGATCTAATGCAATGATTGTTTTTCTCATGGCATATTTGATGGTACATTTCATTATTTATTTACAAAACTTCACTAAACCACACAGCTACTCCGAATGCTACTCCAACATTTTCCAAAGTTGAACTACATTTATCTTGGCAGTACAAAACTGAAACACACATGGTGTAAGACACTGAAAAACAGTGAGACGCCACACAATAACCAAAGACAAGTCTGCGTGTCTGCATCTACAGCACAAACCAAACAGCGCAATCAATGTAGTCTGATTCCAGAATGAATGACTGCAATGAATCAGTTCATTTTAATGAATCAAACACAGCTTAAAAATAACTGAGTTGCTTAAATCAGTGTAGTTACTGACTAGTAGTTCATTTGACAACGTAGTAAAACACAGACTTTATGCATTAGTGCTCTGATTGTGGGTGTTTTGTGTTTACCTGACAGCAAGGATTTCAAATGCTTTTCTTGTCACTTTACAGTTTAATACATTTGAGGTGTTGATTTGACCTCGTTACAGTTTTTTGTTTTAGGGAGGATGTGGTAAGTGGTTCTTTCCAGTCTCTGTGGGTTTCTTGTGCCTGCAAGAATGTTTGTGGTATTTGCTATAAGACAAATGTCACGATATGACATCAATTCAGTTACATTCACTAGAAAAGAATGAGTGCTAAAAATGGCTCTTGTACCTTTTTTGTTTTGACAAACAAAACAGTTCAAAAGCAAATAAAGGTTTTTGGCTATGGATTATAGCCAAGTAGTTTTTAGCCAAACATGTCCATATCCATCATCCCTATTCCAAAGCTTTTCTTGTTTGTTAGTTCTGTTGGATGTGTCTGTTCTTGGCTGTTTCTCAGATCTGAATCTGTTCTGATCTTTGCTTTCTCTCTCTGTAGATGCACGAACTGCTCAGCCAGAGACCTCTGTACGTTCTAAGTGTAGGTCACTGGTGGGTAAGTGCACCTTAATGTAATATTATGTGAAAGTGTTATATGAAAGAGTGAAATATGTGGTGTTTGAAGAAATGATTGTTGATTAAGATTATGCATTTTTTTCTGTATTATTCATTCTGTTACTGTTAAACCCTTAAACCTAACCTTTACGGAAAACAAATGCATTTTTAGTTTCAAAAATCTATCCTTGTATTGACATTTGGTCCCCGGAATGTAGAGAATACCTGGACCACACACACACACACACACACACACACACACACACACACACACACACACAACTGCCAAATATGACATGAGGTTGACACAGTTTATGTTTGGACTGGAATTGTAGTTCATTTGCTCGCTACAGACTGAATATACACTGTATACTATCCACTGTTCTACAAATATAGTATGTTAAGGGAATTTCCTTTGCTAAATGATTCAAAGTAGTATGCTACATTGTAATCTTACAATTGCACGTGAATGGTGTCTAGTCACCATCTTGCAAATAAAAACTTTTTTTTTTAAATTCAAAGTTGTGTAAAAATGCCTTTTGGCAGTACTAATACATGAGCAACTTTTTTTAATAACAAGCTCCTCTCATATTAGTACTTTTCATACTGCACGGGACTCCAGATTATTGATGTCCTAAAACATGCTTTTAACCCTGGGTAAAGAAATGGTTCATGCTTGTAAAGTAGAAGCTGGGCTTGCACTGCTTTTACCGAGGGTTATGAAACCCTGGTCCAGAGCAGAGTTAACAGTGCTTTTACCCTGTTAACCCTGCATTGCGGTGTCAAATTAGTTTGAAACAATGCGTTACATTATTTCGACTAGATGCTTAGCAACCAACAGGCAGTTGCATGCATCATATTCACAGTCACGGAAACACTGCCCATTGGATAAACTGCCATTTCAGTGAGGGAGCAAATGTCAAATGGTGACGGACATCGCGTCAGTTGGAGTGAAGAAGAGACTGTTTTATTTTTACCTTTATAGTCTGAAAAGTCCATTCAGTATAAACTTTATAGTACAGTCGGCAATATATAATATTATGCATGTACAATGCTAGAGCCATTACGTAAACCGGTTGCGTTCGTCCAGTCAATGACTCTGACACTGCAAATTTGCAAATAAGGACGTTAACCCAGTGTTTAGGAATGTACAGCGTGAAACAGCAGATTATGAATACCCAGAATTAATTGTTAACCCTGAGTACATTGAGCAAGCTGAAATGTAGACCCAGGATTTACCCAGGGTTCACAAAATGTTAAAATCCAGCTAAAATGATGATTTCAACATATTGTAGTTCCTTGTCACTTCACAGTTTACATTTGGTATGAGCAGCTCATTTTGATGTGAAATGTATTTGTTTTTTAGAGATGGATTACGGAGACTTCTCTGGTAAGATAAATAATAGAGACTCTTCTTTTCATTCTCTCATGCTTTTCTTGTTAATTTACAGTTTTTAATGCATTTGAGGTGTTGATCTGACCTCATTAAGATGTAAAATGTACAGTTTTTTTTAAGGAGGATGTGGTAAATGGTTCTTTTAAATCTGTGTGGGTTTCTTGTGCCTGCAAGAAGGTGTTTGTGGTATTTGCTAAGACAAACGTCACAACATTAATTCAGTAACATTCATTAGAAATGACTGAGTGCTAAAAGTGCTGAGTGTACCTCTTTTTATGGGTTCATTGACAATCAAAACAATACAAAGGCAGTAGCAAAATTGTTTCGGGCCAAAAATGTCCATTTCAGTCCATCCCTATTCCAAAGCTTTTCTTGTTTGTTAGTTCTGTTGGATGTGTCTGTTCTTGGCTGTTTCTCCAGATCTGAATCTGTTCTAACCTTTATTTTCTCTGTCTGTAGATGCACGAACTGCTCAGCCACCGGCGTCTGAACGACCTAAATCTAAATCACTGCTGGGTAAATGCACTTCAATGTAATATTAGTTTCGTGAAAGAGTGAAGTCTGCAATGTTTGAAGAAATAATTGTTTTCATTGATTTTTACAAAACTGGTACATTTAATAATTTGTTTATAAAGCCTCACCAAACCACAGCGCTAAACAGAGAGCACTAAACGAGTGCCTGTCACTTAACAGTTAACAAGATGTGAAATGAATTTGTTTTTTAGGGAGACTGCGTCAAGCCCTGTCTCGTAATCACGGTAAGATAAATTATACTGACTACTCGTATGTGTGTGTGTGTGTGTGTGTTGGGTTTGCATGTTAAATTTTTATATATGGGTTTTATTTTAAGGATGGTGTTCTCGGGGGACCTGAGAACTGTTATACTTATTTTACTTTTTTGTAATGTAAATGTAATTTATTCTGAAGCAATATTCTCATCATTGTTCTATCATCTATTACTTAAATCAGCGTATTTAGCACATTTTCCCGATTAAATTAACTTCCAGGGCAATTTTTTTAAATGTAAAATCCGTCTTTCATGTCAAATTCTTAAATTTTACCAATAAATTCATTTTGAATAATAAGACACCACACTACAGCTGTTACCAGTCAAAAGAAACCAGTATCAATGCTTATCAAATGAAATGAGAACTTAATAAGAGGATGAAGGGCGGTTTCAGACACAGTTTGTCACTTGCCACCACCTAATAGTGTAACAATGTATCCTGCAAAAAGAGTCATTGAAAAATCCCCACCACTGTCTGGAACAAACTCAGACACATTATTTTGCATGAGTTGGAGTGAATAGTGAGCATGTGAACTCCTTCAAACAGCATCCCAGGATGCATGAAGTTAGTCTTCTTTCAGAGCTTTTCTTGTTTGCCACTTGTTTATTTCCATTTGTTCACTTTTGTTATTTCTTAATATCTGAATGTGCTGGCGTGTTTTTGACAGTTGGAGCAGATTCCCAAAAGATGAAATGCTCAGAGAAGGATGTTTATTCAGCATTGGTAACAGAGAGTAAGTGTCAAATCAATCAAACACACACACACACCCTTTGTGTTTGTGTTTGTGTGTGTGTGTGTGTGTACTTGTTTAACTATTCTTGTGAGAGTCAAATGTTCTCATGTATGCAGTGAAATAAAATGACATTTTACTGGTCTTCACTAGTTAAAAAGGCTTATAAATCAGCCAAAACATGTTTTAATTTAAATGTAGTGTTTTGCGTAGGGGATGGGTTGGGGAAAGAAAATATCATTGATATCATAAAATATCATCACCTGATATTAAATCAATGGATGTCTATGAAATGCCCTTACTAATATAGTGCAACAAACGTGTGTGGTTTATTTAATTCATTCTGAAACAAAGTCACCTTGTGGTTAATGATTATTGTTCTCATTTGCAGAGATGTTGTATACTGAACATTTTGACAAATGTAGTAGGTCATACATGTGCTCTGTGCATGCAGAAAATTTGCATAAATATTATACATTGCAATAATAGTGAGAATGTAATAGTAGTATGTCATTCCAAACATAGTCCAATATATATTGAGGTCAAAACAACCAACTGAGGATAAAGAAGCAAAAAACACAACAATAAAAAAGACATTACTTTACACTAATTTTATTATTAACAAAAAACAAGAACAACACTACTGCACCTATTGCTTATTGTGTTCACATTTTTGTGTAGGAGGATATCATAATGTTTGCTCTTATTTGTCCATTGTTTTGATTTTATTTTTTATTTTTAATTGCAATCTCAGGTTTTTGTTGAACAGGTTTTTGAACATCATGAACTCCTGTCTCTCTGTATGTGTATTCACCTGCAGACCCGTTACTGCAGCTGGTTTCTCTGCAAAAGGCGTCAGGCTGCTGGGATCTGGACCGCCCCCTGTCCTGATTTTGTTGGGACAGAAACGCGATGAGCTGACCAATCAGAAACCAGCACAGGTGAGAGATTTGATGAAATAATAAGACAGTGATGATTGTGTGCAGTGTCCAGTAACAAATGCAGTGGATGCTGGTTTGTACACAGGTGGATGGGTCAGTATGGGCCACTCTCCTGGCTCTGATCTGGTTATACGGCTGTAAAATAGAGCAGCAGGTGGAGTGGCAGTTTGTGGCCATGAAGGCAGCGTCATGGATCGGCTCTCAGAAAGGTGAGATCTCCATTCCAGACCGCATTCATTCAGTCAGCGTTCATCAAGAGACGTTTCAGCAAATATCTTCAGTTCTTTGACACACACTGATGATTTGAGTGTGTGTGTGTTTCAGTGGGAGATCTGTCTCAGTGTGTGTGTGTGGGGAATGTCCTGCTCGGATGTCAGGTGACCAAAGAGACTCTGGGAATCTGAAGACGTCAGTGTTTCTACATCCTGATTCGTCAGAAGACCAAAGAACCCTTTGTGTTTAATTAACCATTTCAGTGAGGGTTTTATTAAACTTGTGTTCTTTATTAGCTTAAATCAAAACCATGTTATTATACCGCATATTTTAAAGCGCATATGGAAATGTTTTGAAATGGAACAGAATTTGAATCAGATTAAACAAAACCTTTTCTTGTTTCTTATAGTTGTTGTTGTTGTTGTTGTTGTTGTTGTGTGTGTGTATCAGTGTTTATCTGAAGCTGTTGGACCGGTCCTCAATCACACTGAGGATATCTTCACACAGCAGCAGAGTCCTGTTTGGGTGTGACAAATGGTTACGTTCATACACAAACATGTTTGAAGTTAAACTTTCAGTAAATTAGAACAGCAACACAATGCTGAGACTATACTATTCAAGTAAAAAAGAAGAATCTTCTCTCTTTTATCATGCAATAAAAGGTAAAAAACACCATAAAATAGTCCAGCTATTGGATGATGCCAACATGATGTCCCTACATGTCAATATACATTTGATTTAGATAAAGTATGCTAGCTTTTAAAATGATACATTTTAAATGTATTTTATATCACTTTGTGATACTTGATATCATATTCTCTCCATTCCACGATGGTCTGTGAAGGAGCATCATCTAGTGGTTCAGTTCAAAAAGGTATGAAGTCAAAAGGCACATCCTCTAAGTAAGTTCTATTAAAGGGGTCATATGATGCGATTTCAAGTTTTCCTTTCTCTTTGGAGTGTTACAAGCTGATTGTGCATAGATAAGATCCCTGAAGTTGCAAAGACTAAAGTCTCAAAACCAAAGAGATATTCTTTATCAAAGTTAAGACTCTGCCACGCCCCCAAAACGGCTCGTTCTAACACACCCCCACATATCTACCATCACTATGTGGAAATATTTGCATAATGCTGCCCAAATGTGCACACAAAGAAAGAAGGCGTGGTTTCAGTAACCGCAGTTAGTGTTGAAGCAGCCATATCAGGGAGACGCTGTGTGTTTCTAGGCGAAAGCAAAAGCACTTTATTTGGCCTTCCGGAAGTAGATGCATTTAGGAATCTTTAAGATTACTTACAACAGAACAGCAATGCATTTTATGGACGACCGTTTCATGAACCTAGGAGAGGAGGTAATTCCGACTTTCCTATGACAATCTGGTGCTTCTGAATCAGTGACTGTAAGTATATTTTGTTACTAGTTTAAATATTTGCTATCGACTGTTCAAATGCGGAGTTTTGCACATCGTGTGTGTGTGTGAGCGCGTGCGGGTTGTGTGTGTGAAGAGAGAGAGAAGAGAGTACAGTGGGTACGGAAAGTATTCATACCCCCTTAAATTTTTCACTCTGTGATATTGCAGCCTTTTGCTAAAATCATTTCAGTTATTTTTTTTTTCCTCATTAATGTACACACAGCACCCAATATTGACAGAAAACACAGAATTGTTGACATTTTTTATTAAAAAAGAAAAACTGAAATAGCACATGGTCCTAAGTTTAGACCCTTTGCTCAGTTTTTAGTAGAAGCACCCTTTTGATCTAATACAGCCATGAGTCTTTTTTGGGAAAGATGCAACAAGTTTTTTTTGGGGATCCTCTGCCATTCCTCCTGCAGATCCTCTCCAGTTCTGTCGGTTGGATGGTAAACGTTGGTGGACAGCCATTTTTAGGTCTCTCCATAGATGCTCAATTGGGTTTAAGTCAGGCTCTGGCTGGGCCATTCAAGAACCGTCACAGAGTTGTTGTGAAGCCACTCACAGCAACTTTTAGCTGTGTGCTTAGGGTCATTGACTTGTTGGAAGGTAAACCTTCGGCCCATTCTGAGGTCCTGAGCACTCTGGAGAAAGTTTTTCGTCCAGGATATCCCTGTACTTGGACGCATTCATCTTTCCCTCGATTGCAACCGTCGTCCTGTCCCTGCAGCTGAAAAACCCCCCCACAGCATGATGCTGCCACCACCATGCTTCACTTTTTGGACTGTATTGGACAGGTGATGAGCAGTGCCTTGTTTTCTCCACACATACCGCTTAGAATTAAGGCCATAAAGTTCTATCTTGTTCTCATCAGACCAGAGAATCTTATTTTTCACCATCTCACAACTCCATGCGGGCTTTCATTTGTCTTGCACTGAGGAGAGGCTTCCGTCGGCCACTCTGCCATAAAGCCCCGACTGGTGGAAGGCTGCAGTGATGGTTGACTTTCTACAACTTTCTCCCAGCTCCCGACTGCATCTCTGGAGCTCAGAAACAGTGATCTTTGGGTTCTTCTTTACATCTCTCACCAAGGCTCTTCTCCCCCCGATAGCTCAGTTTGGCCGGACGGCCAGTTTTAGGAAGGGTTCTGGTCGTCCCAAACCGTCTTCCATTTAAGGATTATGGAGGCCACTGTGCTCTTAGCAACCTTAAGTGCAGCAGAATTTTTTTTTGTAACCTTGGCCAGATCTGTGCCCACAATTCTGTCTCTGAGCTCTTCAGCAGTTCCTTTGACCTCATGATTCTCATTCGCTCTGACATGCACTGTGAGCTGTATGGTCTTATATAGACAGGTGTGTGGCTTTCCTAATCAAGTCCAATCAGTATAATCAAACACAGCTGGACTCAAATGAAGGTGTAGAACCATCTCAAGGATGATCAGAAGAAATGGAGATCACCTGAGTTAAATATATGAGTGTCATTGCAAAGGGTCTGAATACTTAGGACCAGTTTTTTTTTTTCAGTTTTTCTTTTTTAATAAATCTGGAAAAAAAATTCAACAATTCTGTGTTTTTCTGTCAATATTGGGTGTTGTGTGTACATGAATGAGGAAAAAAATTAACTTAAATGATTTTAGCAAATGCTGCAATATAACAAAGAGTGAAAATTTAAGGGGGTCTGAATACTTCCGTACCCACTGTATATAGAGAGTGTAACATCACAGTAGAGTCAGAGTCAGCTGGCTTGTGTACTGCATCATCACTATGTCTGTCACGCGACTATGTTGCCCTTTCAGACTTGAACTGATAGTAAAACTAACGACATCATTAACTGTCTTGACCTTTATTTTGAAAGATGGAGCTCTAAGGGCGTTACTTTTCCGACAAGCTCTTTCGTGTTCGGCCAATCCAATGCACTTGTTTCAGCTGGCCAATCAGGGAGGCGACTGCTATGGTCGAAGATGAGACTTGTAGAAAACTAAGCGTTTTTAAAGAGAGGCGGGCCATAGAGGACTTAGCAATAATGACAGTAATTTTAAAAATAATGTTTTTTTGAACATTAAGCATGTTCAACATATTCTTTTACACCAATAAGTAATCCTTAAAACAGCATCATATGACCCCTTAAACAGTTTCCTTGTTTTTCTTCTTACCTGTCTTTCCTCTGCACTTCTACTACCTTCCATTCTGGTTCTGGATATTATTGAGACTTTTATTTTGTAATTAGTTTTTTTTATTAATAGTTTTGATTTTTCCCCCTTTGTGAAAATGCTTTGGGTTTAAGTATCTGCTGTAGATTCTGGACCAATCAAACACACAATATATGTTTTGTTTTTATATTTAACAAATACTCTTTAACCTCAGTTAACAAGCCATATGAGGACCTATGAACCCTTCCCCCCGAAATGCGTAACACCCCAGGAAGCCGAACAGGCCCCTGGTTCCATGGCAACCAACGCTGATATCACTGGGTTTATTGGCCAAAGGAATGCAAAGCAGGGAAAATTCCTGCATGTCCCAGGGCAAGAGGCAGAGCAGAAATGGACTTTTCTATTTAATTAATTCATAGGAAAACCTTTCTTGAATGAACACACATGATCCCTCAGGTCATTGGGTATATTTTGTCTTTGAAATTGTATACTGTTATGCAGGCTTATAATCGAAACACTCACTCCTGTCAGCTTATATATATATAACTCTACCATGTTTAGTATCTATGAATTCGTATTCGGATGATCTAATTGAGAGTGTATATTGTATGTTTACACCTACGCAACATATTAGTGTTCTAAGAGTCTTTAATAATTTTTATACAAGCTTCATATGCAAATTACCATGCTTTCAAACAAAGGGTCATAAAAATGCCCCAGTATCTCAGAATTCCCACTTGAGATTCCGGACTTCCTCATTGGACAACCCCATCTGAGAGGAGTGAATCTGTGCAGGCTTTAAAGGCCGCACTTCATTTGACCCGCCCAGTCGGTGGTTTGTTTTAATTCCGAGAGGATGTGAGAAAAACGCACCCGAAACCCTAAGCTCGTGCCAGGCTTCAGCCTTGTCCTTTCCATTCATCCTCAAGTTACTCGGACCAAACTGGTTCTTGTTTCTCATCAACCAATTCAGCAAGATCTTGGCCTTAAGATTGCATCAGGAATCTTTTTCAGACAGACGAGACTTGCAAGTATCAAACTTAGTCTTATGTAATTGATACATTAAGTATCAGTTACAACTTTTTACAAAGGTGTGTTTGAACTAAGAATCTGACGTTTCCCTCAGGTGTAGATCTGCTGAATATGCAAATGGTTCATTAACTTCATGTTCTTATTTCTCTTCTCTTTAAGGGGTTAAGCTTTTAACCCTTCCCTATACAAACTGTGTGTGTGTATGTGTATGTTAGACCAGTTTATGTGTTTATGTAGTATGTTAGACTAGTTTAAGTGTTTATGTAGTTAATAAAACCTTACTTGTATCACACTTGACGTGGTCATTGTTTGCTCATATCTGGAGTCACTTAATCAGGCAGATTTATGCTACAAGCTTTTGTAGAATTGTCCAGTAAGAAAAAACAAGGGATGTTTATTTCCCTTAACCAGTAAATTAACGTTTTTAGAATTGACAAGACAGTTGACCCTGATAGGTCTCTAAATATCTACAGCGGATCTAAAATATTCATAATTAATTATAACTAGTTATGATTAATTATTCATATTTCCCATGAGCTGATTCGTTACACTGCTAAACGACTAAATGAAAACCTTAATTTCAAATATTGTTCTTTATTTCTGATTTGGAGCTTGTAGACCAGGTACCAATGACGGCACCCTCTGTGACTGCTATAATGGCTTTTTAACGTCTTGTGCAGCTTCTGACAAGAAACCCTAGGTCTGGACAGACACACTATGGAGCTCGGAGACCAGGGTTGCTGAGACGGGTATCTCTGGGACTGAGATGGTCTTGGGTGCTGACTCTGGCTGGGGCCGTTACATGAACCTCCGAGACTGCAATTATTTGAGGAGGAGCCAAGACCAAGAGCACTGGCACTGAGGAAGATGAGAGGTGAAGACTGAGCTCTGGCATTTGGACAGCTGTGGCAGGAACCTCAGGAATGGAGTGGCCATGATGGGAAAAACAAAAAGGGGCAACCAAAAGAAGTATGTACATATATACAATATGTACACATCCCTCCGGAAGCAGTACCGCCAGACGCAAATACTGCTTCCTCAAGCCAAGGCGCAAGACGCTACACAAGGCTTGCTCGCCCCGCAAGACGCAAAGGCGAGAGGAGGGATGGAAGCGTCTCCCGCTACAGCCCGCAAGACGCAAAGCTGCATGAGAGACGCCAACTGGAGTGGTCTTATGAGACGACCTGAAACAAAACACAAAAAAGAACAGGTTTGAGCTTTTGCTTCTTTCTCATGAGGACATTAATTCTTCATAGCTGATCTTAGGTTCACTACCTTAAACCAGTTGTGGGACTTAATTTGCCCCAGACCAAGTCTCCGGCTTGGTTTCTCGTGCAGGAGAGCCCTGAGGAGGTCACAGCATTCTGTGCAGGAAGACGGGAAAGACATTTGATAACCTTTAACTTTACACCTTAAATTACTTTAAATATGCTCTATTTGATCATGTTATTCTAAGCTCTAAGATGTTTTGTATGATTCTGAATTATTATTTTTTTTGATGAAGTTCTCACCTTTTGACAGGCCGGGTTGGGACCAGCGCCTGTACTGCAGCAGGAACAGGTCATAGTCACTAGGGAAGCGTCCGCACAACAATTTGAACATCACAATCCCTAGTGACCAGACCGTCGCCGGCCCACCGTAGTACTTGCCCCTGCTGTGGTACTCTGGAGGGGAGTACGCTGCTGTGCCTGGAGGAGAGAGGAGTTTGTATGACGTGTAAGTTTGCATTAATGCAGCATGATGGTTCTGTATCTATTAAAAGAAATGAATTATATCATACATACCACGGTATGACTTGTACGGTGACCTCCTCAGAATGTCCCCGCATCCGAAGTCAATCAGTTTGACTTCGGATGTCTCCCTGTTTATTATAAGGTTGTCAAGTTTGACGTCACGGTGGAGCACTCTGCGGAGGTGGCACATGTTTGTGGCGTGAGCCGCCTGCCACATGATCTGCCGTGTTTTCTCCTCGTCGAGGCTTCCACCGTGACGCCTGATGAACTCCACAAGATTCTCACAGGGAGAGGGACATTCGAGGATCATGACGAAGTGGTCAGGGTGGTCCGTCCAGTCCAGCAGCCTGATTATTTCTGGCACGCTGGGACCTTTATTTGCCAGGATGGTGAGGGCGATTTCTTTTGGAAGGGGGTTTGGATGATCAGGCTAGAAGACAGATCGTTTTTACGATGGTTAGATGAAGGTGGTTTCCCAAATAGGGATTTGTTTTGGGAAATGTTTTATATTGTTTATATAGTGCAATGTACTTCCAAAGAATATACATTCTGTGTGCTGTGTCTTCGTGACATATTTCAAAGCCACCTGATGAACAATAAAATAACTTGAGATACTCTAAGAGTAAAGGATGAGGATAATACAGGACAAACATTTTCTAGCTTGATAATGTGTTATTTATATTAACTGACTTTACGATCATCATCCAAACGTCTCCCTTCGTACACAACACCAAAACCACCTTTCCCCAGCTGATCGCCAATGGTGTAGCGACTGAAGATGTAGTCTATTAAAAGATAAAACCACATGAACTTTCAGTGACAGCAGTCTTGTGATGTGTCAAGCTGTATTTAACCTAAAACATTTAACTTATTTAACCTAAATCTTATTTCATATGAGTACTATTTCAATGACTGTATTTTAATTAATAGAGACTATATTAAATACTTTATCATATTTTAGTACATACATATAATTTTAGGCTATGTTTTAACATGTAAAGGAATAAAGATCTAATCATGGCCTTGATGTAGATTTTGGAATATGTGCTGATGTGTATTTTTGAAATTGTGTTTGATGGTATTAATTTTCATAAGATGGATGTGTAATGTACCATCACTACTTCTTCCTGCCCATGCGACCTTCCTCTTCTGTCCCTCATCCTGCTGCTGCTCCTCCTCTCCCTGACCTGAGCTGCTCTCTGGAGGCTGTTTTTTGGCAGCTCTGAAGAAAGAGCGCAGCCTCCGCCACCACTTCATGCTCTTTCTTTTCTCCTTCACTCTCTCTGCCTCCTTCCTCTCCTTCTCCTCCTCCTCTCCTCCTTCCTCTCCTCTCCTCCTACTCCTCTCCTCCTCTCCTCTCCTCCCCTCCTCTCCTCTCATCCTCTCCTCTCCTTCTCTCCTCTCCTCTCCGCACAACAGGGGTTCTCATCGCAGGGGAGGAGGATTGTTGAAGCGCAGTGTTGGTGGGCTTTTGGGGGTTTTTTGTGACTAAGGAGGTTGTGTTGATCGTACACCTCGCCAACCGTCATCGGACTCACTTTAGTACCTCGCTGTCCCATCGCTGTGAAAACTCACTGACCACTACAACAAACCCACAAAGAATGTAAGAATGTCACGCGCTTTATATACCCCGAGAGTTCTATTCGAACGCGCTCTGTGACGTCATAAGGCTTTGAGCGTCTCAGAACTTTCTAATGATTGCCGTTCAGTCCTATCCATAAAACATGATAGAAAACAAATCAATTAAAATTTGTATTGAATTATTTTTAATTCAAATGTCTAAAACAAATTATTGTAAATATATAAATTATATTAGTATGTGTGTGTGTGTATGTTTATTATATTTATATATAATATACCACACATACATATTTTGGCAGATGTAAAATTAAGACAGATTTGCATATATTAAACAAAATTTAAATAGTTTGCTGTATGGTACACTTTTATTATTGATAGCAATTGTTGTTACTATTTTCGTCTAAATTCAGTAAACTGATTTGGTATAAAACACTAATGCATATGACTTTTAGTTTGGTAACATATCTAATGCAGTGATATTCCTTCATGTGGTTTAAGTGTCCAAATACTGTTTGGCAACTGTATGACAACTCAAAATCTCTGGTCAACACGTCCTCATGTCTTTAGTTTTTTAGCTGTCAAGTGTATTTGTCATGTAGTTAGTTTCTCCAGTAGAGGGCAGCTATTCAACGTGTAATATGTTCAGATTTGATTGCAGTTGGAATCTAACCTCAATTTCGCGTGCAAAAGATATTAAATTAGGAAAAAGTAATTAACAATACAACAAAACGTTTTAAACATAAATGAGTGGAAGAATCAGTCATATATTTAGAAGCTGCATAATAAATTAGTTTGGCTTAAAAATCTGGGCCCGGTTCCCCAAAACGTTCTTATCACTAAGTAGTTCTTAACCTATTCCTTAACCTCTCTCTTAACATTATGGCACGATTCCCGACACGTTCGTACGCTAAGTATATCTTCTGTAAGTCACACTTTCGTAAGGTTGGTCTGGACCATTCGTAAGCTCTCTCTTAGCGTTGTTTGAGCTCAAGACGCTAGT
The DNA here is from genome assembly GCA_018155175.1 of Sinocyclocheilus anophthalmus. NCBI lineage: Eukaryota > Metazoa > Chordata > Actinopteri > Cypriniformes > Cyprinidae > Sinocyclocheilus > Sinocyclocheilus anophthalmus. The sequence goes on from JADLZN010003361.1 coordinate 459,489, forward strand.
CGCCGCCACTGTGCAGCAGTCTTTAGAAATCAGCGCAGCGCAGTACAAGTCAAACTATGGTATGCTGACAATGTTGTGGCTCAACAATGATTTTATGTTATGGACATTTTAAGACAAATAATAAAATATGTTCGCAATGGATACAGGCCTATTTATGAAGTTGACTTTATTTGGTATCAGAACCAATATGGTGGTAATTAGCCTAGGCTATTTCGTAATGTCATTAAAGCGTTTAAATTGGCAATCACTTTTGATAATTAAAATCTGGCAAACAATTTGGCTCTAAATGGCTAAGATCTATAAATGGGTAAGCATGGTGGTGTCCAGTAAGCGACCACAATCTGGGTGCATAATCTGGCAGGGGTGCAGAATTCAGCAACCAACACCGGCCGCGGAGCCGTTTAGTCCATGTCAATTTTTTTATTGTCGCCTAAGCAAGACCTCGGTGTGGAGGTGCATCCACACTGTCACCAACGCCCTTCTGCGCCATGCCGGGGATTACATCCGGCTGCCGGCAACACGTCAGGAGGTCCAGGAGGTGCACCAGGGTTGTCATGCCATTGCTGGCATCCCCAGAGTCTTGGGCCTGGTGGATGGCACACTCATCCCTATCGCCAATCCATCAGTGATTGATCAGGCGTACATATCGCGAAAGGGATACGCGGCCATAAACGTGCAGGTTATAGTGGACCATAGGGGTGTGATCTCCGACCTGGTGGCAAGGTGGCCAGGCAGCACCCACGACAGTTTTGTCTGGGCCAATTCTGCCGTGGGTGAACAAGCGGAGAGAGAGGGGTTTGGTCAGAGCCTGTTCCTCGGGGATAGTGGATACCCTCTGAGAACATACTTATTCACACCGCTGACCAACCTACAGACTTGGGCTGAAAGAGCCTACAATGTTGCACACGTTCGCACGCGCAACGTTGTCAAGTGTGCAATTGGCATCTGGAAGCTGCGCTTTCGGTGCCTGCACAAGTCGGCAGGAGGACTGCGCATGAAGCCTCACAGCTCTTGCGCAGTTACGGTGGCAACGGCAATACTCCATAACATGGCTGTGCGTGGAGGCGCACCTATTCCGGAGGGGGAGGAGGAGGAGGTGGAAACAGATGAGGAGGAAGATGGAGAGGGAGAAGTTGAGGTCCTCTATCCTCCACAGAGGGCTGCCCTGCACGCTGCCGGGGTTGAGGCAAGGCAGCTTTTGAATGCAAATGTTTTTGGTTGATTTATATAGTCTTTTTGGATTAACTTGCTGAGCTATCATTAGCCATCAACCATGATTGAATGGACTTTTATTTTGATTCGTATTATGATGGAATTTTTAGTTTTCGGAAAATTAACGGGAGTTTCAAACCTTGCATCCATTAAATGTTATGTGTGTGATTCTAATCCTTTAAACCTTTACTCTATCATGCCATTGTGTCCATTCCATAAGTGCTCTATGCAACGCCAATCATTGACATGCTTCTCTTAAGGTTGGCGAAGGAGCCTACACGTTAGAATTTCTGAGTCAAAAGTTGACATATGCCCAAATTACCACGTCACATTGCTGATTCATCTTCATTAATTTATTGGGCATTGAACGCAGGTCACATGGTTGTCAGAGGATTCCCTTTCCGCTGCTTTGCCTCATGCATAGCCTTACGCGTCGTCAAACACACAGATAATGTACAATACAAACTAATGTCTTTACGCAGCCTCTTCAAAAGAGCCTTTATATCTGATTGTGCACTTAGATTGACACTGCTTAATTTTCTTGTGGATAAATAAGGTATCTCATAGATAGAGTAAGATTTTATGCGTAGGTTTCCAATGGCAATAGAGAATCAGTTGTTGACTCATTAAAGATGACATAATGACATACAATCTTGTTGATGATCAAGTATTTTTTGTGAAAATGCGCATACAAACACACAGACACGGTCACTGGTGTGACTGTTCAGCATCTATAAAGACAAACACATACCAAAATCAGATTAAGAAGTGTGAGGAAAGGAACATCAAAATCTATAAACCAAGAGCAACTGGCTCACCTTCAGCTGGCAGCAAGATTGTTACCGAGATTGAGGGCCTGTTGAATTGCGCCTCTGCTAGGGCATGCTGCTGCTTGGCCAGTTCCAGCTTGGCTCCCTTCAGTTCCAGAGACTGGCGAGCGAGCTCATTTGCTTCTGTCAACTGGCGCTGAATGTCCTGCAACTCGACCAACTTCTCCTTTTCAATGTTCATCAACTCTTCGCTACACCGACATGGTGAGATTGTGGAGCGATGTCGTGATGTCGTGTAGCGAAGTCCTGGTGAAGACGTGTGTACGGGAGGTGGTGGCATAGTGCACCCTTCCGTCTCGGTGCTGCCAGGTGAGGAGAGTGCTGCAGGTGGCTCGGGGTCTGGGGAGCATGGCACATTGGGGGGTGGCGATGACCTGGAACATGAGGCCTGTTCAGCGTCACCTCTTCTAACGTCAATCCCCCCAGGGATTCCATGTGAGACCGTGTCTCCCATGATCGCCAGTGCCTTCTCCTCATGTGCTGTTAAGGGTTGCACCGAACTGGTCCCCGCACCTGTCCTCACCCGGTCTCTACGGACAGCAGAACCTCACCTTAACCTGGCTTGAAAAATCATACAATTTTTTCCTGACGTCCTGCCAGGACCTTGCTGTGCCTGATACGGAGGCAGCCATCTTCCTTGCTATGTCGCTCCATAGCTCCTTTTTGTTGCTGTTGCACAAGTTATTCCGAAAGCTGGAAAACAGTGTCACCTTGTGCAAGCTCACCTCGTCCAGCAAAACTTCAAGTTCCTCTGACGAGAAGCTTGGTGCCCTTTTTTTACGTTGCTTCCCCACCATATTCTGTATCTAACTCTCTCTCTCTGTTCATTGTAGATAGGTTGCTTTTTATAGAAAACATTAACCAATGGCAATCAATACCACATTAAACAGAAGTAACTGCAGCTGCTTGCAAAACAATTCTGATTGTAAAGTACCTTACCATTAATATAAAAGTGTATTACATAATTTTTAGAAGTCGTTAAACACATGTCAAGAAGCGGCACAAGTGGCACAACGGGATAAGGAGGGTGGATGATTAGCGAGGGATACCCGGTTCGTCTACCCGTCACAACATATCGTGTGAACATATTACTGACAATTTGATAATTTAATTAATAGTCTATATTTTACGGATAACTTAAACTGTTAAAATAAATGTTACTGGAATAATTTGAGGAATGTTTCATTTGCATAGAACGTGTTGTCTTTCTTAACGCCGTAATGCACCTTCGCGTGAAGTGGAAAATCGATTCCTGAGCAATCGATTCCAACTAATTCAGCACCTTCACATGGGACAGCGCCTCTGTAACGTCGAACGTAAGAGGCAGCGTGTTAAGAAGCTTCCTAAGGGACACTTCGGGGAACACACTTAGGAACATAAACAACTTTGGTAAGATATATCTTTCGAGTCTTCTTAGCGCGCTAAGAGTGAGCGTTATCGGGGAACCGGGCCCTGAGCGGTACTCGCTCATACACTAACTGAATATTCATTAGCCAAACCTGCGCCTCAGTCAGACGCGTCAGAAGCTTTCTTTGAAGATTTGAGACAGATTCAAAGGCAGTTGTTTCTCTGATTTTCACTTTTGAAGAAGGTCTTCTAGTCATTTCCTCAAACGGAGCGAGAGAATGATGAACTGCGGTCTTCTCTCAGAGAAAAATGTGTCTGGTAAGTTATGAGTTCACTTGTTTACTTTTATTGTTTCCTAAATATATATTTTTTCACATGTGTAAGAGCCAGGGTGTTAACACACAGACAAGCTAGTCGCGAGGTCTTTATCTCAGTATTAATGTAATTAAGGTGGATTTTAACCGAAAGGATGTTCATCCTATTTAGAAGTGTATTTTTCATGAATGTCATATGAAGCAAGTTGTTACATGTTCTGTTCTCTTTTGTTCACAAAATGTTAATTATATCATTTTACACCTAGGCCTTCAGTGGTGTCCTACATGAATGAATCCCTCTCTTCATACCATCATAACGATGCCACAAGATAGAAACCATAATATACACAGAAAGAAATGCAGGTATAGCAGGGCATTGCAATCACAGAACGGTTATCAGTAGAAGCTGAATGCCATTGCCAAAGCAAGAAACCCAATTAACACAATTCAACAAGTCGACCAGCGCAAAACGCCAAATAATCTCTGAGAAGCATTAACCTTACAAAACAACACAAATACAGTCCACCCGATGTTCTTACAGACATTTATTCACTCAAATGTATTTAAACTTTACAGACAGCATTGGTATAAAACAAATAAGGCGATTACATGTGTTTTAAATTTGACCTAACATTTTAATGAACTCTTATGACTTTTCGTCTTCACGAGTCTCCCCGTGGGTCTGCCAGCACGCTGCAGGAGGAAAATACTATTAGCACAGCTTTAACGGGAAAGTGAGCAAGTAACTTAAAAATAATTCATACAAGACAATGAAGAAAAGTGTATGAGGTATACGTGCCAATTTAACGTACCCCTAGGACTCTCATCTTCACGGCGCCGAGTCTCCCCACCGGTCTGCCTCTGTCAGCGGCGCTGCAGCCAGAGGAAAAGACTAGAAATCTGATTGGTTAAAGCAACAGTTCCATTGCCATTTATTTGAAGTTACAGGTGCCTGCACTGTTGATTCTGAAGGCCTTAAGGCAGATTTCTTTGACCCTGGCAACACGATTACTGAAATATGATTGGATGAAAGCTCTAATAGAAACATACACTACTGGAAGCAGTGCAACCAAGAGAAAAGCTGAAATGAAGAGAACAGACTATTGGAATTGAATACACATTTATTGAAAAATATATTAAAACTAAGTCAGTGATTCTGATAGTGTTTAGGCCAGCAGAGAAGGCTTTGCTGACCCTGATGGCCCACCACTGATTTTTACTGTACATTACGTAACAAAACTGTATCCTGCAGGCGAGGGATCGGTATGATGACGCTGTGAGTTCGGGTCAGCAGGCGTTTCTGTTGGAAGAGAGCGCAGAGAGTCCTGATGTGATCAGACTGAGTGTCGGGTGTCTGTCGGTGGGTCAGAACGCTGCCGTCACCATCATCTACGTCACCGAGCTCGCTGTGCAGGCCAACCACTCGCTGCGCTTCTGTCTGCCGGCTGTACTCAGCCCCTGATACACACCAGCAGGTACTACAGCAGCTCTGACACACACTTTATTAGAGCAGAGAAGCTGATTCTAACACACTGTGTGTGTGTGTGTGTGTGTGTGTGTGTGTGTGTGTGTGTGTGTCAGGTTCAGCTGCTGGTATAGTCTCAGAGATTTCATCAGGAGCTGTTCCCTACACGCTGACTCTCAGTGTTCAGTGAGTTATCCAAAGCCCATCTCCAAACTAGAGTCCAACTGCACTCTGGATCCTCTAGTGTTCCTCCACTCTGATCACACTCAGGCTACGGTACTGTGTGTCTTCATGTGTTTATCTGGATGTGTGAGCAGAGCAGTTTTTTTTCAGGTTCTCTGATAAAGGACCCAGTGGTCATGATAAGTTTGTACCCAGATTTCCCAGAAGAATTTATGAAATCACTGGCAACTCAAGGCGAGTTTGTTTTTGTGATTGACAGATCAGGCAGCATGGAAGACATTATGAATCGAGGGAAAGGAGCACAAATGTAGAAAGTACAAAGGTAAGATTTAATTAGTGCTTTTGCTCTGTTGATGTATATTCAGATGAGACACACTTGAATATCTGTCCATGTCTCTATAGGACACTCTGCTGTTACTGTTGAAGAGTCTGCCCATGGGGTGCTACTTCAATATCTATGGATTTGGCTCTGATTTTGAGTCCTTCTTCCCGTTAGTAACTAGATCTTCATTCATATATATTCAGTATTGAAATGTATCAGAGAAGATTTGATCTTTTTCTGTGTCTTTGCAGTCAGAGTGTTGAGTACAATCAGGACACAATGGATCAGGCTCTGAAGAGAGTGAAGGAAATGCAAGCAGACATGGGCGGCACAGAGATATTACAGCCTCTAAAACACATCTACAGTCAGCCCTGTTACCCCGATCACCCCAGACAGGTACGACACCTCAATGTGCACCTGACTTATTTACTGTAATTAATGACATTATGTACAGCTTGTCTTAACAGGAAGTGAGTCATTGTCAAACTTCAAAACTTCTTTGAAAAAACATGCACATTACACAGAAGTAGAGTGACAGATAAAGGAAACAGTAATTTTAGAGAAAAATATTTAGTGGTCGAACAACGTAAATTGTAAAGGCCAGTGCTGATATCTTAGAGAGCAGGGTGGCTGATATAAAAGCCAATATATGAGTCTGGGTAAATTCTTTAAAATATCTAAAAACAGAATATTTAAAGCTTTGATCAAGTGGTTTGGCTTGAAGTCTGGCAACCTGTAAACTATAGTCTGCCCATTCTGGTATAAATTATTGCTTTATCTTCACTGATGGATAGGTGGAAAACACTAAAGCGGTGCTGGATCTGGTGAAAAGTCACGCTCACTCTCACAGGTAAAGCTCTGCTGGGTTTTATCTGTCCATCATTCATATCTTCATCACTAACAGTAACAGTTTATCGTGTCTTCAGGTGTTTCTCATTGGGGATTGGTGAGGGTGCGAGTGCCGCCCTCATCACAGGAATGGCCAGGGAGGGATCTGGTCACGCTCAGTTCATCACAGACACCGACCGCATGCAGCCCAAAGTAAAGCTCTCCACTGGATTTCACATGCACAAATGTTTCCTAGTCAAATGTCTCAATGGTTTCTCTTTCTCTTCAAACTATATCAGGTGATGCAGTCGCTCAGGTTTGCGCTGCAGCCCGCTGTGCTTAATATCTCTATGGATTGGACCCTTCCAGATGAAGTTACTGTTGACGCACTGTCTCCACCCATCAATGTGCTCTTCCAGGGTCAAAGGACACTCATTTATGCCCAACTTATTGATTAGATTTAATCAATTTAATGAGAATTAAAAACCAGTGTCTTTCATTTAGATTATTAAAATCTGCCTTTTCTCTCTCATAGAGTTCAGGAGGCTCTGTGGGAACAGTGACTGTCAAATACAGTCTTAAAGATCAACCAGTAACAAACCAGCTCCACTTCTGCCTGAAACCAACTGAGGAAACACAGTAAACATACACAAACACACATAGAAACACATTGAATTGGAATGACATCAACTGTTTGCTTTTCTAATCCAACAAATTTCCTCCATGTTTCTGCAGGTTGTCTATTCACCGGCTGGTGGCTCGGACCCTGATCCGTTCTCTGGAGCAGAAGGAGAGGTCAGGTGCTGCAGATGTTGAGGGCATCAGGAGCAGGATGGTGGAGCTCGGTGTTCAGGCAGGAGTGAGCAGTGTTCATACAGTCTTTATTGCTGTGAATAAAGACAGAAGACAGACTGTGAAAGGACCGCTGGTGAAGAGAAGAGTACGGACACGCAGTTAGTGAACTTTTGAAAACAAATTCCTCAGATATAAACTGTATATAGAAAATCCCAGGATACCAGTATGTGGCAGTGGCTTTTGCATGATGAGCACCAATTACATTTTCTTCAATTTACCTATAATAACAGTATCTTAAAGATGGGGTAAGTGATTTCTGGTAGCCAATGTTGATATTTCAAATCACCAAAACAAACACGCCCCTACTCCAAAAGGGTCTCGCCCCTATTTTGATAGCTCCGCCCCACACATACGTACACAACCCAGGCAACGATAATGACACACGAGCATATTCAAGCAAAAGCCAGCATATATTAGTTCTGTGAAACAAAGCAAAACCAATGTTACTCACCTATTGAGAAGAAACAAAGCAACCTCGGTATCCGATCGCAGGCCTTCCCGCTCCTTGAGTTCTCTCCAGTGCACAGGTCCTACTTCTTGCCTTATCGTAAGCCACCTTTTCTTCCGAAGATGTATTCCTCTTTTGTTTTGTTTTTTATCCGCCATCTCTATCTTTCTGTCATCGCTGGGCTCGGCTAATATCCGTCCTGTGCATTGAGTGCCCTCTCGTCCCCATCATAAGTAGACACGCCCCTTACTGCTGATTGGCTACATGTTTGTTTTGGTACTCGGCCTGACTCAGTTTTCTAAAGCGTTTCTGGTCAATGTTAATATCCCGTGGGATAACTCAGCATTTGGGAAAGAAAACAGAAAGAAAACAAATTAAATTCAAACAACCTCAATTCACACTTTCATGCCAATCTGTGAAACAACAAAATTACCCCCACTCAAAATAAATAACCAGAACCACAATCCACACAATACACAAACAAGAAGAAATAAACCAATAAAGTAAACCCTCCTAGCAGATAATAACCCTTGTTGGTCATAAGTGAATTGACAACAGATAATCAAAGGTGGCAGTAACCACGCACAGTACTCAAGAACACAGCACTCGCTCAAACACACACACACTCACACAAACATACGCTATTCATTCACTACAATGCGTGTGCACTTGAAGGAAGCCCAACGAATTCTCTACAGCGATGCACCATGGATCACATTACTAAACCACCACACAGAGGCAAAACATCAACGAACAGATTTCTGCAGTGCATCGACGGGTCCTCGGCAAAGGTGGTAAACGACCCACCAATCCTGCCTGGATCACGCTAAATAATCGAGCCACTGTTAATAGACGCCACTACTAAAAAAATAATGCGGCATCATCAATCAATATAATAACATACCCTAAAATGTGCTGATACGATTGGGCATGGGCTGAGGGTTTTCAGAGTTAGAAAAGGATTTCAGCTTTATACAGGTCTGTATATCAGGTTGCTCTTGCGACACAAGAACATGCAGCTTGCATACCATGCTGGAGGAAAACGGAAGTAAAAGGAAATCCGCCTGTGAGCTTAACTTCTGTTCAGCTCCATCCACCCAAAGCAGAACCATCCCACTACTGCAAGAATGTGTTTGTGGTGTTTGCTGAGACAGCTGTCATGATATAACATCAGTTCAGTAACATTCACTGGAAATGACTGAGTGCCAAAAACAGCTCTTGTAACTCTTTTTATGGGTCCATTGACAAACAAAACCATACAAAAGCAAATAAAGGCTTTTGGCCTTTAAGATTACAGTAAAATAGTTCTTGGCTGAAGATATCCATATTAATTCATCCCTATTCCAAAGCTTTTCTTGTTTGTTAGTTCTGTTGGATGTGTCTGTTCTTGGCTCTTTCTCCAGATCTGAATTTGTTCTGAACATTGCTTTCTGCTCCACCAGAGCGCGGTATGCTAATGTATAGGTCAATGAGGGGTAAGTGCACCTCAATGTAAAATAAGTTTAATGAAAGAGTGAATTATGCAGTGTTTGTCGTGGAAAAGTTCATTTATTTCAGTAATTCAACTCAAATTGTGAAACTCGTGTATTAAATAAATTCAATGCACACAGACTGAAGTAGTTTAAGACTTTGGTTCGGTTACACTTTACTTGAAGGGGTGTGCATAAGACTGACATGACACCTTCATAATCATGACATGACACCTACATAATCATGACATGACACATGTCATGAATTTGAAGGTTTTTTATGCATGTTTATGACAACTGTCATTAAGTGTCATTCGCTCAGTTATGTAATTTTTAATGCAAAGATGACATTGTTTGAGATGTCTTTGTTATGGGCTATGGTTAGGGGTAAGGGTAGGGGTGGTGTTAGGTTAGGGTTAGGTCAAATAATTTCATATTTGCATTAAAAATGACATAACGGAGCGAATGACACTTAATGACAGTTGTCATGAACATGCATAAAAAACTTTCATATTCATGACATTTGTCATGTCATGATTAAGGGGGGGAGGGAAACTGAGGTGCCATGTATCTTATGCACACCCCTTCAAGTAAAGTGTTACCTTTTGTTCTTTTAATTGTGATGATTTTGGCTCACATTTAACAAAACCCACCAATTCACTATCTCAACAATTAGAATACTTCATAAGACCATAAAAAAAAACATTTTTAGTGAATTACTGGCCTTCTGGAAAGTATGTTCATTTAACTGTACATGTACTCAATACTTGGTAAAGGCTCCTTTTGCTTTAATTACTGCCTAATTTCGGCGTGGCATGGAGGTGATCAGTTTGATCAGTTTGTGGCACTGCTGAGGTTTGTATGGAAGCCCAGGTTTCTTTGACATTGGCCTTCAGCTCATCTGCATTTTTTTGTCTCTTGTTTCTCATTTTCCTCTTGATTCTCTATGGGGTTCAGGTCTGGTGAGTTTTGCTGGCCAGTCAAGCACACCAACACGATGTTCATTTAACCAACTTTTGGTGCTTTTGCAGTGTGGGCAGGTGCCAAATCCCGCTGTAAAATGAAATCAGTGTAAGGGAAACAGGTCAATTTAGCTCAAAGGAATCATTTAAGATTTTAAAGGGAACTCCACCATTAATATGTAAGTGAATTAGGACAGAATCACGGTTTTATGGCTGATCACTGAGACGGCCAGCGAGTCAGTGAACGAGCCGTAGGACATCATTCTGCAATGGATATTTATATCCAAAATATAGTGAAAACACTATTAATTAGCATATGTAACAAGATCGGCAGTTTAAGACATTACCTTGCAAGTACAAAACACAAGATACTTCTCTTTTCAAAATAAATAAGGCTTTATTGAATAAATCTAAGACATATAAACTAATCTAACACAAACACACACATTCACACAAGTTGCAAAAAGAGAGAAAATGAGGAAATAATGAGTTTAAGAGAATGAAAAAGTGAAATCCCAATTTTATAGCAATATGTCCAATTGCATAGACCTAAACAACCATCAATCACTTAAATTTACCCTCGCATTGAGTTCCTCAATGAGTATAAAATATATATTAAATGCACCAGTTCAGCTAGAATCTGGAGTACTTGCGTTTCTGTGATGCCGGGTTCCCTTGCTTGTCTGGTTGCCGAAAGGGGTTTCCCGTTTTTCTGATTGGCTGGAGGTTCAGTCTTGGTAAGCCAGTGATTGGGCGTTGGCTGGCTACGTGGAGCTGTTGTCTGCAGTTGAAGTTTTAGACAGCATTCTTTTGGAGATGCGGCGTTAGGCAAACTTAAATCAGAAGAACACGAAACTCTCAACGGAATATAAAATAAAATAAAGAAATAGAAATAGGAGTAAAGTTTGACGAGACCAGGTGGCGCTTCTCCTCATGGTTTTGGAGGAGCTGGCCTTGTAGCCTAGATGCCCACGCTCAACTAAAGAAGCCTGATTTGAAGTGAAAAGCTACAAGCCGCATGGCAAAGCTAGACACAAAAGCTAAAAGCTAGACACAAAAGAGTCAGACCCCAAAAAGCTAAGTTTGATGGTGTTTCTAGTATTTAAACCATGCTGTTTAACACACCCCAAATGGGGCTTTGACCAATTAGATGTCGTCGTTGCTCGGGGGTTTTTGTATATTCCTCCTCCCCATTCATAAATCAACTGTTATCTCATTATTCACATGATCCGCGTTTTTCCCGCTCTGGTAGAGTATAATTTTGGACATGATTTCTTTAACAAGAATATGATACATTTGACAAGGAATTGATTGGAAGAAACGTTTCAAGGATGAAGATTCAAACACACACATACTAACCATGAATAGCAATTCTACACTATTCATAGTTATTCCAAATGCATGCACAATAAATGATCAGACCCGATAAGTCACATGTGGGTCATACATAAATGGATATATATATATATATAGCAAGATTAGTTTTCTTGATCCTTTTAGTGGTCATTTAGGTGCATGAAAAGGCAGTTTCCGTGCCATTCTGTGAATGTAAGGATACGTTTTGTGAAGACCAGAGAGGTTAAAATGTCTGTAAGGATTCTCAGTCTGTTCTGTCTCTTAGGTGGTGGGGAAAAGTAAATCCGAAGAGCGTGTGATCACTATCACATGTATTTCCATGAGACGGTCAGGCTGTGCATCTCTTTTGACCATTATTCTTGATAAATTGCCCCCAAAATTGACAATCTCCTTGGAATTGTCAATAAGTGTTCTTTTGTGTTAATGCTGAAAACTGTTCAGTGACAGAGTGGTTTAGGCTTGCTTCAGACTGGCTACGGTCTGATTTATGACATCCTGTTGTCTTGGGCCTCTTTGGAATTTTTGACTCCTCGTGCTCAATCATGTTTTGACCAATCTTAGATTGTCTGATTCGGTCCTGATATCCTACTCAGCGTCTTCAAAAAGCTGGTCAGCAGAAGGGAACATGAAGTGCTCCAAAATTTCTTGGTAAAACGGGTGCAGTGACGTTTGTTTTAAAAAAACACAATGGACCAACACCAGCCGATGACATTGCACCCCAAATCATCACAAACTGTGAAACTTAACACTGGTCTTCAAGCAACTTGTGCTATGAGCTTCTCCACCCTTCCTCCAGACTCTAGGAGCTTGGTTTCAAAATGAAATACAAAACTTGCTCTTATCTGAAAATAGGACTTTGGACCACTGGGCAACAGTATAGTTCTTCTTCTCCTTAGCCCAGGTAGACGCCTCTGACGTTGTCTGTGGTTCAGGAATGGCTTAACAAGAGGAATACAACAACAGTAGCCAAATTCCTTGACACATCTGTGTGGTGGCTCTTGATGCCTTGACCACAGCCTCAGTCCATTCCTTGTGATGTTCTCTCAAACTCTTGAATCGATTTTGCTTGACAATCCTCATAAGGCTTTCTCGGTTGGCTATGCATCTTTTTCTTCCACCCTTTTTTCCTTCCACTCAACTTTCTGTTAACATGCTTGGTTACAGCACTCTGTGAACAGCCAGCTTCTTTGGCAATGAATGTTTGTGGCTTACCCTCCTTGTGAAGGGTGTCAATGATTGTCTTCTGGCAACTGTCAATCAGCAGTCTTCCCCATGATTGTGTAACCAAACTGAGAGACCATTTTGAAGACCCAGGAAACCTTTGCAGGTGTTTTGAGATGATTAGCTGATTGGCATGTCACCATATTTCTAATTTGTTGAGATAGTGAATTGGTGGGTTTTTGAGCCAAAATCATCACAATTAAAAACCAAAGACTTAAACTACTTCAGTCTGTGTGCATTGAATTTATTTAATACACGAGTTTCACAATTTGAGTTGAATTACTGAAATAAATGAACTTTTCCACAACATTCTAATTTATTGAGATGCACCTGTATTATTCTTTAAAAATAGTATGTGAATGGTATTTTCCATGCTGATTGACTCAAAGTAGTATGCTACATTAAGTTGAAGCATTCTGCTTCACACAGTTTAATACATGTGAGGTGTTGATTTGATCTCTTTAAGAAATTATTCTTTTCTACACAAGAAACACATGAGTCTGTTCCAACATTTTTCTTGTTTATCAGTTGGATGTCTGTTCTTGACTTTTTTCCTTTGCATTCTCTGTCTGTAGATGCACAAACTGCTCAGCCAGAGACCTCTGTATGTTCTAAGTGTAGGTCACTGCACATCAATGTATTATTAGTTATGTGAAAGAGTGAAGTATGTGACGTTTGAAGAAATTATTGTTGATTATGATTATTTTTTCTTTCAGTGTGATTGTTAATCTTTTTAAAACTAATCTTTACAGAAAACAAAAGAATGGTTACGTTCATACACAAACATGTTTGAAGTTAAACTTTCAGTAAATTAGAACAGCAACACAATGCTGAGACTATGCTATTAAAGTAAAAAAGAAGAATCTTCTCACTTTTATCATGCAATAAAAGGTCAAAAACACCATAAAATAGTCCAGCTTCTTCTGAAGCCATATAATTCACTTACATTTTTTGAATTTCATAACATGATGTCCCTACATGTCAATATACATTTGATTTAGATAAAGTATGCTAGCTTTTGAAATGATACATTTTACATTTTAAATATATTTAAAGGAATATCACTTTGTGATACTTGAAATCATATTCTCTCCATTCCACAATGGTCTGTGAAGGAGCATCATCTAGTGGTTCAGTTCAAAAAGGTATGAAGTCAAAAGGCAACTTCCTCAAAGTAAGTTCTATTAAAACAGTTTCTTGTTTTTCTTACCTGTATTTCCTCTGCTAACTTCTACTTACCTTGCCATTGTGGTTCTGTGAGTATGATTGATGTTTTATTTTGTATTTATTTTTTTTATTAATAGTTTGTGATGTTCCCCATTTGTGAAATGCTTTGGGTTGAAGTATCTGCTAAACGACTAAATGAAAACCTTAATTTCAAATATTGTTCTTTATTTCTGATTTGGAGCTTGTAGACCAGGTACCAATGATGGCACCCCCTGTGGCTGCTATAATGGCTTTTTAACGTCTTGTGCAGCTTTTGACTGTGTCTGGACAGACACACTATGGAGCTCAGAGACCAGGGTTGCTGAGACGGTATCTCTGGGCTGAGATGGTCGACCAGGGTTGCTGAGACGGGTATCTCTGGGACTGAGATGGTCTTGGGTGCTGACTCTGGCTGGGGCCGTTACATGAACCTCTGAGACTGCAATTATTTGAGGAGGAGCCACGACCAAGAGCACTGGCACTGAGGACGATGAGAGGTGAAGTCTGGCATTTGGACAGCTGTGGCAGGAACCTCAGGAATGGAGTGGCCATGATGGGAAAAACAAAAAGGGGCAACCAAAAGAAGTTTGTACATATATACAATATGTACACATCCCTCCGGAAGCAGTACCGCCAGACGCAAATACTGCTTCCTCAAGCCAAGGCGCAAGACGCTACACAAGGCTTGCTCGCCCCGCAAGACGCAAAGGCGAGAGGAGGGATGGAAGCGTCTTCCGCTGCAGCCCGCAAGACGCAAAGCTGGAGTGGTCTTATGAGACGACCTGAAACAAAACACAAAAATGAACAGTTTTGAGCTTTTGCTTCTTTCTCATGAGGACATTAATTCTTCATAGCTGATCTTAGGTTCACTACCTTAAACCAGTTGTGGGACTTGATTTGCCCCAGACCAAGTCTCCGGCTTGGTTTCTCGCGCAGGAGAGCCCTGAGGAGGTCACAGCATTCTGTGCAGGAAGACGGGAAAGACATCTGATTACTACCTCACACTTCACATCAGCTCTATTTGATCATGTTATTCTAAGCTCTAAGATGTTTTGTATGATTCTTAATTATTATTATTTTTTTTAGATGAAGATCTCACCTTTTGACAGGCCGGGTTGGGACCAGCGCCTGTACTGCAGCAGGAACAGGTCATAGTCACTAGGGAAGCGTCCGCACAACAATGCGAACATCACAATCCCTAGTGACCAGACCGTCGCCGGCCCACCGTAGTACTTGCCCCTGCTGTGGTACTCTGGCGGGGAGTACGCTGCTGTGCCTGGAGGAGAGAGGAGTTTGTATGATGTATAAGTTTGCATTAACGCAGAATGATGGTTCTGCATCTATTAGAAGAAGTGAATTATATCATACATACCACGGTATGACTTGTACGGTGACCTCCTCAGAATGTCCCCACATCCGAAGTCAATCAGCTTGACTTCGGATGTCTCCCTGTTTATTATAAGGTTGTCAAGTTTGACGTCACGGTGGAGCACTCTGCGGAGGTGGCACATGTTTGTGGCGTGAGCCGCCTGCCACATGATCTGCCGTGTTTTCTCCTCGTCAAGGCTCCCACCGTGACGCCTGATGAACTCCACGAGATTCTCACAGGGAGAGGGACATTCGAGGACCATGACAAAGTGGTCAGGGTGGTCCGTCCAGTCGAGCAGCCTTATTATTTCTGGCACACTGTGACCTTTGTTCGCCAGGATGGTGAGGGCGATCTCTTTAGGAAGGGGGTTTGGATGATCAGGCTAGAAGACAGACAGTTCTTATGATGGTTAGATGGAGGTGGTTTTCCAAATAGGGATTTTTGTTACATTCAATTCAATTAATTTGTTAATATGAGGTCTTTTATATTGTTTATAGTGCAATGTACTTACAATGAATATACATTCCGTGTGCTTGGTCTTCGTGACGTATTTCAAAGCCACCTGAAAACAAAACAAAAAAAATGAACTTAAGGTACACTAAAAGAGCAAAGGATGAGGATAATACAGGACAAACATTTGCTAGCTTGATAATGTGTTATTTATATTAACTGACTTTACGATCATCATCCAAACGTCTCCCTTCGTACACAACACCAAAACCACCTTTCCCCAGCTGATCGCCAATGGTGTAGCGACTGAAGATGTAGTCTATTAAAAGATAAAACCACATGAACTTTCAGTGACAGCAGTCTTGTGATGTGTCAAGCTGTATTTAACCTAAAACATTTAACTTATTTAACCTAAATCTTATTTCATATGAGTACTATTTCAATGACTGTATTTTAATTAATAGAGACTATATTAAATACTTTATCATATTTTAGTACATACATATAATTTTAGGCTATGTTTTAACATGTAAAGGAATAAAGATCTAATCATGGCCTTGATGTAGATTTTGGAATATGTGCTGATGTGTATTTTTGATATTGTGTTTGATGGTATTAATTTTCATAAGATGGATGTGTAATGTACCATCACTACTTCTTCCTGCCCATGCCACCTTCCTCTTCTGTCCCTCATCCTGCTGCTGCTCCTCCTCTCCCTGACCTGAGCTGCTCTCTGGAGGCTGTTTTTTGGCAGCTCTGAAGAAAGAGCGCAGCCTCCGCCACCACTTCTTGCTCTTTCTTTTCTCCTTCACTCTCTCTGCCTCCTTCCTCTCCTTCTCCTCCTCCTCTCCTCCTCCTCCTCCTCCTCCTTCCTCTCCTCCTCCTTCCTCTTCTCCAACTCCTCCTCCTTCCTCTCCTCCTCCTCCAGCACCAACAGGGGTCTCATCGCGGGGATGAGGATGTTGAAGCGCCGTGTTGGTGCTGGGTTTTGGGGGTGTACTAAGATGTTGATCGTACACCTCGCCAACCGTCATCGGACTCACTTTAGTACCTCGCTGTCCCATCGCTGTGAAAACTCACTGACCACTACAACAAACCCACAAAGAATGTAAGAATGTCACGCGCTTTATATACCCCGAGAGTTCTATTCGAACGCGCTCTGTGACGTCATAAGGCTTTGAGCGTCTCAGAACTTTCTAATGATTGCCGTTCAGTCCTATCCATAAAACATGATAGAAAACAAATCAATTAAAATGTTATTGAATTATTTTTAATTCAAATGTAAACAATATGTAAATATATATATATAAAAAAAAAATTTAATAAAATTTGGGGTAAGTTGTGTGTGTGTGTGTGTGGTATAATATATTATATCTATATATATGAAGAGTTTCAGATCAAAGCCTCTAAGTACGTCTGACGTTTTTCTTTAAAATTTGCATTTATTTCTGGCTACTATGTATAGGTTTCTATGTAAGTACTGGCACTTTTGAATGGGTTGAGGCTGGGATTTAGTGCATATGATCCTCCTGTCTGCCCTCTCTTCAATGGGCATTACAGGGATTCCACTTCGCTGGTTTGAATCCTATCTCACTGGTAGGTCTTTCAGGGTGGCCTGGGGAGGGGAGGTATCCAAAGCACATCACCTTGTCACTGGGGTTCCTCAGGGATCAATTCTCGGACCCCTCCTCTTCTCCATATACACAACATCACTGGGTCCCATCACACAGGCATATGGCTTCTCCTACCATTGCTATGCTGTTGACACACAGCTCTATCTTTCATTTCACCAGATGATCCAATGGTAGCTGCACGGATCTCAGGCTGCCTGGCAGACATCTCGGCATGGATGAAAGAATATCACTTACAGCTCAACCTGGCAAAGACTGAGCTTCTTGTCTCCCCTGCCACTCCAACTCTACAGTATGATTTTTCCATCCAGCTAGGTTCTTCTACAACTACCCCATCAACTTCGGTCAGAAATCGTGGTGTAAACTTTTATAACCAACTGACCTTCAAAGACCACATTGCAAAGTCCGCTCGATCTTGCAGGTTTGCATTGCACAACATCAGAAAGATCAGGCCTTTCCTAACGGAGCATGCTGCACAACTTCTTGTCCAGGCCCTTGTCATCCCTAGGCTGGACTACTGCAATGCTCTTCTGGCTGGACTCCCATCAAGCACAATCAAACCTCTACAAATGATTCAGAATGCAGCGGCACGACTGGTCTTCAACGAGCCCAAAAGAGCCCATGTTACACCTCTCTTCATCTCCCTTGCACTGGCTACCGGTTGCGGCCCTAAAAAAAAAAAAAAAAAAAAAAGAATCAAGTTCAAGACAAGTGATGCTTGCTAGAACGCCACAGCTAGCACCCGCCTACTTCCACTCCACTACTACGAATTTACATCCCATTCAGAAGTCTGAGATCGCTAGTGAGCGACGCCTCGTGTACCATCACAGAGAGGCTCAAAATCACTTTCCAGAACCTTCTCGTTCACACGCCCACCACTCCTGGCTGGTGGAACGATCTTCCCACCCCTATCCGGAATGCTGAATCCCTGACAATTTTCAAGCGACAACTGAAAACTCATCTCTTTCGAAGCTACTTGACTTCATCATAAAATTTTTTTTTTTTTTTTAAAGTTTCTCTCTCTTTATTTATTCCTTCTCTTTCTAGCTTGTACTTATTTGAACAAATGCTTGTAACTTGGTTTTACAAGCACTTCCTGTATCTGTTTGCTTCTTTAAGGAGAATCGCTTTATGTATCCCCAATTGTAAGTCGCTTTGGATAAAAAGCGTCTGCTAAATGACTAAATGTAAATGTAATGTAATAATGAAAGAAGTACTTGGACATATACTATGTTGGAGAGCATTCACTCAGTTCTTTATCTCATTTTCATTTTGACCAAGAGGGCTTTTAGAGGCTTTTGCCATTGGAACCTCTTCATATAGATATATATATATATATATAGATACACACAGATAACATATATTGTATATTAGATTGTGCCAGATTTTAAAATTAAGACAGATTTGCATATATTAAACAAAATAAAATAGTTTGCTGTATGTTAAGCTTTTATCTTATTTATTGATAGCAGTTGTTGTTAATATTTTTTATCTAAATTCAGTAAACTTATTTGGTATAAAACACTAATGCATATGACTTTTAGTTTGGTAACATATCTAATGCAGTGATATTCCTTCATGTGGTTTAAGTGTCCAAATACTGTTTGGCAACTGTATGACAACTCAAAATCTATGGTCAACACGTCTTCATGTCTTTAGTTTTTTAGCTGTCAAGTGTATTTGTCATGTAGTTAGTTTCTCCAGTAGAGGGCAGCTATTCAACGTGTAATATGTTCAGATTTGATTGCAGTTGGAATCTAACCTCAATTTCGCGTGCAAAATATATTAAATTAGGAAAAAGTTGGTAACACTTTACTTGAAGGGGTGTGCATAAGACTGACATGACACATGTCATGAATATGAAGGTTTTTTTATGCATGTTTATGACAACTTTCATTAAGTGTCATTCGCTCAGTTATTTCATTTTTAATGCAAATATGACATTATTTGACCTAACCCTAACCTAACCCTACCCCTACCCTTACCCCTAACCATAGCCCATAACAAAGACACCTCAAACAATGTCATCTTTGCATTAAAAATTACATAACTGAGCGAATGACACTTAATGACAGTTGTCATAAACATGCATAAAAACCCTTCATATTCATGACATGTGTCATGTCTTGATTATGTAGGTGTCATGTCATGATTATGCACACCCCTTCAAGTAAAGTGTAACCAAAAAGTTTTTAAAAGAGTAACTTTAATGGAAGAATCAGTCATATATTTAGGAGCTGCATAATAAATTAGTTTGGCTTAAAAATCTGTGCGGTACTCGCTCATACACAAACTTAAATTATGTTTGAACACTGAGGCAAAGTCATCTCATGGTTAATGTGTGTTGTCATTTACAGAGATAGTAATGAAGGGGCTGTGCTGTCTCTACGGGTAGAATCTGAAGGCAAACAAAGGGGTATATTCACACACGAACAAACACACTAACTATCAAACATGACATTAAATTGACGCAATAGTTTTAAATACTAGTTAAATACTAGTTCACTAGATCACTACGTACTGATTATACACTGTATACAACCTACTGTTCTTTAAAAAAAAAAAAAAGTAAGTTAAAGGCATTATTCCACGCTAAATGATTAAAAATGAATGCATGCTAGATTGTAGTCACATGACCTCATCGTGTTGCATGTGAGTGGGTCTAGTTATCATCTTGGGGGAAAACAGTTTAGTTCAAACTTGTGTAAAAGATGTCTTGAGTCAGAGAAGAGATGTTGAAACTTGCAGAGTAATTCTTTCATCACACTGAACATGTTGGATTTACATCATATCCACTACATTTATGACCATCAGCAGGTCAAAGTAATGGCGGTGAATACAAAAACACATGAACAGAGATACCAAGAAGTAGTGTTGATGACTAGATCCAGGACACATTTTTATACATTCCTAGTTAGCATAGACCCTAACAAATCTAACATTTGTGGACATTTAATTTACGATATATGTCCCATGTATTGTGCAGTATTATTGCCAGAATGCAAGAATAATAGTTTGATATTTGTAAATCTGAATGTGTTTTTCATTGAGCTTCAGGTCAGATCTGTCACTTAATTTTTTTAAACTGTTGCTGCTGCTATATTGAGATTTTAAAAGCCACAAGTAAGTTCCAGTTGGCTTTCCTGTCTTTATATAAGTGTGTGTGTGTGTGTGTTCAGCTGCTCCTGAGCTTCAGAAGGACCCGTTACTGCAGCTGGTTTCTCTGCAAAAGGCGTCAGGCTGCTGGGATCTGGACGCCACACTGGCTGATGTGTTTGGGAAGACGGAGGATGAGCTGACCAATCAGAAACCAGCACAGGTGAGAGATGTGATGAAATAATAAGACAGTGATGATTGTGTGCAGTGTCCAGTAACAAATGCAGTGGATGCTGGTTTGTACACAGGTGGATGGGTCAGTATGGGCCACTCTCCTGGCTCTGATCTGGTTATACGGCTGTAAAATAGAGCAGCAGGTGGAGTGGCAGTTTGTGGCCATGAAGGCAGCGTCATGGATCGGCTCTCAGAAAGGTGAGATCTCCATTCCAGACCGCATTCATTCAGTCAGCGTTCATCAAGAGACGTTTCAGCAAATATCTTCAGTTCTTTGACACACACACTGATGATTTGAGTGTGTGTGTGTTTCAGTGGGAGATCTGTCTCAGTGTGTGTGTGTGGGGAATGTCCTGCTCAGATGTCAGGTGACCAAAGAGACTCTGGGAATCTGAAGACACTGACTTCTTCAGTGATGCGTCAGAAGACCAAAGAACAGATACTATTACATTTATTGTTATTTTGCTACTTGTTTAATGTTAAATTATATCACGCTCTCTGCCTAATATTCCTGTGACTTTGCTTCTCTGCGCTTCCCCTCCTCTTGTGCTCCTTGTCTCCCCCCTCCTCTCTCTTTCTCGCTCCCTCCTCCCGTTTGTGCTTTCTCTCTCTCTCCTCTCTATTGTCTTTACCTCTCTCTATCCCTTATGTTATACACGCATGTGCATTTATGTATATCTCCTCATGAGTTCAAATGTTCATATAAGGACAAGGGACTTCCAGTTGGGGGGTTCACTGGATCCAATCAGAACAGACCCATCTGGATCTAGAGGTGTAGCTGGAAGAAAATCCTTTTGTTTGCCAAATGTATTCCTTTATATGTACTTGTTTTTCTCCTTACATTCATATATGATGTAGTAGTGTATAATTCGTATTGGATAAAAGCACTGCACCACCCCTTGCAATGTAACTATATAATCTACGGATGCAATAATAAACTTTGAAGAAGTTTGTGAACAGACAATTGGCTTCATGTTCATGATGGGCCCATGCAAGGACTGAGAATAGTCGGATGGCATCGAAAGACGAAGAGCTAAAATATTCTTAACATTTAATCAATGTTCAATCTTATATGCTCAAATCAACACCAAATTCTAGATATTTTAGCTTGCACCATCATTTGAGTATTATGTACCAAAGTAAAAAAACAGTCATAAAATGGTTTTCTAAATATATCAAATGTTTCCAAGGTATAATAACTTAAATGAAGCAGGTCACATATAGTTCTGTTCAGCTTTTGTTTTGAATCGCTTATATAGATATATATATTTTTTTTTTTAATTAAACAAAACTTTTGTTAGTGATTTACTAAAGCTGTTGGTCCTTAATCACTAACACTGGTGATACTTTCATACAGCAGAATCATGTTTAGAGAGCAAAATATGGATTTCAACTCTTACAATTAGGAAAATCCCCTTATTTCAACATTTCAACACTTGCATTAAGAGGAAAATCCCCTTAACTGAAGAAACATCCATGCGGAAGTTGCAGTGAAACTTAAACAATCAAACCAGCGCACAGCTTCCGAACAGAACCTAATTAATATTCATGAATCAACGTGGGCACAGCCCTCCAGTAGCTCTTGGCAAGTCTGCGCACAAAACAATTCATATTAATGAGGCATGACTTCACTGTCTACTAGCTATTGGTCTTTTGACTGGTACCGGAGAGGTGATTTCCCAAAACTTTTGACATCATTGTAAACTTATAAATAACACTGATTTAATAGTTAAATGAGTCAGTCTGTACAGATTTAAGGCCGTTTTCAAGGCAGCAGGGTCGGTGTTTGAGCTTCAGTTTCGATTTGAAGTAACAGACGGAGCCTGAGAATGGAGATCTGCGGTCTTGTGACTGAGAAAAATGAACCAGGTATGAATTCATCTATTTACATGTAATGTTACCTGCTTCCTGAATTAAAACTTTTTAAAAGTAGGAGAGCTGAGGTGTTTTCCACGCGATTTGTCTCAGTATTTAACCCATTAATAACGTAGTTTTAAGCAAGATGTCATTAAGGGCTCAAGTCTCCTTCTCCTTTGTTTTTTTTAAACTCCGATATTTTAATTATATCAACACGTTCTTGTTTTTTTCTGATAATGCGAGAGTTTAATAAACAATAGCGAATTAGCAAATCTGTCTTAATTCAGTAGTTGCCTAACTCAGTGGTTCCCAACCCTGGTCCTTGAGGCACACCAACACTGCACATATTGCATGTCTCCTTAATCAAACACACCTGATTCAGGTAATCAGCTCATTAGTAGAGACTCCAAGACAGGGCTGCCCAAACTCGGTCCTGGAGGGCCGGTGTCCTGCAGAGTTTAGCTCCAACCCCAATTAAACACACCTGAACCAGCTAATCAAGCTCTTACTAGGCATACAAGAAACTTAAAGGCAGGTGTGTTGAGGCAAGTTGGAGCAAAACTCTGCAGGACACCGGCCCTCCAGGACCGAGTTTGGGCAGCCCTGCTCCAAGACCTGAAATTGGTGTGTCAGGGAAAGGAGACATGCAAAATGTGCTGTGTTGGGAACCACTGGCCTTACTGACTGTGGTAGCTCCTGCCTACCAATTGAAGGCTGAACCCCCACTCAAAAATGTTGCTAAATGCGTCCCACTTCATAAAGCGCAGTTCATCTTTAAATTCAAGCTCATCAACTCCACATACAGAATGCCCACAAAAATCTCTTTATGATTCAGAAGAGTCAGAAAGTTTATTTGTGGTGTTGTTGTGTTGGTTTGTGTGCCTCAGTGCCTCTGAAGAGCATCTCAGTGGAGGTTCTGGTTCAGGATCATGTAGCCACAGTCTCCTCCACTCTGCAGTATGTGAATGAGGAAGAGCGCCCCCTGGAGGCCTTGTTCGTCTTCCCTCTGCCTGCTGATGCTGCTGTCTGCCACTTCAGTGCCAAGATCGGAGAGCAGGAGATTGTGGCAGAGGTGCAGGACAGAGAAACCGTGAGTCCAAATACAAACCGCAGCTCAGTTGCATATATTTTTACTGTACATCATTTGATAAAACTGTATCCTGCAGGCGAGGGATCAGTATGATGACGCTGTGAGTTCGGGTCAGCAGGCGTTTCTGTTGGAAGAGAGCACAGAGAGTCCTGATGTGTTCAGACTGAGTGTCGGGTGTCTGTCGGCGGGTCAGAATGCTGCCGTCACCATCATCTACGTCACCGAGCTCGCTGTGCAGGCCGACCACTCGCTGCGCTTCTGTCTGCCGGCTGTACTCAACCCCCGATACACACCAGCAGGTACTACAGCAGCTCTGACACACACTTTATTAGAGCAGAGAAGCTGATTCTAACACACTCTGTGTGTGTGTGTGTGTGTGTGTGTGTGTGTGTTGTGTGTGTGTGTGTGTGTGTGTGTGTCAGGTTCAGCTGCTGGTATAGTCTCAGAGATTTCATCAGGAGCTGTTCCCTACACGCTGACTCTCAGTGTTCATGTGAGCTCTCCAAAGCCCATCTCCAAACTAGAGTCCAACTGCACTCTGGATCCTCTAGTGTTCCTCCACTCTGATCACACTCAGGCTACGGTACTGTGTGTCTTCATGTGTTTATCTGGATGTGTGAGCAGAGCAGTTTTATGCATGTGTTGTTTGTGTGTGCAGGTGAATCTGAGTCCTGGTCACATGTTTGATAAGGACGTTGAGCTGTTTGTGTACTATCAGGATACCCATCAGCCCTCTGCTATAGTGGAGGCAGGAGTGACTACTGCTCCACCAGGTAGAGGATTATGGGATTGAACTGGGATTATGGGATTGAGTGATGAAGGTGTCACTGACTCTTTCTCTGCTTTTCAGGTTCTCTGATGAGGGACCCAGTGGTCATGATAAGTTTGTATCCAGAGTTCCCAGAAGAATTGATGAAATCACTGGCAACTCAAGGCGAGTTTGTTTTTGTGATTGACAGATCAGGCAGTATGGGAGGCATGATGAGTCAAGGGAAAGGAGCACAAATGCGCATAGAAAGTGCAAAGGTAAGATTTAATGTTGGGCTTTTTGCTCTGTTGATGTATATTCAGATGAGAGACACTTGAATATCTGTCCATGTCTCTATAGGACACTCTGCTGTTACTGTTGAAGAGTCTGCCCATGGGATGCTACTTCAATATCTATGGATTTGGCTCTAATTTTGAGTCCTTCTTCCCGTTAGTGTCTAGATCTTCATTCATAGATATTCAGTATTGAAATGTGTCAGTGGAGATGAGATGTTTATTTGTGTCACTGCAGTCAGAGTGTTGAGTACAATCAGGACACAATGGATCAGGCTCTGAAGAGAGTGAAGGAAATGCAAGCAGACATGGGTGGCACAGAGATTTTACAGCCTCTAAAACACATCTACAGTCAGCCCTGTTACCCCAATCACCCCAGACAGGTACAACACCTCAATGTGCACCTGACTTATTTACTGTGATTAATGACATTATGTACAGCTTGTCTTAACAGGAAGTGAGTCATTGTCAAACTTCAAAACTTCTTTGAACACACATACACATTACACAGAAGTAGTGACAGATAAAGGAAACACAGTAATTTTAGAGAAAAATATTTAGTGGTCGAACAACAAATTTTAAAGGCCGATGCTGAGTGCAGGGTCGCTAGAAGCCAATATATGAGTCTGGGTAAATTCTTTAAAATATCTAAAAACAGAATATTTAAAGCTTTGATCAAGTGGTTTGGCTTGAAGTCTGGCAACCTGTAAACTATAGTCTGCCCATTCTGGTATAAATTATTTCTTTCTCTTCAGCTGTTCGTCTTCACTGATGGAGAGGTGGTAGACACTAAAGAGGTGCTGGATCTGGTGAAAAGTCACGCTCACTCTCACAGGTAAAGCTCTGCTGGGTTTGATCTGTCCATCATTCATATCTTCATCACTAACAGTAACAGAGTTTATCGTGTCTTCAGGTGTTTCTCATTGGGGATTGGTGAGGGTGCGAGTGCCGCCCTCATCACAGGAATGGCCAGGGAGGGATCTGGTCACGCTCAGTTCATCACAGACACCGACCGCATGCAGCCCAAAGTAAAGCTCTCCTCTGGATTTCACAGGCACAAATGTTTCCTAGTCAAATGTCTCAATGGTTTTTCTTTCTCTTCAAACTATATCAGGTGATGCAGTCGCTCAGGTTTGCGCTGCAGCCCGCTGTGCTTAATATCTCTGTGGATTGGACTCTTCCAGATGATGTTACTGTTGACACACTGTCTCCACCCATCAATGTGCTCTTCCAGGGTCAAAGAACACTCATTTATGCCCAACTTAAAGGAGAAGTGAGATGATTTAGCATGTGTTTCTTTAATGATAATTAAAAACCAGTGTCTTTCATTTAGATTATAAAAATCTGCCTTTTCTCTCTCATAGAGTTCAGGAGGCTCTGAGGGAGCAGTGACAGTCAAATACAGTCTTAAAGATCAACCAGTAACAAACCAGCTCCACTTCTGCCTGAAACCAACAGAGGAAACACAGTAAACACACACAAACACACATAGAAACACATTGAATTGGAGTGACATCAACTGTTTGCTTTTCTAATCCAACAAATTTCCTCCATGTTTCTGCAGGTTGTCTATTCACCGGCTGGTGGCTCGGACCCTGATCCGTTCTCTGGAGCAGAAGGAGAGGTCAGGTGCTGCAGATGTTGAGGGCATCAGGAGCAGGATGGTGGAGCTCAGTGTTCAGGCAGGAGTGAGCAGTGTTCATACAGCCTTCATTGCTGTGAATAAAGACAGCAGACAGACTGTGAAAGGACCACTGGTGAAGAGAAGAGTACCAACATACAGTTAGTGCTGTTGTGTGTATAAAATCACTTTTAATTTGACTTGAGTATTTGACGTTTACATTAAGATGTGAAATCAAATGTTTTTCAGATTCCCTGATGGAAGCAAATTGTGGTAAGGCAACAATTTGTTATTTAAGCACAAAGCGTCCTTGTGGCAAATTGAAGCACATTGAAGCACATTCAGCCACACCAAGTGTTTTGCAGCAGGAGGGGAGGAAATATATCTCAAACTACCCACTCTTTTTTTGACCCAAGAAATTTTTATAAAAACAAATTCTCGTCTCGTGCAGCCATAGGACAACTGGTAGAGTCATAGAAATTTCACATACAGTATGTGAGGAGAATGAGTCTGTGCAGGTTTCCTTCTGGCATTTTGAAATAATTATTTGAAAATCAAGTTTTAACATTGTTTACATGTCTTTCTAGTGTTTTTAATATGGTTACAGACAAACCATGTGCAAATTCATCAGTCAACACCATTGCGGAGCATTTTCTTCTTAAAACTAAAGTCAAAAATAAGCTTTGAAATAGCTGTACTAAATGAATATACTACATGAGGTGAGGGGTGTAGAGTAGTATTCAAGCCATTTAAAGGCATGAAAAAATTATTTTCCCTGGAAAAATGTTTAAATGTGTCACATTGTCAAAGATGATATCTAACCTAGTATATTTATAACTAATGACCGCAGGGTGTCTTTAATAAAGTCCTGTAAACAGTTTACTTGCGTTGCCGGGTTATTGATTTTGCATGTAAACCTGTAAAATGGGTTATATATTGCTACATGCTATTCTTTAAAAAAACAAATAAATGACAAACATTACTCCATGATAAATAATTGAGACGGCTGCGTTTAACTGCACTTTCAGCAATAAAACGGTTATTTCAGTAAACATGTAAATTGTGCTCTGATTGTGTGTATAAATCACTTTTTACTGTCACTTGACTCTTTGATGTTTACATTTAATGTGTTCACCTCATTAAGATGTGAAATCAAATGTTTTTCAGATTTACTTCTAAAATGTTCCCTGGCAGCATATGGTAACCACAGTCTGTTATTTGTATGTAATGACACATACTACCAGTCAAAATTTGATTTGATCTTGAACTTTAGTCATACTAAAGACTTAAAGGGGTCATATGATGCAATTTCAAATTTTCCTTTCTCTTTGGAGTGTTCCTGAATAGATAAGATCCCTAAAGGTGCAAAGACTAAAGTCTCAAACCCAAAGAGATATTCTTTATAAAAGTTAAGACTGGTCCATGCCCTCCTAAAACGGCTCGTTCTAACACGCCCCCACATGTCTACATCACTGTGTGGGAAGATTTGCATAACACCGCCCAAATGTTCACGCAAAGAAAGAAGGCATAACTTTTATTCTCGCTGTAGTATTGTTGCCGCCACCATGTCGTGGAGACGCTGTGTGCTTCGTTGTGAAAGCGAAACTACTTTGTTTGGTCTTCCAAAAGAGGACGATATGTGCTTCATCATGCCTAGAGCTGATCCGTGCTGGTTGCTGAGGAAATACATCAACTTTGCGCTGTGGATCGCCGGATCGGCTTTCATCGTGGATGAAGCGGAGTCCAGCCCGGGGTCGTCACATGTGGTTGCCGCAAGCCCGCCGGCCTCCGGTCCCGCCGTGTGTGACGCTGTGTGTTTCGTTGTGAAAGCGAAACTACTTTGTTTGGCCTTCCAAAAGAGAACACGACTAGAAATCAGTGGTTAAGTTATTTACAACACCAAGAACAGAACACTTCAACCCAAATATTCAGATGTGTGCAGCGCATTTTATGGAGGATGTTTCTGATCCTGGGAGAGTTGACTACAATGCGTCTGTGCTCAAAGGCTGTTCTATAAAGGTTGGCAGTTCCAAATTTGCAAGGACAGTCTGGTGCTTCTGACTCACAGCCTGTATATAAGTAAGTTTTTTTTTTTTATATTTAAAGAATGTAGAGTAGCGCTTGTTATTTGTCATTTCTCCAATCACAAATGCAGACATGGGTTTATGTTTATGTAGAGCAATATGCAACGACAACGAGCGTTAACCTTTAAAAAGATACGTATAGTATTAGAATCAGTAGTCCCACGGAGGCAACAAATGCTATTTATATGGGTTTTTAATGTGTGGTCTCATCGCGCCGGGTCCCGAAATCACAACTATGGTAGGGGAGTTAAAAAACATTTCTGTCTCACGTTTGAGGTATTCGGCCAATAACAACGCATTGGATAGCTGGACAATCAGAGCACACCTCACTTTCAGACTGATGAGCTTTGTAAAAATCGATGCGTTTCAGAAAGGCGGGGCATAGAGGAGAAACAATAATGTACAGTATGTGGAAAATGTGTTTTTGTTTTTTTTACCTTAAACCACATAAACACATTGCATTACACCAAATACACAAAATAATGTTCTTTTTTAGCAGCATCATACAACCCCTTTAAATCATTTAAACAGCATAACACTGCTGACAGGTTTGAAGATATATAAAAATATTGATTTGTGCATCCCTCATGTGTTTTTGTCTGTTGTTACGGTTAATCTTTAAGCAAGAAATACATACAGTTTACATTTTAATAATCTTGCGTCTTTTCTTTTTATGTAGTGATTTTTTAAGTGAGGCACCCAAACAGAGGATCGGAATGTCATGACAAGTAAAACAATGAAATAACAGAATCACTTAATCTCAATACATGTGAACACAAATGCCAGAATCACTCATGGTTAAACGATTATGTGTCAATTGCAGGAGATCCAGAATTTCTTCGCCGTCGTTCTCAGAGCATGTGCACGTTCATGTCTGCTCCCATTTGTGTGAGAAACAAACTCATCTCATCTTGAAAGGCTGAGTGAGTACATTTTCAGCAATTTTTTATTTTTGGTTGAACAATTCCTTTAAAACTATTTGCTATTCTTTAAAAAAACAAATAAATGAGAAGCATTACTCCATGATAAAGAATTGAGACAGTTGCATTTAATTG
The DNA here is from genome assembly GCA_018155175.1 of Sinocyclocheilus anophthalmus. Lineage (NCBI taxonomy): Eukaryota > Metazoa > Chordata > Actinopteri > Cypriniformes > Cyprinidae > Sinocyclocheilus > Sinocyclocheilus anophthalmus. The sequence continues at coordinate 489,035 of JADLZN010003361.1, forward strand.
CACTTTGAGCAGTAAAACGGCTATTTCAGTAAACATGCATATTGTGCTTTTCAGCTGCTCCTGAGCTTCAGAAGGACCCGTTACTGCAGCTGGTTTCTCTCCAAAAGGAATCAGGCTGCTGGAGCTGGATGCCACACTGGCTGATGTGTTTGGGAAGACGGAGGATGAGCTGACCAATCAGAAACCAGCACAGGTGAGAGATGTGATGAAATAATAAGACAGTGATGATTGTGTGCAGTGTCCAGTAACAAATGCAGTGGATGCTGGTTTGTACACAGGTGGATGGGTCAGTATGGGCCACTCTCCTGGCTCTGATCTGGTTATACGGCTGTAAAATAGAGCAGCAGGTGGAGTGGCAGTTTGTGGCCATGAAGGCAGCGTCATGGATCGGCTCTCAGAAAGGTGAGATCTCCATTCCAGACCGCATTCATTCAGTCAGCGTTCATCAAGAGACGTTTCAGCAAATATCTTCAGTTCTTTGACACACACTGATGATTTGAGTGTGTGTGTGTTTCAGTGGGAGATCTGTCTCAGTGTGTGTGTGTGGGGAATGTCCTGCTCGGATGTCAGGTGACCAAAGAGACTCTGGGAATCTGAAGACATCAGTGTTTCTACATCCTGATCTGGCAGGAAGGACTCCCCCCACCCCCTCCCCCCCCCCACCCCCCCACCCCCCCCAATTGCATCAAGATAAAACAGTATGAAAAATGTCCAGAGTTTTCATGTTATTAAAGGTTTTTTCTCCATTCTGTCACCGATGGAGTTCTGGTTCCTTGCCGCTGTTGCCTCTGGCTTGCTTAGTTGGGGACACTTCATTTCCGGCGATACCGTTGACATGATTGCAAAGATATTATTTAAACTGAGCTGGATTTTGACATCACTGAATTCAATGATGAAATGTCTTTAACTGAAAAATTAGTGTTTAATATTGTCATTTTGCATTATTGACACTATTTTCCTAATTAATGCTATTCAGTTGCTTTGTCACAATCTGTATTGTTAAAAGCGCTATATAAATAAAGGTGACTTGACTTGACTTATTAGATTAAATTGTACCAAGGGGGCATTTTCCCCCACTCTATACTATATATAACAATATGTTTCCAAGATAGTCATTTAAATGAAACAGGTCACATATAAAAACTCTATTGTGTTTTTGCTGCTTTGAAATGTAAAATAATTTGAATAAAATTAAAACAACTTTATACTCCTGGTTTTTGTTTGTCTGTCAGTGATTTACTAAAGCTGTTGGTCCTCAGTCGCTGAGGATACTTTCACACAGCGGCAGAATCATGTTTAGAGTACGGTTAAAATTAGGAAAAGCAAGGAGATATTATAGAAACTTTTCTAAAGTATCACATAAAAAATACTATAGTGTTTTTAAACCATACTATAGTAAAGTGTATTATACTGTATAATATTTACAACACTTTGTTAATGAACACTAACAAGGATATGAGTAGAAATAGTGAACTGTAAGAAATACTGTAGTATACTTTAGTTTTTACTACAGTAAACTAGTGTATTGTAGTATAATATACACTATAGTTAGAAAACTTATTACAGTATTGGGTAAAGTAATGTGTTTATATTACTATAGTTATATTACCACAGCAACTATAGAATTACCACAACAAATTAATTCAAGTACTTTACTATAGTATTTTTTCATTAGAATTAGAATGATTGTCTTTCAAAAAGGCGAGAGGAAAAAAAAGTTTAAACACGATCAAAACACTGCATACTCGGAGCACTGCGGTTCCGAACATAACTCAATTAATATTCATGAATCAAACGTGGGCACGGCGCTTCCGTACAACTCAATTAATATTCATGAGGTATGACTTCACTATACTGTTGATTCTCTGACTCCGCGGTGATTCAGCGACTTTGACCGCATTAGAAACGCTCAGAAACGCTGATTTAATCATTTCGTGTCGATCTGTGAAGATCTGAGGCAGATATAAACGCGGTTTCGGTGTTTGAGTTTCAATTTCGATTTGAAGAAAAATCGTTATTTCGTTTAACGGAGTGTGAGAATGGAGATCTGCGGTCTTGTGACTGAGAAGAAAGAGCCAGGTATTAATTCACCTGACCTGTTTGCTGTTGCCTGTTTCTTAAATGAAAACTTTTGCTATATGTAGGAGAGCTGAAATGTTTTGACACATTACTATTGCTATCTCAGTATTTAACATAATTTGTTTTTCTCAAGAAAAACAAGAATATTATTTTTCAACGGTCAACTGCGGCATGTCACACACCCCGTTCTCTTTGTGAGGTGTGTTTGTGATGTTTTCTTCTGTATTTGTGTTGTTTTTGTGTTGGTTTGTGTGCCTCAGTGCCTCTGAAGAGCATCTCGGTGGAGGTTCTGGTTCAGGATCATGTAGCCACAGTCTCCTCCACTCTGCAGTATGTGAATGAGGAAGAGCGCCCCCTGGAGGCCTTGTTCGTCTTCCCTCTGCCTGCTGATGCTGCTGTCTGCCACTTCAGTGCCAAGATCGGAGAGCAGGAGATTGTGGCAGAGGTGCAGGACAGAGAAACCGTGAGTCCAAATACAAACCGCAGCTCAGTTGCATATATTTTTACTTTACATCATTTGATAAAACTGTATCTTGCAGGCGAGGGATCGGTATGATGACGCTGTGAGTTCGGGTCAGCAGGCGTTTCTGTTGGAAGAGAGCACAGAGAGTCCTGATGTGTTCAGACTGAGTGTCGGGTGTCTGTCAGCGGGTCAGAATGCTGCCGTCACCATCATCTACGTCACCGAGCTCGCTGTGCAGGCCGACCACTCGCTGCGCTTCTGTCTGCCGGCTGTACTCAACCCCCGATACACACCAGCAGGTACTACAGCAGCTCTGACACACACTTTATTAGAGCAGAGAAGCTGATTCTAACACACTCTGTGTGTGTGTGTGTGTGTGTGTCGGTGTGTGTGTGTATAGTCTAAGGATTCATCAGGAGTGTTCCCTACACGCTGACTCTCAGTGTTCATGGGCTCTTCCAAAATACATATCCAAAACTGAGAGTCCAACTGCATCTGGGTCCTCTGTGTTCTCCACTCTGACACACTCAGGCTGTTACTGGGTGTCTTCATGTGTTTATCTGGATGTCTGAGCAGAGCAGCTTTATGTGTGTTGGTGTGTGCAGGTTGAATCTGAGTCGCTGGTAACATGTTTGAGAAGGAAGTTGAGCTGTTGTGTACTATAAGGATACCATCAGCCTTGCTATAGTGGAGGCAGAGGGCAACTGCTCCACCAGGTTAGAGGTTATGGGATTGAACCGGGGTTATGGGATTGAGGTGAGAAGGTGTAACTGTACTCTTTCTCGGCTTTCAGGTTCTATGATTGAGTGAACCAGTGGTCATGATAAGTTTGATCCATGAGTTCCCAGAAGATGAGGAACATCACTGGAAATCAAGGCGCGTTGTTTTCGTGATGGAAGACAGGCAGTATGAGAGACATGATGAGTCAAGGGAAAGGAGCACAAATGCGCATAGAAAGTGCAAAGGTAAGATTTAAGGTTAAAAACAGCATTTATTTAAATGTATTGAGATGAGACACATTTAAAATCATCATGAGACTTGGTTCACAACCAATTTTATTTCTGTTTTGTGACATTTCTGAGGAAAGCGATATATTTAATGAGGAAGAATGATGTAGTCTGGGTCTGTATTTTATCCATCTCCATTTCATATCAGACTCGAGTCAAGTGATTGGAGGGAAATGACTGAAAAAGTCAGAAGGGTTTGTGAGGTCAGAGGAAGAAGTAGTTATGTTTTGATGAAAGACAAACCATGATTTCTTAGTGCACAATAAAACCAGTAATGTGCATTCGGAAAGTAAATACAATAGTTATGCTGTAGTAAATACTATAGTTTTGATCTCACTTTCACTTTCTGTCCATGTCTCTCTATAGGACACTCTGCTGTTAGTGTTGAAGAGTCTGCCCATTGGATGCTACTTCAATATCTATGGATTTGGCTCTAATTTTGAGTCCTTCTTCCCGTTAGTAACTAGATCTTCATTCATATATATTCAGTATTGAAATGTATCAGAGAAGATTTGATCTTTTTCTGTGTCTTTGCAGTCAGAGTGTTGAGTACAATCAGGACACAATGGATCAGGCTCTGAAGAGAGTGAAGGAAATGCAAGCAGACATGGGTGGCACAGAGATTTTACAGCCTCTAAAACACATTTACAGTCAGCCCTGTTACCCCGATCACCCCAGACAGGTACGACACCTCACTGTGCATCTGAACAACGCATTGTACCGATGTGAAGTCAAAGTTTTAAGACTGTTTTTCTCTCTTCAGCTGTTCGTCTTCACTGATGGAGAGGTGGTAGACACTAAAGAGGTGCTGGATCTGGTGAAAAGTCACGCTCACTCTCACAGGTAAAGCTCTGCTGGGTTTGATCTGTCCATCATTCATATCTTCATCACTAACAGTAACAGAGTTTATCGTGTCTTCAGGTGTTTCTCATTGGGGATTGGTGAGGGTGCGAGTACCGCCCTCATCACAGGAATGGCCAGGGAGGGATCTGGTCACGCTCAGTTCATCACAGACACCGACCGCATGCAGCCCAAAGTAAAGCTCTCCACTGGATTTCACAGGCACAAATGTTTCCTAGTCAAATGTCTCAATGGTTTCTCTTTCTCTTCAAACTATATCAGGTGATGCAGTCGCTCAGGTTTGCGCTGCAGCCCGCTGTGCTTAATATCTCTGTGGATTGGACCCTTCCAGATGATGTTACTGTTGACACACTGTCTCCACCCATCAATGTGCTCTTCCAGGGTCAAAGGACACTCATTTATGCCCAACTTAAAGGAGAAGTGAGATGATGTAGCATGTTATGACATACAGACACTGTCTCATTTGTTTAGATAATAAAAATCTGCCTTTTCTCTCTCATAGAGTTCAGGAGGCTCTGAGGGAACAGTGACAGTCAAATACAGTCTCAAAGATCAACCAGTAACAAACCAGCTCCACTTCTGCCTCAAACCAACAGAGGAAACAAAGTAACACACACAAACACACATTTAGACGCTGAAAACCACAGCTCCAGTCCTTGCTTCAGAGCAACTCACCTCTAAAACACCTTTTAAATGATCAAACTAGAAATAAAGCCTTTTGTTGCCAATTAATTTTATATAACTTTCACTTTAGAATTATAACCAGTACAAGTAACACAAATGGGTAAATTTACACTATAATATCATAATAATATACCAGGACCATATCATTGATTTATTTTATCAGGATCAAGTTGACCAGTATAATTTTATGTAATTAAATACTAATTATTTTATAGTTTGAGTATAATTTATTACTTTTTATTTATGCCCCATTCAACCTCTCACCTTTATTAAATTAAAAGGACTTAATTCTTTAAACTTTTATTTGTAAAATGAATAGTTACCCATACAGTATTTATGACTGCATATTGTGATACTTAAAGTGATTATCAATTTAGTGTATTGTTTTTTAGACAGAATAAGGTAGCTTTTTAATATCAGCCATTTATTGGTTTTCAGCTGTAAGATAATAATAATTATTGGCCAGAATTAATATCTGTGCATTTAGTTAGGAAAATCTCCCTACCTAGTTATTGAATCATCTCTCCAAAAATAATATAATCAGTAATTTTTTATAGTAAATAACACAATAAAGTAGTGCATTACTTTTATCCTCAACACATCATATCAAATGTTAGTTTTTTGTTAAATAAATTCTATTGAATTATTGTAGATTTTCAGTTGCAGTTGAATCAGCTCTTTGCTTTTCTAAGCCAACAATAATTCACAGTTTTCCTCCATGTTTCTGCAGGTTGTCTATTCACCGGCTGGTGGCTCGGACCCTGATCCGTTCTCTGGAGCAGAAGGAGAGGTCAGGTGCTGCAGATTTTGAGGGCATCAGGAGCAGGATCGTGGAGCTCAGTGTTCAGGCAGGAGTGAGCAGTGTTCATACAGCCTTCATTGCTGTGAATAAAGACAGCAGACAGACTGTGAAAGGACCCCTGCTGCAGAGAAGAATGCCGATATTTGGTTAGTAGGGATGTGCATCTCATGACTCAGGCCGATACGATACGCATCTCGATGCATAGCCAACGATATGATACATTAAAGATACATATGAAGCAGCTACCGATGCGATGCGATACGATTCACCCCTATTACAATGCAGTGTGATCCGATTTCGATTCGATTCAGCACAATGCAATTCAATGCAATACGATGCAATGGAAAAAATATGATCACTTTTAATGAACGAGGCCTGTTTCAAAAACAAGTGAACCAAATAGCCAGGTTATTCAGGTAGTATGACTCATTGTCAACTGATTGGTTCCATAAAGCAAAGTCCACATAAGTCTACATCAAGCTTAGTCACTGGCAACTTATTCTGGGAAACTAACCTGCCAGGGGCCGGTTGCATAAACTGTTTAGACTAGTCTTAAAAGTTAGTCATCTATTTTTTTTTCTTCAAGACTGGTCGTAACTTTTTTAATTCAGTTATGAAAAGGCAGATTGGTCTTATTTGTGTTGGAAAAGTAAGCCTGATTACCCTTTGGCAACTGCTAGTTGGTCAAACTCTTTTTTAAGACACAGTCTTAAGATGGTGGCTAAGTTTATGCAACTGGCCCCTGGTCTAAAGCAGGCTAACTGTCAGGCTAAGCTCAGCTCCTCTACTGACCAATAGGAACATAATGATATTACCACTGGCCCACATAATATTATTGATTTTTTTTTTTTTTATTTGTACAGTTTCTTGCAGCAGCCTTTCTCTCTGGTTGTATTACAGCTGTACCTTTTATAGTTTGCAGAACATATAGCAGAACATTACAATATAAAATAGCTCTTTAAAGCATTAAAATAACTAAATTAAAAGATAAAATCACTGAATTAAAAAAGGAAATAAATAATAAAGAAAATGACTACATTTTAACTGCTATAAGAAACACACTAACTCATTTGAGCTTAGTAATTAGCACTGTGTCTAGCTTACATTTGATTTACCCATTACAATAGTCCACTTACAGTTACTGCTATCATAAAAATACACTTATGTAGGTTTAAAATTCTACAAAAGACACATTTAATGTCCAAGAACAAATATTTTAGCAAAATGTATATTTTAATCAGAATTATTGCGCTCCTATTCGATGGTGCTCCATCTGTTTAGTGCGCATGCGTGCAGCAGCAGCGATCGTTGCGCTCGCGTGCCTCGCCCACTCCTGACAGAAAAATTTATATATTTGCATGACTTTCTAACATTTACAGATGAAAAATATACCTGTGGCATGTCAGTTATGCACTGAGGAAAACACAAAGTCTCAAATGCATTAAACAGCACAGATATATTCGCTGTTTGTCATGGTGGATCGATTTGATCCATGATCGACATTAAGGTCTGCTAAAGAATAAGCATGCACAAATAAGTGAGATTTTGTGAATTTAATTTGTCGTTAATGGACCATTTTTGCCCCGATTGATTTGTTAGGTTATTTTAAGTCAGGTTTTGGACTTTAATCCCATTTTTTTTCTCGGGTCTCCGTGGTGTTGTGATGCGTCATATTCACGCAGCAGCAGCGGTGATGAGAGAGCGCGCTTGAGAAACAGTTTAGAGAGGAGAAATCAATCTACATATAAAATATCGGTCACAGATTATTTGTCACTTTCTTAATAATAAAAGTATAGTGCATCCACTAGTAATTATATATAAATGAATCGGTTTTTACTGATGCAAATATGTTATAAGCGATGCATCATGATATAAATGACAACTTGTAGCCGATGCACACTTTTTAAACCGATGCATCGCATCGTTAACTTTTTATGCCGATGCACCAAGCGAATCGGGGAATCTTCCCATCCCTAATGGTTAGTGCTCTCATTGTGTGTGTATAAATCACTTTTACTGTTTACTGTCATGATATAGAGTTTTACACTGAGATGTGAAATCAATGTTTTTCTGATTTGTCTTTAGGAATACGGGCTGCAAATAAATTATGGTAGGACAAACAATAATCTGTTAAGCATAAAGATCTTTGCTCAGTACCCTGATGTCACCTGGCATGTTAAAACACGGCATTGCCATCGGCTTGAAATGTGTCAGGAATTGGCCCAATCGGCCAATAGGGGGCGCTACAGTGATCAAAAACGTGAAAGGGCTCATAACTCCTAGAGCGTTTGTCGTAGACTCAAATATATTTTTGGAATCCTTGGGTCAAGCCACACAAAATTGCCTCCTGGTGATTTAGGGTCCTGGAGGTCACGTTTTTTGAATTATGTCCAAAACCTACTTTTGTGAACTAGTCCTAGGTTTTTTTACCCGATCAGAACCAAACCAGTGCAGAAATGTTCTCTGGACAGTCAATATCAATAATTATAAAAAAAAAAAAAGTTAAAATTTTCACTCACCGTCGCATAGGGATGCCAAAACGTCCATTAGGGGCAGGGCCACTTTTACTAAAATGCCTATAACTTCTGAACGGAATGAGATCTTCACCAAACTTGGTACACATGTGTATAAGCTCAATCTTTGGTCAAATAAAAAAAATAAATAGCGCAGCTCTGCTACTTGGTGGCGGTATAAGATGGAAAAAACATAAAAACTGCTATAACTATGCAACCATTGGTCCAATCGACTTGAAAATTGGTATGCAGTGTCTTGGTCCAAATTGGCACAAGTGTCTATGAGGACATTCCCATATCTCAAAAAACATGGCCGCCATTGGCCAAAGAATTAAAAAAAATTTTTTTTTATTTTACTCAGGATTATTGCGCTCCTATTCGATTGCGCTCTGTCTGTTTAGTGCGCATGCGCGCAGCAGCGCTCGTTGCTCTCGCGTGCCTCGCCCGCACATGACAGCAAAATGGATATGTTTGCATGACTTTCTAACATTTACAGATGAAAAATATACCTGTGGCATGTCAGTTATGCACTGAGGAAAACACAAAGTCTCAAATGCATTAAACAGCACAGATATTCGCTGTTTGTCATGGTGGATCGATTTGATCCATGATCGACATTAAGGTCTGCTAAAGAATAAGCATGCACAAATTAGTGAGATTGTGTGAATTTAATTTGTCGTTAATGGAACCACTTTAGCCCCGATTGATTTGTTAGGTTATTTCAAGTCAGGTTTTAGACTTTAACCCCAGTTTTTCCTCGGGTCTACCGTCTCCGTAGTGTTGTGATGCGTCATATTCACGCAGCAGCAGCGGTGATGAGAGAGCGCGCTTGAGAAACAATTTAGAGAGGAGAAATCAATCTACATATAAAATATTGGTCACTTTCTAAATAATAAAAGTATTGCACATCCACTAGTAATTATATATAAATGAATCGGTTTTTACTGATGCAAATATGTTATAAGCGATGCATCATGATATAAATGACAACTTGTAGCCGATGCACACTTTTTAAACCGATGCATCGCATCGTTAACTTTTTATGCCGATGCACCAAGCGAATCAGGGAATCTTCCCATCCCTAATGGTTAGTGCTCTCATTGTGTGTGTATAAATCACTTTTACTGTTTACTGTCACTTGACTATTAGATGTTTACACTGAGATGTGAAATCAAATGTTTTTCAGATTTTTCTTTAGGAATTGACGTGCTGCAAAGAAATTATGGTAAGACAAACAATAATCTGTTATTTAAGCATAAAGATCTTTGCTCATTACCCTGATGTCACCTGGCATGTAAACACCTGCATTCCATCAGCTTGAAATGTGTCAGGAATTGGCCCAATCGGCCAATAGGGGGCACTACAGTGATCAAAAACGTGAAAGGGCTCATAACTCCTAGACCGTTTGTCGTAGACTCAAATATATTTTTGGAATCCTTGGGTCAAGCCACACAAAATTGCCTCCTGGTGATTTAGGGTCCTGGAGGTCACGTTTTTTGAATTATGTCCAAAACCTACTTTTGTGAACTAGTCCTAGGTTTTTTACCCGATCGGAACCAAACCACTCCAGAAATATTCTCTGGACACTGAATATCAATAATTATAAAAAAAAAAAAAGTTAAAATTTTCACTCACCGTCGCATAGGGATGCCAAAACGTCCATTAGGGGCAGGGCCACTTTTACTAAAATGCCTATAACTCCTGAACGGACTGAGATATATTCACCAAACTTGGTACACATGTGTGTGAGCTCAATCTTTGGTCAAATAAAAAAAATAAATAGCGCAGCTCTGCTACTTGGTGGCGGTATAAGATGGAAAAAACATAAAAACTGCTATAACTATGCAACCATTGGTCCAATCGACTTGAAAATTGGTATGCAGTGTCTTGGTCCAAATTGGCACAAGTGTCTATGAGGACATTCCCATATCTCAAAAAACATGGCCGCCATTGGCCAAAGAAATTTAAGCACCTATTAGACAAGGTTAACGGAGGTCGAACGGAACGAAACTCAGTGGGCATGTTCGAATCAGGGCCCTAAATGTCTGTAAGAATCTTGAAAGAAATTGGCCACTAGTTGGCACTAATTAGTTTTATGGGTCTGTAATCATGTGGTGTTTCACACATCCGCACAATATGCACATCATTTGATAGATCTTCTCATAATGCATAACTTTGCCTCAAGAACCATTGCTGTCAATAGTAAAAAAAAAAAAAAAAAAATGTCAGTATATAGTCTCAATTATGTTAAAAACCTACTTTTGCAAACTAGTCCTAGGTTTCTTCGATCAATCCACTGCAGTAATATTCTCTGGACTCTCTAGATCAATAATTATAAAAATAAATGTTGAATTTTGTCCTTTGAATAGCTATAACGGGGTCATTTTAAAAAGGGGCATGGCCAAATATACCCAAAAGCCTATAAAACTAAACGAAAACTCAAAACTTTACGAAACTTAGTGAAAACATGTGTCAGAAGACTCGTAATAAGCATGCAAAGTTTCATGGAGATCGGACCATAGGTGGTGCTATAACAGTTAAGAAGGCAATGACATCAATTTGTAGAACATGTTCATATATTCACACAAACACTAGATCTTCATATCATATAATAGACCTCCTCATTCTGAACTTTGCCTCTGGGACCAATGCTTTCAATCAAACTGTTCATTAAACATTTGAGATTATTAAAAATAACTACTTTTCTGAACTAGTTGTAGGCTATATACTCAAAATCATTCAAATCAGTGCAGTACAATTCTCTGGACTCTCTTGATCAATAATTATCAAAAAATGTTGAACATTTGCATTTGGACAGTTATAACAGGGCCATTTCATAATGTGGTCTTGATCTAGTGTACCCAAAAGTCTATAAATCTTTAAAGAAAACTCAAAACATCACAAAACTATGTAAACGTATGCATTATTTGATTCTAAACATTCATGCTAACATTTTATGGAGATTGGACGGAAACTGACACTGTAACAGTTATGAAGGTTAAAAACACTACATGTCTATGCTGCATTCCCTGAAAGTGCAAATACAACCACTAAATGGCAGCAAAGGATCACTCATTGGCTCATTCTATCACTTATATAGTTCTTTTCTCAGGTTTTACTTGGGTACTGACATTCAGATAATAAATCATTATTATTACATTTTAAATCACATTTAGTCAAAGTTTACCACTTTATTTATACAGACTTATTAGTTTTGACAATTATGCCACATTATAATGAAATGTAAACCTAAAAAAGACTATTAACAGGACACTTCCAGTAAGCATTTTATTACCTGTAAGTTATTTAAAAAATCTATATCTACAACATAATGTGTGTCTGTTTGTGTGTGGACATGCATAGTCTTTATTAAGTAATAGAGTGGTCTTAAGTAATATAGTTCAACCTTTTCATTATTCTGTGTGTGTCAGCATATTCTCTGTCATGGATGCGTTCTGGGTGCAGAAGTACAATTTCACGTTGGCTGAGACCCCTGACAGCATAGAAGCCATGAAGGCCTTTAAGTGCTTGAACCCCGGTAATCGCTGCTTGCAGCTATATTTTAGATTTGCTTCTAGGACATTTGATCCCACTATGTGTTAAAGGGGACATGAACTGCCTTTTATTATTATTTTATACTGTTCTCTGTATTCCACTTATAATGTTATCAAAATGTTTACATCAAGAAACATAATTTAGAAGTAATATGCTATTTTCTGTCCTGTTTTTAACCCCCCTCATCAGAACTCTGTTTGAATAGGCGTGGCGGATTGTAGACGCGGAAGTAACACTGCTATGATTGGCTAACAGTTGTGTATGTTTGACAGCCAACATCCTTCACAGATGGACGCTGCTGTGATTTAGATTAAAAATACATAAATACTCAGTACATACCAAAAGATCTGTAATAACCGACAAAGCAATAGTGCAATAGCAACAGTTACTTGCACTTGTGTTGCAACATTACTGTCGGATCCAATATAGTCGGCACAGCATCGTATTTTAGTTTCAATCTTTATGAAAATCCAGTGTTGAATTGTGCCTCGTTTGTAAATGAATCCGCGTTAAAATGAAGTTAACAAAGGACCAAGTTCTTACTGACGTGGTTAAATTAAAATTCATCCACTCTTTCCTAATGTTTGCATCAGAAGGAAGGCAATGCAAAGATGTACAGCGTCTTGTTGTCTTTGGAGCCATCTTTATCATTTGGTTTTTGTGTAGACCTGCGTGCTTGCCTTTCGTCATTTACACTACAACTTTAAACACAAACAAGTATGATAATGTATATGACATTTTTCTCTGTGTTATTTATTTCAGATCATATAGCACCCCGCGAGTTTCGTTTATCTGCACGTAAGAGAACAAAGTCTTAAGGAGCTTTTCTTGTTCGTTTGCTTGTTTTGCTTATATATATATATAATATATATATAACAGATAACTATCTATACAGTATATAGGTGTGTTGTGTGGGTGTTTGTTTTCTTTTGGTATCCATGATATCTTAATGTTGATCTGATGCCGAATGAACATATCGTTGCATGCTCAAAGAGGATGGCGTTCACAGGAGGAGCAAGTCTTAAAATGTCTAATTGGGTCCAGAAGGTAAGGAAGAAGAGAACAAGAGGTACTCGGATGTGAGAAGAAATCACTGAAAGGCCCCTTCACGCTGTCTTGAAAACGAAGCGCGAAGCCAGGCTTAAACTCATTGTCTGTACTTTTACATGATGCAGGTTGAGATACTGTCTATACCGTAAATATATATAGATATATGTATAGTGTGGGTTTGTGGGGGTGGTGTTTGTTTATATATATATATAATATATATATATATATTATATCTATAGATAACATCAATTTTTAAAAATAGTGAAGGAAAATCAGAGAAGTAACCAGTTCAAATAATCATTCACAGTCATAATATGTTCATATCTGTGAAAATGTCTGTTACTGTTAAGCCTTGTTCTGAAAAGAGTAAGAAAAGCATAATTTTAATTTGAGCGATCTTTTCTTTTTTTTTTTAGTGAGTGCACCCAAACAGAGGATCGGATTCATGACAAGTATCACAATGAATACACAGCATCACTTAATCTCACTACATGTGCAACACAAATGCAGCATCACCTCATGGTTAACGATCATTGTTTTCATTTGCAGAGATCCAGAATTTTTTCCGCCGTCGTTCTAAGACTGCGACTGCCGTGTCTGATCAAACAGACTCTGAAAGCAAAAAATGATGGGTACACCACACACATAAACACACACACACACACACACCCAGGACGATGGAACACAAATGGTATGTTGGAATAGTACTAGCTTAGTTACTGAAAACTGTGCAGTATATAAAGGAATATATCACATAAAATTAAATGTACTCACCCTCATGCCATCTAACATGTAGATGAGTTTGTTTCTTCATCAGATTTGGAGAAATGTAGCATTAAATCACTTGCTCACCAATGGATCCTCAGCAGTGAATGGGTGCCGTCAGAATGGAGTTTAAACAGCTGATAAAAGCATCACAATAACCCACAAGTAATCCAAAACCACTCCAGTCCATCAGTTAACATCTTGAGAAGTGAAAGAGACAAACCCACGATTAAGGCATTTTTAACTTCAAACCTTTGTTTTCGGCTAAAACGAGTCGTCTTAAAAGTCGTCTCGTCTGAATCAGGAGAGAAATATGCACAGATCCCAAGTCCAAAACAGTTCTTAACAAATATGTCAGTGGATTTTGATGTGAGAGGACAACAGTTGATGGACTTTATCACTGGAGGAAGCATTATTATGAATAACGGACTCATGTTTTGGTCAGAAGCGATGGTTTAAAGTTAAACTGCCTTACTGATGGATTTGTTTCTTACAAACATGTAGCTTTTCACTTTACAAGATGTTAATTGACTCATTTGACATACATTTGACAAGTGTAGTAGGTCACAAAATTCACATTGTTTTATAGCTATTTATTTAATTTTATTATTGATATATATTGATTTTTATTTATTCTTGTATGTTTGTGTGTGTGTTCAGCTGCTCCTGAGCTTCAGAAGGACCTGTTACTGCAGCTGGTTTCTCTGCAAAAGGCGTCAGGCTGCTGGGATCTGGACGCCACACTGGCTGATGTGTTTGGGAAGACGGAGGATGAGCTGACCAATCAGAAACCAGCACAGGTGAGAGATGTGATGAAATAATAAGACAGTGATGATTGTGTGCAGTGTCCAGTAACAAATGCAGTGGATGCTGGTTTGTACACAGGTGGATGGGTCAGTATGGGCCACTCTCCTGGCTCTGATCTGGTTATACGGCTGTAAAATAGAGCAGCAGGTGGAGTGGCAGTTTGTGGCCATGAAGGCAGCGTCATGGATCGGCTCTCAGAAAGGTGAGATCTCCATTCCAGACCGCATTCATTCAGTCAGCGTTCATCAAGAGACGTTTCAGCAAATATCTTCAGTTCTTTGACACACACACTGATGATTTGAGTGTGTGTGTGTTTCAGTGGGAGATCTGTCTCAGTGTGTGTGTGTGGGGAATGTCCTGCTCGGATGTCAGGTGACCAAAGAGACTCTGGGAATCTGAAGACGTCGGTGTTTCTACATGCTGTGCCATATAACTGCCAAACACACACATATGTATGCACATATATGAATGATATTAATAAGTTTACACCATGGCTTTTCTAACTACGTCAACAACAGACCCAAATGGATCAAAACAGCATGTGTGCCAAGCCAGAATATTTTGCCAACAAAAAGCTGCTGATCTACAAATAACTGTTTAACAATATAGTTGTTCACTTCATAAATTATCAGTATGAATGTTTATAGCTTTCAGTGTTTGTCATATGAATATTTTTTTGCTTAAAATTCAGTTAATGTCCAAAAATCGACCAAAAAGTGCTTTAAAAATCTTCCCATAATGGAGAGAGTAAATTAGATTGATATTAAGAGTTTTGCAAATAATTGTACTCCTTAATTGCAGTTAGTGTTTATATAGTAATAGTACAGTACAGTATGTAGTATACAGTATATGTAGTAACATATACTGTAAAAGATGCTTTAACCAGATGCATTAACCATAGTTTTTAAAAACATGGACAAAGGAGCAATACCGTAATTCTCATATGGGCCATTGAAAATTTAAAATAGGTTGCATTTGGATGGATTTACTCTATATTTTTGCACTTTTATTACACTTTTTATATACATTATTATGTTTGTTGACCGTTTTTAAGCATTGTTCTTTTTGATTTCATACCTTTCTATTTATGATTTTGCTCTAGCACTTGCCACTTTTTTTAAATAAATATAAAGGTTTTTATTTATTGTGATTCTGTCATCAGAAAATTGTGCTTTGTCATTTAGGTCCATCCTAACCACATCATCCTAACAGTGAGCATAAATGTAAGTGGCACCACGTGACAATGAGGTATGTGTGCGTTAACTAATGTGCATTAAAACTGTCTTGGAAAACTGTTTTTACCTTGTCTTCATTATTTATTATTGTTACGGTTAAAATTCACATCATTTGAGACGTGGAAATTACGCTGTGTTTAATATATTAATGGATTTCAGAAAAAAAAATACAGAGTTTTGCTCTGATGCTTGTGAATTGTACGTTGTTGGACACTGTTAAAAACAAATATATATCTACTGAGAGTGTTAAGCATGTATTTAAAAAAAAAATTATAATTACAAGACCCAGAGAAGTGCAGAGACATCCAAATTTGGTGAATATGAAATTTGGCAAGTAACAGCAAAAGACTGACATTTAAAATACCCATTGTATTCAGAATTACTGTATAAATGTATTTAAAAAAACACGTTGCATTAACAAAAAAGAAAAATCCACAAGCAAATGGTTAGTAATAACATTGCACAAGGCTTTACAAACGAATTCAAAACGGATGAACTTCTTCTCCTCACCCGCACCAACAAGGACTTTTCAAACTCTGCTGCACTGTGCTTCAGTGAAACCTGGCTGAGTGAAGCCATTCCGGACAACGCGCTTCATCTGCCGGGCTTCCAGCTGTTCAGAGCGGATCGCGTCACGGAGTTAACGGGGAAAACCAGAGGTGGTGGATTGTGTTTCTACATCAACGAAAGTTGGTGTTCAGATGTAACAACGCTGAAAAAGGTATGCTGTCCTAATTTAGAGGCACTCATCATAAACTGTAAACCGTTGTACTCGCCGCGGGAGTTTTCCTCTTTCATTCTCGTGAATGTGTACGTGCCTCCGGACGCGTGCGTGAGCGCCGCGATGCAGCAGCTGGCCGAACAAATAACTGAAATGGAGCAAAGGTACCCAGACTCTATTTTTAATCATTCTTGGAGATTTTAACAAATCAAATCTCTCCCGTGAACTGCCAAAATACAAGCAGCACATTACGTGTCCCACCAGAGACAGCACTATTTTGGATCACTGTTACACAGCAATAAAGGATGCATATCACTCTGTCCCATGGGCAACTTTGGGGCTCTCTGACCACTGTTTAGTTCATCTAATACCGACCTACAGGCAGAAACTGAAATCAGCTAAACCTGTATTAAGGACTGTAAAAAGATGGACTATTGAAGCAGAGCAGGATTTACAAGCTTTTTTTGCACCTCACTGATTGGAGCGTTTTTGAAGCTACTACCACCGATCTGGACGAGCTCACAGAGACTGTAACTTCATATATCAGTTTCTGTGAAGATATGTGCATTCCTACCAGGACATTCTTATCATTTAATAATGATAAACCGTGGTTTACTGGGAAACTCAAACAGCTTCGTCACGCCAAAGAGGATGCTTACAGAAGTGGGGATAAAATCTTGTATAACCAGGCCAGGAACAGACTAACAAAGGAGATCAGAGTGGCTAAAAAAAACTACTCAGAAAAGCTGAGAAAAGAGCTTTGAGCCAACGATCCAGCGTCAGTATGGACTGGTCTGACGAACATCACCATGTACAAGACACCACACCCACAGCTTGCGGAGAATCAACAACTAGCTGACGATCTGAATGTGTTTTACTGCATATTTGAAAAGGATCATCTACCACCCCCCATCCACTCTGATCTGCACTTCACACATTCACCTACCACCCCTCCAACCCCCCTCCCTCCCTCCTCCACCATTCAACCTGCGATTAAGGTCTGTGTAGAGGATGTGAACAGGGTCTTCAGGAAGCAGAAATCTAAGAAAGCTTCGGCCCAGACGGTGTTTCACCTGCCTGTTTAGAAGTCTGTGCTCACCAACTGGCCCCGATCTTCAAACAGATCTTCAACAGATCAATGGAGCTGTGTGAAGTTCCCTGCTGCTTAAAACGTTCCACCATCATTCCGGTCCCCCAAAAAAACAAAATCACTGGACTTAATGACTACAGACCTGTGTTTCTAACGTCTGTGGTCATGAAGTCTTTGTGACTGGTGCTGGCCCACCTGAAGGACGTTACTAGACCCTTGCTGGATCCTCTTCAGTTTGCCTACAGAGCAAACAGGTCTGTGGATGATGCAGTCAATATGGGACTGCATCATCCTGCAACACCTCGACAGACCTGGGAATTATGCAAGGATCTTATTTGTGGATTTCAGTTTGGCCTTCAATACCATCATTCCTCACCTTCTCTCAGACAAACTCACATAGCTCTCTGTGCCCACCTCCATCTGTTAGTGGATTAACAGCTTCCTGACAGACAGGCAGCATCTAGTGAGGCTGGGCAAACTCACATCCAGGCCTATCACCATCAGCACTGGCGCCCCCCAGGGATGTGTTCTCTCCCCATTGCTCTTCTCCCTCTACACCAACGATTGCACGTCTAAAGACCCCTCTGTCAATCTCCTTAAGTTTGCAGATGACACCACACTTATTGGCCTCATCCAGGACTGTGACAAGTCTGCTTACAGACAAGAGGTTTGAGCAGCTGGCTGTCTGGTGCAGTCAACTCAACCTGGAGCTGAACATGCTCAAAAAAGTGGAGATGATTGTGGATTTCAGGAGGAACCCCCCTGCTCTCCCTTCACTCACCATTATGGACAGCACTGTGGCTGCAGTGGATTCATTCAGGTTCCTGGGCACCACTATTTCTCAGGACCTGAAGTGGGACACTCACATAGACTCCATTGCAAAAAAGGCCCAGCAGAGGTTGTACTTCCTTCGCCAGCTGAGGAAATTCAACCTGCCACAGGAGCTGCTTAAACAGTTCTGCTCTGCTATCATTGAGTCTGTCCTGTATTCATCCATAACTGTCTTGTTTGGTTCAGCAACCAAATCAGACATCAAGATACTACAACGGACAGTCCGGACTGCTGAGAGGATTATTGGTGCCCCTCTGCCCAACCTCCATGAACTTTACATCTCCAGAGTGAGAAAAGGGCTAAGAAAATCACCTTGGACCCCTCACACCTAGCCCACTCTCTCTTCGAACTGTTGCCTTCTGGTCGGCGCTACAGAGCACTGACCACCAGAACAGCCAGGCACAAGAACAGTTTTTTCCCACAAGCTATACTGTCTTAACAATTAATCTTTCATAATTATACATCGTCCATCAGAACTAACATAGTATATTTATATTAAATTGCACACTTTGTAAATAACATATCTGTACACTAATAAACATATCTGTACATTTATCTAAACAATTAATTTTTCCTGTACTTCTATTTCTGTATATAGTACATTATTCAATTTTTCTTTTTTTTATTATATTAGTTTTATATTACATCCCTACTGTGTTATTCCTATGTATGTCTACACTATCATGTATGTCTGCATTATGTTTGTACTTTCTTCTACACTGGAAGCTCCTGTCGTCAAGTCAAATTCCTTGTGTGTGTAAACATACTTGGTAATAAAGCTCTTCTGATTCTGATTCTGATTATGGTTGTGTGGTACATGGCTCTGCCTCCAAAAAACCTGTTGGAAAAACTTTGTAAAATTCAAGCTCAAGCGATGAGACAGTGTTGTGGAGCTGTAAAGACTACACCCATTCCAGCTTTACAAGTCTTCGTAGGAGAGATGCCACTAGAAATTAGAAGGAAACAATTAATGGTCAATTACTGGGCTAACCTCCAGGGGCATAAAGATGAACATCCTACAAAAATGGTCGATTCCTTTACAGTTTAATAAACAAAGTCATCATAATATAAGGTATAGGTAACGTCAAGAAATTGATAATTACACTCTAAGAAATGCTGGGTTAAATACAACCCAGCGCTGGGTTAAATAGGGACAAACCCAGCACTTGGGTTGTTTTGACCCAGCGGTTTTGTCTCAATGTTTAACCAACCTTCTGGGTAGTAACCCAAAAAAAAAAAAACCGCTGGTCAAACAACCCATTGCTGGTTTGTCCCTATTTTACCACAGCCTGGGTTGTATTTACCCCGCTTTTTTTAAGTGTCATCTTTAACGATATTTCGAGGCAACTCAATTTAAATAGCACTCTTAAAATAACGGGAAACATCCAATGGTTATGTGAGCAATGTCACGTTGAAGAACAATCCCTCTTATTTTCTTTGAATGTATCAAGTATGAACAAGAAGAGGAAAAAATGATAGTCGAAAATAAGGAAAAATGGAAATTCAGGATCTTTAAATTTTTAAGGTTTTCATCAAATGTGCAAGTGCAATAAATAGTAATGTATTCTTTTGTTGATAAGAGTGCAGGGGGGGGGGGTTTTTTTTGGTAAGTTTAGAACTCTGTTTTCACACACTCCGAGCAGTCAGGTGTCGGTAAGCCCTTTGCGTTGGTGCCAGCCGATCCGTTAAAAAACCAGAAGAGAAGAAAGACAAATGATATATCATAAAATATAGGTAGATTTTTTTTTTTTGAAGTTATGTATTTATTTATTACATTTTTTATAGTTATTATTATTTTTTTTTTTATTTTTTTTTTTATATATATTTAATTTTTTTGTAATTACATTTCCTTGACATCATCGCCTCACACTCCATCCCAGTAGGTGGCGGAATACGCACCAAAAGCTGGTTTGCCAACCGCCATAAAACATCATACGAAGAAGAAGAAGAAGAAGAAGCGACGATAAAGAAACAACAACTTTGAAGGGACTTTGAACCGTTCTGCTTTCCCGTGCGTGATTGAAATTGTAATTTACAGTGATTTACAGTTATTAATCAGTTGTTTTTCGTCGCAGTCCAGAGCAGAGTGTTTAAATGGCGTCAGGAAGCGCACTGGTCTTTGATGAGGAGATGAGCCGTTATAAACTCCTCTGGAAAGAGTAAGTCATCTCATCACTTACTGTACGTCTCTTACAAAAGTCTCATGTTATGCTGTTGTTTTTAGACATAATACAGTCTATGTTTTAGACATAATATTATGGATAGTACATAGCATTCAATGAAGTACGTCACAGTTTTATATGCAAATAAAATGGTGACTAAAATGTGAAAATCATTGATTCTGTATGGTGGTCCCATATTATTACCACATGATCCCATACATATTATTCCTTACGAGTTAAAATGATCATACTTGATTTATGTGCATTTTTTATTTATTTATTTTTTGTTTGTTTTTCATATCTTTGATGTTTTTGTTGGTTTCTTATTTTGTGGTGCATAATTAAATGCTATTTCATGTCCAGTTAGTTTAAAAAAACTGATTTCTGAAATGTGTTGAGGTATGTGAGACTCAATAATTAAATAATACAAATATACAGTGATATACTTGGGTTTGCATTTTGTACTAATCAGGAATGGGCATTTTCAATACTAAAAATAAAACAAACGTAACTATTGATTTCAGAAATGATTTTTATTACTGAAAAACAGGGTTTCTATAGTTTAACTAAAGCCTAAACTAAAACCATAAAAAATGGTTACTAGAAATAAAACAAGCGCTAACTGAAAAACAAACTTCTGTTTTATTTCAGCTAGCTGCCAAAGCAACATTGCTCATTTTCAATTAGTTTAACTTGTTGACTAATGCTGCGTTCAAGTCCTCCTGGGACGTTCGTACTTACGAGTTGACAAGTCGTAATTACGACGTCAGGTGCGTTCAAGTCAGTCTAGTCGGCACAAGATGGCGGGGTCATATGATGCGATTTCAAGTTTTCCTTTCTCTTTGGAGTGTTACAAGCTGATTGTGCGTAGATAAGATCCCTGAAGTTGCAAAGACTAAAGTCTCAAAACCAAAGAGATATTCTTTATCAAAGTTAAGACTCTGCCACGCCCCCCTAAAACAGCTCGTTCTAACACGCCCCACATATCTACCTCACTATGTGGAAATATTAGCATAATGCGCCCAAATGTGCATGCAAAGAAAGAAGGCGTGGTTTTAGTAACCTCAGTTAGTGTTGAAGCAGCATGTCGGAGACACTGTGTGTTTCTAGGCGAAAACAAAATCACTTTATTTGGCCTTCCGAAAGTAGATGCTTTAGGAATCTTAAAAAATAAGATCACTTACAACAGAACGCAATGCTGTTAAGATTACCGTTTCGTGAACCTAGGAGAGGAGGTTATTCAGACTTTGCTATGACAATCTGGCACTTCAGAATCAGCGACTGTAAGTATGTTTTGTTACTATTTTAAGTATTTACTATTGACTGTTCAAATTCTAGTGTTGGCCATCGTGTGTTTGAGAGAGAGAGAGAGAGCGAGAGAGAGAGAGGAGAGAGCGAGCGAGCGAGCGTCCTCAAGTGGAGTCGCTGTCCCTTAACCGTGGCTTGTGTACTGCATCATTACGGTGTCTGTTGCCCTTTCGGGCTTGAATTGATGGTAAAACTAATGACATTATTACTGTCTTTACATTTATTTTGAAAGTTGAAGCTCGCGATTATGGTAAGGGGCGTTACCTTTCCGACGAGTGCTTGCGGTGTTTCGGCCAATCACAATGCACTGGGTCAAATGGCCAATCAGAGCAGACTGCGCTAGTCGGAAGGAGGGACTTTGTTGAAAACGACGTGTTTGAGAGGGGCGGGGCATAGAGGACCTACAATAGTGTACATTATTTGAAAAATAATGTGTTTTTTTTTACATTAAAGTATGTCAACATATTCTGTTACACCAAATACAACAAATAATGATCTTTAAAAAAGCATCATAGGACCCCTTTAATAATTACAAGAAAATACCACATGGTCCCTGTTAACTCTGCTTATAGAAATGAAGAGCAAAGAATTCGCATCAGGTGTGTTTTGCGTTTTTAGTATTTTTAAAAAGTAATTTATGAAGCCACTTTAATCTGTATCGCATTAAAAACTTGTTATTAATTGTTATATTACAATCCTGTCACATTCAAAAAGCTTATTTTTTGTAAATAAAAATCCTGACAATGTCACCGCTTAATACCTATAAGTATTGTGATTTATGTTTTACTTTGGCAATCTTTATAGGACAAACTATCAATTTAAACAAAAATGTACTGTCAACTACAGACGTTGCATCCATCGATTCCGCCATGTTTCTCATTGACACGCCCCCCAACTCGGAAACTCTGGGCTTAAAGAAAATTTCGAGTTTCCCACTCGTAATAACGACTTTGCGGTGGTGTTCATGTGCGTTCAACTCGTAAATACGATCTATCCGACATGACTTGAACGCACCATAAAATAACAAAAACTGAAATAAAAATTAATAAAACCTAACTAAACAATTACTAATAATAAAATGACAAAACACAACAAATTGCTACACTAAATACAAAAATAAAAACAAATTCATAATATTGAATTTCAATAATACAAAATGAACACAACAGATTATGTCTTTTAGTATTGCAACCAAAGTGTAATAATTGCAGATTTAAGTCGATTATAACATTGTAGTAGTTTCTAATATTGCTATCACTGTTTTACAACGTTTGCATAATTTAATAACTGCATTGCCGATAGTGATAAACTGTTTAAATCAGCTGATTTTTTGCCAGTTTTTAAATTATTGCCTGCTTGGCAGATTCCCATTCTGTCGAAATCTCCCAAAACTCTTATCAAATGATTATACATTTTCTATTTTCACATCAAATCTGTTTGTTGTTGCTCCGTCCAGTCCAGTCTGTGAGATCGAGGTGCCCGAGCGGTTGACCGTGTCTTACGAAGCGCTGAAGACTCACGGCGTGACACAGAGGTGCAAACAGCTCCCGGTCCGCCAGGCCACCGAGCAGGAGATTTTACTCGCACACAGGTTGGTGGAGTTTAAACCAGGCCCCATTTCTGTTGCTGTATGATTGAGTCCGGTCTCAAAATCTTTTGTGTTTATTTTAGTGAGGAATATCTGGAGGCCGTTAAACAGACTCCGAAAATGAGCGTGGAAGAGCTGATGGCTTTCTCGAAGCAGTACAGCGACGTCTATTTCCATCAGGTAAGTCCGGGTCATTGATGCTTGCTGGGTTCAGGTGACCGCCAATGTGAACGCTACCCAACAGTCTCGACTCTTATGTGAGCGCAGAACATCTATCACTGTGCTAAGCTGGCCGTGGGCGCCACACTGCAGCTGGTGGACAGCGTCGTGAAGAGAGAGGTCAGGAACGGCATGGCGCTGGTCAGGTGAGCACACCACCAACAGCTGCTGCTTTCATGATTGGATGTCCACCTAATTGACTGCCTATTTAAAGGTGAAGTGTGTGATATATTCCCCACTGGCCACTAAACAGAACTGCAGTATGATTGAGCAGTCCATCATATTTGATTTGCTTTGCTGGGGCTGTGAGTTTGAAGCAGGAATACCTGCTTGTCTGAAACTAAACTAAAACGAAAGTGAAACTAAAATAAAACATAATTAAAATTATTATGATTGTTGTTGTTATTATTATTATGAACAATATAAATAATATGTAATAATATTTAGATGTAATGTTATAATTTAAAACTACATTTTTTAATTTTTTGTAATTTTACCGTAATGGTAATAGAAATATCAGTAATACATGTGAATACAATTTTAATAAATTTTAATTTAATAATACATTTAGTATGAATTCATATGTGGTTGTTATGGATTATTAAAAATATAATAAGGTATCCATTGGATATTTTAATTTCATAATATGTTATTTAGTAACAATAGTAATATGTTTAGAATTAAACAATAACAGTAATTAAATCGTTTTTAACTTATTGTAAATTAAAAGTGAATTTAATTGTGCATTTTTAAATTGTGATTTTGTTGTATAACAATATTAATAAGGTTTAATTGAATAATCATTATTATCTCGACTACTATACTACTACTATATCTAACTTTGAATATTTAATTGTCATATTTAAGATTAATATTAATAACTTTACAGGCAAATTTAATTAAAGAATGAACTTAATATTCAAATGTAGTAATGTTTAATTTATAAAATATTTAATATTTTTATTATTGATAATGATTATATTATAGATAATAACATTTATAAAAATTTACTATTTGTAAAATAAAATATTTGTAATGAATTAATGATTTGAATGATGTTAAAAAATGTTTGTTATTGGAGATTTAAATAGAAAAGTAATCTGTATTGTTCACTAGACAACACAATATGTCGATCTCTAGTTTTTAGTAATTCATTTTTGTTCTCTTTTTGTGACCCTCAGGCCTCCAGGACACCACAGTCAGCGCTCCGCTGCGAACGGTTTATGTGTGTAATATTGTGGCCATCGCTGCTATTCATGCTAAGAAGAACTACAACTTGAACAGGTGAACGGGGTTACATCCTGCACTGCTGTACAAAACTAATTTACATTACTTTAATAAGTACTACTAAAGGAAAACTAAACAGCTGCTATTGCAGATTCTGTGTAAGATTTTCAGTTTGTTATACAGATAAGTTTGAGCTTGTGGCTTCTTTCTAGGGTTTTGATTGTGGACTGGGACATCCACCATGGACAAGGTGTCCAGTACTGCTTTGAGGAGGACCCAAGGTGAGTCCATCTTCCTTCTAATGAACAATGTGGTTTACTAGCCTAAATTTTAACATTTTAAATTACATTTTTAATTTAAATTGCATTATTTTTAAAATGTTATTTCAGATAAAATTATTTTATAAATAATTTATTATGATTAAATATTTTAACTAGATTTTTCCCACCTATTTTATCATCCACCAGATAATAAAATCATAACTCTAATCGCTTAAAAAAAAATGTAATCTCCTCAAAGACCGGCACAGACTGAGAAATAATATATGTCCACAGGACAACTTATTCTTAGTATAAGCACTTAATAATTGGTAATTATAGGGAATTTCTAAAATGTCTATAATTTTCTATAATTAGATTTTCCTTTTGTCCTAGTGTGCTTTATTTTTCTTGGCATCGTTATGAGAACCAGACCTTCTGGCCAAAATCTCCCCGAGTCAGACTACACCAGTGTTGGGAAAGGCAAAGGACGCGGTTTTAACATTAACCTCCCCTGGAACAAGGCAAATGAAAACTGAATCAATGCTCAGAAGCCATCAAACTCTATCATAAATGTGTATTTCATAGCAGCAATGCATGCCAATCAAATCTGCTTTTAATGAACCGTTCTCACTGGTAAAGAAATAAACTAAAATAATATTTAAGCTTTTGCCACATAGTTTCTATGCTGTGCTTGTTTCCTGCAGGTGGGCATGACGAACAGTGACTATCTGGCTGCTTTCTTCCATGTTCTTTTACCCGTCGCGTATGAGGTACCTGTTGCACGAAAGCAATCATTAGACAATGGTTTTCTGAGAAAGTCAATCTGATGCACATGTTTGTCTCTTTCAGTTTGATCCAGAGCTGGTTCTGGTCAGTGCTGGTTTTGATTCAGCCATTGGGGACCCAGAAGTAAGAGGCTCTTTTTAAATCTGTGATTGTCTGAGCTCCTGACCTGTGATTTTCTTTTCTGTATCCTGTTTGAAGAAATAGTTCACTCAAAAATGAAAATTAATTGGGGCCCATCAAAATTGTAGATATTTTTTCTTCATCAGAACAGATTTGGAGAAATGTAGCATTCCATCACTTGCTCACCAATGGATCCTCTGCAGTGAAGGGTGCCGTCAGAATGAGAGTCCAAACAGCTGATAAAAACATCACAATAATCCACAAGTAATCCACGTGACTCCAGTCCATCAATTAACATCTTGTGAAGCGAAAAACTGTGTGTTTGTAAGAAAAAAAATCCATCGTTGAGACATTTTAACTTTAACCTGTCACGTCTGGCCAAAATATGAATCTATAATCCATAATAACACTCCAGTGAAAAAGTCATCTCGTTTGAATCAGGAGAGAAATATGCACAGATCAAGCACTGTTTATAAGTGAAAACAGTCCAAAACAGTTCTAAACAAATATAATTTTGATGTGAGAGGACAACAGGAGATTGACTTTGTCACTGGAGGAAGTGTTATTATGGATTATGGTTTCATATTTTGGACAGAAAATGCCTTAATGATGGATGTGTTTCTTACAAACACGCAGATTTTCACTTCACAAGACATTCAGTTGATGGACTTGAGTCGTGTGGATTATTGTGATGTTTTTATCAGCTGTTTGAACTCTCTTTTTGACGGCACCCATTCACTGCAGAGCATCCATTGGTGATCAAGTGATGTAATGCTGCATTTCTCCAAACATGTTCCCATGTAGAAACAAACTCATCTACATCTTAGATGGGCCATGAGAATGAGGGTGAGTAATTCATGGACTAATTTAAATTTTTGGGTGAACTACTCCTTCAATTCTTCAAATCTGCATCTTGTCACGCTGTTTCTAAAAGTGTCCGCCCTATTTGATGGGCTGTATAGGTTAACACTGTTAACACTGCTGTCTGTTGTGCTTCAGGGTGAAATGTGTGCTATTCCTGAGATCTTTGCCCACCTCACCCAACTGCTAATGCCTTTGGCTGCAGGCAAAATGTGCGTCGTCCTGGAGGTCAGTTGTCATTATCACATCAAATCTTTTTATCATATTTTCATTTTTTAAGACCTGTTATCCGTGTTATCATGTTTAGATTGTATATATCGGTTCTTATTGTTTCCTTCGTTTTTTTTTTTCAGGGAGGGTATAACCTGACTTCTCTGGCCCAGTCGGTTTGCCAAACCGTCCAGACCCTTCTTGGAGATCCGGCCCCTCGGCTGTCAGGGCTCACGGCTGCTTGTGAGAGGTGATTTGATGATTGTCAATCATGCGGCGAGTGCTTTTTATTGGACAAGCTGTTTGCTTGAGTTAAAGGGGTCATATGATGCGATTTCAAGTTTTCCTTTCTCTGTGGAGTGTTACAAGTTCTTGGTGCATAAATAAGATCTGTAAGTTGCAAGTATTAAAGTCTCAAATCCAAAGAGATATTCTTATAAAAGTTAAGACTTGTCCACGCCCTCCTAAAACGGCTCGTTCTAACACGCCCCCACGTCTACATCACTGTGTGGGAAGATTTGCATAACTCCGCCCAAATGTTCACGCAAAGAAAGAAGGAGTAACTTTATTGTTGCTGTCACCGCCGCCGCCATGTTGTAAAGACACTGTGTGTTTCGTTGCAAAAGCGAAACTACTGTGTTTGGTCTTCCAAAAGAGGACACGACTAGAAATCAGTGGTTAAGTTGTATTTACAACACTGTTCCAGAACAAATATTCAGATGTGTGCAGCACATTTATGGAGGACTGTTTACTGATCCTGGTAGAGTAGACTACAATGCCGGCTGTTCTGACTCAGACTGTAAGTACGTTTTTTAAATTTAAAGAATTTGCCACTGACGATTCAAACGCGAGTTTTGGGCAGTGTAGAGTAGCACTTGTTGTTTGTCATTTCTCCGATTACAAATGCAGACATGGTTTTATGTTTACGCGGTGCGGCGCGATGCAATGCGTAAAAAGAAAGTCATTATAATTTGTAATTATGTACCCACTGGATGCAACAAATGCCTCGTTTATAATGCGTTTTAATGTTTTTGAATCATCGCTCAGGCCTGACAGGGCATCACAGTATGGTAAGGGGCGTAACATTTCCGTCACACGCTTGAGGTATTTGACCAATCACAATGCACTGGATAGCTGGCCAATCAGAGCACACCTCGCTTTTCAGACCGATGAGCTTTGTAAAAATCGACGTGTTTCAGAAAGGCAGGGCATAGAGGAGAAACAATAATGTTACAGTATGTGGAAAATAATGGTTTTTTGAACCTTAAACCGCATAAACACATTTCATTACACCAAATACACAAAATAATAGCAACGTCATATGACCCCTTTAAGGTGCACTGTGTAGCACCACCCACAGTCAAAATAATTGGTCCAAAATCCTGCCCTATGTACATCAAACATTAAATATGATCAGATTGTTTATGATTTGGTTTCAATGTGGACAGACAAATTTTTTATCGCTAGAAAGTTAGAAAGTTTTTTTTTTCCCCCCGCAGTGCACTGGAATCTATCCAAAACGTTCGCAACGCTCAATCATCTTACTGGAGCTGTTTTAAACACTTAGGTTAGTGTTTGTTTACTAATTTTTACTTATAAATTGCCATTTTCCTTTCACGTGGATTGTTTTGTTTTAGTATTAATTATATAGCATTATAGTTTTTATTAAAAACATTTAGAATTAGCTTTTATTTTTTTATTCTCAGTTTTCATATTAATTTTAAGTTTATTTTTATTGATCTTGTCATGTGCTTTTGTCAGTTTGTACTATTTAGGTTCAATTTATCTTCATTACAGTTTTAGTTTTCATTAATTTACAGTTAGTCATTTTAGTGCTTCAACTTATTAGTTCAGTAAGTTGCCAAGGCAACATTTCTAATTTACGTTTAGTTTTTCATCATTTTATTTTCAGCTGTATTTTACTTAACAAAACAATTTTTAATAGTTTTGAATTTAGTTAACGATAACAAGTCTGTTATGAAGGCAATTGGTAATAGATTTAAATATGTAGTGACGTTTAAATTAGTTCTTATTTAAATGTCATTTTAACATTTGACAGCAACATTTTATTGTTTTATCTTTTACATTTTTATCGGTCTCATTCTTAAAGAGGCTCATTTAGGAACGAGCACCAAACGACCCAGAATGGATGAGAACAGTGGAGCAAAAGAGGCAGAGAAACCTTCGCCAGAAACCAATACAAAGAAGACAACACAGGATATTGTGTGGCCTGAACCTTTAATCAGGACTTCACCTGATGTGCGAACAGTCGTAGCGCCCCCTCCTGGTGTGGAGGTCTCACTGCCAGAGGGCTGCCAACATTTGGGGGAAGTTTCCCAAAGTGCTACAAAAGAAGTACAAAGTTTTCGGTTGGTAAAATCAGATCAGAAACACACAGTCACACGTTTGGGCCACATTATAACCATTTCAAATAGTTTTTTTTGTTTGTAGGGATAAACATATCCAAGATGTAACAGACCAAAACATCCTTCAGCCTCTTGGAAATATCATTTCAGTTCTTGACCAAATGATGAATAAAGAGGTGAGGATGCGATAACAGGGGTCTGGTGGTTATTTTTGTGTGCAGTATATTTGGTAACGGACTGTAACGCTTCATCAGGTGCGTAATGGATGCATCGTGGTGTCTGACTTGAGTGTGTCCATACGCTGTGCTTGTGAACATGCACTAATGGGCCTTGCTGAACGGTACAACACTTCTTAGACTAACAGAAGAATTACCTTCAAATCACCTAGATCAGATGAATGGTTGCCTGTTATGTGATATTAAATACAGTGCTTTTGTGTTTGATGAAGGGTGCTGGTTGTTTTTATTGGAGATGGGAATATACCAGTCAAAACTAATGACGGGTGAGCCAGTTATTGCATATATTTTTTGTGTTTTGTTTGTTGTATAAATGCAGGCTGAATTGTCCAGTATAATATATATATATATATATATTATATATATATATCTAGTATATATATATTAAAAAAAAGTAGTATTAAAAATGTTTGAAAATAAAAAATAATTTTAGTATTACATCTATTTTTAGGAAAAATATTTAATATAAGGAAACTTTCTATCTTAAACTATTTTTAAATACTGTTAGAATTTTATATTCTTTAGTATATTTATATAATGTTATGTTTTTTTTATTTATTAAAAATTAGATTGAGCTTTATTTTTAAATTTCATTTTTTATTTTTTATGTATTTTTTGGATTTTTCTTATGTGCTGTATTTAGTTATTAACCTATTATTTATTTATGAACTTCGTTGAGGTTAATTTATGTTTTATTTCATTTTGTATGTTATTCAGTTTTAGTTTAGTTATTTTCCTGTTAGGAAATTTTACTGCGTTCAGCGATTTTTTCAGTTAGTTGTCAAGGCAACATTTATAATTTTAATTTAGAAAGTTTTTCATCTAATATTTACTTTTTTTTTTTCCAGAAGAGCTAATAAAAATTCAGTTAATTAGAAATTATTTGTTCAGTTCTTCAAAAAAGCTTCAGTGGGTGAGTCTCTCTCTCTCTGTCTCTTCAGGAAGGTGCTTCTAGTCCAAGTCTGTGCTGAAGAAACTGAAGAGGAGTGCGTGAACCGTTTGTCCTTGTGTCTGAGAGAGGTTTGTGAACACACCTGATATTATCTTGGGTTTTGTCTTATTTCTGTGAAGTCACTTCCTCTTCCTGCTCGTCTCCAGGGTGAGAGCTTCACGGCAGGATTCATGCAGGCGGTTCTGAGCCTGATCCTCCCTCTGGCGTATGAGTTTAACCCCTGTCTGGTGCTGGGGGTTTTCAGAGACAGTGGGGCAAAGACTCATCTGACACCAGTCTGGGGTCACCTGACCAGCCTGCTCCAAGGCCTGGCAGGGGGGCAGATGCTCACTGTACTGCAGGTCAGAGTTTTTAAATATTTTATTATTATTTTAAAACCGATTCAAAACATACATTGACATTTTTTTTAAATGTATTTTTATTATAAATGCTTTTTTTCCCCGATATGTAGTTAGTTCATTTCAAATGTATTTATTTTAAAATTTTTAAATGTATTATTGTTTAATACTACTCTATTTGTGACCCTGGATCACAAAACCAGTCTTAAGTCGCTGGGGTATATTTGTAGAAATAGCCAACAATACATTGTAAGGGTCAAAATTATCGATTTTTTTTTATGCCAAAAATCATTAGGACATTAAGTAAAGATCATGTTCCATGAAGATATTTTGTAAATTTCCTACTGTAAATATATTAAAACTTAATTTTAATTTTTAATATGCATTGCTAAGAACTTCATTTGGACAACTTTAAAGCTGATTTTCTCAATATTTAGATTTTTTTGCACCCTCAGATTCCAGATATTCAAATAGTTGTATCTCGGCCAAATATTGTTCTATCCTAACAAACCATACATCAATGGAAAGCTTATTTATTTAGCTTTCAGATTATGTATAAAACTCAATTTCGAAAAATTGACGCTTAAGACTGGTTTTGTGGTCAAGGGGTCACATTTATTGTTTAATTAAATCTATTCATTATTCATTTTACATTTGCTTATTTTACATTTATTTTACTTATTGTTTTATTTTAACTGTATTATTTTAAATGTACGTATTTTATTTGTTGTACACTTTTTAAATGCATTTATTTACAATATATTTATTTTTTATTTGTCTTTTAAATGCATTTATTTTTTAAAATGTGTTTATTTGTTTGTTTTCATGTATTTTGTATTTATTTTACATTTATTTCTTAATTTACTTATTTGTTTTGTGTATTTTTTATTATATTTTACTTGCCCCAATCTTCTGGATGAGAGTTTCTTGCTACTAGTAAATCACCATACCTGCATTTCTTAAGGGCTATGACAAAGATCTGCTGGAGGTTACGGTCTCTGCCCTTTCTGGGGCCCCTGTCCCTCCCCTCGGGCCCCTGGGGGCCCCCAAACCTGCAGATGTTCAGATGATGGAAAAGCAGCGACAGAGGCTGCAGAAACGCTGGAGTTTGGTGCAGGAGTGTTGGGGCCTTCTGCGTTGATCAGGTACTAATCCCACAGTTCACTACAATATTATATGGCGAATGTGATTGAGCAGTTTTGCAGAACTAACTTATCTAAAACGTCATACATGGTGAATTATGTGTTATGTAACCTTAGAATACACTCTTAGATGAATAAATAAATTATTATGTGTGTTTGTGCAGTTTCAGAAAGCTGATGGAAACCTCTGGAACATTGAATGACCTGCGTTTTGATCTTCAGTTATGGAAAATAACATTTTTTGTACTTTTTGTAAATTTTGTACGGCATTAAAAATGAACCTGCTACAGTTTTTCTCGATAGTTTTTTGTTTGACCACGATGTTTGTGTAGGGTTTGTTTAGTTAGAAGTGAGCTAAATCTGACAAAACCTCCATTTGAGGATGTAAGCATATTATAAATGTTATATTTTGAGTTATATATTATACACCACTTGTTTTCCTCATTTAAATGCTAAATGAATAAATGTAAATAGAGCAATGTTTTTTTTTTTTATGTAGAAAGTTTTATAATAATGATTTATGTAGTTGGATATGCTGTAATAACAGAGGTCTTAGTTAGGTGGATGTGGTATGTGTGTGTTCAGTATCTTTCTATGACCGACTCTAAGGGTATGGCTCAAGATGTTAGAACACTTTTCCAGATATGACTATATAAATGACTGACTCAAAATATATCTGCAGTGAAAATTTGCTCATACTTCCTTTTTTGCTGATATTTCACTATCACTATCGGCGCTGCATTCTGTTCAATTCTTCACCACACCCAGAGAAAACGGTGAGTAGCCTATGCAAAGTTATATCTTCTCATTTTCTGAATCTTTGTTTCTCATTATTAGTTATCATTAGGCAATTATCATCAAGTATACATATTAGAGATATGTCAACATTATCATCTATTTTCAAAAGTTTGCTGTTGTTTTTCATGATCTGGCATGGGATGCTTTTCCAAACCCACTGGGTGGCAAGTGTTACCAGTTTATAACGGTTTCCAATTGGATAGAAATCGATATTCACAAGGAGGCGCTGAATGGCTAGAATCCTCAATTTAGAATCGCATTTAGAGCCTTCTCTGTCTTTTTGGTGATATGTGTTATTATCGTATTATGTTATGCTCACCTAAATCTATAGATTTTAATCAGGTCAGACGCCATATTGAATTTGACCTTGTTTTGTACAATGTCTTTACAAGTATAGTAGTACTATATCACGTAACTTTCAAACTGTTTTAAGCAGATTTTGTCTACTGAAAGACAAAATTTTGTTAAACTCCACTACAATCAGTTGTATACATTGTATTGTATCCCTCACAGCCTCGTTTTCATTACTGGTTTTACCTCGTTTTCATTTCATAACATGGCGTTACCCTGAATACTGTCTATTAATACTCGGTAAACAAGCATAAACAAATTCTTTATTCTATGCAGAATTGTAAAAACGATCATTTTTCGGTGAACTGATTAGTCAGCGCTGAGAAAAGTAACATGTACCACGTGACTACGCCGCCCATCCTTAGCACCGATCTATGCAATATTTTGCACATGATAAATGACACTGAGTGACTGTAGTGTCTGTTGAATTGAAAATACATAGAAAAAGTTAAAACAGTAAAATAATAATTTAGCGCATCATACCTGACCAATCAGAGACCAGATTCGGGCCACTACGCCCCGCCCCTCACAGACATTCTACTTTCCATTCTTCTCACTCGTTCTGTTTCTGACTGAAGCCGCAGCGGAGCAGATGGCTGCGAACCCCACCAAGCCATCCGGACAGACGGGCAAGATGAAGAAGGATGAGTCGCTGCTGGGAAAACTGGGAGGAACGCTAGTTCGCAAAAAGAAGATTAAAGAAGGTAATGTTTTCCAGGATATTGCAACTTAACAAAGGAACGGAGAAAATGATTAGATGGCATCACGATTGATTTTTATCGCTGTCCATGGTGCTGCACTTGATCAATACACTAATTTATACAAATGCTTCTTTCATTCCATGATATTTAACTCTGTATATTTATATTAATATATATATATATACAAATGAGAATATTTAATATATAATAATATATATATTTCTACTAGACTAGTGTAAGTAACTGTGCAATGATAGTTTTATAAGCATTGTTGATTTACTCTTATATGAGCATAACTTAAGCCACAGACAGTTATACTGTGGTGTTGTTGTCTTAAGACAGATATAGCCAGGTCAGGAGCTCAAGGTTATTCAGATAAGAATGAGGTGGACTGCTTTGTCCTTCTGTTTACTTATATTGTTTCAAACTCTATAAAGAGTTAAAAATCTGCATTTTTGATGGTATTTTGTGCTATTTTAGATCAGACTCACCCCTTCCAGTCTCCATCTGTTTGAACAGCTGCACAGTAAAGTGTGTGTGTGTGTGTGCCATTGTGGAACAGAGTGGTCGTCCTGTTTTTGTCCAGACAGTAACACAGGAGTGACAGCATGTGTTCAAGTCTCTTGAGTCACTTTTTGTTCAGAAGAATCCTTTTTGGGAACTTTCAAAGACTCTTTATAGATTGTTTAGAGGCTCAGTATTCAGCACCATTGTAACATCCCTTTCTGGGGGCCCCCCTTGGGGGGGGGGGGAAAAATAAACTGATAAGCTTTGGCTGAAAGTCTAACGGTTATTTTGAGCTTGTCGATTTTTAAATACTTTTGCAGTTGTTTGAAAGGTGTTTTGAGTGGTTGCCAGGGTGTTCTAAATGGTTGTTAGTAGTGTTGGGAAGTAACTACACTTTATGGTTACACTTTATTTTATTACAAGGTTACACTTTATTTGAAGGTGTCCTTATTACAGTGTAATTATTCATTATTCGTTACTCAAGTACTCGTAATATTAACTACATGTACATTGGTTTCAAAACAGTATCATAGCGATCTACATCTTATGATTTTAAACTTGTATCTAACCTCAGAACGATCTCAAAGTAAAAAGAGGTGCTAAAGTCAGATTTTGCTTTAAAATTAAATTATTGCAATCTTAATTCAAGAGATGAAGGATTTTGAAAGTCTGACAGAAATCAGTGCGGAGTGCTGCTGTGAGGTTAACCCTGCCTGCTTTAAATGTTTCAAACTATTACAGAGCTATCACATGTTGTAGAAATTTAGAAAAGTAATCAGTTCCATTACTTTAATAAGTAATTGAATAGTTTACACTACTTATTATACTTTAAATAGGAACTTGTCTAATTACTTCCCAAAGTACCTTTCCAACACTTGGTTGTTAGGTTGTACTATCGGTTTCAAACGGTCGCTGGGTTTGTTGCTAGGCAGTTGCGAAGGTGTACGGATATTGTTGGGTGTTGTGGGTGTTGTTAGGGTTTTGCCATGGTGTGTTTTTGCTGTTTGTTTGGTGAGTTCTGGTTTGGTTGTTCAGAGTTTTGCTAACAATTTTCTGAAATGGCTGTTAGGGTATCTGCGTTTGAGATTTGCATGGTGTTTCTAGAAAGTTGTTATGGTGTTGCTCGTGGTTTTGGGCTGTTTGCTAATGTTTCTGGGCCTTTGTTAGGGTGTTCCTAGGTTTGTCTAATGATGTTTGGGTGTTCTGCTGGTTGTTCGGGTTGTTGCTAGGGGTTTTGGCCTGTTTAGAGTTTTTCTGGCTGGTTACTAGGATGTTGCTGGGTGTTCTGGAAGTTGTTATGGTTTTGCTAGGGGTGTTTTTGGTTGTTTCACACTAGCTTGCTAGCTAGCTTGTTTTAACACTAAAAATTTAACGGTAAAAAGCTGTAAAAGTCTACAGTAATAACCTTTACATGTTTACCGGAATTCCCCTACTATATACGGTTCAAAAAACCTGTATTTGAACATTATATTAATTTTTCGGTAGTATACAGTTTTTGGAAGTGAAAAAGACCGTATAATTACAGTGAATAACCGTAAATTGACACTCCCAGAATTCTCTGCATGACACTTAATATTTGATGTTTTTTTTGTTGAAATAATTGTTTCTTCTTAGGTTTTTCTTATCAGTTTTTTTATATTAGGGTTGTGTGTTACACCTAATGTTGTGAAATGAATGTTTATTGCATTATTTCAATTCCATGTGTGTTACCATGATGGTGTTTCTGTTTGTGTGAATGACACTGTGCTCCTTCTATATATGTTATTATTTAAAATAAATAATAACAGAATTCTGGTTCATCATGTGGCTTTCTCATCACCTCCTGCATTTGGTGGTTATCAGTGTATTACAAAGGTACAAAACAGATATCAGTACTTCAATATGTTGGTATATTAACATTACATCAGTTGTATGAAATTACGTATGACTGTAAATTTTAAGTTCAAACCGTAAAACCGACAACCGTTCTACTCCAGTATTTTTTACGTAAAGAACACATTCTGGCAACCACAGCTGCTGTTTTTTTACTGTAAATTTTACAGATTGACATTCTACCTCTTAAAACTAGCTTCTCTAATGTTTTTGTATTCTATTTGTTTTCTTTTTATTTATTATATAATAAAAAAAAACTTGCTATGTGTACTGTGTTAAGCTAACTGAGACATTGCTCTTTTGTTGATTTTGATTGCTTCCATTGTCCTCATGTGTAAGTCGTTTTGGATAAAAGTGTCTGCTAAACAACTAAATGTAAATGTTTACATAGGTGTTTTGGCTGTTTGTTAGGGTGTTGCATGGGTGTTCTGGAAGGTTGTTAGGGCATTGCTAGGGTGTTTTGGTTGTTTACTTGGGTGTTCTGGCTGTTTGTTAGGGTGTTGCATGTATTCAGAACTGTGCTGATTGGTGGATGTAGTTTGAAAACTCTGAGAGGAAACACAATCATACATTTTTCATGGCAATTTGTAGAAAATGTGATTGTTTTTGCTGGTCAAGTGTCTTAGAGATGAGTGACTTTAGTCAAGCAGTGTTGTTGTTTAGATGAGTAAATGTGACGTTTATAGCGCCACCCAGAGAAAATTTGTTAGAAAGAGTGGTTTGTTTTCTTCAGGAAAGTAGTAGTTGTTATGATTGACAGCAGCATTTCCCATCCCTGCTGTGCAGAAGCTGATATCAGCAAGCCCTCTGATATATATTGAGGATGTGTGAGTGCATGTTTGTGTGTCAGGATCTTGACTTACATATTATTGTGTGTATGAGTGATACATTACTGAGAGATCTGGCTGTTGCTGCCTCCAAGTGTCCTTAGATGAGTTCAAAGCTTTGAGGAACATGGATGTCAGTAAGTTTCACTCCTGTCTATGTTTGTACATTGAGCATCAGTGATGTTTATCTGTGTTTGTGTGTAGCTCTCTGAAGTGAAGTGTAGCTGTGTTAAAAATAGCTTTAAGTCTAGTTTGTCATCATGGATAGTTTTCAGCTCCTAAAATACCTTTCAGCTACGTCAATGTTAATACACTAATCAGGATGATGAAAGGATGTGTTTATGAATGTAAAAAGTTATGGTGAAGGTTATGAAATGGTCATAGTATTTCCTAAGGAGCATTTTTCCTCTTATGTTAATTGGTTGGTTATCATCACAGCTCAGTATTCTCAGATAATACTTAAAATGATGTTGTTTAGAAATTAAAAAACACTTCGTTTTAATGGTCCATATATAAAAAAAAGTTATTCATAAATGTAGCCTAGATTTGATTGAGATTCAAATATATATTTTTTCATTATATAATTAAAAAAAACTATTTGTATGCATTTTTTGAGAAATGTTCTGCTCAAACTGTACTAATGGTTCAGTGTTTCCGACAACAAATACTTAAGTGACCCTTGAAAAGAAAAAAAAAAGTATTTCATTGTTAATTTTCACATATATTGGTCTTGTCAAACTAGCTTATCCCTGAAACAACATTGAAATAGGATTGACACAAAACTTTCATATTTTGTCATATTCATATTTTGAAATGAATATTAAAGTTTATTAAGGTTATCTGGTACACATGACTGACAGCATATAATCCAGAGATTAATGACAGACAGTGTCTAATATGGAGACTAACTGTGGACTGTGTGTAATGCAGGAAGTTTGGTTGACATGACACAATCATCTTCTTGACATCTGAACTGTGCTACTCATCCGGCATCCATTTCCCACTCCAGCATCCCAATGATCCCACAAATAAGTGCTGCTATATTTAAGAGCAGCTCCATTCCTCTGACCGGACTGTTATTTTTGTCAGCTTTGTAATGAATAACTTTCCTCAAGCCGTACAGACAGACACACACACACACACACACCGCTGACAAAAACCGCAGTGAGTGTGTATTGATTTCTCAGAGAAGTAGTGTTTGTTGTGTCGTGTCTGTGTAGCCACTGCACTCGCTGATCAGCAGCTTTTTACTAATTGATTTGAACGTGAGAAATTAACTTTGAGAGCACATCGTTGACTTCCTGAAAATGACTTGTGATTAAATCAATTAATAACTTCATTCATCAGAACTGTTAACATATAAGAAAAATCAATAATATAAATGTCTCGGTGACCTTAAATATCTAATAAATTATAGAATAGAATTAGACAACACACATCTAAGATCTGGAAATCTTTGAAGATCCATGACGATTTCATGTGTTACAGAAAAACTTGAATATTTAACCCATAATAGAATATAATCGAATAGAGTTAGATAACACATATTTAAGACCTGGACAATTTGGAAGATCCATGAAGATTACATGTGTTGCAGGAATACTTGTATATTCAATCTGGAATATAATATATTTAATTAGACGACACACTGATCCATTAGAATAGAATCCATATAATCCAATAGAATAGAATAAATTAGACAGAAGACATCTAAAATCTATGTCGATTTTTGTGTGTTGCAGAAAACATGAATATCTAATCTGTTGATAGAATAGAATAGAATCAATTAAAAAACAGACATCTAAGATCTGGAAATAGCTGAGGATCCATGAAGATTTAATGTGCTGCAAAATAACTTGAAAATAGAATAGAATAGAATAGAATCATTTGAGAACAGACATTTAAGATCTGGAACTATTCGAAGAGCCATGAAGATTTCATGTATTGCAGAAAAACTTGAATATTTAATCCAGAATAGAATAGAATGGAATAGAAAAGAATAAATTAGACAACAGACATTTAAGATCTGGAAATATTCGAAGAGCCATGAAGATGCGTAGCAGAAAAACTTGAATAATCCAGAATAGAATGTAACAAAATAGAATCAATTAGACAATAGACATTAAAGATCTGGAATTTTTCAAAGATCATAAAGATTTTGTGTGTTGCAGAATAACTTGAATATAGTATAGAATACAAATGTAAAATATGAAAATCTTTAAAGATTAATGAATCGATTTCATGTGTTGCCTGAAAAATTGGAAGGTCTAATTCATTATAGAATAGTACAGAATATTAAGACAAAAAATAACAGTTTATTGTGTTGGAGAAAAAAATTCAAGACAGATGTACAATATTGTAAAAAGCAGGGGTTTATCATCTCTCCATCAAGTGTTATTCTGGTTAGTCCCTCATTAGTGTGCTCATCATACGGTCACGTGTTGCATCTACTGTGTAAGACTCTATAAGAGCAGAGTGTAGAGCAGCGTCTCGTCCTCATTGAAACAGGAGCAGTGAGGGTGGGGGGTTTCAAAGGGACAGAAATAACACGTGATGACGCGGGTGCGACTGCTGTAGCCACACTGGCGGCCTCACACACACACACACACATATACACACTCGCACTCGCCACCGAGACTCACTGCAGGACATTAGCAGGATTCAGCGCTGTTTAACGGGACATGGCTGGTCTACTGTGTGGAACGAAGAAAAGAAAGCAAGGTAGACTTTGGGCTGTTTTATAGTGCAACAGTTTAATTAAATGAATGCAGATGTATGTTGCCATGTTAGATTTACATGTTAAATATTTGATATAAAATTTAATATATTTATGTATGAATACACATGCTTTTGCAATCATACACTGAAACATTATTATAAAATATTATAGTATTTATAATATAGGGTATGATTGTGTTAAGTAATAATAATAGCAGGTCTGTTTGGTGCACAAGAACCTGTACAGTGTATGCATGTTCACTATGGTTAACAATCAGTACATGGCTATTTTATGCTGTTTTTCATTTAAAAGCATGGTTAAATAATGCAATCGCTCTTAATTAAATTAATGAACAATATAAAAAAAAATACATATATACAGTACTTAATATAAATCAAAATGCATTTGTTTGTGAATATATGTAGTCAGTATATATGTATATATTTATTATGGTGTAGTATTTAATACACAATATTAGCATTGGTTACTATAAATAGCTTCTGTTTCTAAAGAATTATTCTCTGTACGTGAAACCTAAACAGAACTGTAATCCTAAGAAAATGAGGCATGGTCCATGTTTCATGGTGCCCTAGAGGGGAAATGCACAATTATGATGAAAAGTAGAAGCGTAATCTTGCAGGAAATGCATACTGGGCGCGAGATGCTGCATGCTCTGTGTAGATCTGCAGGGTGGATGAAGAACTGTCTATGTGAAACTGTCCCTCTGGACCTTAAATGTTTATATGAGTGCGTCTCCGCTTACATGGGGGGGCTGAGGACAGACCCCTGAAAACATGAATGAATCTGTCTATCCTTCTAAAGTAATTTCCCCCCCGACTGTACCGTTAATAGCACAAAAAAGCAATCTGTTACCATTCTTACTCATCTTCATCTAAAAAGAAAAATCTGTCCGTCATTTACTCACCCTAAAGTTGGTCCAAACCTGTTGGTAACCAAACAGTTTCTGGTGCCCAATGACTTCTATTGTATCATATTGTTATTTTATATATTTTTTCCCACTACCCTGGCAACTCAGCGAATAAAATAAGTTCCATGTAACTGCACTCTAAAAAATGCTGGGTTAATAACCCAGCGCTGGGTTAAAAAGGAACAAACCCAACTATTGGGTTGTTTTGACTCAGCGGCTGACCCCATAGCTGGGTTTGTCCCTTTTTAACCCAGCATTTTTTAGTGTAAGTTAAACATATAACTTCAGCTTATTTTATTTCAGCTAGCCAAAGCAACATTTCTCTTTTTCATTTAGTTTAACTTGAAGTCCCACCACTATATTAAAAATGTAGTGAAGTTAAAATTAAAACAGAAAATATGAAAATAAAAACAAATTCAAAATATTAACAAAACTATAATAGTATATCACTGATACTAAAATAACACTGTCTCAAATGATAGTTTTTTGTAAGTACAGTATGTAATTTGAATTCAGCTTTCTATCCTTATTTGTAATGTCAAAATGAAAACCATAAGTTAATTTCACACTTTTAAGAGCCTCCAAAAGGCGTTTGATGGCATTAAATAATATAATTAAATATATGTGTAGCTTGCAAACAGTTTTATTCTCAGAATAAAACTCTAATATGCTTCTTTAAGAAACATTCGTATTATTATTGTCAATGTTGAAAACATTGTTTTAGCGGTTTAATATTTTTGTGGAAACTGATACTTTTTTTTAGGATGCTTTTATGAATGGAGAGTTCACAAGAACAGAATTTATTTAAAAAAGAAATCTTTTGCAACATTATAAATGCCGTTACTGTCACTTTTGGTACATTTAATGCGTCTTTGCTGATGGTGTGGGTGTGTAGCATACAGGAGGAACTATTTCTGATGTTTGGATTTGACCCTGATGACTATTTGCGTTTTAGAGGAAGTGCGCTAAACTGAGGCTGTTTTCCATAGAACGAGACATCAAGTCACATTATAAATGAACTGTAATAATCTGACAGAGGAAGAGAGAGAGTCACTCATAAATCAGCTGATTAATTACTGCACACTAATCAGTTAATTGAAACGGCAGTGAGCTTCTGGTATTGATTTAGCAATAGCAGCGAGTTATGTGATATTAGCCGCTTTGCTCATCATAGATGTTTTCCTGAAACAATGCAGACAAACATGAAGAACCCTTACTGTGTGCCTGGGTACATTGATATTTACCATGGTATTGAATTATTACTATATTCCAATGTACTTCAATAGTATTATCATGGTACATGCCCCAGAAAATATGATGCTTATGATGCTTTATTCGTCTTCTTTTGTCTTCATAGTGAGTGACCTTCAGGAAGAGGGTAAGAATGCCATCAACGCCCCCCTGCTGCACGCCGGCCCAGAGCTGCTCCCTGAGGACACGCTGCTTGGTAACATTTGGCTTCTTATCGTCCATTAAAATCAATGTAATGTCTGACTCCTCCACTAGATGTCACTAAGAATAGAGGGCTGTTGTGATGCTGTATATCTGTAAATTAGCATCACTCAGATTATTGCAGAAAATAAGTCAATCTTTATTTTTTTATCTTTTCCTGAAAGCTTAAGTAAGAATAGTTTACAAAAGCACGATTATAAACACAACAAGGTTGTGAAAGTGACTAGTGAGTAGATGAGTTTACATGTTTGGATGTTTAATGTCCCCAACAACCTCTGTAGTCCCATTCAGACACTTTTTTATAAGCTTTTAAAAAAATCACAGTGAGGTATTACTGATTGTGTTTTCATCAAAAATGGAAATCTGCTGAAAATGTACTCACCCTCAGGCCATGTAAGATGTAGATGAGTTTGTTTCTTCATCAGAACAGATTTGGAGAAATGTATAGCATTCCATCACTTGCTCACCAATGGATCCTCTGCAGTGAAGTGCAGTGCCGTCAGAATGAGAGTTCAAACAGCTGATAAAAACATCACAACAATCCACAAGTAATCAAAGTATTTTCACTTGTAAATGGTGCTTTATCTGTGCGTATTTCTCTCCTGATTCAGAGAAGCTGACTTTTTTGCTGGAGAAAGCAATATTATGGATAGACGACTTGTATTTTAGCTGGAAGCAACTAGTTCAAAACATCTTTATAATGGATTTGTTTCTTGTACCATGCGCTTTTTTGCTTGCAGACATTACCTTTTTGACTGAGTGGTGTGGATCACTTGTTGCTTATGTGATGTTTTTTATCACTGTGGACTCTCATTCTGACGGACCCATTCACTGTAATGCTAAATTTCGCCAAACTGATGAGTAACAATCGCATCTACATGTGGATATCCGAGGGTGAGTACATTTTCAGCAAATGTTGTTTTGTTCTCTGTTTGCATTAAAGAGACATCGAGACAAAGCTGGCACTTAAAGGGGTGCTATTATGCTTTTTTAACTTTAGTTAGTCTGTAATTTTGCTGTTTGTGCATAAAAAAGATCTGCAAAGTTACAAAGCTCAAAGTCCACATCAAAAGGAGATATTTTATTTAACAGAAAGCACTTTTCAAACTATACGAGCCGCCTCTTTGGACTACAACACTTATCGGGATTTGTGACCTCACAAATATCGACGAGGGCGAGACCTGGTTGAGCGCTAAAGTGTTATCACTATGTCTGAGACCCGCTAGCTTTCCCACAGGAACGCAACTTAAGTGTTTACATTCATCGGTTAAATCGCGCTCAAAGTGTTTTTTATATTGACTCATATTTACACTTAAGCTCCGCCGTCGGCCTATTAAGGGGTGTGACATTTCCTGACCAGGCGCCGAGTGAGCCAATCACAACACACACTGGCCCAGCAAACCAGCACATTTCTTATTTCAGAAGGCGGGCCTTCATTTGATCCAGGAACTATTCGAGCCATTCATGCCAGACTGGGAGAGAGGTGTGAGTAGGGATGGGCGACACCACTTATTTTGTTTTCGATATGATACCGATATTTTTCAAGACAGTATCGTCGATATCGATACCGATTCGATGCTTCAGCACAAAATTTTTAAATGATGAAATGTATTAAATTATTAAATTACTAAGAGTAAAATGGGTAATGATAACCACTTAACTTTGTTTAAAACACATTTTAACATTCAATACGCCTTAATTGTAATTTATTAGGTTATATTTTTGTTTACACATGGTTCAAATGTTTTTTGTTTACACATTATTCAAATCTAAAAATACTACAGTTGAACTACGGTCACTTCAGTAAAACCATGGTTCATTATCATAAAGGACTGCCAGTGACAGGCTGTTACATCCATAAAATGCAACCTTTTTGTTCTGACACAGTGTATGATTTCTATTAACATTACAAAATACAACATGATCAACATTATCTTTCAACGATCAATTTAAATAACTGTAATTGCACAAAAAATGTAGGCTACAATTTCAGTTTGTTTACTG
The DNA here is from genome assembly GCA_018155175.1 of Sinocyclocheilus anophthalmus. Classification (NCBI taxonomy): domain Eukaryota; kingdom Metazoa; phylum Chordata; class Actinopteri; order Cypriniformes; family Cyprinidae; genus Sinocyclocheilus; species Sinocyclocheilus anophthalmus. Next base: position 533,432 of record JADLZN010003361.1, read on the forward strand.
TGAAATAACTCTGTCCTTCTGTCCTCTGATAAGCATTGTTCAGGGCTGCCGTTCCCAAAAGCTTTAATGTTTTCTTATGATACTTTTGGGAAACGCATCCGTGTTTGAATGCACTTTTAGAAGTGAGTGAATGCTCTCTTTGATTGATTGGTTTTGTCTTGCAACATTTGCATGTGTTCAGTTGAGCAGGAAAATATTTCTATCCTACACAATTACTCGGTAACAAGGGTTATTCGTCCAATTCAATGCATTTGAACACGTTATTATTATTATTATTTTAAATAAACAAAATCACTGGTAAATAAAACACACCTTAGTATCGATATTTTTAGTTTGAGTATCGATACTTTCGATACTCGCGTCAGTATCGATATATCGATACTTAGGATCGATATGCCCATCCCTACTTGCAAATGTAAATATGTGAAAAATAATGTGTTTTTCGAATTTTGTTTATGAGAGCCTGTTCTAGTACACCCCTAAAACAAAATCAAGACTTTTTAAAAGAGCATAACAGGACCCCTTTAACAATGCCTTCCTAAGAAATCCTAAACTAAGTTTTGTGGTATCGTTGGGTGTGGAAGACACTTTTCGTTTGCTCCATGTCTATTACTTACCCTGATTTCTGAGTCAGACAGATGGTGAAATGCACCCACACCCAAGACAGTTCTTCAGTTTTTTTCTTTCTTCCTTGATTTTTGCAGAGGAAAATGCAGAGAGGACCATTCTAGACCCCACTTCCAGAGAAGACCTCAATTTTAAAGACCTCCAGAAGGTAGAAAACACTTTTCTGAAAGCGTGATGAACATTTCAGAGTAAATCTGTGGAACGTGGCAAAAAAGAAAAGAAAAGAAAAGAAATGGCAGATAAAGACAATAATGCCACTTTAAATTCAACATTAAAGTATGTTTGGAGTTTTAGCTGTGTTATTACACCTGGTCATCGTTCCTCTTTCCTCAACTATATATTACATATTTATATTTAATTTATTACAGTTTTATTTTAATTAACCCAATAAATTTGTTTTTAATAATTTTAGTTTTGTAACAATAACAATCACTGCCTATGCCTAGCCGTAGAGATAAACATGTGTCAAAATGGTTCAGATTAATGATAAAAACTTAATACAGAACGCACCGAGTGTTGTTATTGTCCATTCTAATCAGTGCTGAAAAATAACATGATAATAAAACTACACACTTGACAATTTCGGTGAACATCTTCCCACTAAGCCACGCCCACTTTGCATAGTTACCATTCTACTCACTGACCCCTTTCCTAGGTAAACCTCTTCCTCTCAGTTTCTCATTGACTGGTCAACAGTGGAACTGGGGAGACCGAATCATCGTGAAAGACTTGAGAAGATCGATATGGACAGGTGCTGCAGAACTGTTCGGGGGAGAAAGAATCTTTTCCGTTCTGATTCCCTTTTCCCCCCCCCCCTCGTTGATCTCTGTTTGGGTCTTTTCTGTGGTTTTTTTGTCAGTGTCAGTGAGGTGTGTCTGTGTTCTGTGTGTTCGTGTCCTCAGAGAAGCGGTCGGGTCAAAGCTAATGTGTCAGAGGTGACGAGTCAGATGATCGGACAGAAGCAGAAACTGCCAGACGGTTTCTAGAGGTCTGTAATGGAGTTTCTCAGACCGTGGACTGGAAACACGAGTGGAGTGTCGACTGTGAGCCTGAAACACACTCCGCATTTAAAGGGAACAATCCACTATTTTTGTACAATAGCCTCGTTTTCCAATCCCCTAGAGTTAAACGTTTAGTTTTATCGGTTCGATCCATTCAGGCCGATCTCCGGGTCTGGCGTAGCAACTTTTAGCTGTATCTGAGCATAGACGCATTGAATCTGATGAACCGTTAGCATCTCGCTCAAAAATGACCAAAGCGTTTCTACTATTTTTCCTATTTAAAACTTGACGTCTTTTGGTAGTTCAATCGGTACTAAGACCGATGAAAATGGGAACGTTGCGTTTTCTAGGTCGATATGGCTAGAAACTATACTCTTCATTCACGGCTAATATCCCGGAACTTGCTGCCGTACCATGGTGCACCAGGCGCATGATACTATGCAGGCCTGAAAATATTCCCTCAGCTAGGTAACATTCATCAGCCTCTTTTCAGGCGCTGCGTAATATCATTTTTCAAAAATAGTGGAGTGTTCCTTAAACAATTCAACCAGATAATAAGAATTAATAAAATGTATCGAGTATCATCATTGCCCTCAAACTAAAACTATAAAAACCTTTTGTTAATAAATCTCAAATGACATAAAATGAGCAACTAACTGAAATAATTTTAGCACCAAATTACTAACGGAAAGAATACAAACTAACCTGAAACTGTAATAAAAATAACCAAAACCTAATAGTACTATTAAAAAAAACTAATGCTATGACAAACATACTCAAAATAAATGACAATTTAGTAGTTACTACTACCTACTACTAAATAATGCTAAATTATTTCCCATTCTTATGGGTTGACTGAATATTCAGAAACAATATAATAAGGGAACAAATTAAAGAACAAAAGTGAATTTCCAAATATGATACAAATGACAATAGTAGAAATATGCAATACCCCATGACATTTACCCTTCTTTAATGTTTAAATGAATGTTTGAACACATAGAAGGTGTATATATAACTAAACTACCAATAAAATAACTAAACTGAAAAAAAAAGAAATAAAAATGAACCTAAGTAATTAATGACAAAATCACATATTAAAATGACTAAAATGTCAATAAATATTATACAAAGCTATTACTTAATATAAAACAACATATATGTATATATTTATTATTCCATGTAACATACTCTAAGTTGTGCACAAGAGACAGTAATTGAGAAAAAAAAAATTTAAATTCATTTTTAAATATATGATCAAAAATAAAGAAATGTGTTATCAATTGTATTGTTGATGTTAAGTCTGTCTTATCTTCAGCAATCCATTCTAAGAACCTGGTGTCCATCGTGTACCTGCTGCTGGCGCTGGCCATCTACTACGCGGCACCCATCCGCTTACCTGAGCATGTGTCCGTCAAGGTGATCGTGGTCAAGGTATGCTGGGTTTATTAAAGTGTGAAATTGAACATTATATCAAATACCTTCACCCTAATTACAAAGGTTTGTGTTTGTCTCAGAAAAAGGAGGGAATCCTGCAGACTGCTCATGTGACCAAACAACTCACAAGTACCACAACAGAGTAAGATAAGATGCTCCAATGTGGCTATCTAGTGGTGAAAGATGATTATAACAGAAATTTAGGCTTTTGTAGTTGAGTGTGTGGTCTGATGCTGACTGTGCGTTCACTGTTTCCAACAGAATGATGATTGGAAGATCAGGCAAGTATTTTCATACACATTTTCATGTTTTTCCTTAAGAATCAATAAGCTGCTGGAAAATCCAGGTCATACAGAGGTCTAGTTTTAAAAAAAAATAGTAGCTGGCTCATTGCTGGTCTATGGAAGCCCGTTTCCGCCACTGAATTAAAAAAAAAAGGCTATTGCGTCAGAATTGCGAGATTTAAACTCGCAATTGCGAAAAAAAAGTGATATTGTGACTTTTTCTCTCAGAATTGTGTGATATAAAGAAAAAAGTCAGAATTGCGAGTTTATATCTCACAATTCTGTGAAAAAATAATTTTCCGCAATTGCAAGTTTATATCTCGCAATTCTGACTTTTTTCTCGCAATTCTGTCTTTTTCTCTCAGAATTGTGTGATATGAACTCGCAATTGCGAGTTAAAGTTCAAATTTGAGGGGGGTAGACTGATATGTTATCAGAATTGCGAGTTTATATCTCACAATTCTGACTTTATAACTCGCAGTTCTGACTTTTTTTCTCATAATTGCGTTATACAAACTTGCAATTCTGTTTTTTTTAATTAAAAAAGTCTGAATTGCGAGTTTATATCTCACAATTCTGACTTTATAACTCGCAGTTCTGACTTTATTTCTCAGAATTGCGACTATGTCTCTCAATTGCGAGTTTATATCACGCAATTATGAGAAAAAAAGTAAGAATTGTGAGATAAAAAGTAGCAATGAACTTTTTTTATTTTTGAAGCAAAAGTAGCAATGAACATTATAACCCATGTTTTGGCAGAAATGGGTTTCCATACTGGTCCGAGGTGGTTTATTCAAGTAGAACCTATAAAACCAGTGAACATCAGGAACTAGTTTTAGCTGTATTTCCCACAAGTACATTATGATGGTTCATCTGTTTTTTTTATTAGTCTGGGAAAAATGGTCAAAAACTATTTAATTTATTGTCATTTGCAGAACGTGATGCTTTTGACACCTTACTGGATCATGCACCTGGCAAACTGAATGTAGTGAAAACAGTAAGGACCGGTTTTTTATGCGACAAGAACTTCTGTGCAATGGTACCGATTATACAAAAATGAACCTTGAATGTCTGTTTCTTTAGTCGCTGATTACATTTGTGAATACACACTTGAACAAACTGAACCTGGAGGTGACGGAGCTGGAATCACAGGTATGAACTTTATCTGTTAACTCTCACACAGATCTATTGATCTAAACCGCTCAGAAACCTCTTCATGTGTGTGTGAAGTTTGCAGATGGTGTCTATCTGGTGTTACTGATGGGATTGTTAGAAAATTACTTTGTGCCGCTGTACAACTTCTACCTCACGCCTGAAAGCTTCGAACAGAAGGTAAGTGTGCCACAGTGGTCTAGTGTGGACTGGTAAGGTCTGACGTGGTCTAAAGAGGACTGATTTGTTCTGTTATGGTCTAATGTAGTCTAATGGTTTGATGAGGTCTGATTTGTATTTATTAAATACCTCATCAAACCAAATCAGACCCTGTCTAGACTTCATAAGTCCACATCAGACTAAAATACACCATTTCAGACCACATCAGACTCAAATCCACATCAAACCATTATCCGACCTTATCAGATTTCATGAATCTCTTCAGGTGATATCACACTCAGACCACATCAGTCTCAGTGAGTCCACATTAGATGAATAGTATTTATAAAGTTTGATTGGGTCTGATATAGTTTGATGTGGACTTGTTAAGTCTAAGATAGATTCTAACAGTATCTGATGCGGTTTGATTTGTTTTCAGATATCTCATGTGGACCTTGTCAGACTTCATGAATCCACATCAGACTATATCAAACAACACCATGCTAGACCACATCAGACCTCGTCAGAACCAATCAGACTTCATGAATACTGTTCAGACCATATCAGACCACATCAATCGCAACAAGTCCACATCAGATGAATAGTGTTTATGAAGTCTGATATGATTTGATATGGACATGCTGATATGATCTGATGTGGACTTGAGTCTAATGTGCCGTCATTATGTCTGACAGGGTCTGATGTGGTTTGAGGAGGTCAGGTTTGTTTTCAAATGCCTTATTAGAATTGCACCATACCCTGTCAGACATTATGAATCCACATCAGACTGCGTCATAACACTTTAGACTAAACAAGTCCACATCAGACAATTAGTATTTATGATGTCTGATACGGTTTGATATAGACTTGAGTCTAATGTGCAATCATTAAGTCTGACAGAGTCTGATGTGGTTTGATGAAGTCTGGTTTGTTTTTAAAAACCTCATTATACTGCATCATACCCTGTCAGACTTTATGAATCCACATCACACTACATCAAACCACATTAGACTAAAGTCTACATCAAACCAGTCTGATTATATTGTGAATACTGCTCAACAAGTATGTGGTCTAATCTAATGCGGTTTGATGTGGTCTGATGCGGACTTCTTAAGTCCGATTATGTGGACGTTATGGAATTCTTATGGCATTAAACTCACAATTACTTGAGCTTTTCTATTTTATAACATTTAAAATTGGTTTTGTACTAATTACTATGAAAAGGATTGCTAGAGTGTTTTTCTGTCTTGTAGGTGCATAATGTTTCATTTGCTTTCGAGCTCATGCAAGATGGTGGATTACAGAAACCCAAAGCGAGACCAGAAGGTACCAGAAAAATCAGTGCCAGCAATGTTACATCAGCGTTATATACACAACCTTTAGACATCATAACAGACCAGCTCATTGTCTGCATCTGTTTCATAATGTTACCCACATTATCCACTAGATGGAGATGTTCTTCAGTTGATGCAGCACACTACTTCTCACTAAACATACTGTTTTCTTTCACAATGACAGTTAACCTATTCAAGCCTCTGTCTGTTTAACAGTGATTCTGTTGTTTGTGTCCTGCAGACGTGGTGAACTTGAATCTGAAGTCAACACTCAGGGTGCTTTACAACCTTTTCACCAACTACAAGAACTCAGAGTAGCACTGAAAGCGATCCGAGGAAAGTCGCTACATGCCTCACTCTGCGCTCACACATGCACACACATCCCTGGTGTTACTTTTGTATGCAAGAATGAAATATTTTGTATTATTTGGCTTATTTATGCCCAGAATCGAATGTATTCAGCCTTAAAGATGCGTCAGTGTAGCAGCTCATTCAAATATTTTATTTTTCTCGCATTTGACTTACGCAAACGAGGCCTGGCATTGCTTTAAGCACTACACCGGAATGACTTTTTGTGCTGGGATGCACTGTGTATTTTATTCTAATAGAAATACTGTAGTTATTTCAAATAAACAAGTACTTTCTACATGCTGGAATGAATTCATTTTGACTCTTGATGGTCTCAAAAAATGAATTGATAGAGTTTTTTAACCACTTACACTCAATCAGTGATTGCTTCAGTGTTCTGGGTGGTTACTAAGGTACTGTTATTCAGTTTCTGACAGTTCCGTCCAAAAATTAGGCACTTGTAATGATAGATTATATTACATTTTAAAATACTCAAAACATACTTTTTTATTGATAACTTGATTACGTATTTACAAAATAGCAACAAATGATTAATTATTTATTGATTCTGCCTAATTCTTCTTTTTCATCTTTCTAAAAAAAGCCTACTGCTTATATACATTCAGAAAGTTATCCAGTTTTGTGGATATTCACACAAAGACCAGTCACTATGGCTTTAATTACACAGAGCAAGACTACTGGATTTACAAAAATCATTTCAACTTTAAGAAGTGTTTTCTCAAAATTTCAACATGGCATCAATTAAAGTATTATTCAGTGGGTTATTATGACATATCAATGTCTTTTTGTCTTTCGAACACATTAAAATGCACAGATTCAAGTTTATTATGTCTTATATGTAATGCAGAGATTCACAAACTTTTTTTTGTCAGCCGAACCTCTTTCACCTAATATATTTATCTGAAGTACCCCTGAGATTTTAAAATAAATATTTTTAATAATGAAGTATCACATTTGCATGTTCACGGTTCTCTGACGTTGGATAATGGTCACGTGACATGCAGGTAAACATATTAAATCTTTTTTGTATGTGCTTTAATTTGATTGTTGTTATTTTAAAATGATTTCTTTTAGTTTTACATTTTTATAATTTAATTAATATAAGCTTTTCAATAAATTCACGAGCCCCCTGCAGTTCCTTCATGAACTCCAATTTAGGAAACCTTGATGTAAAGGGATATTTAATGCACTTCATTTTGTTAATAACAACAAATGAAATATATTTTCCTCCTCTTTTATTTTTACGTCAATATGGTAAAAGATTATCCTATTTAAATCAATGTGATATAAAGTTAGGTCAAAAGTAATCTAAAATCAATCAAAGTAGTCTGATTATATTACCTAAAATGTGTAATGTAATGGATTACGTTAATACTACATTCTTTTTGTCATGTTATTTGTAATCAATTTGCGTCCCAAAGAAATCTACCCAGCCCTGGTTGCTGAGGTCTTCTGGATGGTTTCTAGGGAGTTGCTATGTAATTTCTTGGGTTTTGTAGGTTGTTGGCAGGACATTACATGGGTGCTCAGACTGATTGGTAATTTGTTGCTAGAGTGGTTGCTTATTGGTCCAAGTCAAGCGAACCCCCAATATTCTATAGTAAGACATCATTGCGTCCCATAATTTGAACCATTAATGTCTCCAGCACGAACACAAAAAGTTACGTGTCAACCTTTAATGTACGTATATCATCTGGAAGCTGTAAATTTGTAACACTAAGTGTGAGCAACACTAATAGTGATGCTTCATGTAGCAAACGGCACTAAATAAATTAAAGGTACAGTGTAAGTCTGTCATAATGAATCACACTAAATGAATCTTTAAACCTGTGTGAGACACATGAACATTTATACAGACCAAGGTTTTTAAGCATGAATAATTCTGTATATGAAAACTGTTTATTTTAATTTAATAGACTGTATTATCAACTGCATAGCAACTATGTTGTTTTAACCTCTCTAAAATCCAATCAGAACTCATAAGGGACCCTACAGCGATACCCTGGCAACCAACTTGCAACCGCAAAGCAAAACTCTAGCAAACACCTAACTCCTATGCAACCGCTCAGCATCATGTAAGGACACTCCGAACACCTTTGCAACTACGTAACAACAGTTTTGCATGGGCAGACACCATTCTCATTTCTTCGGGGGCCTACGCAAACCGTAGTTTCCAGTGTGACTGTATCTCTCAGGATGACGCAGAATGTAAACACATCCACAGATGGGTGAGTCTAGTCTGAAGCGAAATAATCCTGTTGTTTTCAGATGCACCTTTGAGGGTCTTTTTTCAGTTGTTTGTTCTGGATTCAAACTTGCGTTTAATGGGGGAATTCATTGGGATGGTAACCCTCCGGCCCAAATAACCTCTGGTTTTTCTAGTCAAAGGGAGGCGTTCTCTCCATCACAGTAAGAGAGAGTGGAAAATATATGCAATTGTTGCTCTCAAACCTGGAGCGTGTTATTTGAAGAGAGGAAACATCATATCACTATTTGGTTGTTTGCTTGTGAACGTTATTGTCTGTTACTGACTCAAATATTCATGTTTAGACCCCTGTACAGTACAGCCTTGTTAGAGGGTCCTGTGTGTGTTTGCTGCACTGTGTGACAGTTTAGAACATGATTTGTGCTTCTACAAAAGAGGAAGTGGTGCCTTACCACTTCCTGGCTGGTGTTTGAAACAGGCCTCACCCGTATATGAGTTCTTGTTTTTGTTTTTAGTCGATTCAGAAAGATGGTCGGTTGTGTTGTAGAAGTTACTCGATCCTTGTAGGAAAGGTGACAGGACCATTTGGACGACAGTTCATCTGAAAGAAGAAGGATTTCTCCAGACGTGTGGCGAGAGCTGAGGTGAAAGTTTTGACAGCAAACATGGCTGTACTGTATTGCTCGTTCATAGCATCTCAGTAGACTTCATGGATTTCTCTTTTAGGTTCAATCACGCCTTTGTCTCAGATGTTTCTCCTAGAATTGCTTTGGAGAATCAAAATTGATACAACTGTTGATGAACATTAATTGTAAAGCTAATCTGGATAGCATATTTCAGATAACTTGGTCTTTGAAGAAGCGTATATTAAGATATTTTGATATCTGAGCATAGTTTGAGACATTATTGAGATCTTTTCTAAAACTCTACAGGTAAAAGTAGTACTCACTTTTTTCCCCGAGGAGACATCTGTGAAGTTTCAGTTTGCTCTCAATTTTACCTCATTGCTACACATTTAAAGCAATAGTTTACTCTAAAATGAGAATTATGATGCCTTTATGTGCTTTGGTTTTCAAACAGAAGCGCCAGAAATCAAATGCCTGCTGAGTGAAACTATTAATAAAGTTCACTTTTTGACAAAAAAACATGTTTTGAAACAGTCAAAAGAATGGCAGACTGTGGAGCTGAAGAGGAAAAGGGCGACTTCGGCAGTCCTCAGGGTGAGCGATCATCACATCATCATATGGCAATGTTAGGACTGTGCATCCCAATTACATTCTTCTACTGTGTAGCTACTTATGTACTTTGCTAATAATGGGAAATAACAGACGTTTGGCTACAGTATGTACACTAGTTTTGGGACAATATATAAAAATATCTTAATTGTTCTTATTACCTAACATACTGTATATCACTAAAATGTATGTTCGAAACCACACTAGTCTTAGTACTAGCTACTATTTAATTTTTTATGCAGTATATAGGCCTACTGTGCACAAAATGCAAATGTTCTGTATGCATGGAATACCCTTCTAGATAAGCCATTATGTGTAGTAATACAACTAGAGCACATTAAACAGAACAGTATATCCCACAATGCAATGCACTCAGCTTAACCTCACATTTCCAGTATAATGAATGAATGGGAAATAATTACAGCCCTAATTTTTTGATGTAATATTAATATTTTAATAATAATAATATGTTTAGTAGAATTAGGCATACATTCAGAACATACAGTATGTAGGCTACTTTAAACAGTGAGAAGCCATTCAGAAAATATTTTCTGTCCATGTCTCTTTTACAAGTATGAGGTTGCTGACATTAAATTGGAGGTCTTTTGAGGGTGAGGTTTCTGGAGAGGTTGTGTCTAATTAAGGCTAAACATCTGAAATGGCATGCAGCTCCTTTAAATTCATTTTCTATTGATATTACATTATAATATTACATTTGAGTTTTTTACATAAAAATGTACAGTTGATTCAGGACACACTAATCCTAATCTTCTATACTATATAGCAAGTATAGTTTGTGAATTAGTATGGAGTCATACTCTTTTATGAAGGACAGACCCATAGCTGAAAGCAAATAAGCATCCTGATCCTGATAACGTGGCACATTACGTTTTATTGTTGGTTTTAAGGAGGAGAGAGAAGAATGATCCTTCAGCCGACATCTTTAGAAGACCCCAAACTCAACAAACTTAAAGAGGTGAGATACTTAACAACTTTTTAGGGTGGTGTTGCATATAGCTAATGCTCAGGTTTGATAACCGGGAGATTTCTGGTTTGAGTTATTAAAAATGTCTACTAATTGACTCTACTAACTAACCGAGTGATCTCAGGGAGAACATAATTTCCTGAGGAGGATCTGAATATCTGTGGATTTTCTCTGGTGCTTTGTGGCAGGTTTTGGTGGAATGGATCAACAAAACTCTGAAAGCTGAACACATTGTGGTGCGAGCACTGGAGGAAGACCTCTATGATGGACTCGTCTTTCATCACCTGTTACGTAAGAATCATGTCAAAGCAACAAAATGATTAACATGCACATTATTGGGTGAAGCTCACATACTTCAAGGAATATTTCACCCCAAAAATGAAAACATGCTAAAAATGTATTACTCTCAAGCTATCCAAGATGTAGATGAGTTTGTTTCTTCATCAGATTTTGAGAAATGTAGCATTACATCATTTGCTCACCAATGGATGCTCCACAGTGAATGGGTGCCATCAGAATGAGAGTCCAAATAGCTGATAAAAACATCACAATAATCCACAAGTAATCCACGTGACTCCACGCATTCAATAAAGTCTGGTAAAGGGGAAAAGCTGGGGGTCTAATAAAGAAATACATAACTTTAAACTGTCGCTTCTGTCAGTCCATAATTCCTAATAACACTTCCTCCAATGAAAAAAAGTCCAACTCCTGTTGTCCTCTCACATCAAAATCCACCCACATATTTATTAAGGACTGTTTTGGACTGTAAACAGTGCTGATCTGTGCATATTTCTCTCCTGATTCAGACAAGATGACTTTTTTCACTGAAGAAAGCAATATGAAAGGACTCGATTATAGTTTTTAGGAAGCATAGTTTAAGTAAACACATCTGATGGAATTTTCACTTAACAAGACATTAATTGATGGGCTGGAGTAATGTGGATTACTTGTGGACTATTGTTATGTTTTTATCAGCTGTTTGGACTCTAATTATGACGGCACCCAGTCACTGAAGAGGATCTATTGGTGAGCAAGTGATGTATTGCTAAATTTATCCAAATTTGTTCCAGTGAAGAAACAGACTCATCTACATCTTGGATTGCCTGAAGGCAAGTACATTTTCAGCAAATTTCCATTTCTGGGTGAACTATTGTTGAATTTCATAAAAAAGTAAGAATTTCTTGAGGTGAAAGGTCCCTTCAATCACGTTGTCACGCCGTGTATGTTAACAAGGCAGGTTAGCAGGTTGTTCAGTTCATGCAGAGGAGACGGCGTTGAGCAATGACGCACAGAACGGAAACTGAGGTGATCCTGGAAAGATCTCAACGAGACTTAGAGATGAGCGAGGAAACGGCAAATGAATGTTAAACGTATTAAGACAAATCAGATCCGCTATTGCACTGACCTATTACATATTTATAAGATATGCCCACTGTCTCCCAACCAAATCTGTCCAGTCATCACAGCAGAGGAACCTTGTTGGGCTAAATTGAATCTTCTGGTTGCTAGCAGGCGTTCAATCCGATCTGGTCCTGCCCGTAAACGTCAGCATGGAGGTCAGCCAGATGTGAGAGTGAGTGATTAATATTGAAATTATTGGAATGTGTAAAATGAAATGTTCAAAAATACACCAGCCGAGCATTAAAGGGGTATATGGGGGGCTGTTTGTTTTTTTTTTCTTTTTTCTAAAAATAACATCTTTTTGTGTATTTGGGTAATGAAAGGTTTAGCGGGTTACATAAAAAATAACATATTTCCAATACTTACTTTCTTGTTTCTCCTCTATGCCCCGCCTTTCTGAAATGAGTCTATTTTTACAAAGCTCATCGGTCTGAAAAGCCAGGTGTGCTCTGATTGGCCAGTTATCCAGTGCATTGTGATTGGCCGAATACCTCAAGCGTGTGACGGAAATGTTTTACGCCCCTTACCATACTGTGATGATGCCCTGTCCGGCCGGAGTGACGAGACAAAAACATTAAAACCCATTATAAACGAGGCATTTGTTGCATCCAGTGGGGACATAATTATGGATTATAATGATTTATACTGTCTTTTTACACGTTGCATCGCATCGTAAACATAAAACCATGCCTGCATTTGTGATCGGAGAAATGACAAACAACATATTATTTCAAAAATGAATATGCATATTGTAAAGAGCAATTATTTTCATGTATTTTCTCAATTCGTCATTGCATATTTGAAAAATAACTATGCATATTATAACGAAAAAAATGACTGCATGTTTTCATAACATTTCATTGTTTGTTACTGCATATTATTTGAAAAATTTACATGAATATTATTATGGAAAAAACTGACATCATTGCATATTATTTAAAAAATAATCATATTATATTGACCAATTGTTTTTATAATTTTTCACAACTCATTACTGCATATTTTTTTGAAAAATGAATATACATATTATAATGAACAGTTGTTTTCATTATTTCTCACAATTTATCACTGCATATTATTTAAAAAATGACTATGCATATCATAGTGAAAACATTGATTTCATATTTTTTTTTCACAATTCATCAATGCATATTTCTAAAAAATCTATATGCGTATTAAAAAGAAAAAATTATGTCTAATTTTTGCCAATTCATCATTCCATAGTTTTTGAAAAAAAATGATAATATTTTATTCATAATATTTCACAATTTATCACTGCAAAATATTTGAAAAAATCAATTAATCTGCATATTATAATGAAAATGGCTTAATTTGTTTACCACAATCATTGCACATTATTTGAAAAATTATAATGAAAAAATATGTCATAACTTTTTCACAATTTATTATCTGAAAAATCAATATGCATATTATAACGAAAAAAAATTATATAATTTTCTCACAGTTCACATTGCATATTATTTGAAAAAAATAATATGCATTTTATTAAAAGGAAAAAAAAATCTGCTTATGTTTTTCTGCTCATGTAATCAAAGCTGCATATCCAGAGAAAAATTATATTAACCAACATTATAGGAGCCTAGTATCCATCATCCAATCAGATCCAAATGGATTCAAGTCCCACATTATTCATTTTGAATATTCACTGAGCAGTTAAATTACATTACAGAAGTTAAATATTCCTATTGTCAGAATTCAATAAAATCTAATTTGTTAAACAGGTCACAAAAAGTGGCATCAAGGCAGACAAGCAGACAGAATTCATCACATTTCAAAGGTCTGTGAAGATCCTCCTTCCCTATTAAACATTTAACTGCACTTTGAATCTCTGACACTGTCCAAACCAATGTTTTCATGGTCTGCCGTGTGTCTCCGCAGTAATTCCAGTGAAGCGCTAGAGAGAGAATCTAACAGTGAGTCAAACGGAGGCTGAACTCTGAGCTTTTTCATTACCATATTTATAAGCATCAGTAACTTTCAGATAGTGGAGGCGTATAAAGAAGAAAGCGTTTGCTTCATAATCTCTCTCTTGCACTGTCTTTGCAGAGGACTGTCCCATTGATGAGCTCTTCAAGCTGGAGGCTCACAAAATTGAGACCGTGAAAAAGGTTGGGATCCACTTTGACACATCTCTAAATGTAGCCTTTGACACACATCTTCCACAGCTTCATTAAGTTTTCTTTCCTACAGGCCATTTTGCACTTTGTGAATAAGAACATGTCATCTCTGGGACTGAACGTGACCGACCTTGGCAAACAGGTGAGCAAACCCTAGTATAAAGGCCTCTTTTTTCTTCTGGAGGTCAATTTAGAAGTAAAAGAAATAGTTCACCCAAAAATTTTTATTTGCTGAAAATGTACTTAGCCTTAGGCCATCCTAAATGAAGATGTAGATGAGTTTGTTTCTTCATCAGATTTGGAGACATGGTGAATTACATCACCCTGATCCTCTGCAGTGAATGGGTGCCGTCAGAATGAGTTGGGTGAAGCTCACATACTTCAAGGAATATTTCACCCCAAAAATGAAAACATGCTAAAAATGTATTACTCTCAAGCTATCCAAGATGTAGATGAGTTTGTTTCTTCATCAGATTTTGAGAAATGTAGCATTACATCATTTGCTCACCAATGGATGCTCTACAGTGAATGGGTGCCGTCAGAAGGAGAGTCCAAACAGCTGATAAAAACATCACAATAATCCACAAGTAATCCACACCACTCCAATCCATCAATAAACATCTTGTGAAGTCAAAAGCTGCATGTTTCTAATAAACAAACACATACCTAAGATGTGATTTCCTGATTTCAAGGATGAATATGCAAAGATCAAGCACTGTTTACAAGTGAAATCAGTCCTAAATAGTTGTAACCAAATATGTCGGTGGGTTTTGATGCGAGAGGACAACGGAATGGATTTTTTAGAATTAAAATTATCACAGAAATATTTTTTAACCACATAAGCCCTTAATGGGCTTGTTTTTGATGTCACGTTTTATGTTTATGATTTTATAATGTGATTGTGATAGCTGACAGATGGAGTGATTCTGCTCTTGTTGATCGGTCAGTTGGAGGGCTTCTTCATTCCACTCTGTGAGTTCTTTCTTTGTCCTGTCGGGAGCTCAGAAATGGTGAGAACCTGAGAAAATATTTAAAGTTTTGCATTTGCATCAAAACAAGAGAACCATGTTGTTAGTGAGCTCCATTTCGCTTTACAACAATAAGCGCTATTTATTCCAGGCTTATAGGATTTTACATCAGTGTAACTTCACAAGCACCTCCAGGGAAATGTCTCGCCATTGTATAATTAACGTCTCTTAGGATGACTGTGGATATGACAGCACAGCAGCATAAGGCATGTTAAGAAACCGAGGGTAATGCAAAAGACAGAAATCAAAACTAATGATCTCACGGTTACCAGAGAATATGCAGTGTTGCGGGTTTACATTACGTTTAGTTGTTTGTTTAAAAAAATGTTTGGTCTTTTTGTCATTGTTGATTATTCACCTATGCAGCTTCATAATGTGACGCTTGCATTGGATCTTCTCATAGACCGAGGACTTCCTGTTCAGTCAGTCGACCCTCAAGGTAATTATTTTTGGACAATCCAAACCCTTGCTGTCGAGTGTGTACATTGTAAACAAAACCACTTGAGAAACTCAAATCTTATTAGGCAGCATAATTTTCCTGCCATCGGTCTGATATATAGTAGTCAACATTTGAAGTGTCTCAAAAATTCATCAAGTTGTCCTAAGACAAAATCACGTTTTAGGTTTTAGGACAACTTTGATGAAAGGTTTTGATCCACTTCAAATGTTGACTAGGGCAGTGAATCGCAACCCTTTTGAGTACCGGACCCCAGTCCAATTCAGAACAATCCTCAAGGGCCCCCAGAACAAAATTGACTCATCTATGTATCATTTGTATCTTTGTGAGGACCAAATGCAGTCAAGTATAATTCAAATTAGTTGACTTGTCCAGTATTTGGCCATAGCATCAGCTATATTGGATTTTTCTTTCACGGGAACATGTAATGTCAAAAAATTCTCCAGATACGGACCCCCTGGACTTACGTCAAGGACACTAGGGTCCACGGACCCTGGTTGAGAAACACTGGACTAGTGTATATTGGGTAAAATTGTCTTTTAAATTAAACTGAATGGTTTAATAATAAAAAAAAGTTTTAATGTATATTTTCATATTCAAATAAATACTCATTACTTGTCATTTTCAATTCTTATTTATAATCAAGAACTCTCTCACTTCATCTTCCATCTTGAATTAATTTTTTTTCATGATGCAGTAACACTTCATAAAGCATATGTGCGCTACTGCTGGAACTAAAATCCATATTGCTTGTGTACTACTTTAGTAGAATAGCTGTTAGCATTGATTGCTGATCTGTCTGGTTGTTCATTCAATAATAAGCCCATTTCTCATGTTTCTCACAGATATTGTTTCCCAAGATGTTCCAGCCACTGTGAAAGTGCTGTATTACTTATTCAATAGGCACAAAAACAAATAATCTAGCCACTCCAGACCTTTCAATTCAATAAAACCTTTCAGAATGCTTTAAATAATCAAATTCACTGTAAATGTGCATCTTTCTTCTGACTAAAAATCAGGGCACAGAGTTGACAGTCAGATTACTTTGGCACTCAGAGTGTTAGAACACATTAGAAGCAATTGTACAGAGTGTCTCTGAACCATTGAAGAGGCTTCAGAGAGAAAATGAGAGGACATGGCCACTCATCTCATCATGGAAATTGCTTTTGGATGCTGACAGCTTCAATTTAATGTAATCTTTTCACTCTTCTACTTTCCATGTTTTTTTCTTCTTTTGGACAGATGTGCATTAGTCTTAATGTATCGCTCAACAGTTTTCTGCTGACTTGCAACTTGTTTTAAAATAAAAAGTGGCATATATAGCAGCTCTGAAACGATGTCACTTTTTCTTTAATAGACTTCTCGACTGTGTGTGTGTGTGTGTGTTGTGTGTGTGTGTGTGTGTGCGCGTGTGACAGCGCTTCTAGTACTTTGAGTCTGAGAAAACCGTTTGTGGATAAATTAATGCGCAAAAAAACTTTATTTTAAATAAACCTTATTCTAAGCTATAAAATGAGTAATAAAAAATATATAAAATTCAAACTAATTTCGATGCTCTTTAGTGTCGTGTGACAGATCGCTGTAAACGCTGTAACATCAATTATCAATTATATAAAATCAATTAAACCGCTTGGGAACAAAATGTGACGTGACGATACATTTACCTCAGGAAAGTCGGTTGTTTTTCAGTTAAAATCCTGAGCTAAAATGTACTTTTCCATAGCTTTTCTGCATTTACCCATCCAAAGTGCACACACACACAGCAGTGAACACACACAAACCGAGAACACACACCCGGAGCAGTGGGCAGACATTATTTTGCTGCGGCGCCCGGGGAGCAGTTAGGGGTCGGTGCCTTGCTCAAGGGCACCTCAGTCGTGGTATTGAAGGTGGGAGAGAGTGCTGTACATTCATTCCCCCCACCTACAATCCCTGCCGGTACGAGACTCAAACCCACAGCCTTTGGGTTATGAGTCCAACGCTCTAACCATTAGGCCACGACTTCCCCCTAGTTATACACCTTTGCTAAAATCGTAAATCTATTGTTAAATATTGGTCAGCGTGTGAACAAATTTCAGTTACACTACAAACACATTGTTTTTAAACTTTGGAGAAACTCAAGCTCATATTCTTGACGTCAACAGTAAAGGGCATCTCTCACTGAGACTACTCTCCATCCACCCCCGTAATTTAATTTCCTTAATGTGTGTTTTCTCAAATTGGATACGGTGAATGACTTCCATTTAATCTAAATGGCAAAAGCATTATGGGCGGTTTAAGAGAGTCTCCTCTCAGCGAATGGGCCGGGATTCGAGGTGTGGGTGGATGGATGCTCTGATGGCGTTTTAATGGTGAATTGCCCTGGGGTAATTTTTTACCATTGCTGTTACTGAGCAGAAAACGTATAAAAGGCTGACATTTTTCATCCTTACGCCCGTTTGTTATTAGTTTATATTCATAACAGCAATTTTTCAGCCTTTCTTATCCCTTGCCATGGGTGTTATTGTCATAAAAATGAATGAAATCTGTAGGATGGTGAGCGGTAAGAAAGCAGATTGCAATAGAAATGTGTAGGTGGCTTGGACAGACAGACGGACAGAATGTCTGGAAATTCTCACATTATTAACTTCAAAAGCAGCCTAGGTAATGACCCCGAGTGACCAGACGACACCCTGTCTAGAACTCTACAGCACTCTGATTATTGGCCTTTGGGACACAAAATATCCGTCCCTGTCCAGTTTGCCCTCTGCGTCCACTCCGAAACATCTAATGACCTGCAGTGGTGGGACGATTTCTGGGGTTGATGAGGGGGTTACTGAAGGCGGCGTATGGTTTAAGTCAGGGGTGCCCAAACTCGGTCCTGGAGGGCCGGTGTCCTGCAGCGTTTAGCTCCAACTTGCATCAACACACCTGACTGGAAGTGTATAGCATGAGAGTATAAGAGCTGATGAGCTGGTTAGGCAATGGATTAGGGTTGGCTCTAAACTCTGCAGGACACCGGCCCTCCAGGACCAAGTTTGGGCACCCCTGGTTTAAGTGAATACAGACGCCAGCAACGTATGACTGAAACCCCCTGCTGATGTCTCATCATCTCATGCCTAGAGCAAGAAAGGCATCTGAGTCACTGCTGGAGATAATGCTTCACTGAGAAACCCAAACTGTGGGTAAGAACAACGCAAACAAAAATGGTCACTTTCTAAAAGTTTATTTTTCCTGTGTTGTACAAAGTATAACATAATGCTACGTTGTACATAGTACTCACTTGTGAAACAATGATGAGAGTTGTGTTTGTGTGTGTTTACCAGACCACCTGTTGTGAGGTAAAAGCCACAAAGCCGTACAGACAGGTGAAGATTGACAGTAAGGCAGCTGTTGATGTAGAGACTGGAGCGCGACATTGGACTTTTTAGGTAAACACTGTAATTTATTGTACGTGAACCGGTTTTCCAGTGGTGACTGGTGAGTTCCAATCACTTACAGCAAATCTCGGCTTTCAATTCAAGCTTCCATAATAGTGAGAATCCAATTATGGGAATGATGACTTTCCTTGTTTCCCAGAACATCATGTTGATTAAAGGTTGAATAATGACTCCTGGAGGGTGGCAAAAGGTTGTTTAAAACCCACCCGTTGCATGCCGATCCCTGATACGAGTTCAGTCAAATTACTTTGTATGACTAGCAATCAGAAAATGTCACCATTAGTGCAGTTTTTGTGTGGCGCTTAAAATAGAAATCTCAATACAAACTCTTCCTGGATCCTAGGCATTTTCTCACAAAACGTCAAATATTGTCAAAAGGAAAATAAGAAATTATATTTTGCCTAAAGAAAACAAAGCTTATTTAAAAAATTTTAAACAAAATTTCTTATATTTTGTATAATTAATGTTCATGATCTTGTTATCATAAAGCATATATATATATATAGGCCTAGTTAAAAAACAATAAAAATTATTGTACTGCTTTTCATTTATGCTTATTTTAAATTTTATTTAGTATTATTACTGTAATTAAGAAAAAATACCGTATTGTAATTACAATCATTTATTGGTAATGATTATAACAACAACTCAAAAGCAAAATGTACTGATGGATTACGGTAAAGGCAATTTGAAGGTAAAATGTGTTTTCACTGATATGAAAATTACATGCAATGCAAAAGCAGTGCAAAAACTGAATTTGGCTTAGCAATATGCTTCATTTTCTTCATGTAAAATATTGTTTCTTATTTATTCCTTTTGATTTTTGTGGTGAAATATGACCTGGACATGTTATGCATAAGCCCACACAGAATCTGCCAAAATTTCAACTTTTTGGTTGGGATTTTTCATAAAGGTGGCCAAGAAAAAAAAGTTTTTTTTTTTTTGTGGAATTTTGTGTAATGGTTTTAATTTTGGAAAATATGTCAAACTGAGCTGGGGGGGAAAAAAAAGCAATTTTTCTCAGATTAACAAACATTTTTAGTAAACAAATACACCAGGGTGCAAGCTTAGTAAATAATGAGTGAATTTTGCAGAAATCTGTGGGCAGTGATTTCATGCAGGCCTAGCAGTGCCCAAACATCTTCAGCAGAGTTTCCATATTCTCTAGAATAGATGATGAATCACAGTCAATCCTCCTGCCAACTGACACCATAATTAAACTCACACCTGCTGAAACCAGAGATCACATCTCCATCTCGTAATCTCATCTGATCACCTCCACCTTGAGCTCGTTTCTGAAACACCAATTACTTCAGTCCAAAGATGGTGAAGCCACAGCCACGATGGCACTGTTCTGCTGTATGAGTGTAATTGGGATGCTGTCTGCCAAAAACTGCATTGTGGACTCCAACAGACATATTCTAAACTTATTGCTCAAAACACACTGTAACTAGTTTGGTGCAGAATCCAAGACTGAAGAGCTTGTTTTATAGACTTCAGCTTGCTGCTATCAGTGCATGTGAAGTAAGTTACCCTTGAACACTCTTGTATGTTCGAGAAAATCTGGAAATGCTAAGTAGATTTTCTTGTCCTTTTTTGTTTTTTTTTTTTTTTTTTTTTTTTTTTGATTCTTGGAACATTCCCATTAAAGGAACACTCCACTATTTTTAAAAATAGGCAAATTTTCCAGCTCCCCTAGAGTTAAACAGTTGAGTTTTACGTTTTCGAATCCATTCAGCCGATCTACGGATCTGACAGTAGCACTTTTAGCTGTAGCTTAGCAAAAATCATTAAATCTGATTAGACCGTTAGCATCTCACTCAAAAAATGACCAAAGAGTTTCTATATTTTTCCTATTTAAAACTTCTGTAGTTACATCGTGTACTAAGATCGACGGAAAATGAAAAGTTGCGATTTTTCTAGGCCGATATGGCTAGGAACTATACTCTCATTCCGGCATAATAATTAAGAAACTTTGCTGCCGTACCATGGGTGCAGCAGCGCAATGTTATTACGGCGCACATGAAATAGGCTTATTGGAAAGTTTACCTAGCTGGGGACGATTTTCAGGGCGCTAATATCATCATTCATCAGCACCAGACCCGGAGAGTGGCGGAATGGATTGAAACGGTAAAACTCAAACTGTTTAAACTCTAGGAAAGTTGGAATGAGGCCCCTATCTAAACCCAGATCAAAAAATAGTGGAGTGTTCCTTTAAACAATCATTGACCAAACCCAAAAATCATGGAGAAATGATTGGTTGATGAAAATGCCATAAGCTTAAAATCTGAAATCTGATTGGCTGACAGTAATGTTCTTCCAGAACAAGCAAGCACGTTGATGAAGGAACATGTTCTACTTGGCTATATTGAGTTTAGCTAAATTTCAACAGGCATGAGAAGCTGATACCCAGCTAACAATGAACGTTTTCAGAACTTTGGCTAATGTTCTGGCAAAGTTTTCTTAAAGTTATTAACAAACTTCTTCCAGTTATGTTAATAGAACCTTTGATCAAGGTTATCTGGTCTTTAATAACGTTCTCAAAATGTTAGCACAAAAACATTATGAGTTGTTCATGGAATGTTTCATTTCTAAAACATTTAAGTTGAAC
Organism: Sinocyclocheilus anophthalmus; assembly: GCA_018155175.1. Taxonomy (NCBI): domain Eukaryota; kingdom Metazoa; phylum Chordata; class Actinopteri; order Cypriniformes; family Cyprinidae; genus Sinocyclocheilus; species Sinocyclocheilus anophthalmus. The sequence continues at coordinate 555,275 of JADLZN010003361.1, forward strand.
GTTCATCTGTTTTTTTTAAATGTTACTACTTGAATGTTCAGAGGACATTCAAAAGTAACATTCACATAATGTGTGGAAAATTATAAAATGGAATATTCCCTTAATGTTCACATAACAGTAACATTTTAAAAATATTTTAAAAACTTTACATTTTGAATGTTCAGATAATATGCAGAAATAACATTCTTAGAACATTGTTAGCTGGGTAACACCTTCCTTACAAAACCAAGGTAAACAAAGGCCCTTTAAAAAACGTGTCCTCTTTGCTGACCTTTCAGTGTGTGACTGTCTGCTTTGTCATGTTCAATGGAGTATGCAATCATGTTTTTATTTTGGCATTTCACTCAGAAACTAAAGTCTAAATGAACTCAACCGATCAATATCAATAATAGAGTGCGTACCGCTGAACAAAACCTCTTCAGGTCTCAAAACACCCTGACAAACATACACAATGAACTCTCCAGGGCATGAAACAAAATGTGGGGAGTGATAAAAAAATGCAATTTAACACAATTTGCTACCTCACTGATTCTTACAGATGAGAAAATGTCAAATCACAACAGTAGTCAAAAACAGACATTCACCGTACTATTTCATTAAACATTTCACCGCAAAACCACCCACGACGTGTGTTTTGATATTTACGCAGAAAGGTAATTAAACTTCTAGTATTGAGTCATGAGAGTGCTTGGATCTTTTAAATGATGTTTGACGTCTTCATTCATCACTCACCGTTTTCCCTGACTACGAATAAATAAACTGACACTGCACAGTTACAGAGAGTTAAATCCAGAACAGCACACAAAATGGTGCAGAAACGGCTACATAGGTCCTCCAAAGATGTCCTGGGTCCATCGAAGTCCAGTTTGGTCCGAAGTCTGGTTCTGGAGTTGCACAAATCTCGGTACAGCCTCTCTTCAGAATCTCTCGTTCCACCACTGGACCATTTCCAGTTGGCTCTGAGTTGAGGTTCTGGGTTTGTCGAGGGGTTGAAGGTTGTGGTCTGTAAGATTTGGACCACATCGAGAGGGATGGGGCAAACGGGCCCCTGTGACATGTAGGTCCATGTGGCAGGGGCATATACTACGCTTCCCACAATGCACTTCCTCACCGGGGGACTCCAACAGTTGGTCCTTGCATTTGGTCAGTCTCTGTTTAAAAAAAAAAAGAAGGAGCATAAGGAATTGATTAGTAAAAAAACTAGAACAAAAACAATAGTTATAATTAAATGTTATTACAATTAAAAAAATTATTTGCTATTTGAATATTTTTTTCAAATGTAATTTAAGTCTGTGATGCGAAGTTGAATTTTCAGCATCATTACTCAGTGTCCCATGATCCTTCAGAAATCATTCTAATATGCTGATTTAGTGCTTAGTTATTATCAGTTATTATTGATGCTCAACTATTAATAATGGTTTATATTATCAATGTTTTTGCTGCTTAATATTTTTCTTCAGGGTTCTTTGATTCCTTCCTTTTAGTGCTATATTCTTTTAAATGAAGACTGTTGCCATTTTTATTATATATATATTTTTTTATACTGATTTTATGGTACGTGTTTAGTTTAGTGCAGTATTTATGAGACAGTGGAACGGAATTTCGTTCACATGTGCACTTTGTATGTACAGTTGAATGACAATAAAAAAGTGAGTGTAAGAGACTACTTTCAAAAACATTAAACATTTTTAATAATTCCAAACTTGACCGGTAGTATATATTTTTAAAACGTGTACGTTTTTGTTCTTGGATTAATCTGTGACCGATAATAGTGAGAAAATGCATCTGTCGGCTAACACTGAATCACCCATCTGACAGATAATTAGCTCACTACATCATTCTGTTGCTGGATTAATTGGGCAAGACCCCTAGACAAGACACCTGACTAGAAGCTGACTTGATTTCATTACTATATATAACATCTTATTACAAACACAAAGATGCACACACCTTGAACAGACCAAGAACTGCCTATTTAGAGAGAAAGACGCCTCTGCTTGACATGTAAAGTGTTTTGATTGCTTTATTTGATGTTTAGAGGTGAGATAAGCGGTGATGTAGAAGATAAGATATATAAGTATGCTCAAGGACAGCTGCAAGGCATCTGCTAAATGGAAAAAAAGTGAATGCAATTTATAAATGCAATTTTGAGTGCAATATGCATCAGATAGTCCAAGTGTAATATGTGCAGAAGCTTTGTCTATTTATGTAACTGGCAAAACATAGCATCCGTGTGTGTGTGTCTGAAGAGGTGGACAGCAGAAATGTCAGAGTTTGTGCCCTTTGTTTGGTACGGCTCTTGGAGCACACGCACTCAAGAGTGGACATGACAAGTGCAGGTTTCACTGTGTGCTCTTACAGAAATCTGCCCACAGTACAAGAGAGGGAGAGACAGTGAGTTGGCAGACCTTCTCTAATAATACACCATGTGCTGCCTCCAAGATCTTTCTCTGAATCCAGGCCATGTCTCTGGTGTGAAGCAGACATATGCACCCCTGACCAGACTGGGGCAGAGTGCATGCTGGGAGATCAGTCCCAGAGCAGCAGGAGACTGAGAGGTTAGCCAGTGCTAACATTAGCACAACATTAACCCAGAACTACCATCTACATACAGCCAGACACATCAGTGTCTCTTCAAAATTGTAATGGATTCAACAATTCCAGTTTATTATCAATTGATAATGCAATTTTTGTTACCACTGATATAGTATATATATCATGGAAAAAATAATTTAAGTCTCACAAACCATAAGCACAGCATACTGTATAACACTGTATCAATCTGGACAAATGATTCGCAGTTTAGTAGGGCTGTTCGATTCCGACATTTTTGGAAAGCGAGTCGATCCTGGTTCGGGAATCTGGAACTGAGAATCGATTCCTCAAATGTCTTTTTCGTTCTGTTTTTTAGATTGAAGGAACCTGATCTCACCAGATGACTGCAGGATAGGTAGTAGAATGTATCCTTCTTCTAATATGCAAAGAAAGACGATCGTAGGCCTCAATTGTAATTTTGTCTGCATTGCCCATGAAATTAGTCATAGCCCACAGCTCAGCAGGGACAAGTGTCTAAAATAAATGTGCACAGTTCAGCTGAATGATGAAGTTTATTATGACTGTATGCTTTGCACAATATTAACAAACTGTACACTGAAACAAAATAACCAGAACATTAACAATAACTGATAGAACTCGTGGTTTATCTGTCAATCAGATGCACTCTCGGCCATTGATCTATGCTCGTCATGTTTTCTTTTATAATTATCATTGGCTGATAGAAATGTTTTAAAAAAATAGTATTTTAGATGGTAATAAGCTCAAGGCCCTCGATGACGTCTTGCAGTGCTCAAAATTGTGGACAAGCCAGTTCCACCATAAAATATTTACTGGTTCATTAAAACTATCTATCCGAATCAGGAAACTAATCAGACTTCTAATCACTTTTAGCGAGCATGAGGGGGGCGAATGGTAATACAAATATAAAAATTAAAATAATATTTTCTCTCACAACTCTCGTAATTACGGCTTTTAGCGAGCATGAGTGAGGTGAATGGTGCTTCTCAAACGGAAGGCTGCATCTTAAAATTCAGATGATCTCAGTACGGACTCGTTTTCTTTCAGTTTATTTTCGTGAATTTATATGTGTGCAGCCTTCGTAGGATGCAGCCAACCTCTGGAATCGATTCCCAGCCCTACAGTTTAGTAAGTGAGTCAGATTAATTAAGAAAATGCTCCAACTGATAAAAAATTTTTTGTGATTCCCTAAAAAGAACCGGCTCATAAGAGTCAATAGCTTTCACTAGTCAAGCTGCGTTTGTGTTTCATTAAAAAGACTCATAAGAATAATTTGCATCAAAATCAGACTGGCGTCACTAATTGCAATGTATTTTTTTTTATTCGCTAAGAAGAATCGGCTCACACAAGTTATCAGGAATCGGACTGCATTGGCTGTGCTGTATATTTGTGATTCACTAAAAGAACAGACTCGGAATCATTCTTTTATCATTCTTCTAAGAGTCATTCTCTCGGGAATCTGACTTCACTGGTTGTGCTGTATGTTTGTGGATTTGCTAAAAAGAACCAGCTCATATGAGTCATTCTCTCTGGAATCGGAAATCACTGGTCGCACCACATGTTTGCAGTTCACTAAAGAACTAGCTCATAAGACTAATTTTCACAGGAATCTGACTTCACTGGTAATACAGTATGTTTTAGGGCTGTGTATCAATCACAACCCAAGCCAAAAAAAAAGTTTTCCCCCCACGATACAATACGTATCACGATACAGAGGCCACGATACGATACATATCACGATACGGGACTGCACTGAATTTCACCTCAGCAGAATTTAGTAAAACAGCTATTTATTAAACACTGCATACCATAGGGCAGTTACTAACTATTGGCAGAACAGGCACTTGACCTCTGCATTATAAAGGGCCTCCATAACTGTACCACAGTACAATATAGGTAATGGCATATGTTTCATGTTTACATTGGGCACTCCCCACCAGGTATTCTGATTGTTTGCATCTTGTTTTTAAGCCCATAAATAATAACGTACTCGTCCTAATAAATTTATATTGTAATGTAAAAATCATTTACATTGCTGGTAGGTTATCATTGCACAAATTAACACTCTCTACGATAAAAAAAAAAAATGAGAAGAGTTCTAAACTAACGCGCTGTCTTCACTGTATCTAACGCACACACAATCTCAGTCAAACACACAGATCACGCTGCGTCCACACTCAGACATTCAGGAACAAACTTTTTAGCACTGCCCCGCAATTTTATTAACTAAATAGCTTAATCTCTCATGAGCTACATTATCTTTCTCAACAAGGAGCTGGTAACATCATCGTTTCTAAAAGAATTAAAGCCACAGCTTCACTGTTAATAGAAAAATGCTGCAAAACGGTGGTAATTCATACATATACAGCCTCTCTCTCTCTCTCTATCCCTCTCATAAATGAACACTTGATGAATTACACTTTTCTGAGAATAGAATATTAAAGTGGAGATTGCTAAACTGCAAGCTAACCGGTGTTTTCAGAAACAAGCGCATTTATCCACAGTGGAGAAAGAGAGCGTGCACATGGTTGCCAGGTTGACAAACGTTCTTTATATCAGGAAACCAGTTGTGTTCCTCTGCGGCCAGATTAAACCTTGTTGTAGCCTATAGATTGCTTATAGTCATATTCATCCTCGCAATTTTCTACTCAATTTTAAACGTTGTTCTTGTATTCAAATTAAGTGCGGTCCACTGCTGCACACGTGCCACAGTATCGATACAGGGCCAGCTGTATCAATACTCATATCGTCAAATCTCTGTGACGATACATCGTCGTATCGATGTATCGAACACAGCACTAGTACGTTTGTGATTCGCTAAAATGGACCGACTCCATCATTAACTTGGAAATTGGACTTCAACGATTGTGCTATTTGTTTAGTGCTTACAAAAATGAAGCAAAAGAACACATTCACATTGGTGTGAGAACGGTGTGAGAACCGTTAACAGAAACAAACGCCATGGAAATTGGATCTGTATTTTTTTCCCCCAACCCTACTTTGAATAACTATTTTATATTTCATTACATCTGTTTCTCATTGACAGTGATACATTTAAACTGAGAGCAAATAGAGACATTTTTTGTCAGGAGGAGCATCTGAGAAGCAAAGACAAAGACACCTGTAATCCCACGTGTGCCATCTAGAGATTCAGAAGAGATTTCAGCAATGTCCTAAAAGCAATAATGAACAACCTAGCAATAAATGTTTTCTCTTGTGTTTGACAACGTCCAAAAAACCATCAATCTGACATGCTGAGTAAACAGGATCTGATCGCATAAACTATCAGAGAAGCTCAATGTGTCTTAAGGGGGCACTGAAATATGGCTCTTAATAAAATGTGTCCTGTTTATAGGCATTTAAAGCTGATTCCCATGCATGATACGTCAGTCAAACCAGATGTAGCAGAGCGAACACACAAGATCTTCCCCCATCATTCCCCTGGGCCGCTGCCCTTCTCTAGATCACACAATATAAGAATCAGATGCCATTTAAAGACCCTGGCAGTGTTTTCTCAGGCCAGCAGGAGGGAAACGGCACGTAGCCATCGAATAAAAACACAGTAAACGGGCAAAGAGTGATCCGACCCATATAAACGGCTTTATGAATAGACCGTAAGCAGTAATTGAATTCACTTAGTTCTATTTTAGTCAGGGACCTCCATTTGTGATCTTTCTTTTTCTCTCTCTAACAGATGTTCCCCTCTGAGCTCGACTCAATTCAGTAAATTCCTACAATGCTCTTGGGGAAGGGGCTTTAAAGATCTTGACCATCCAACTCTGAGCCCTCTTATGAAAGGCAATTCATGTCTTCAGCTAGTACAATAACACGCTGTGCTTTTTCAGTGCCACTATACACTAAATAACTAATTTACTATATGACTGCAGAATGAAAACAAAAACTGTAACTGGATTTGTCCCTATCAATAAAAAAATATAATTTAAAATAATAATAATAATACAATTTTCAGTATTGTTGTTATTATTCTCATCATATTTCTAGGTATGTTGTATATATTATTATATATATTACACAATATACTAATAATAATAATAAATATACCTTTATAGATAATATGAAAAATAATTGTATATTCTTAGAATTGATTATTATTGTATGTGATTCAAGTTAATAGTATGCTCAAAACATATATAATAATAAGGACATGTATGTTGTTGTTATTTATGTTTATATATATATAAAAACTATAACTTATAGATAAATATGAAAATGTATATATAAATAACATTATACATATGTTTTATACACACTCAATAATAATATAAGAATAACATTTCATTGTGTGTTTTGGTGGTATTTAGTATTATAAATATGTTATATAACACAAATAATAATAATAATAATAATCTTTAATGGATGGATAGAAAACTAATTGTATAATCCTTACATGATTTGTTTATTTGTTAAAGAAATAAAATAATAATAAAAAAAATAATAACATATTTCTATCAATACTATATAGATAATAAAAATATGTAGCAATAATAATATTTTAATAATCTGTTTTCGAAAAGTTTATATAGGATGAAAATATCAATTATTATTTTTATTCTATATATAATACAGTAAAATTATACCTATAGTATATTACCATTTCCCAGCATCAATTAAATTCTATCCAATGAAAGAAAAATGCTGCACAAACCAGTCAAATCTCAGCCAAAAAGAACATACTTGATGACGACACAGCTATATGGATAGAGTTTTTGACCAAAGAGATTTCACTGTGGGCGGGGCCACCCAGCACAACCACATAATAGAAAACAAGCGATCAACAAAATGTCATGTAGTGTGTCAGATGTCATTATTGGTTAAACTCAGATTTATGTAAAGACGTGATTTATCGCTTGAAGCTTTTTGGAGTCGTGTCTGCTTTAAAGCTCACACATGAAATCTCAGTGTCATACTCATCTCGTTTATCTGTCTCACAACAGTTTCAAAGTCTCCGCTCGGAGGCTGAAGCTTTCAGAGACTGCTGTGATTGTTAATGAGAGGGTTCAGCACAAACGACAGGCTTAATTAGATGGGTATTCACTCAGACTAACACGGCTACAGCGTCTTGCTGACACACTTGTGCACTGTAAGAGAATAGTGTGTGTCTGTCTGCGTTCCTCCTCAGACAGCACACCCACGGACGAGTCGCTGGAGTTCAGAGTTGGCGAGGTTCTAGCGATCAAATACTGTTCTAGCGATCTAGATGTTCAAGAGTTGTGTTTGAGACACTAAAAGGCCTGTCAAACTGTTTAAAGTGACAGTTGACCCACAATGAAAATTCTGCCATCATTTACTCATTTCAAATTTGTATGAATTTCTGTGGGGGCAGAAATCATGGTATTCTGAAAAATGTCAATAGCCCCCTTATGTCCCTACACTACAAAAAAGTATGCTGCTCCTCAGTACTTTTGTCTTGTTTTCCAGAACAAACACCTAAACGTATATATTAACGCAAAAAGTAATGGAAATATTAAGTCTTGTTATGCCTAAATCAAGAAAAAAACAAAATCTGTTTCTCTTTAATTGTTTATGTATCTTACTTATGGCAAATATTTTTTTAGGTTTTAAGGATAAACTACGTGTGATTTTATTTTTTGTCCCCCCCCCCGCAAATTTTGCTTTGCTTCTCAAGTAAATGTATGCCACATTGATTTAAGAATGTCTTGATATTTGAATTAAAAAATGACAAAAATACAAGAACTTTTTTTCATTCTGTCTCCACTGAAAGCAAAAATGCTGCACAAACCAACCAAACCTCAGCCAATCAGAACATATCTGAAGACAATACAGCTATATGGACTGAGTATATTTGACCAATGAGATTTCACTGTAGGTGGGGCCACTCAGCACAACCACATAAATAGAAACCAATGACCAATGATTTGATATTTGTTCTGAAAAACAAGAGGAAAATTCCAAACAAGAAAAAAAAATTTTGCAGTGTAAAATTTTTCTTAACCAGAATATAAACCTGAATATTATATTGTGACTGTCATATTAAAAAATGATAGAAAACAATAGAATGTGCTCGTTAAATATTCATGATCTTTCACTTACTGTGTAGCAGCATCTGAAAGAAACTGTTAATGTTGAAAAGCAAATGCTATTATTGAAGTGATACAGTAAATGATGATAAATATGCAAAGGAGTATGTTAACAGATCAGTTAATCTGACTCAAAGTTCTACTTCATCATTTACAATAAACTGAAAACTGTAAAAATCACACTCATAGGATCTAGACAAAACCTTGTGACTTGAAGATTCCTCAACGAAAGAGGCACTTTATTATATATATTTTAAGAGTTTGTAGTGAAGTTTTGTTTACTTTTTAACGGTTTTGAACTGTGTATGTCAGAATCAAGGACAGCACTCTAGCAACAGAAAAACGATTCTTGATTGTGACCTAGTTCTGCTAGCAAACGGATCTGGTGTTTGTGTAGAAAAAGGTATTTTTAAAGCGTTGGATCGGCAGCTCGGGATGATGATGATGCATCTGGTTCATGGCCAATTATGTGTAACCGCGCTGCATCCCCTGAGAGGATATACACCCGTCAGTGTGAGTAAACTCCTCTAGGGTGTGTGTGTGTGTGTGTTGAGAAAGAGTGTGTGCTTAAAATATTCCAGGTTCAGTACAATTCCACCTCAATCCACGATATTAATTTTTGACTTGTCCCTCGTTTTCTGTAAAGAAAAGCAAAATTGGAGGTTACAATGAGATGAATGGAGCCACATTTTTGGGCAATTTAAGGCAAGTCACTACAGGGAAAACCATTGTTTTTGCATGCATTGGTAAATTTTGAGATATTTCGTTATTTTGCTTCCATATCTTATCTTCTTTCAGACTAGTGGAAATAAAAACTCCAAAATGCACATTTATATTACACATTATCTATTTGCATCTGTAGATTTCAATTACAATAGCTATTTTTAAAGGCAACATTCTCGTTTTTTTTTCTCATGCACTGAGCCAGAAACCTCCACTTTAGTAGCATTTACATCATACTTTACGATGAGGGGCCGTACAAGTCATAATTCATTCTGGCGCTCTCACACACTTACATTCTCCTTTCACATGCATATATTCTTTGCTTTCACACACTTATATTCTCCTTTCACATACATACATTTCTATTATCACACACTTACATTCTCCTTTCGCATGCCTACATTTCTATTCTCACACACTTACATTACATTCTCTTTCTGCATGCATACAGTTCCTAGTTCTCACACACTTAACATTTCCTTTCGATGCATACATTTCTATGCTCAACACTTAGCATTCCCTTTCGCATGCAATACATTTCTCTTCTCAACACTTACATTCTCTTTCGCATGCATCGGCTCCACGTACCGACTGGCAATGACGGCAAGTTACGGAGCGGCTACGGGGGGGAAGAGTGTCACTACGAGGCGCAGACTAGGTGGCAAAGGAGGCAGGCCGGACAGAGGAAGCTGCATGCCAAGAACGTATAAAAGGAGACATATGCACCTCGACGAGAATGAGAAGAGACAACCTGAAGGTATATTGCCCTCACCTTCGCATACATATATTTCTATTTCACACACTGGAGAGGGACAACAGAGGTTCTCAACCTCGAGTAGCCACCTACAACAACCACTCTACACGCTCTTCCCTATTCCCGCTAGTACCACTACATTACATATTCCCTCACAACACGCAAACACTAAGAGAAGATGCGGCATAACACATAGACAGTATTCTATTTCTGTCACCCCAACACTGACATTCTGCCGTTTGGCTGCATTAATTGTGTCGTTCAAACACTACAATTGTCCTGTTGCATAGCAGACATTTCGATGGTCCACAAAAGTACATTTTCCTTTCGCAGTACCAGACATTGTTCTTCTTTATCGGTCAAACAAAGACTAGACTATTCCTTTCGCATACATATATTTCTATTCTCACACACTTACATTCTCCTTTCGCATACATATATTTCTATTCTCACACACTTACATTCTCCTTTCGCATACATATATTTCTATTCTCACACACTTACATTCTCCTTACATTCTCCTTTTGCATGCATATATTTTAACTCTCACACATACATTCTTGTTTCACATACATATGTTTCTGCTTACATATATATGCACTTTTACTTTTCAACACATACATGTATTCTGACTTTCACGCACATATATTTACACTTCCACACATATGTATTCTTTATTTTTACAAGGCTACATTCTAACATTCATATACATACAGTATATTGTCACTTTCACATATGTATATGTTTCTCACTCGTATGCATGCATGTCTGATCTTTTTTTTTATCTATTACTTCCTCTTTAAGCAGGAACTCTCTCTCAAACCAGGAAATACATATGCAAGACTTGCTCAGCTCATCCTAACACAACTATACAATTATTCTATTCAAAGTCATCCTGTTTTCTTTTTGAAGTACATATTTTAAGTTTTTAATTTTAAAATATCATTATGTAACCCATTTGTTCTACAGACAAATGTATAAAAATATGCAGTGATCAGGAATTTTTGTGACCGATTCCAATTGCCGATTTTTATTTTATTTTATACAAATAAAAATGAGCCGGTTGCCTTGATCGTTGTCCAATCTTATGTAGGTTGTATTTATTTATTGTTTATTTTGCTCTGTTACTGGTCAAACTAACAAAACTTTATAGAACAGCAACAGCAATATGTGTGTATAAGTGTTTTCATTGCTGTACACAGTGCTGCACTTATCAACACTCCTTTAATAATACTGTATGTATTTTACAGAAGAGGAAAAGAAAAGGCCAAGCAAGTTTTTCTGAAGACAGTTCTCCACAGAAATACATTCACAATAAACCCCACCCCAATTCAATATTTATGGTTTTTGTCCAGTATTTCGAGCATCGCAAACAATAATTTTTTTCTCTGCTTGCGTGACTATTCTCTCCACTTCAGTGCATCTTTCTTACAGATAATATCATGATGATCACAATAAGTTTGTGTTACCGAATGGTATCCTGTCAGGAATAACCTTCCCACGCTGTTTAGGGGTTGTTTTTGATTACTGTCACACGGTGTCTACACCGGACACGATAGATGTCATGTCGCGCCGCGCCGCGCTGCAACAGTCTAGTCTACACTGGATGCAACAAAGCGACCGTTGCAAATCATTTTAGCTTTGTGTCAGTATGTCATAAACAAAACGATGCATCAGTTTACTGTCGGGGATTTGTCGTGTCGCGCCGCATCTAGTGTAAACAGCATCACTGATTATAATGGGTTCTATAGTATATTGACGCGTCGCGTTGCGCCACGCCGCTCGCGTCCGGTGTAGACATGTCAGTTTAAATGATTTATAAGCTGCAAAATTAAAATGAAATTGTATTACGCAAATTGATTAGATGTTTAACATGTCCAAGCAAAAATTGTAGCAAAATTATCATTTAAATGCAATTTTTCCTAAATGAAATTTAGACTTACGGGTAGGACACTTGAGATTACATTTTCATTGTGATAACGAGTGATAATTGTAGCAAAATGCAGTGTGAATTTCAAAATGCATTCTGAGACAAATGTGCAGCAAATGGGTATCAAAATGGTGATTTAAATGTCTTTTATTTTTCTTAAATGCATTGACACTTACACTTAAGACGTTTCAATTGCATTTTTATTAAATACCCCGCGATAATGTAGTTTAAGTCAATGTGGATTTTAAAATGCATTCTGGATTTTAAAATTGTGTCTCACTGTTGCCCACATTCTTGCCTCAAAAACATTTGGGATAAAGTGGAAATGACTTTCTCGGTAATCAACACTGAGCCACATGTACTTCTGAATGGGCTTAACTTTTACTGAACCCAGAAATGTTCCTTTAAGATGCACTCAATATGTTTCTGTGTGGTTTGCGGTTCACTCACCAGGCTGTTGTGGTGTTGTGTGTGGTCTGTGCCGGGCTCTGTGTGTCTCCCATCAGGCTGTGTCTGTTCTGACTGCAGCTGTGTTCATGATGTTGCCCTTGAAGTTCTGACGGAGCTGTGTGTTGAGCGGGCCGTCCGTCCCTCTCCTCCTGTCCATCACCGTGCCACTGACCACGGGCCTGTTTCAGCCAGCGGCCGCCCAACCCGCATTTCTCCAGATAAACCCGACACACCTCATAGTTCATGGCCGAGTAATACAGAAAATCAAGCGCTAGCAGCACCATGACGAAGAATCCGTAGATCCACACGCCGATTAATGCAGAGTAATTGCTGCGACAGAGAAAACAGGGACGAATAAGATGCACTTAACATTTTATGTGGCTATAAACAAATGTTTTTATGATATACAGAATCAAAAAACCTTGCAAAGTGGATGGAAACTCTTTAGCAGTATTAGTGGTCTTATAAAAGCTGAAGTACTTCAATAAATTCAAACTTCATTAGCATTATATGAAATTATTCCCCTTGAGGACTCTGGAGTTTTGTTTACTATGCTACCAGCGTTTTTTGACTTGTTTTCTTAAGACTACAGTGGTAGTTATGAGGCATTTAGTGTTAATAAACCATTTTACAGTTCCTTCTGAGTATAAATCCCTGCCCAGACTGAAAGAAAACTGCAGTAAAAGCAAAACTTTCACTTTTTGATGAAGCACAGGCCTTGTGCTGTCAGACAAGGCCACAACTGACAAGGACAATATTGAGGTCTCGATAATGTATGGTGTTATTAGAGCTGAGAGCAAAGGGGAACAGATGTCCTGTGTGTGATATCAGATCTCTTTGATGCTGGTACCCAGAGTCCAACAGTACGGGAGTGAAACTGGATTTGGCGAGTACATGAAGCTGAATTAGACTAGTTTTAAACAAATTGTAATGTAATACATGCAATAAAAGCACCCTCACTTTTTTGTGTGATATGAAAAAAGTCAAAGAGTTTCAAACAAAGTCAACTTTGATTAAGCGGAAAATTGATCAGATGTTTATCTAGGAAAATATAATTTTTTTCATTGCTACAACTCCAGAAATATCTGGAGACATACTACTGCCGAAAGAGATTTATGAGGACAAAAAGCAAAGTGGGTCACAAAGTTTTTGTAAAGTGACTGGCTTTGTCTCATATGATGCAAGATGTTTGCCACAAAAATGGTAACAGCATTTAAAAACGGAAAATATTGTATATAAAATATGAATGCTCAAATTAAATTACATTAAATATTAAATTACATTTGATTAGGCTCTTATGATTTATTGAATTGTGAATATTACGCATTATAGATTTTAATAATTAATGTATAATAATACTGGTGACATACTACTGCCAAAATGGATTTAGGAGGAACATCATAGGTGACTGGCTTGCTTCATATGATGCAAAATCTATGCCAAAATATTCTGAATTATAGATTTACTACTACTATACTACTACTACGACTAATGGCTATAACAAATACATTTTATTTAAATGTTTTACTTTTTCTGTGACAAACAGTGCAGGGCATTGTGTCACTATTTGTGTGAAATTATTCATATAATATTTCTGATAATCAGGGCTTGACATTAACTTTTTTGCTCACCAGCCAATGTGCCTAGTGTTTTTTTTTTAATTTTTTATTATTAGCCACTCAGGATTTTCACTGGCCACAATTTTGTAGAGGGGAAATTAGGTTTTATGACTTAAGTTACTGCATACTAATATTTACTTAAATTGATTTCCAGGTCCTTTTTTTTGTGTGGGCCTATTTAAAGGGCATTTTCCCCTAACCTTGTTAAATGCGTTCTTCATATTTCATATTAAATTCATATCACATATCAAAAATTTATAATTTCCCTTAACATAAAAATACACTATATATGGCTGTTACCAATCAAATGAAATCAGTATTAACAAAACCGATCTTTCCACTGCAGAGGAAACAGAAGCAGCTGAAGGGGCATTTAGATGCATTTACACAAAGTTTAATGAAACTGAAATGTAGCATGAATGCATTTACATTGCAAAATTACAACAGCATAAATAATGTTATGAGCTTGGTGTTTAAAATCATTTTTTTTATTTAATTTTTTTTATATACAAATATGAAATGTTGGGAAAAATGCAAAGATAAGCTACTTTTAAATATAAAAGTAAACCACCAGTAGGTGGCTGATTCATTCAAGCAGGGTCGCAGCAGCCTCCCACACACTTTTTTTGACCCACCGCCAATATTTCCACCCATATTGCTCTTTGGCAGTTTGGGGTAAAATGCACCCCAGAACAAAGCAGAGGACGATTAACTATTTTTTTCAAACACACACTGTAAAAGTTATGTCGCGATAACACGAATCAAGCGATCAAATTTCCATGTTATGATTTAACCTACTGTAATGTCGCGTCTACACTGGATGCGAGCGATGTGATCATGCGACGCGACAAATGGCATGTTCCCAAAATTTTCACTAGTGCTCTAACACGCCAATTGGTATTCTATTTAGAATGTATTATATGAACATTAATGTACTTACTTTGTACATTATGTACATAATTTGTTTGCCTTTGAGGGTCACATCACCTGACAGCTGCTCCCCCACTTGTAAAATGGCTGCTGCACCCCTGCATTCAAGAATGAATGGACCACTGAATCATTGACTCAAATGATTAATTCAAAAACGTGAATCATTCAGTAAACACCACTGTGTTGCTCAGAGATGTGAGAATGTTCTGCTGTGATCTTTTTCGTTAACCAAATCGAGCAAAAACACTGACATGTATATTAACTAGGCTACTTGTTTGAACTCCTTTATAAAATTCATTGTCAAATTTGCAGTCATGGTTTTCAAGGAAAACTGCACTTGGTCGTGTCCTGTTTCTTAACTAGGCAATATGTTATAAATATAAAAACTAAATTTTTCCCAGCATTATGTTTATCCTGTGTGCATTTGTGTTCATTTATTTTCACCACGAGATTCTCTCTCACAAGTAGGCTGCGCGAGCCTCAACTGGCGTGGCCTTGTTACTGTCAATACAACCGCCGTTTACACCAAAAGTAATAAAATCAGAATAATTCTCGCTGAAAGTTCAGTGCTTCCCTAATTAGATGATTTAATCATTTACTTGTCCAGTCGGGCAAGTAAAATTCTCTCTTTCACTTGCCCCTTCAAAAAAATCCACTTGTCCCATGACAAGCATTAATGTCGAGCTCTGTTACAAATTTAACCCACCAAAAAGTGGCTAGTGGGAGTGAACGTGTTACCCGCCACAGCTGAAATTCACCCGCATTTGGTGGGTTGGTGGGGTGTTAATGTCAAGCCCTGCTGATAATATACAAAAATATAGTTGTGGCCCTTCTAAAACAAGTTAAATTTATCAAAGATAAAATTCTAAAATCTCCTGTTTATTTATTCCAGCTTTAAACAACATTTTGATATTTCAAATATTATTCCCATATACTGTATATCAGACACTAATTTTGCGTAGCTGACAGACTATAACATTATTAACAAATTCTGTGATTCTGGGCCATAATCACAGACACTTATCATGGGTTGGTGACGGGGCCGTGCAGAGACCTTTGGAGGGGCAGGTGCTCAAAGTATAAAAGGGGCACATGGAACACGGCTTTAAAATAAGGCTGTGCTCCTTGCTGAGACGTCTATCAAAACGGATGCTTCCTGATATTCAAAGAGACAATATCAATAGTCTATGCATGACCTGACGTTTTATTCCTATCCAAAATGAGATGTGAATATAAGGAGTTCATGTTTCATTCATACTCGAAGCCAGAGAGCGCTCTCGCCCAGAAAATTTAAAACAGACTCATAGAAGAAATAACTTATGACGTTAACCCCTAATATGGACAAAAGCAGAAACGTTTTTACTGATGACATGAAGACAATAAAACCCACGACGTGCGATATAATAGGGTTTGGGGGTTTTTCAGGTTATCTCCAGGTAATAAATAAACTATATGAATAATGCAGTAGCTACATATCATTTAGTATAGAAACTATAAAATATATTTTCTGCCTTATTCTGTGATAAAAATGGGGAAAAGGTGCTCATAGTAGTTTTTATAAACCGATCATAAAATTGTCATTAGAAAAATATTGAACAAAAATATTACAGCCCCTTGCTGCAGCTAATGTTATTTCCACAGGCTACACACAGCAATATAAACAACAGCTGTGCATGCTCTCTTCCTGTCATTCTTGTGAAATAATAATAATTTAATAATATAGTAAACAAGCACACCGCTCCACTGAGAACTCCACTCACCGGCAGCCACGGACATTATTGAAGGCATCCTGGCAGCAGCGTGCTAAATTACTAAAGGTGTCTGAACGTGAGGGCTAGTCATCCCAGATCAGATCGTCAGGTGTAAGGTCATCATGTGGATAATTGTATTTATGGATAAATTATTATTCATTAATTTTACTAATAGTTAGATTGGGCAGACCTTCACAAAAGGGCGTTTAATTTCAAACAAATTAAAAAAAAATTGCCTTGGCAAAAGGGCACTTTGGGCATCAAGGGGAAAAGGGGCAGGTGCTCAAGCACCCACCGCACCCCCCTCTGCCCGTGCCTGGTTGTTGACGTCAATGTGGCATTATTTCATTCCAACCTGGACTCACAATAGCCTGATGCACAATAACTCAGATCTGCACTAGATATGCCTTTATATGCCGAAGCATCCAAAGATGCGGGTTCCTGTCCTCTCGGCTGCTTCTGAGGGTGGTTTAACCTAAGGCCATCAGTAAATATCACTGGCTACATCCTGCTGACCACAGATGAGAACGAAATGGCTTCCCACCAGGACGGCCGTCCTTTCAGCAACTTCATCCTGCTTGAGAGCGTAGCAGCACACCGCGGCCTCAGACATTTCCACATCATTAGCTGTCATGAGTGTGAGGCTGTTACCCTGATCTGAGAGCAGTCAGTATTTTTAGTTCATATTTGATGAGAAGGGAAGCATTTCATAGCGTCAAAAAGTAAACAGAACAGGTGTGACCTCTGGGCAAAAAACAGATTTGGCTTTTATGATCTGTCAAAAAATCTTTCACCTGTGAAAAAATGTTTCTGTTGCTAAAAAATATGAACCTATATTATCGCAGAGCTCTGGAATACTTGATTTTGAGTGGTCATTAGCATAATTCTGATGTCAGTTAGGTATAATGACGATCAGCTGCTCTATTTTTAATCTCTTTGTCACTTTGTAATTTAAACTCAAATTAATATTTATTCATTTAAGCAGCATTTCTGAAATATCTGGTGCTCTGGAGCCATGAAAATGCATGCATGCATAAATAAATTTATTAATTAATAAATGGTAAATACATTGTCTTTTTTTACAAAGATATAATTTTTTTTTTACAATTAATACTTATTTTATATTTACCCAAAATATTTTAAATATTTAAATATGATTTCATCAAAGTGTATTATGAATTGTAGTTTGAATATGTTTATTATTTTTGGTTAATGACAATTTAAATTTAGTCTTTTAAAAAATAAAATCAAAAATGTTATATAGTTTTGATAATATTTTATATTAAAACTAAAAACAGGAAAACATGTATTATCAATATTTGTCAATATTTCATAAATTTATAGTTAGAATATTTTAATGACTATATAATATGAATATTTTAATTATTAATTTAATTAGGCTATTGTGATGTATTGAATTGTCATTATTATGAATTATTGGTTGTTTTATATTTGATATAATAATAATAATAATTGTAAACTGGTGACATAATACTGCCAAAACGTATTTATGAGTTGTATACATGATGCAACATTATCCAAAGATCAAAAAACAATATTATGATAACTTATTCCATTTGAGACTATAAAAAAAGAGAAGCAAACTGATATCTACAGTAGGTACATGATATACAATAACTACAAATATGATGGTCGTTTTGTACATTGTGTTATATATCATGTAATAGTAACGCTACAGCATATCAGAACCATCAAATTATGTTGGACTTTTCTTAGTATTTTTTTTATAGTACCATGTTGAGATCACATGACCAGCCGTATACTATACTACTCACATTATCTATAACCCTTTACTTGTCTGGACACACTTGTTGAGGAAAAATGATAATATCTGAGAAATACACCTGCCACTGGTAATCAAATTCATATTGTGTGTGTGCTGTTGCAACCAGGCTGTTAGTGTCAATATAAACTCCAGGATCACTGTATTGAATCCTAAGATAGAAATGACTTGGTGCAGCTTTTCTCTGGTATAAGGATCTCAAGTCAGCTCCGTGTTTGTAGTTGAAGGTAGGAGACTCACTTGTGAGCATAGCCGTCTGGAGATGTGGTCAGGTTGACCTGCATGACTGTTTGAAACTCGGTCTCGTTGCAGCAGTACTTGAAGGCCGTGTTGTTATGGTGACAGCAGAACATGTACGTCTTGTTGTCCGAGAGACGAGGACAGTGGAATCCAAAGTGGTAGCGCCCCTTGGGATCGGTGTAAGGCTCACACACCCGAAAGTGAGCAGAGAGAGCTGTGCGGAAAGACAGTCATAGACAGGACAGTGAGCGTTATTTACAGGGTTGCCAGGTTTACACAACAAAACCCACCCAATTGCTACACAAAATTAGCCCAAATCAGTTTTGGTTAATGCCTAATCGCGTTTCGAGGTTGCAACAAATGTAGTTTTACTTTTTCAAGGTTGTTAAAGTAGCCCTATTCCGCGGGAAAACTGCGGACTTGGCAACACTGGTGATATGAGATTGTAAACTTATCTAGTCTTTTTTATTTTAAATTTTTTACCCTATTTACTTTCTGAATGCATGTTCTCTTATTGTGTCTTATTGTAAACAATTTATCAGTGCACACCACTACAATATAGTATAATATAATATAAATGCCATAGTACAGAAGAGAAATGAATTGCAAATATAAGATATAAAGTCATATTAAAGATGATATTAAATAGATACAATAACGATTACAATATAATACGATATCATAATATAATATATAATAGAAGTTAAATGAATTGTAAATAAAATTCCTATGTAATACAAATGTCAGATTAAAGATGTAGTAATATTGTGGAAGTAAAATGAATTGCAAATATAAGAGATAAAGTATAGTAAGTATAGTAAATAGATAATATAAGGACACAATATATAAAAATATCATAGTTAATATAATACAAATACAATATTATAATATAATATATATACTAGACATTAATAGAACTAATAACACGTCATATTAAATAATATATTATAATATATATGTCTAGATATAGAAGTGAAATGAATTGGAAATATAAGATAGTCATAATTAAAGGAGTAATATTAAATGATATAAGGATTACAATATAACAAAATACTAATAATAATATATAAAACCTGAATATTGTGGAAGTAAAATGAATGCAAATATAAGAAATATAAATTAAATTAAAGGAAATAAATAGATCTGAATATATAATTAAAAATATAAATTGAAACATACAGAATAATACCTAGAAATAAAATGAATTGTAAATATAGAATCATGTAATAAATGTCCTAAATGTCATTAAGCCACAGCTTAACATGTTTTGTTGCAAGCAGTTCAGCAGCTCATTTTCAAAACGGCTGACCTTTAGCCAAGTCTTTTAATTAATAAGAGATGCATATTAGTGAATTTCAGTTATAATTCAGCCTGATTTAATGACCCTCACCACATTTAGTGGACCTCTCAGAAACTGGATGGTATTCTGAAGCATAAAAATGTGCTCGGGATAATTTTCTCACTGATTTGAGCACAGCACAAAAGCAATGCTACAAGGCTTGTTTTTAATATATGACCGTCGTAGTTCTGCTTCTTCAAAACAGAGCGTGACAGCGAGGTCTGAGCGACTAACCCATGTTGACACGATTCACCCTGAACAACTCACACAGAACCAGCAGACACAGCCGCTCACAGACGTCACATAAGAAAAACTACTTTTCTTGCTGCAGCACCACATGTACTTGTTTTGAATCACTGAGATTCTCAGCCTAAATAGCTTGGTGGTGCAGACATACTAAACAAAACCTTCATTCCTTTATGATAAATCTGCACTTCTTCATGAAGACTTACAAGACGTACATGAAAATGTACTTTAGCTTGAGTTTCTATGTCTTTCAGACTCAACCTGATTTGTTTAATTAGACAGAAGGAGAAAAGTAACTAGAGAGCTTCCAAACTCATTTAGACAGGGTGCAAATTATGATGTTTTTTTGAGGTGGTTTCATTCAATCTTGAACTGCACCAAAGGAAGTCACCACAAAGAGCCGGGAGTCTTAAGAAGCACAAGTACTAAACAGTTTCTATGCATTACATAATGAACATTTCCAAACAATGTTTTAGTAATCAACATTTGATTGCAAGTTATAAGAACTCATATTTTAGCCTGACGCCAAATAAATGCTTGCAAACATAAGTCATGTTCGCCTGAGGAGGTAACCATAGCAACAATATGTTAAATACAATACAGTGAAAAACAATAAACATTATATTTCACTTTGTATTAAAATTCACTTCATATTATAAGCATGTCATAAATCTGTCCTTACAGATTTAAAGTAAGCTAACATTTATAGTGAATGTAGTGATGTTCTAGTGAAGACCTACACACACACACACACACACACACATAAAATGACATATCATGCATTTTTACCATGATTTACAGAAAAGAAGTCATTCAGAGTAGCAATAGTTCATATAACAAAAAATATGCAAAATATAAATCCGGCATATTTAGAACCAGAATAATTAGATGACATTAAACGACTTTTAAGGATTACAGGATGTCTGGTCTTCGATCCATGTATATTTGTGCATATGCATGGTTTTAAAATGTAATGAAATATATGATATTTTCAATGATATTGTGTAGTATTCACCATGCTGCATATCTAAAGACTCGTGACACCATGGTTGTTTGTTTCGTGATGATTTTCTCCTTGCTGTCCAAGGCTTTAAATTCTGCTGCAGAGTGAATGACTCACTCAGCTTTATGACCTGTAATCTCACACAATCTCACACCCGATCAATGTTATGGAAGCTTCGGTCTCCCAGCGGAGGCAGGAACTCCCAGTGAGACACAGATGGACAATGGAAGAAACAAATTGGACAGCTCAGAGATTCTAAGAAAAGAAAGACCATATGAGAGCGCTAAATCTGATTGGAGGATGTTTCTTCATCTACAGGCACCTTTATGTCCCATGGGTTGATTTTTATTGAAACAAATGGGTTTCAACTCTGCTGTGGTCACTTTAAATCTGTCTTGAAATATGTCTTTATCATTTAGTTTTCCTGTTTAATGTTTTACCCCTTTTTCCCATAGTAAAAATATGAATTACTGCATTTTAAAACTATAAGAAGAAAAAAAACTAATTATATTATTTAAAAACAATTATATTTTTCAGGTTAAATCACGTAAATATTCCATTTTATTTTGATTGTGTTCACTCTTTAAAAATCATTTTTTTTGTTTGCACAAATTATATGACTTTCATTTTCCTAATATAAAATTTTAAAATTTATTTAAAATTACATAAATGACACTATTATCCAATAATTAAATGACCAGACCTGTACAAGTAATATATGTCCTATTTACAGTCACGTACATAAACATTTAAACCAACATCAAACAAATATATAATAAAATGTTGTATTTACTGTGATTTAATTTAGAAATGATTTAATGTCTTATAATTTTAACGTTAATTAAAGCATCATCTGCCATTTTTTTCACCGAATAAAGTTAAATCTCTTATTAATATTTGGAAAGTCATAAATTAATATATTATAACTAATTATCCCACGTACCAATAAAACTCAACTTTTTTGTGGTCTCTTAATATGAAGCATGTTATTTAATCATAAGCCTTTCCATATAAAAAATGTTAATTATACTTTTTTAATTACAATCACAAAATAAAATGAAATTTGAATATTTAACTAGGATTCACTCAAAAAAACTGTTTTTTTTTGCACAAATGATACTGTCAATTTGCCACCTATAGTAAATCATATTAAATATTATTTAGATTTTTTTATAAAATTAAGTGAATTAAATGTATACTTTATCAAATAATTTAAAATACTCCAAATGTGGAAAAAATATTATATTTGTGAATATTTACAGTATGATCAATAAATTGCTTAATTTCTAATTCTTCACAGGCCCAAAAATACCTATAGTTGAAGAAATATCCATGTGCTTTTGAACTGTCAGTTTTTGATATTTTTGATATTTCTAAGGGTTTCTCTGTTTTTCTTCTATCAGCAGAATTCAGACAGCACGTATATAATGACCATCTGCCCACGTCGTTTTACCTGTAGTAGACAGAACGAGGAAGATGATGGTCAGGATGTTGAAGGAGTGATGATTGGTGACACTCATCTTCTTGTCCTCCCTCAGGGGAGGATGGAGACATGAAGCCTGACAGCTTCAGCTGCTTCCAGATGTCATCTTTATCTCCAGCTTCTGTTCATAACTTGACAGTTTGCCAGCACACCTGTAGCAGAAGAGGGCAGGTGTTATCTGTACGGTAAGATCTGTCACTGCTCCTGTCTTTCTTCAGTCCAAGATTGTGTAAATCTACTCTTGGAGGTTCACCTTCTTATACCGTTTATTTCCAACCTGCTTTGTCAAGCCAAACCAAAAAACTGCCAGAATTCAAAGCCATAATGCCTTAAAAATCTGGTGTAAAAACAGAAATTGTTAGTAAATTTCACCAAAAGGTAATATGTTGAAATAAACATGAACAACATGAAGTAGAAAGACTGGAATCGTGTTTTCTTGGAAAATGACTCCAAAGAAGAAAAAAAAAACTTTTTCCAAACTAAATCCTTTTTTCCCCCACATTTTTGAGGTTCTCACAAGTAAAAGTTGTCATAGTTGGGTAAATTTGGATAGTGGTGAACAGAAACTACAACAAACATCATTTTTGTGTTCCCATTAGCCTCTTACCAGAAGAAAAATCC
This sequence comes from Sinocyclocheilus anophthalmus, assembly GCA_018155175.1. Taxonomy (NCBI): domain Eukaryota; kingdom Metazoa; phylum Chordata; class Actinopteri; order Cypriniformes; family Cyprinidae; genus Sinocyclocheilus; species Sinocyclocheilus anophthalmus. Next base: position 578,801 of record JADLZN010003361.1, read on the forward strand.
ACCATAGCATTCCTATGGCCGTCCAAAAGAGGAACAATTATTGAAAGATTGAAACGACAACAAAAAAGAAATGAAAACACAAAATATATTAACTGAAAATAAATAAATAAAACAAAAGACAGTAAAATAGCAATAAAATATAAGGCAGGAAACTTAAACCAACAACAATTTCTTTCAATTTCTTAACAACAGCAAATCATTTCTTAAACGGCAACAAAAATCTTTACCATGTTAGTAACTGCAACAATGCATCAAAAGTTAAACTTTTTGTGTGTATTTAAAACATAAATGAACATGAACGCCACCAGATTTCATTATTTTCAATGCATGTTGTACATTGTTTTTTAAAGATAGCAATGAAGCCAGAAAATGCAGTTTTCATTTGGATTCATAGGCTTGTGTTGCAAAAACCTTTTGCACCAGTGCAAGCATGTTAAATTATACATAAAGCATGAACTACACAACATTTACCTTTCATTTATAGCAAAAGCTTCCTGTATTTCCTGAGAAATAAAAAGAGAGAGGAAAAAATGTGTAAATACCCAAGTGAACTTGAAGGCAGCCAGACTTAATCCTGCTGTGCTGCATTATGGGTAATGTAGTGTTTGTAATTAGTGAGCACAGGAAGTCCATTCACCCAGTGGCCATTGAAAACTCATGCAGGTGTAATAAAAAAAAGTGACTTCCTGTTCTTCAGCAGCCATGTTGAGTGATGTGATTTACCTCATTCATTATTTCACAAGTGGCATGTTGCTCTGGTAGGATAATATCCTCTTTTTGTTGTTTTCATATCCATAGCAGCATGATGTGACACTAGTCTATGAGCCTTGTTTGTTTATCTAAAAGATTGTACCTCAGATTTGAATGAACTCTGGAACTTTGAACCAACCAAACCAATTGCTTTCGAACCAATTGTAAATGTTTTATTGAAAGCATTGTCTATTAAACGCAATCAACATATTATCTAATTCCAATCAATATGAAGTATCTATATCATTTATATAATTTTATTAATATGTAGGGCTGAAGTTTGGTTCATCAGGCCAGTAAGAGATTATTAACTGCAACTCTGCAGCCTTTTTATTACACTACTGTGTCATTAAAAATGTCCACAAATACAGATTTATAGGGAAAGCAATTGAAATTTTAAATTGTAACAAAGGATCATTTATTGAAATCATGTGACGTGCTGTGAATCACTGGTTCAAAAGAAATGATCGCAAAGGTTTCAAAACTACACATCATGTCACGGCTTTAGTGTTTAGTGATAACTAAGAAACCCAGTGCACCCTCTACAGTTTTTTCATTTGTGATGAATTCAAGAATCATGTGATTTCTTATGTCTTAGGGCAAAATCACCAGTTTTTGATTGCTATGTGTTGGCTGATTATTTGCGATTGCAGTGAATCTAAGCAGCTGACGAAGTTCAGACAGTGTCAGAGATTTTAAGTTGTCGTACTCCACCGAAAGTGCCTTCAATGGTGATAATCAATGAAAATGTTGATTATTAGTGTCTATACACTCTAAAAAATGCTGGGTTAAATACAACCCAGTGCTGGGTTAAATAGGGACAAACCAGCATGGGTGTTATTGACCCAGCGGTTGGTGTTACTACCCCCAAGGTTGGGTTCAACATTTAAAACCCCCCCCCCAACCGCTGGGTCAAAACAACCCAATATCTGGGTTTGTCCCTATTTAACCCAGCACTGGGTTTTATTTAACCCAGCATTTTTTAGAGTGTATTAGTTGTCCCATGTGTATTCTGCACCATCTTATTGCCTATACCCTTCACTTATGGTCATACAATCAACTGACCTTGAGTTTTCACACCCAATATGGATCCTTTTTATTTATTTTTGAGGTTCTCATGTGACAAACGTTGTTACACTCTAAAAATGCTGGGCTTGTTTCAACCCATGTTTGGGTGTCAACCATATGTACTAACCCACTCTTGGTTAAAAGTTTATTTAAAAGTGTAACCAAAATTTACCGCCCAAAGTTGGGTTAGTCCATATTTGACCCAACATTGGGTTGAAACAACCCAGCATTTTGTAGAGTGTATAGTTGGGCAAATATGTATAGTGGTGAGCAGAAACTACAACAAATCTAATGTTTGTGTTCCTTTAGCCTCTTAGCAGAAGAAAAATCCACAGGCTGTCCGAAAGAGGAAAGAATATTGAAATTCTGATCAGAAGAGAGAAAGATGTCAAATTTGCTGTCACTCCCTCAACTGTTTATTAGAAACATTCATTCACCAGTTTTCTGTCAATTAATGCCAAGATAATAAAACCAAAAAAATAGTTTTATAAATGTACATTACATTTGTAAACAATAACAACAACAAAACTTTACCATGTTAATAACTGCTGTAATGCATGAAGAGTTTCATTGTAAAAATTTAAAGAAAAAAAAAACGCACAGATTTAGGCTAAATTACTCCTAGATAATTTGTGGCTGATTTTGAATGCGTTTTAAGCAGAATCACTGCTGTTAATCTGCATGCTGTGATTGTTTATTTCAGGCTGGTGATCATATAATGTTTTTTCTTTGGGCTGATTGTGCTGCTCTGTAGGAGAAGGAAACTCGAGACGAAGCCCAGACACATTTGTTCTTTCCGTCTGCTTTTTGCTTTTCCCAGATTCATGCTCTTCCTTGTCCTCTGCGCATCTCGTTGTTTTGTGGACGAGGGTGGATCTGAGAAATATGCGTGTGGAAGACGAGGTGTTGTTGGGTTTAGTTCTGAGAACACTATACATCTGATAGTTGAGTTGTTGGGGAAGATGAATGGTGATTTGTGTGAGTTTCTGCTCTTGATCTCAGACAGTTGAAGTGGAGTGGGATTCCCCAGCAGTTTGAAAATACCAGTTCACATCCTACTCGCAGAGTTTTGGTTTGTTTCATAAGGCTAATGCGTTGGATGAATATGCAATGTAATGCAGACTCAATATGTCCGTGGGATTTTATGCATTTGACAGTTGGATTCGAGGAGTTGAAAAGGAAGAGGCGATCGTGAAGTCAGCTAAAAAGAAAAGCAATTGTAAGCTACTACATTTTGATTATAAAGCCTTTTTAATAATGTGCACAATAACATTCATGAATTCAATAATTAACATATAAATATTAGTAAATTTAAAAAAAAATTTAAAAGCACAATATTTAATTTTTGCCACCACTAGAGGGCGCGTATTCAAAACAAAAAAGAAACAAAGGCGTAGTTTGATGAAGCAGTGACTGAGTGTGGAATCATGGGATTTGTCATCTTCATCCTCACAGCCAATGCAATCCGACGGGACTCAGGCAAAAATCATGTTCATGGATGAGCTAATTATTAACGTAGTAGAATGAAGCAGGTGAGTTGTTCCCGGTGTCAAAAGCGCGTCGAATGCAAACGGGCCGCTGAACGAGTGCGACACACGGCTAGAAAGCAGCGGAGCTTTTATACAGTACATGCCAGACAGTAAAACTGAGCACGTCTTCTGACAAAGCGCATTCCAAGTCCGTGCGTAACTGGGAAGTACAAAGGGCATTCGTCTGTTGTGTCAGTGCTGACGAGAGTAGCTGTGAAAGTGATCTGTATTAACCTAAGATGCACTCGTGCGGAGATCGTTAAAACAACCAAAGTGCAGTCTATTTAAACCGCCACTCACATATAATAAAAGCGTCCCTTAAAAAAATGGTGTTTCCATGTTTTACTCACAAAAACCAAACGTCATTGGAATATGACGTCATATGCGAGCAGTGCCACAAAGAGGGCGATACTGTGGGCAACAACTGCGGTGCGGCTGTCACCACTAGTGCGGTTATAAGTGGTGACTTATGTCAAATCGTAGGAATTTAAATAATTCCATTCAAAACATGTGGTGGGGTGAAATGTAAATAACAATTCAGCAAAATAGTAACACGGCTCTAGCGGTTTTTGATTTTAATTAAAAAAATCGTACAATATTGTGCTTTAAAATAATATTTAAAATTATTATTTTATAATACAATTTATTAAATATTTTTTTCCATTTGAACCACACACTTTTTTAAATGAATGTGCCAGGTTTTATTGTGCACACTCACACTTTAAGTACACACACATGCTAAGTGCATTATCAATAACAGGCAAATACATTAAAGGTACCACCGTTTGTCATGGTATACTTGGTGGTGACACAAGGGTGGTAGGTAGTGGTGCGATTTTGTGTGACACTGAATGTGTTGTTATGTTATTTTGTTGCTGGTTTTTTTAATGTATGCTTTAGGGGTGCGTGGCCTTCGTTTTAGGTGTGCACAAGGCATATATAACATATTTTTTAAAGATCGTTATCTCTTGCTGCAAAGATGATTGTGTGGTGGCAGTAAAATGTTCCATGTGATGTCGCTAGGTCAGATAATAGCAGTAATCGTAGCCTTCATATTTTTGTAATCAGGTATTAAAAAATTTATGTATTATGTATGTTTTATTTTAAAACACATCTGATAGTGCCATTTTAAATCAATAACCACACGGGGTTATATTGTTGTGTACAATCAAAAGCTTTATTTGTGTTTTGTACTGGTGTAATAATATGTATTTACAACCAAGGTAATGTTACTTTCTTAAGTAACAAACCCGATTCCAACAAAACGATCGGGTATGGGACACATTGTAGCCGTACACGTTGAATAAACAGAATGGGCGAATGAGGTTGGAAGTATTCAATTTCATCTATGTTATCAGAATACACATAGATGCACTATCAAAGGTTTACCCGAAAAAAATGATATCATTTTAGGGAAAATAAGTTGATTTTAAATGGTGCATGGCATCACACATCAAGTGTCAAAAAAGTGGGGACAAGGCCATGTGTACCACTGGTTTGGCATCCCCTCTTCTTTTTTTAACAGTCTGCAAACGTCTGGGGACTTGGGAGACAAATTGCTCAAGTTTAGGAATAGGAATGTTGTCCCATTCTTGTCTAATGCAGGCTTCTAGTTGCTCAGCTGTCTTAGGTCTTCTTTGTCGTATCTTCCTCTTTATGATGCACCAAATGTTTTCTATGGGTGAAAGATCTGGACTGTAGGCTGGCCATTTCAGTACCCGGATCATTCTATGCAGCCATGATGTTGTAATTGATGCATTATGTGGTCTGGCATTGTCATGTTGGAGAATGCAAGGTCTTCCCTGAAAGAGATGACGTCTGGATGGGAGCATATGTTCTAGAACTTGGATATAACTTTCACCATTGATGGTGCCTTTCCAGATGTGTAAACTGCCCATGCCACACGCACTCATGCAAAACCCATACCATCAGAGATGCAGGCTTCTATACTGAGCGCTGATAACAACTTGGGTTGTCCTTGTCCTCTTTAGTCCGGATGACATGGCGTCCCTGTTTTCCAAAAAGAACTTCAAATTTTAGTTCGTCTGACCACTGAACAGTTTTCCACTTTGCCACAGTCAATTTTAAATGAGCCTTGGCCAAGAGAAAACGTCTGCGCTTCTGGATCATTTTTAGATATGGCTTCTTTTTTGACCTATTGAGTTTTAGCCGGCAGCGGCGAATGGCACGGTGGATTGTGTTCACCGGCAATGTTTTCTGGAAATATTCCTGAGCCCATGTTGTGATTTCCATTACAGTAGCATTCCGGTATACAAATGTTAGTTCAGTGCCGTCTAATGGCCCGAAGATCACGGGCATCCAGTATGTTTTTCCGGCCTTGACCCTTACGCACATAGATTGTTCCAGATTCTCTGAATCTTGGATGATATTATGCACTGTAGATGATGATAACTTCAAATTCTTTGCAATTTTTCTCTGAGAAACTCTTTTCTGATATTGCTCCACTATTTTTCGCGGCTGCATTGGGGGAATTGGTGATCCTCTGTCCATCTTGATTTCTGAGAGACACTGCCACTCTGAGAAGCTCTTTTTATACCCAATCATGTTGCCACTTGACCTAATAAGTTGCAAATTGGTCCTCCAGCTTTTCCTTATATGTACATTTAACTTTTCCGGCCTTTTATTGCTACCTGTCCCAACTTTTTTGGAATGTAGCTCTCATGAAATCCAAAATGAGCCAATATGTGGCATGACATTTCAAAATGTCTCACTTTCAACATTTGATATTTATCTATATTCTATTGTGAATAAAATATAAGTTTGAGATTTGTAATTATTCCATTCCTTTTTTACTCACAATTTGTACAGTGTCCCAAATTTTTTTGGAATCGGGTTTGTAAATGCGCTTTGGTGGATTTATTAGCCCAATTGCATCATCTTTCATCAAAATCTGAAAACTTTGACATAGATGGCATCAAGTGGAAAAAGAGAGAGGGGGGAATAAATGTAATCATAGTAAACAATAAAGTGTGCCTTTTCACGCTGTCTTGTTCTAAGGTTGCATGTGCTGCAAGAAAAAAAAAGAAAACAGGTTGGAAGCACAAAGGGGTGCGTAAGATTCGGTATTGCAGGAAAGTATATTATACGGGGACAAATGTCAGTAAACTGCGAAACTTTCACTCTTTCACTTTAATCATTAGTTAACGAGAAGGATCTTTTTCATAAGCCCTAAGGAAAAGAGAGGAGAAAATAAATTATAGCATTTATGAGAAGGGTCTGGCAGGTGGCGCACCATACATTGCGCTTCAATCATATACAAGAGGTGCGTGAGAAGTAGTAGATGGTAGGCATGCAGCTAATAATCGCTGATTAGCAGACCCTTTATCTCAGGGCAGATTGAAACGTTAACATGCATATTAGACGCGCTTGGACTGAATGTGTCACTGTCTTTTTGAGAAACAATTATGTGCCGAGAGGTTGCGCGCACGGCTTCCGTTGATTAGGAGCAGCGAGAAAAGGACACGAACAACATCATGTAATAAAATTTTTAGAGGCACATTTTAGGTTTGGTGTTGAGTTGTCGGGTACATGTGAACGATTTGTCTCCTTTTCCTACGAAAGTCACCCCATTAACTAACTACATTTGGTTACCTATCCACTCTGGTAATGAGTTGTAACAAAAGTCAGTGTTTTTTGTCTCCTTTACTGTGCTACAGTCCAGTAATTGATGTTAAAACCCTGTGTGCAGCAGATCAGTGAGTATCCATACTGCCAGATCATTCTTATAGGGTGTTGTTGAATGGATCATCTATCTATATATTAATATAGGTATTCATTTTAAATGTATTTCATTCTTTTATCTTGTTTGTTTGTTTTTATTTGTATTTTTATCTAATTTGATCGATAGACTTTATTATTATATAGATTTAGAATGGATTTTATTGGGTGGTGTATATAGTATAAAATATTAACAACTATATTATTTTTTAATTGTTAATCTTCTAGCTATCCATCTATCTCTCAGAATTTGAATTTAATTCTTTAATCGTTTATTTCGTTTGTATCTATTTAAACAAGAATATTCTTCTCTCTCTCTAAATAATGATATATATATATATATATATATTATCTATCGTATATAGTTTAATTTTATAATAGTTAAATTTGGCGTGTATACACACACACACACCACAATACCTACATAATGCATCACACACACTTAAGATAAATTGTTTTCTATCTATCTCTCTGTCTATCGATTGCTGTCCTTCTATCTGAATATATATATCTAAATTAATATATATGTAATAATTCAAATTTATTTTATTCGTTAATTGTTTTATGTAGTTTGTACATTTTTATTAGAATTATTCTCTCTGTCTCTGTATATTTAAAATGTATTATTCTTTAATCTTAATAATAAAATACATTCTTTATTTATAATATTATAATCCCACATGCACACAGACAGAGACGACTCAATTTTATTAATAAGAATATACAATGTTTTTAACATAATTGTATTGTTTATTTAATCAAATTTTTTTATAAAAGGTCTCTTCTTGTTGACGCTGCTAAACGTAACTACCTAGCTTAATATAATTTATTTATTTATTTTAGAGGAAACTCTGATTAGCATGGTGAATTGTAAGGTGTGTGTGTGTTTTCCTGTGAACAATTGAGGTATTCCCTCTGATTTCCATTTTTCCTGTTTTCCGGTTCTAAAACCGGTCATTTCCTCCCCCTTCCTCCAGTATTACAGCTTCTTTGTGTTCTCTGAAGATCATTTCGTGTGATTCAGGACAGCTTCTAAATATAAAATAATTACTGTGCTGTGACATTTTGCTTTTTTAAAAAAAAACTTCTTAGCATTAAAGCGTTTCTTGATTGACTTCAGCCTAATGACCAACCAATGCTCATAACAAAAAAGCATTTTCGGCTCATGCTATCATAAGCTGTTGACTAACCACAACATCACACTGTACTAAACACCAAAATAAACCTGCAGAAGTAAGTGAAACACCCACCCACTCCATGCAGGCATCTTGTTAAAAAGACCAGCATGAAATTCTTAAAGTGAAAGTGACGTGACATGTGGCCAAGTATGGTTACCCATACTAGGAATTAGTGCTCTGCATTTATCCCATCCTAAGTGCGCACACACAGCAGTGAACACACACCCGGAGCAGTGGGCAGCCATTTATGCTGCGGCGCCCGGGGAGCAGTTGGGGGTTCAGTGCCTTGCTCAAGGGCACCTCACTCGTGGTATTGAAGGTGGAAGAGAGCACTGTACATTCACTCCCCCCACCTACAATTCCTGCCGGACTTTGGGTTACGAGTCCGACTCTCTAACCATTAGACCATGACTTCCCCCAGATTTCCAGCTAGGCTGGTTTGCCCCAACATAGCCTTGTCAGGTGCCCAAAATTAGTCTAAAACCATTACATTTGACCAATAGAAATCTGTGAGCTGCTTTTAGTTGGTTTCCCTTTGGTGATTTTGAGGCATGTTTTCAGGCAAGAACACCAGAGTAACTAAAACTTGCCTGTAAAACCAATTCAAACCAGTTTGAACCACCTAACTGTCTTTCTAGCCCAACATGTGCTGTGGACCAGCAGTTCTGGTCTTCTCTGCAGGGACAACATGTTTTGTTCTTCTGATCTGGCAGTAAATAAGCCGGAATGATGCACCGCTGACATTGGCTGATGTGGTGGGACTTAATCAGAGTCGCTGACATTCGTGTCACTGTCCTGTTTTGTATATTTGCCCTCTATTTGTGAGCGGGACCAAATGTCACGTCTGCGTGGAGCGTCATGATTAGCATCCAGGGCCTGAATTATCATAAAGTGTCTCTATTAGCATACAGTCTTCAGACTTGCTGGCTTTCTCAATTTCCAGCACCGCCTAGAAGCAAATCACAGCCTGTCATGGGCGAGTGTCAATCAGAGGAGAGCTCAGAGCAATCGTTCCCTTTAACTGGAGGGCGAGATATACTTTTTTCCCCCCTTTTCTTTAACTCTTTGTATCTCTTTATCTCTCTCTAGTTCACATAGCCTTTCCCAGTGATGGAGAAACATACTCAGAAATAAGCATAAACTGTGTGACCAGATCAAAAGACCTAAAATGGATTTTTATATTTTTTCATCCTAAAACAGCTAATTGAAGTAGGTTGTGTCAGTGTTATTTTAGTAATATGTAGATAATATTATTATTATTATTTTTTACATTATTATAATTACTAATAATAATATTTTTGAATTGCTTTGTTAATATTTTCCGTTTTCTTTTTTAATTGAATTTTTAGTCAATTTGTGTGCTTTTGTCATTGTCATTTAATATTAGTAGGATATCTATATCGTAGTATTAGATTTTGTATTTTATTTTATAGATTTTTCAATTACCAAAAACAACAACAACAACAATTTTAATAGTTTTAGTTAACTGAGTTACTGAAAGTGCAAACTTGCTAACACTGTGGATGTAAAAAATATAATAAATAGCATTTTTAATTAATATTTCAGATTTTGAATTAGTTGTTTAATTTTCAGGTTTTATTTTAATTTAACTTTTAGTAAATTAATTTGAGTGATTTTTAATCGTTTTTTTTTAGATTTCTATACGGCTTTATTATTATCTCAATTTTAGTTTTAGTCATTTTAGTACTTAAACAAAAATGAGAAATGTTTCCTTTTCAGTTTTCATTTTATGCTTTAATTTGTTTTCATTTCAGTTTTAGTAATTTTTGAATGAAAACTAGAAATGCTTCCTGCTATCCGAATGATGTTTTTCATCTAATATTTATAGTTTGCCATTTAAAAAAAAACAAAAACAACACAAACAAAACATCATGCATGTGACCAAACCAAACAGATTTGAGTATTTTTTTTAAAACTTCCAAAATTAACAGATTAATTTACTAGCCATAAAGATTAAATATATTTCTAATAATTCTTGAAACTGTATTTGCTTCAAGTAATTACAGTGAAAACCTCATAGAAATGTTTGCAACTTCCTTGTTTTCCAATTGATTTTCAATGCAGACATGAGCTGGATGAATGTATTTGACTGTTGTGATGCATGTGTGTGTGTGATCAGGGTCAGGTGAACCCAAAACCAGCTGAATTATACAAGGTTTCCATAAATAGACAAATATGACAATATGCAGTTGTACACATCTTTAATTTGTGTGTGTTCTCTTCTTGCATACGCAGCTGACAGACAGTCAGCTTTTGTAGACCTCGTGCATCGCTTTGATTTGACTCACTCTCGTCTGATAAAAAACAGCAATGCTTAGACTATTGTTCTTCTGTTGCAATTTGAACCATATATTATGTTGCAATTCCTAAAAACATTAGTAGCCAGCTACTCTCAGCCTCGGATCGCATGCCCACGAACCGCCCACAGTCTCGTCTGATCTATATTGCACAGAAAACTAGAAAGCGCTTGTGAAAAGCCCCAATCAGATCCCCGGATGACAATCTTCCACAGGTGCACAGGGGGATTTTGCCTTTCAAAGACAGTTTTGAGATGATTTCATGAACAGAAGGGTATATCCTGCTTTTTGTGACTGTGAAAAAGTCCGATTTCTTTAGTGTTTTCTGTGACCATTTGCGAACATTGTGGTCAGCATATTAAAATGATTTCTAAAGGATCATGTGACACTGAAGACTGGAGTAATGATACTGAAAATTCAGCTTTGCATCACAAAGAAATAAATTGCATTTTAGAATATATTCGAAAAGAAAATAGTTATTTTAGTTTCTGCCTTTAGTTAGAAGTCTGGCTGTGCATGACTAGCCAGCTGGTCAGCAAGTTTTATTTACTCATCAGAGCTATTTTTCACTCGCAGTTGGTGCTTGGCATGTCTTAAAGTTTTTAAAACGGAATAACGTTGATAAAATGACTGAAATAGGCATCCTGAGATGTCCCTGCTGTCTCTGTCACTGCCTGAGGCTCTGTAAATAGCTGGAAATCTGACTGTGGGATGCTGTTTAGACTGTGCTGCGCTCTTTGCCTGTCAATCATTGTGAGTGACAGGGTTTGGTGACATTGGAGTGTCTGTGGAAGGCGGAGTTAGGAGAAAGGGGACGGTCTAATTCAGTGGCACAAGTTATGTACAGTAGAATATAAATTATATCCGTTTCAAATTTTGAAATCTGTTCAAATCTGATTCTGCATATGTCAAATTTATTTGCTTTATTTTCTTTTGCTTATTTGCACATTTATTTGCACATTTATTTGCTTATTTAGATTTTCTTATTTGCTTATTTACTTTTATTTGCTTAATTTTCTTTTATTTATTTGCATATTTAGTTGTTTATTTATTTGTGACCCTGGACCACAAAACCAGTCATAAGGGTCCATTTTTTGAAATTGAGATTTATAGATCATCTGAAAGCTGAATAAGCTTTCCATTGATGTATGGTTGGTTAGGATAGGACAATATTTGGATGAGATACAACTATTTGAAAATCTGGAATCTGAGGGTGCAAAAAAATCTAAATATTGAGAAAATCACCTTTAAAGTTGTCCAAATGAAGTTCTTAGCAATGCATATTACTAATCAAAAATTACGTTTTGATATATTTACCATAGGACATTTACAAAATATCTTCATGGAACATGATCTTTACTTAATATCCTAATGATTTTTTGGCATAAAAGAAAAATCAATCATTTTGACCCATACAATGTACTTTTGGCTATTGCTACAATGTACCCCAGCGACTTAAGACTGGTTTTGTGCTCCAGGGTCACATTTATTTGCTATTTTCTTTATTTGTTTATATTTTATGTTTATATTTGGTATATTTTTTATTTATTTGCTTATATATTTGCTCATTTACTATTTGCTTACTTTCATATGCTTTTTATTTACTTATTTCCTTGCTCATTTATTAATTTGATTAATAATTCTTTCTTTCTTTCTTTCGATCTTTCGAAATTAATTTTTCTTTCTTTCTTTCTTTCTTTCGAACTTTCGAACTGTTATAGATCCAGAACAACAGGGAACCCCTTTGAATTTTATTGTACGAGGAAAAAAAAAACACGGACACATTTTTCAAAATATTGACTTTGTCTCGCACATCCTGTGATTCATTTCTGTCTTTAATTTTGTGTATCTGCATGAAATCCTGTGTCTGTATTTGATTAAAAAGAGAGTAATTTAGTGATACTCACTTGTTCAGTGTCTTTATCAGGGATGTCAGGCAGACAGACGCACCTCATCATTATAGGTCTCATCAAAGCAATGGCACAGCGGTGCCTCTGATTATTTCAGGCTGCGGATCGGATCTCATTTTAACATGCAGTTGTAGGTTTGAATCTCTGCCAGCCAGGGCCGATTTCAGTCTCCTGAGTCGATGTGGCTCAAAAGAGGTTTAAATTATTTTTAAATATGCTAATTAAAATTCACTGTTTTGTCAGTAGATGTATGTCAGTGGTGAATTTGGTTGCATTTCATTTTGTGGTTTCACTGAAATCGAGAGATCCTGTTACCGTATGTCGCCTATGTTCAGGTCTGCCTTGAAAATGTTTCATTATAATGAACCTAATGAAAATTTTAATGAGTTAAAAACAATTTTTTGTTTTTTTTTAGGAGGACTGAGTGACAGCATTGAATGGAACCCTGTGTCAGGAAAAACCCTTAAAGGAATAGTTCACCCAAAAACAAAAACTAGCTGAAAACTTACTCTCTCTGTCATCCAAGATGTAGATGAGTTTTTTCTTTCTTCAGAACAGATTTGGAGAAATGTAGCATTACATCACTTGCTCACCAATGGGTCCTCTGCAGTGAAGGGGTGCCGTCAGAATGAGAGTCCAAACAGCTGATAAAAACATCACAATAATCCTCAAGTAATCCACACCACTTCCGTCCATCAGTTAATGTCTTGTGAAGCAAAAAACTGTCTGTTTTTAAGAAAGAAATCTATGCGTTATAACTTTAAACCGTCACTTCAGGCCAAAATATCCATAATATCGCTTCCTCCGGTGAAAATATCCATCCCCTGTTGTTCTCTCACATCAAAATCCACCAACACATTTGTTTGGAACGTCTTTGAACCGTTTTATCACTTGTAAACAGTGCTTGATCTGTGCATATTTCTCTCCTGATTCAGCAGAGACAACTTTTTTCACTGGACTAATGTTATGGAGGAAACAACAGTTTGAAGTGAAAAAGTCTTAATGGTGAATTTGTTTCTTACAAACACGCAGTTTTTCACTTCACAAGACATTAACCGATGGACTGGAGTGGTGTGGATTACTTGTGAATTATTGTGATGTTTTTATCAGCTGTTTGGACTCTCATTCTGACGGCACCCATTCACTGCAGAGGATCCATTGCTGAGCAAGTGATGTAATCCTACATTTCTCCAAATCTGTTCTGATGTTACATTTTTGGGTGATCTTTTCTTTTTAAAAGACACTTTCTATCTTTTGTGGATCATAAAAGAATATAAAAGATGATGTATTTTTAGTGTTTTTTTTAATTTATGGTCTATACAATGAAAGTCAGTGTTCATCAAAATATCATCTTTTGTGTTCCAGAGAAAAAAGACAGTTTCGAACGACATGAGGATGAGTAAATGATGACTGGATGTTTATTTTTTGTTTATTTTCTTTAAGACAGTACAGAAACTGTCTGTGGTGAGAATTCATCTACTAGTGAGGGCGGATGGGGTCGTGTCTTGTTAGTCATGTTTACTGTCTTATTTAGAGTAAACAACTACTGTTTGCATTCAACACACAACATCCTAGCTTAGTAAACTAATGATGGTTTATCTAAAAAAAACTTGCAGCACTCGCTACAAAAGTTACGGTCTTGAAGAGAAGGTTGTCCCATAATGCACTGCAAATTGAAAGAAATATTAACTAGAAATAAGTACCAAAATTAGCCAATATTTTGCACAATATTTGTGTTTACTGTGTATTTTTATACTTATTTGAGTATTGTCATAGTGTAGCAACATGCAAATAGCAAACTCTATTGAAATCAGTTGTGATTTGTATGATTTGTCAGTTGTGATCGCTTGTATGAGGCACAGAGTTGCCGCCTATGTAGTGTTCCAAATTGCTCACCCAGGAGGTTTAGTTTAGGATGGTGTATACAAAGCGGCCTATGTAATAGAGAGCAAAGTAGCTCATTAGGTTTTTAGTCAGAGCCTTCGTATCCTGGATAACACATTCAGTTTAATGCCACAGATATCTGACTGTCACCCCCTGAGAGCTAAAGTTTGTTTCTGCCGCAGTAAAATAAATGCATGAGAAATGCCTACTTTGCAAGCATTAGCATCTGAGGTCAGATTTTTTCACAACAAACCTAAAGTTTGGACAACTTGGTAAACTTATAAAACAGTGTTTTGTGTTTCTATCTTCTATATTATATATAAACAGTGTGTGTGGTCACTATAGCTATATATATATTATATAAACACATACATCAGGCATAAATACATACAGTCATGTGAAAAAGTTAGGACACACTATTGAATTCCATGGTTTTCTATATCACGAGATAAAAAATTATCTGGTCCTTGGAAAGTCTTGGAAATATCACATGACATATCACACCGTGTCATTATTTGATTAACAAAAATAAAGCCAAGATGGAAAAGCCATGTGTGACAAAGTTAGGACACCCTATGATTCAGTTGCCTGTAGATCCACTTTTAGCAGCAATAACTTGAAGTAATCGTTTTCTGTATGACTTTATCAGTCTCTCACATCATTATGCAGCAATATGAGGTCGGGACTTGTGGGGCTAGTGCAGAACCGTGATCTTTCTTTTCAGCCGTTCTGTTGTAGATTTGCTGGTGTGCTTGGGATCATTGTCCTGTTGCATCACCCAATCTTGGCCAAGCTTTAGCTGTTGGACGGATGTCCTCACATTTGACTCTAGAATACTTTGGTATACAGAGGAGTTCACGGTCGACTCAATGGCTGTGAGGTGCCCAGGTCCTGTGGCTACAAAACAAG
The DNA here is from genome assembly GCA_018155175.1 of Sinocyclocheilus anophthalmus. NCBI lineage: Eukaryota > Metazoa > Chordata > Actinopteri > Cypriniformes > Cyprinidae > Sinocyclocheilus > Sinocyclocheilus anophthalmus. The sequence goes on from JADLZN010003361.1 coordinate 594,085, forward strand.
CCCAAAATCATCAGCCCTCCACCAGCATGTGTGACTTTTGGTATGAGGTGCTGCTGTGCATTATGGCCAAACATCTCCACTTTGGTCTCATCTGTTCAAAGGTGCTTGTTCTAGAAGACTTATGGTTTGTTCAGATGCAACTTTGCAAACCTAAACCGTGCTGCCATGCTTTTTTAGATAGAAGAGGCTTTCTTCTGGCAAGCCTTCCAAACATGCCATACATGTCCCATATTTTTCTAACTGTACTGTCATGAATTTGATCGTTACATGGTCTGATCTTGGGGTGAATTTGCTGGGATGTCTACTCCTGGGAGGATTGGTGTCTGTTTTGAATGTCTTCCACTTGTGAATAATCTTCCTCAGTGTAGAATGATGGACTTCAAATTGTTTGGAAATGGCCGTGTCACTCTTCCCAGATTGATGGCAGCAACAATTGCATCTCTAAGATCAATGCTGATGTCTTTGCTGCTTGGCATTGTGTTAACACACACCTGAAGGCTGTGTGTACTGAACTGAAGGCTCCAGACCAGCAAACTGCAAACTCAGTTTTTTCCTGTTTTAATTTTTCTGGACTCCCTTTTAATGGTTAAATTAAATTTTATTAAAACAAAAGCCTGTCTAATTCATTGAAATCATGAAACTTACACAATTTAACATCAATTTACTAAAAGTTTAACACAAATTACATGTTTAGGGCCCTATGAAATTTTTTATTTTTTCCAACCTTATGTTTTATTGTTACCAAATTCTGTGATTTAGCATAGTAGTAGCCTATTACGTACATTCTACTGAACAATAGTAAGTAATATATTTCTGCCGCAATGTCTTCAAGTTAAACCAAACTTTGACGGGTTGCCGTGAATACCATTACATTTCTGTGTGTATATGATATGAGGATAGTTTTACTCATAGTTTTACTCAAATGAAATGTCAAATGCTCATGAAGTGACTCTCAGAGCAGTCTGGAGATGTTGTCAGTATGATGTCCTCATAGTGAGACGGCAGACGTTAATATAACCACGCGTCACACGCGCTTCAGTACAAGTAGTAAACAAAACCACGCGTCTGCGCCATTCATTAACACAGAGACACGCAGAATTCATATTTAAATAGTCGTTTTGCGGCTTAATATTTACAAATACTATTGGGAGTGGGTGCGTGCTCACTTGTGTGTGCGCATTGGAGCGGAACTCCGCTGTGCGTGATGCAGAGAGCGCGACCATGTAACGTAGAGACAGAAATGACATGCAGTCGTGTAAATAAGATAAATAACATAAGGCTATTTAGTTTGTTTAATGAAAGAACACGGTATAGACCTGTTCTATAGGAAAGGTAACTTTGAATAACATTTGTTGTGATCTGGCCCTATAGAGAAAATAAAATTAAGTAGCCTACGGGCCGCCCCCCTAATATAACAGCAGGGGAAACACTGGGCCTATATCTCTTCATTGTGTTTGGGCCCCCCCCTGTACGGGCAAGCATAGGCACGTGCCTAGAATGCCTATGCGTAAATCCAGGGCCGGGCACGTTTTTATGTGCCATCCTGGAGCAGTTGGACTGCCTGTGCAACCTCTGTAGGGTCCAGGTGTCGTCTCATGCTACCAGTAGTGACACTGACCCTAGCCAAATGCAAAACTAGTGAAAAACAATCAGAAAAGATAAGTAGGGGAAAAAATGTCAGTGGCCTCCACCTGCAAAACCATTCCTGTTATGGGGGTCATCTCATTGTTGCCCATCTAGTGCACCTGTTGTTATTTTCATTGACACCAAAGCAGCTGAAACTGATTAACAACCCCCTCTGCTACTTAACTGACCAGATCAATATCCCAGGAGTTTAATTGACTTGATGCTATACTCTGATTAAAAAGTGTTCCTTTAATTTTTTTGAGCAGTGTATATATATATATATATATTCTATCTTACTATATATATATACAGTGGTGTGAAAAGGTTTTTTGCCCCCTTCCTGTTTTTTTTTTTGGCATATTTGTCACACTTAAAAGATCATCAAACAAATTTTAATATTAAACAAAAATAATGCAAGTAAATACAAAAAGCAGTTTTTAAATGATTATTTATTTTATTAAGGAAAAAAGCTGTCCAAAACCTGCCTGGCCCTACGTGAAAAGTAATTGCCCCCTAAATCTAATAACTGGGTGTGCCACGCTTTGCAGCAACAACTGCAATCAAGTGTTTGCGATAACTGGCAATGAGTCTTTCACATCGCTGTGGAGGAATTTTGGCCCACTGTTCTTTCCAGAATTGTTTTAATTCAGCCACATTGGAGGGTTTCGAGCATGAATGGACTGTTTAAGCATCTCAATAGGATTTAAGTCCGGACTTTGATTTGGCCACTCCAAAACCTTAATTTAGTTTTTCTTGAGCCATTCAGAGGTGGACTTGATGGTGTGTTTGGGATCATTGTCCTGCTACATAACCCAAGTGCGCTTGAGCTTGAAGTCACAAACTGACAGCCGGACATTCTCCATCATGATTTTCTGATAGAGTGCAGAATTCAATCAATTATGGCAAGTTGTCCAGGTCATGAAGCTGCAAAGCAGCCCCAGATCATCACACTACCAACACCATGTTTGACTGTTGGTATGATGTTCTTTTTCTGAAATGCAGTTTTTTACGCCAGACGTAATGGGACACACGCCTTCCAAAAAGTTTAACTTTTGTCTCGTCAGTCCATAGAGTATTTTTCCCAAAAGTCTTGGGGATTATCAAGATATTTTTGGCAAATGTGAGCCTTTGTGTTCTTTTTGGTCAGTGGTGGCTTTTGCCTTGGAACTCTCCCATGGATGCCGTTTTTGCCCAGTCTCTTTCTTATTGTTGACTCATGAACACTGACCTTAATTGAGGCAAGTGAGGCCTGCAGTTCTTTAGATGTTGTTCTGGGTTCTTTTATGACCTCTTGGATGAGTCATCGTTGTGCTCTTGGAGAAATTTTGGTAGGCCGGCCACTCATGGGAAGGTTCACCACTGTTCCAAGTTTTCTCCATTTGTGGATAATGGCTCTGACCATGGTTCGCTGGAGTCCCAAAGCCTTAGAAATGGCTTTATAACCCTTTCCAGACTGATACATGTCAACTGTTTTGATTCTCATCTGTTCTTGAATTTCTTTAGATCGCGGCATGATGTGTTGCTCTTTAAGCAAAATCAGGCCTGGGTGTGGCTAGTGAATTTTAAAATAATGTGGTTAATTGCAGTTCTTTCATGATTTAACAGGAGGGGGCAATTAATTTTTCCCGTAGGGCCACGTAGGTTGGACAGCTTTTTACCTTAATAAATGAAATAATTATTTCAAAACTGCATTTTATATTTACCTGGGTTATCTTTGTGTAATATTAAAATTAGTTTGATGATCTGAAACATTAAAGTGTGACAAACATGCAAAAAAAAAAAAGAAATCAGGAAGGGGGCCAACACTTTTTCACACCACTGTATGTGTGTGTGTATGTGTATATATACACACACAGGTTGATCTCAAAGTTTGGTATCCAACATTAATAAAACCTTGTTATTTTTTATTTTTATTTGAGCTTCCTATTCCTCTCGTTACACTCTGTATTTCGAACGCCTCCCCATCCACGCTCTAGAATTAAATCTAGAATATCTTCTGCATCATTCTGCAATGGTGACAGTCGTACAGTGGGGAGATTTCTAACGAGAGCCAGCTGCGTTTAATAGGTGGAATTTATTACATGACGGGGATCCAAGAGAGCGAATTATTCCCCACCATAATACAGAATACAGGAGCGGCGTCATATAGCACTTCCTCCAGAGCCAGTCAGACAGAGCTCGCTGTGAGAGAAAACACAAGCTATTATCTGCTCCTGTAAGAGGATTCTGTGTTCCCTACCCAGACCCCGAGATCTCCGAGTATTTTAGAAAGAAAATGCCAATCTGAAATGCGGAACCTTTCTTGTAGTGCTATTGTCTCTGTAAAATGGTGAAATTTTCTTTTAGCCAGTGAAAATGTATCTTAGCCTTTAAAAAAGGTATATTTTGGGTTAATTGCAGTAGGAAATCTTGTTTGTTCATGAACTTGTATGCTTTTTATGTGTTGTAGGCTAATTCATTCATATAAAGTCTATATCTAATATATATTATATATCTTCTATATAGATAATATATATATTATATTCTATATATCTCTACTATTATATTCATATAATAGAAGATATAAGTATAATATTCTGACTATATAATTCCGACTGATACTCAAACATTCTTGTTGTTATTAAGTGAAACGTTGTGATCATAATATTTGTGGGGAAACTGTGATGCATATATATTTTTCTGGGTCCTGGTGTGCATAGACTGTTCCAAAACCAGCATTATAAAAGAGAAAATGTTAGTAACAGATCAATAATACTCCGCACTTTGATCAATTTAATGTGTCCTTACTAAATAAAGTACTATTTCTTTACCAAAACACAACAAACACACACACACACACAGACAGGTCTTATACAATGTAAAATGTTTCAGGATTATGGTTATACTTGCCAAACATGGTTCATATTTTAACCATTTATTCACAATGCTGTGTTCTTGCCTTCAAGGCTTCAATTGTAAGGAATGTACAAGAAACTACATGCTTTTCCGGAACTGGTAAACTGCTCTTTCAAAAGAAACACTCCTTTCTTCTGAAAGAAGTCTGTTTTCATTCTAAAACTAAAAGCAGTTTAAGTTTAACAGTGCCCGTGACAGTGCTTCTGCTTTGGTCTCAACGGGGGATTCGAACGAGCTCAGAGTCTATCTAACAGTCATCACACACACAAAAAACAGAACGAGACAGTGAGGCTCAAGGGATCACAGATATGATGGACCCACTCTGCTTATTTGAAACTGTGTGTGTAGCTTGGCCCCCGGCTGCGGTTTTGTCCGCTTCTGTTTCTTTGGTTTGTTTAGTTGCTGTATTTCCTGACTGCGGCTCTAAATAGCTGTGACCTAGTGGCACACCGCTGGACAGGCACTGCTGGATTGATATTTGACTTGACAGTTTCACTTTAATGTTATAAAAAAGGAAACTGTAGTGCGCAGTGAACTTTTTCAGGGGGAAAAATAAACTTTTATTAAGAACTGTCTTGAATAAATCGAAAACAAATGTGTACTTTATTTGTCATTCAGTACATTTTGAAATCTGTTAAAATCTACATGTATTAAATCTAAAATTTCATGTGTGATTAGAAAATAATTTTGGGTCAAATTCCCCATAGTTTGTAGTACAGATGCACTACTTTTTATGGGTTATTTCAGTGCAAAAAAATTATTTTATTTTATTTGTTTGTTTGCATATTTATTTGCTTTTTGCTATTTATTTAGCTTATTTGTTTTGTTTAGTTATTTGTTTGTTTGCATATTTATTTTCTTTTAGCTATTTATTTATTTTGCTTATTTGTTTTCTTTTTGCTATTTATTTATTTTTGTTTGTTTGCTCATTTGTTTGCTTATTTTATTTTTTCTATGTATTTAGTTTGCTTGTTTCCTAATTTATTTATTTATTTACTTTTTTAATTTATTAGTTTATTTTGTTGATCTATTTTTTTGCATAGTAATTTGTTTGCTTATTTATTTGGTTGTTTGCTTTACTTTTTTGTTTTTGTTTTGCTTTATTTGCTTATTTGCATTATGATATTCAATTGTTTATTAATTTACTATTTTATTTCTTTATTTATTTGCTTTTTGCAATTTATTCATTTATTTATTTGCTTTACTTGCTCATTTGTTTGCTTATTTGCTTTTTGCTATGTAATATTTTGATTATGTTTGTGCCATAATTTATTTGCTTATTTACTTTTTTCAATTTATTCATTTAATTTTCTTTTCATTTATTTCTTTGCATAGTTTTGTTCACTTATCTGTTTGCTTGTTTGCTTATTTTTTGCATTTATTTGGCTTATTTATTTGTTTGCTTATTTGATTATTTATTTTAGTTACTAATCTTCCATAGTCCAGTTTAATGGTGCAAAATCAACTGCAACAGCACTGCTCTTTATGTAAAATTATATAACTTATCATTCTTTTTAGCACAAACGCCCCTTTTTATGTAAATTAGGCTCATTAAAGATTGACCCTTATTCATTAAACTTGCCCTGCATAGTTGTTAACGCCCACAGTAAGCAGGAGGTAAAACTCAATTTTAATTTAAAGAGATGTTTGTATATATTCCTCTAGCGAATGGCAGCAGTAATTCATCAGAGAATGATCAAATAATGTTATAGTGCATTAAAACATAGCCATTGTGCTTGTGAATTGGGCACTACAACCAAATTTGTGCAAATAAACTGCACATTCTGCGGGCACAGTTCATTCCCCCCTCAGTGTTTATGTGTGTACACATGATTCACAGCTATTAATGGTTATGCATTAAAAACCGATTATTCACCCTGTGTTAACAAGGCTTGTGATAGTGTGGATAACCCTCATCTCCCTTCTCTAATTCAGTAATGACTCGGGGATATTAACCCATCGTTGAGCAGAGATGCTCTGGAGAGCAGGTCTTTGTGATGGAGGGGTTAGAAACTGAATGTGGGAGTCAAATAATTAAGTGTGCATGTGTAATGAACGCAGATTAGATGGCGTGTGACTCTTAAATTGAATTTGTGCATCTTTAATCGAGTCTAGGTCATTCTGAACAACTGCACCACACATGATGTGTGTTTGTTGATATGTCTTGGTTATTTCCATAGAAACTGTTGTTTCATCCCTTTATATGGCTTTAATTATTCCAGCAAGGCTACAGTTGCACTCTAATTGTTTTGAGAGTACTTTCATCTATTCTAAATCATATTAAAGGGATACTTTAAAATGGGATCCCCCTCCAAAAATTAAGATTCTGTCATCATTTATTCACCCTCATGTTGTTCCAAACTTGTATTACTATTTTCAAAAAACTCTGTGGCACCCGTTAGCTACATAGGCCCTTCAAAAAAAAAAAACAAGTTGTCCAGATGCATTTTGGACGTACAGTAAATGTCTGCATCTATGTTTCGTGTTTTGTATGGTGCTGCAACCATTCTTTTTTTCCAAGGTGTTGCTAGGTGGTTTCAACAGTGACTATGTGATTGTCAAGGCGTTACCAGGTGGGCCTTTACTAGGTGGTTTTTTAAGGGTATTTTGGGTGGTTTATATAGTGTTGTAGGTGTTCTGATGGTTGCCAAGCTGTTACTGTCATTTCTAGATTGTATGTGTAATTGGTAAATGAGGTTTCTAGAGTGTTTTAGTTGGTTGTCAGACTGTTACTATGTTTTTAGGGTGTTTTGAATGGTTTCTATGGTGTTTTAGATGTTCTGGTGAGTGCCAAGTTGTTACTATGTCTTTTCTAGAATGTCTCTCTGGTTGCCAAGGAGTTACTAGGTGTAGGTTTCTACTAGGTCTCTATTTTGGGTGGTTTATATGGTGTTTTAGGTGTTTTGGTGTTGTCTAGGTGATTGCCAAGGAGTTACGCTGTGGTTTATAGTGTGTTCTAATTAGCTGTTGGGCTTTTTCTAGCATTTTAGGGTATTCTGAGTTTGTATGATGTTTTAAGTGTTCTGATGGTTCCTAAGGTGTTACTATGTGGTTTCTAGAGTTTCTAGGTGGTTACAATGTGTTACTAGGTGGTTTCTAGAATATTCAGGGGTTGTATGGTGGTTTAGGTTTTACTAGTGGTTGCCAAGGTGTTACTATATGGTTTCTACATTTACTAGATGGTTCAAATGTGTCATTATGTGGTTTCTAAGTGGTTACAATGTGTTGCTAGGTGGGTTCTATGGTCTTCTGGTGGTTGTCAGGCTGTTACTATGTGGTTCCTAGAGTATTCAGGGCTTGTATAGTGGTTTAGATGTTCTAGTGGTTACCATGTTACTCTGTGATTTCTAGAGTTTCTAGGTGGTTACATTGTGTTACTATGTGGTTTCTACAGTGTTCTTGTGTTTGAAAGTGTGTATCTAGTTGGTTTCTATTGTGTTCTGATGGTTGTCAGGCTGTTACTAGGTGGTTTCTAGTATATTCAGGCATTGTATGGTGGTTTAGATGTTCTAGTCCAGGTGGCTGCTACAGTGTTACTAAGTAGTTCTAGAAGGTTGCCAGGCTGCTACTGGGTGGTTTCTTTGATGTTCTGGGTGGTTCAGATGGTATTTTGGGAGTTCTGCTGGTTTATCAAGGTGTTACTAGGTGGTCATCAGGCTGCTACTTGGTTGTTTGTATTACATTCAGGTAGATGCTAATCATTACGGAGTGGTTTTTAGGGTGTCCCAATGGTTGCCAAGGTGTTACTATTTGGTTTCTAGAATTGGTTACAGTGTGTTACTAGGTGGTTTCTAGGGTATTGTGGTGGTTGACAATGTGAATCTAGGTGGTTTCTATGGTGTTGTCAGGCTGTTACTTGGTGGTTTCTAGAGTGTTCAGGAGTTGTATGGTGGTTTAGGTGTTCTAGTGGTTGCCAAGGTGGTGTTATGTAGTTTCTAGGTGGTTACAATGTGTTACTAGGTGGTTTCTATTCAGGGGTTTTATGGTGGTTTTGGTATTCTAGTGGTTGCCAAGGTGTTACTATGTGGTTCTAGAGTTCGTAGGTGGTGCCAATGTGGGTTCAGTAGATGTGCCCGAATACGAATACGGTGTTTGGAAAGAAAATTATGTGTAGGCGGAACCCCTAAAGGGAATAAATACGTGATGGGAGGAAAACAATATTTCAATGCTTTCTCTCACAATTATATCATTGGGTAATTATCCTGTATATAAATTGCGGGCATCAGGGAGCCGTTATTAATATGCGGGACATTAAAATCGCTTTTGAATGTGCACTTGCTTTTTACTTTCCCTTTCGAGATTCGCGATCACACGTACATACGGAGCAGCACTCATTTTACAAGCTTAGATGCTTGTCAGTGGTGCTCAGGATCTGCAAATCATTCGCCATCGTCCTATCAGTCATCTCTCCTTACTTTGTTTATGTGGTAAGTGAAATTTGATGTACTGTAATGTAACAGGAAACCCACTAAGCGGTAAACCCGGTACATTTAGTGGCTTGGTGAACGCATTATGTTATTTCCATGCCTTTCAGAATTGATTCGCTATTGGGGACATCCTAGTTTATTAGGGGTTCTGATTGTTGCAATGGTTGTTACTATAAGTTTTAAGGTTCTAGGAGGGGTGGAGGTTACTATGTAGTTTCTATGGTGTTATGGTGGTTGACAATGTGTATCTAGGTGGTTTCTATGGTGTCTAGATGGCTGCTACAGTGTTACTAGGTATTTCTTGAAGGCTGCCAGATTATACTAAGTAGTTTCTTGGATATTCTTGGTGGTTTGGATGGTATTTTGGGTGTTCTGCTGGTTTATCGAGGTTGCCAGGCTCTGCTACTAGGTGGTTTGTAGGACGTTCTGGTGCTAACCCCATTACTGAGTGGTTTCTAGGGTGCTCTGATGGTTGTCAGGCCATTATATTCTGGTTGGTTTGTATGGTGTTTGGGTGTTTTAGCTGTTGCCAAGGTGTTACTAGGTAGTTTCTAGGGTAGGTGGTAGTTGCTAGGTGGTCAAAGATCTTTCCCAGTCTGTGATATTCTGGCTCTAGATATGGGTCATTCTTCAGTAAAAGCCTGCTTTTTTTAATCAAAGAATCCATGTAAGTGTTTTAAAAACACAAGCTTTCTGCTTTTAAAGACCCTTTAAAAATCTCAAGAGCCAGAATATTCCTGTAATGACACGGGTCTTGACACGTATGCACTAAATCTGTGATCTCCCCACTGAACTCAGGTCTGCTGGAAGATAATAATATGTTTCTAGCCGTCGTTCTGATGATAAACCGCTCTGAGGTCTTTGTGTTGTCCGTCACCGCCCATCAGAGAGGAAACAATTAGCCGCAACGTCATAATTAAGGGTCTTGCAAATGGAAGGATGACTATTAGCGAAACATTTCCCATAATGCATCAACAATGCTTTTAGCAGGAAGCCGACCGATAAGTGGTCAAGCGTATGCGCTTCTGGGAAGTAATTCAGACCTTTATTTCTAGAAACCACTGTCAGAAACAAACAACCATTAAAACGAAGCTTTCTAGATTTTAGAAAAGTTAAAGGAACTCGGTTTGTAGATGATGGCGATGAAATGTTGAGGCAAATCCCCCCCCCCCCCCCACCCCCCCCCATTTCTGGCTCGATTGTGCAGCTGAAAACATATTTCTGTTGCCGGTAATCAAGATAATGTGACATACTGCAGGAGCCAGGATATCTGATCTGAAAATCATCTCTGTGGACTTCTACATAATGGATGCTGATAGTTTAAGAGGCCTGTAGAGAAGAAATACATGACGGGTGAAATCATGATGATATGAATGGCTTCTAATGGCTTTCTAATGCATATTCAGGATGAAGTACTTCAGGGCTTTTTGTGCATCATTAATGATTCATAAATTATAATAGGTGCTGGTGCTGTAGGTCAAGAGAAATGTCAGTCTGGAAGATCATACTGAAATGACACTCCAACTCAAATCGAATCCTCTCATCTCAGCTAATCAACTATAGCAAAGGATTTCTCTCTCTGGGGGAACAAAAAAATGTGACTCCAGAGGGTCTGTTTAGACTGTGGAAATGTAATAGTTCAATGGCTTTGAATGATGTTGTAGTTCAGCTGTTTTGATTGGCTGAAGCGTTGACTGGTGTCCACCTCCAGACTTGGTCTATTGACGGTAATGGGCATGAAAGATTGACTGCCGGGCTCTGTATGGTGTGGTGTGGGGTGTTATTATCTGTGTTATTTATTGTAGCCAAAGCTTTGGGTTCTATGGAACGGAACATTCTGTTAGGTCCTTGATGATGTCATCGATTCAGTTCTGCATTTATACATTTGGCAGTATGAATTCTTATGAATCTTAATACATGTTTATTTGACTGAGAGTCATACATTTTTTCACAGTTTCTCTCCTCTCTGAGCTCTTAACCGCGGAACATCTCCAGAGGGACAGTCCCTGCACTTAGTGTCCTGTATGTCTCCTCAGATGATAAAATCATCTGCTAAATGGAGAGCGACTGAGCTTACAGTAGCTGAAGAAAGAAATATGTTTCTCTAATGCACCTACAAGCGATATTCACTTCATCTTTCTTTATCCAGTTCGTCTATCCATTATCTCTCTTTAAATGTTTTATTTATTTTTAAACTGATATTCCATGTTTTGCTGGTAAAATAGTCTTAGATGCTGACTATATTTTGTGTTTCAAAAAAAAAAAAAAAAATTAATGATGAAAAAATAATAGCGGGAATGACAGAGGGCTTAATAAATCCTCTTTTATTTTTTTCAAAATTTTAATTCATCTATTCCGTTATTTCAATGTTTCTATAGATAAAACATTTTTCTATTAAATGTTTCTTTGTGTTTCTAATGCTAATTCTTATTATATTTAAATTGAATTAGAATATTGTACTTCTGAATGCACAATTTGAGGATGTTGTTGTCTTTTGTGATACATTATGCTTAAAAGTTTATGCTAAAACATTAAAGGAGACATATTATGCCCCTTTTACAATATGTAATATAAGTCTCTGGTGTCCCCAGAATGTGTCTGTGAATTTCAGCTCAAAATACTAAACACAGATCATTTATTATATCATTTTTAAAATGCCTATTTCGAGTGGAAGCAGAAACACATTGTTTTCGTGCATGTATCTTTAAATGCAAATTAGCTGCTGCTCCCCGCCCACTTTTCCAGAATAGAGCTGCGCCATTACAGTTCAGACCTGCTAAAAGCATCTGTTTTGGTTCTGATTATCATGTTTATCGTGCTGAAATCATGCGTTTTAAACCATACGAGTTTAAACTTCAGATATAAGGTTTTCTGAGAGCACACATCCGAAGCACACGGACAGAAAGCGGCTGTCACAGCATGTGAGTACTAAACTAAGTTCTCATTCACACAAGTTTACGTTAAAAAACACACATGAGTTACAAAAACAGTGAGTCGGTTATGTCTGTGAAGGTAAACAGCTGGGCAATAAATCACATGTTTATTTTAGATCTTTGTGGCAGCAGCAATATACAGTAAATAAACCAATAAATCCACTGCTCTCTCGTCTCCTCTGAGGCTGGGACTCTAAACAGTGTTCTGTGCTCGTCTCTGCAGCCAAAGACAGAACAGTTAGCATGCTTTGCTCAAACTTTCGCCATGGCATTAGAGCTGGTACACCGTTGTCACTTGCGAAAACACAATAACGGCGCCGTGGGTGTAAACTTACAGATTAAGGGGCGGTAATATTATAATGAGATCCCTTTGCACGTCACCAAGGGAGCGAAATCAGACGTGCTCGTTTTCTCAAACGCTTGCAGAAAAAGGCTTACCAAAAACAAAGTTACTGGGTTAATCTTTTCACGTTTCCTTGGTTGGTAGATACACCAGGGACCTGAAAATAGCACTTAAAACCTGGAAAAGTCAGATTTTCATGATATGTCACCTTTAAAAGCTCCAGTATTTGTGCAGGATGAGAATCTGAACTATCATATTGATCAGAATGACATTACACCTGTCACCTGTGTATTTATGAGGCTTGTGTGATCTGAATCTATTAGTGTGTCCCCCTGTGTGTGTGTGTGTGTGTGTGTCTGGTGTGTGTGTGTGTGTGTGTGTGTGTGTGTGGGTGTGTGTTTTGTGTGTGTGTTTGGGGCTCCCCCGTGTGTTTGTCCTTAATTAAAAAGTAATAAATCTGCGTCCGTCAGCACACGAGACTCATGCTGGGAAGTTGATGAAAACTTCAGCACTAATTACATCACAAAATTTGTCAGAGAAAACAACTTCTATTCTAGATTAGCATTAGCTCGCGCACACAGAGGACGTGCATTAAATCTTGGCAGGTTTATGGATCATTTATTGGGCGGGCGGTGTGATCAGAGTACTATGATGTTTGTTTTCGGCCTGTTATCATCTTTTATTGATGTAAACGCTCTAATATGTGATTAATAATTCATCAAACCATTTCTGTCTGAATGAGGTTCTTCAGGAACGCGCAAACCTCCGGCTTTGAGCAGTAATGAACACAAGCTCTCATGGACTGATTGCACCATTCCGTTCAGCAACACGATTTATTCGGCTAATACACTGTGTTCTTTTGTTTTTTTCATGCACATTTGCACATGCAAGCAAACACACACACAGACACACACACTTTTCAGTAAAGACCATCATTACCGCTTCTCACACCGCCGTGGTGAAACACATAGATATTCTTCTTTTATTTCCATGGAAGACACCCACCGCCCCCATCCCCCGTGTGTGTTTGTGTGTGTGTGAGCGCTCAGACATGCCTGTTTCTAAGTTACCAGCTTCACTCTTCTTGAACGTAATTCTGAAACACCTTTAAGCTTCAAAACAACTCAACGAGTGAATTTAGGGAAGGACGACCCTTTATTGTGGTACATGGTACATTTGATGATAATACCAAGAACCTTTAAAAAGATTACCATGTTCATGTACTATACAATTTGTACTTACATGGCTCTGTAAGATAACAAAATACTGTTGTGTTACTGCCATAAAAGTAAAAAAAAAAACTGTTTTTAAATATTTCTTAAATTACAAGAGAACTGGGAATATTAAACTATGTATAACTATAGATAAAATTGTAAATAGATAATATAATGAAAATTATCTATATATATTATATAATATAATTAAAATTATAAAACATATAATAATATAATATAATTTATATAATTAAAAAAGATATTAATATATTCAATTTTTAAATATATTATCTTTTATATGTATATTTTATATATTTTATTTGGGTACATTGTAGTACTATTTATATATATTTTGTTAATATATAAGCCATATGGGATATTTTATTGTTGTTGTTTATCCTAAATAATTATCATATTCATATACCGTGGAATTTACTGTAAGCGTTCCTTAAAAGATCATGATGATGTTAAAACATAATACCATGTCCAAAGTACCATGCTATATGAATTTTTGTACCACAATATGTTTCAGTACCATGATATTACCATCTGTCACTCTCACTGTACCATGGTATCACTAAAGTACTTTTATAAATGGTTCTGTATCCCAAAAACACGTCCTGGAAACCATGGTATTACTGTGGTATCATATCTGAAAACACATACTTAGTACCATGGTAACGTACTACAACATCTAATGCCAGCACTTTCATAAGGGGCTGTTTTCATTGTATTATATGCAAAAACATGGTATTACTATAGTAAAATGTTTAAAACTTCATATTAACTTCTAAACATCCATGGTAATACTTTCATACTAAATATACGTATAATACTGAAGTACTGTAACATCTAATACCATCACTTTACCATGGTACTGCTACAGTTCTTTTTCTATGATATTGTATCCAAAAACATGGTATTACCATAGTAAAATGTCTAAAAGGTCATATTACTGTCCAAAAGACCATGGTGATACTGTCATACTTTTTAGTAAGGAAGAAAACACCGACTAACCTCTCTTTGTTTTCTGCATAAACGCACTTATATGTTTCTGTTCTCTCATCAGATCAGAAAGTCGTAATCAAATGTGAAGTGAAAGACGCCTGGCGAGCGACAGACGGACCGTCAGAGAGGTGAGACCGAGCAACTTTATGAAAATAATCCACCTCGCATCAAACACAAATGAAATCTCTCTTCAATCTCAGCAGTGTTAAACAGAGCCACCCGTCTCTAATATGAGGGAAATACTAGTTGCTTTCCTTCTTTATCAAAAAACAGCAGTCGGCACTCACCTCCGTTTCCCTGGGTGGGGGAATCCCTCTCGGAAAGAAATCCCTTCTTCTCTCTCTCTCTCCCTCTGAATCTGTGTCAGTTTGTCTTGTGTTGCTCCTCAAACTCTTTTTCATTGCTCTGGGTGGCCGTTAATATAGAGTTCATCCTGATACAGCTGAGGTCCTGGATGTGTCTCTCCGTCCAAAAATCCAGAAGAGCCAAAGCTGAAGACCCTCACCGGTGACTCCAGGGTCCAAAATGGACGAGAGAGAGAGAGAGAAGGAAAGAGAGAGAGTACAATGTGAGAAGGAAGGGAGGGGGAAGGGGGACAAAAAGAAAAAAAAAAAAGGCAAAGAGACAAACTGAATGAGAGAGAGAGAGAGAGAGAGAAAGAGAGAGGGGTTGTGCGGGGAGAACTGTGTGTCTGTTTCGAGGTTTTGTGCATCTGTGTAGGTTTGTTTGTTTGTGTAAAGAATTTGGACAGTCAAGTAACACTTAAAATGTTGGAATAACATTGCGTTAGATACAGGTTGTATAATTTTTTTAAAGATTGATTTTCTAGCAAAACATTTCTCAGATGAATGTTTATGACATAAACAATAGATCTATTGCCCCCCCCCCTAGAATTGTTTATTCTCAATAGTGATTTTCATTAGATTCTTATTACTGTAATACAGTATTTTTATTACTGTTAATTTACTGCAATACAGTGATTTATGCTTTAAAAACGTCAATTAAAATTAATTTGCTTGCATTATAGTAATGAGAATGAGGAGGCATCAATTGTTATAAAAATGTTGTTAAACTTTATTGGTTAAGTATTTTTATTACTGTTATTTTATATTATAAAACGGATTGTTCCGGTCCTTGATTCTGATTGGCTAAGCCACGTTCGAAGCTGTTGTAAATTAATCTACAAACATACACCTTTTTGTGTCTGCATCTGTGTGTTGCTCGGCAACAACTCTGTTGCAACTACAACCGTTTCTGAGGAACTACATTGATTGGCTGAAGAATACTGTTTTTATTTATATCATTACACTTTATTTGCTCTGTTTTGTTTTGTGAAACCTTAATACGTATATGGAATAACCGTTTTATAAAAGCAATAAGCCGTGTGAAGCCGTGGTTTACACTGAATTTATAACAGCTAAGGGGTTTTTAGGCACTCCGCTTCGCGTCGTACCTAACAATGCCCCTTAGCTGTTATAAATTCACTGTAAACTACGGCTTCCTGGGGCTTATTGCTTTAGTAACACAGTGATTTATGCTTTAAAAAAATAAAATTTGCATCTGCAATGAGAATGAAAAAAAATCATATTGGTCCTAAAAAGTATTTTTATTACAGTTTTATTACAGCTATAGGAATACAGTGATTCACACTTTTTTTGTACTTAATTAAAAAAAACTGCTAAAAATTACAATAAGATTATTATAATAATTTGCGGCAGGAATGAGCATGAGGGGTATTTTTATTCAATATACACAAAAGGCAAGATTTAATTTTTTCAACTAAATATAGTTTTCAAAATAAATATAATGTTTAATTTTAATTTATAATTAAGACATTAGAGTAATGGGTTTTACATAATTACAAATTAAAATTATAATTAATATCATTTATCCTGTTTTATATGTTTTAAAATGATTTTATGAATATATTTTTAAAATTGGACCCCTACTTATTGATATTTTATCTAATGGAATTGTAAGGTCCTTATTAAAGTTGTTTATAAATGGGCCAATCAGTTTTTAATTATATTAATATTACATATATTTGATATACTGTTATTTTATATAGAGGGAATTGATGTTAAATATTTGATGCATTTATATTATATTATAGCTTCATTTAAAAGCAATGAGATTCAATGAGATGCTCCGACAAACAAACCTCTGTGTGTGTTTTCCTCCCCTCTTTTCATTAGGCTTTAATCTAATTTACTTTGACACTCCTGTGTGTGTCCTCTGTGTGTTCGAGATCACACAAGGGTACGTCTCTTATTCAAACACACACACAAATATTTACTTGGTTTGACTGTCAAGGGATCGGACCAGTATTAATGACTGAATTACTCTCATGCCCTGAGTGTCATTGAAAGTGTGTGTGTGACGGGGCTTTTTCTGGCCACTAATATAGAGATGATTCAATAAAATCCACTCTGCGCGCCACATTAAACACTTTCATCACTCTGAATTGCTGTAAGGTCACACACACACACACACAACACTCTCCCCCCTCCCCCCACCTCTCACACACATACACACACATCTGCCTGCAAAACAATATTAAATCGGCAAACGCAAGAGCATATGGTACTGTCAATAAACACACACGATGAAAGGACACAAGGGCCAGCATTCGAGGAAGAACTGTCACTTTTGGTAAACAATCTCCTGCTCCAAACGCAGCACATTAATTCATTTGTGACCCGCCGGAAGAGCCCGACTGGGTTGTAAATCACAAGTGTAGCATCAGAGCCGAGGAAAGATGAGTGTACAAAAAAAAAAAAAAAAAAAAGCCAAGTTCTTGCACTTGCTTAAACATTTATTCCTGGGCGAGAGAAAAACCACGAAATTAGCTCTCCGAGCAGAAAGCCGTCACTCGAGGACAGCTTACGCCTGCCACGGGAAATAAAGAAATTTAGGTCGTCGTGAGCGTTTCTTTTGAAACTTCTGAGACGCTGAAGTTTCAGGATGCTGTAATGACGGAAACGTTTGGTATTTGCTGAAAGGGAATGGGAGAAATTGGATGGGAAGTTATTTGGCATGAAATACCCCCGGAACACAATATAGAAGTACAACAACAGGAGGAGGTGAATTAAATGGCTATTAGTTTGGAAACGAAACTTTAGTGTCATAAAGTAAAACGTTTATTTGTGGTTTACATTTAAGTAATGATATTTCAAATTAAAAAATCAGGTCAAAGGTCATAAACTCTTAATAACAAAGGTTCCAAAAAGCATTTTGCCAATGCAGAACCTTATTAAGTTCCCCCGATGCCATTAAACAATGTTTTTAAGTTATATAATATACAATATAATACAGAAAATTGTATTTTAGTTGGATAATATTTTTTTCATATTTTGTGTTTTTTAATGGTACAAATCTATGAAAGCCCATTTCTGCCACTACATCATTTTTATTAAATTTTTTTTAAGGTAATTGCGATTTTGATCTCACAATTCAGACAGTTTTTCTCAGGATTGCAAGATATAAACTCACAATTGCGGGTTAAAAATGTAGAATTACGGAACATGAACTTGTTTGTTTTCTCGCAATTCGGACTTTTCTTCGTATTGTGAGATATAACTCGCAACTGCAAGTTTCTAAAGTCCAATTCTGAGGTGAAAAAAACGACTGTTTTCTTACAATTGCGAGTTTATATCTCACATTTCTTACTTTATAACTCCCAATTGTGTTATAATGTCAGAATTGTGAGATATAAACTTGTGAATATACGTTATTTCTCAGAATCATGACTTTTCACGGAATTCTGACGTTATTTCTCAGAACTGCGCTTTATTCTCAGATTGGCTTGATAAATGGGATTGTGCGTTTGTCAGGCAATTCTGAAAAAAAAAAAATCTGAATTGCAAGATAAAAAGTCGCAATTACCTTCTTAATTTTTTTTCCCGTTGTGGGAACATGCTTCCATAATACACAGTTTATGCTGTATATATACTATATTCTATATAATATATACTATATTCATTCATTCAATTATTATCCACTTTTTGAGCACAGACCTGAAAATGAAATTTCCAACTTAAACTGTTGTAAATATTGAATGCTTAGGAGTACAAGTTTAAGATTAGTCTTTTTTTTTTAATTTTTTTTTAAATCAAGTTGTGTTCTGAGTTTAAGGACCATTTAATCTATTTTGTGTTCACAGAGCAAGTGCCAAAACCTTTACCAAGTTTCATACCATTCCAATGAAGTAAAAAATGCTTTATAAAAGATCAAGTAAAAAAATTCAGTCAAAAATGACCGAAGAGCACCAGAGGGTTAAAAGCCCATAGAAAAAGTAGATGTTTTGAAGGGATCCGTGCTGTATGTTAAGTCTAGTCTGTGGTTCTCTGAGGTTCTCATGTCGTTTTTCAGGACAGACCATACAAGCAGGATCAGCTTACACTGTTTGAGCTATTAAATCAGACAGACTGTTCTGGACAGATGGGCCAAAACCCTGATGCTCACCGCAGCTCTCTATTTTAGGGCTGCCACTAACGACTATTTTTATTTCGATTAATCTATCGACTGATTAATCTAAACGATTAATTTCCCACAAAAAAAAAATCAACAATTTTACTTAAGAATATTTTATTAAACTATATTTTATTAAACCAAATGAAATCCAAATGTAAAAAAGTAAAGTGCAACATAAAGTGCAAGAAGCAAGTGTCCATCTCATAGTCCAAATCACTGAAATCAAAGTTCAGTATTATAGTGTAAGAATGACAACATATCCACTTGTTCTAGTCTACTAATAATAAAATTATAATCAAAAAACAGTTTTTAAAGGAGTATTTACCAGAATTTATTTAGGAGAAAAATGTAAATGTGCAGTATTTCTGAAAATAAATAAATAAATACAATATTTAATAAAATCAATTAATTGGAGAAGCTTTTCATAATTAAAATTTAATGGAACCATTAAAAAGGAATCCAGAAAATAATGGAAAACAGAAATTGGTATAGATAAAACAGTAAAACTCAATTAATTAGACAGGCTTATTGATTAATAAAATTTAATTTAACCAAAAAAATTAAAATGGAAAAAAAAAAACAGAATTTGGAAATAAAACTTATTTCATAGGGCCCTATAATTATAATAAAAAAAATTTGTGGTAATAAAAATAGATGTAAGTGAACAATAGCCTTTAAAATACATATATAATAGCAATGAGGCAATAATAATTAGTTCAAATAAAGTATCAAAAGCAAGAAATCATATGGTTTTATTTAACAAAACTGTTAAAATACATAATGTATTATAAGCAATAGAGCTAATGTACATTACACATTACAATAAAGTCCTGCAGGGGGCACCAACAGCCTGATGACAGCCTTGTTTTTACACATTACTGTGCAATCTAATCCTAGTTTAATATTGACCAAGCTCCGTTTCATTCAAATGTCCACTTAATCTTTAAGATTTGGCCATTTCTTTAGGACAGAAACCCTATAGCTACTGTAATTAAATGAATATGTGGACATAAACACATGTAAAATCAGAGTGAGGGTTTGAGCTTTTATTATTGAAACCGTGATGTATTCTCCTGTGTTTGCATAGATTTATAAATGATTTACCTTACAAATCTGATGAAATGGCGCATGTTGCGTTCCCAGATGAACGTTATAATAAACCCAAACTCACAACAACATGCAGAGATGGAGTTTGAGACGCTCCACACACATGTAAATGATAACAGTTCCTGCGGAACTACTGTCAACGGAGCCGCTGTGTGACGCATGTACTTAACCTACAAGCATGTAAACAATTAAAGTGCATATACTGTATTAGAATTTTACTGCATGCATATGTTTGCGTTTATTTCATTAAATCGTAGCATTTGTGAATTCACAATTATGCTTAATTATATTTTTTTTTTAATGAGTTTAATATATCATGCAGCCTGGGAAAACAGTCTAATAATGTGTTTTATACATTCTCATCTGTGAAATGTGCCACTTCCGGTATTTTGCCGGTTAGTCGACGCGAGCAAAATGAAGTCGAGGATTTTTAAAAATCGAATTGTCGAATAAAATACAAACAGATGGTTTTATAATAGAACTAGGGGACCTCTAAAGCTCTATGTGCACCTTTAACCTTTATTTTTAGTAGTGTACAGTGAGCTGAGGCTGCAGTGATTGTGTTATCAGAGTGTTTTGCTCTTTTCTTGGCACTGCGCAGACATGAGTCATGAGTCGTGACCTTTGACCTCTGCCTGCTGTGGTCTTCACCTCACAGGTCACCTGCAGATGGAGGTTGTGTGGAACGTGCCTTTGCCGTCAGAGTGATTATCTCTTTTAATAGTGTGAAATGTTTTGGCAGTTTGTCGCCTGTGCTGAAAATCTGTTATCGTCTCGACAGCTGCGTTTCATCTGATGAGGACGGTTAAACTCAACTCAATGAGACATGAACGAGTTTAAAAGTCGTCAAGGAGATAAAATCGTGTCAAACAGTGCCTGTTTCCATTACAGTCATTTACTGTGGGTAAAAGACGTTCTTAGTTATTATATAAACTATTATTTTTACATTTACTGAAGGTAAATAGAGTGCTTGTCCATTCAAAACTCACAGCCATGATATTATGGGTGTAAGGGGAGATTTCCAGTTTGTTGCAAGATTCAAGATTTTATTTGTCACATACTTGGTTTTATATATATGATACATAACCAGCAGTGAAATGCTTGCTGTTGGTTGCTGTGCTGTTGGTAAAATGTTCAGAGTGGCTATTAGTGAATTGCTATGCCGTTGCTAGGATGTTTTAGATGGTTGCTAGGTGGTTGCTTACTAACTCATGTCAAAATGTCTGATATTCCCATTTCTATGGCTCCCTCTTTCAGTGTTTGTCTATGGAATTTATGGACTTAACCTTAACATGCCTTCCCTCCTCAAGCTGCATGATTTGAGGTATCATTCATGCTATGAATTTAATGATATCTTAAATCATGCTTGTTTATAATGTCTTCTCAGATGTATGTAACCAAAGTCTACAAGATCACAATGGTAAGTGATTCATTTTCAGTTCTTTCATACAATTCTTGCAAATGAACCACTTTGAATAAATGATTCGGAACCATAGTTTGTTTGTTTGTTTGTATTTATTATTATTTTTGTTTACATTTTAAAAAACATTATTCATAGTTTTTTATTTTGAGTATATTCTGCCTTTTTATTTAATTTTTAATTTTTTATGGATTTATTTTGTTAGTGAGGTATTTAGTAATGTACGCTTATTCAATATATTAAATTGTTATAAAATATATTTAGTGTTTTAAAATATTAATTTATTAGAGAAAACCATTATAGAATATATTATTTTTATTATTATTAATGGTCACCACATTTACAATTATCATTGTTCACACTTATGTTAGACATAGTTTTTGGTGTTGTTTATGGTCGCCATTTATTTTTATTTTTTCCCCAATATTTTAATAAATGCTGTCACTAATAAAATATTCATGTTTTGCCAGAAATACTGCTGTGATTGTAAAATTTAACAACATCTGTGTGTATACAGTCAAAGGGTGAGGACAATGTGTGTTGTTTTGTTTTGTTAGTGCTGTCAAATGATTATCGCGGAGAATCATATCAAATAAAAGTTGTAAACAATTTTATTTGGGATATGATTAATTGCGATTAATCGTGACAGCCTATAATAATAATAATCATAATAATAATAATAAAAAAAACAACAACAATGTCATCAAACCTTTGAAGTGTTCCAATTCAGATGTTGTTCAATTTAAAAAATATTTTTATACCCAAATGTTCCAGATGATTTCTTTCAAATAAATGCTGTTAAAAATAAATCTTGAACTTCATATTAATCAAAAACTTTTTATTCCTAAACTTTTTTCAACATTAATAATACAAATTGTTTCTTGAGCAGCAAATCAGCATATTACATGATTTCTGAAGGATCATGTGACACTGAAAGACTGGAGTAATGATGCTGAAATACAATATAAAAATGTAATACATTAAAATTATAATTAAGAATGTGTGAAATGGAGTAATGTAGTAATATTGCACAATCTTACTGATTTTTCACTCGATTTTTGCTGCATAGGGCATGTTTAAAAGAGTAGCTTGACCGTAACTACTTTAAATTATGCAGCTTTTCCTGCACTGTACTCCACTCGTCTCTCTCTCGTCCTCTCTTTATTTATCTGACGATTCATTACGCAGAGGATATGATGGTTCTCCACTGGCAGCGGCTCCCACAAGGAAAACTACCTCTCTAATTTAACTCGCAGAAACAGAAATCAAAGCACCGGTATGAAACAAATTAGAGTACATTTGAACCTCCGACTGAATGACAATGAATAAATCAGAAATAAATGCAGAAAACACATTTTGAGTCCACCAGGGAAACGTTCGCGCTCGTTGGCTGTAATATAATCAGGGTGAAAACAGAGCTCGAAACGCCACTGCCGAGATCAATTCTGCTCTCTGCCTGAACAATTATAGATTTTTCTTTAACGCAGAAACAGCACAGAGCACAACACATCAATACCCGAGGGCTCAGGACGGTGAGGGAAGGGTTTCGTTACTGAATAAGGTGATCGGCTCATTACTTGCACACAAGCGCACACAGGTTAAAGGTCAACTCGTGGAGCTCGGGGAGTGTTTTTGAATGTCATCTGTAATGTGGAAGCATCATTCCTTTCCAATTTCTCGCTGGAGATTAGCTTGTAGGTTTATTTTGAAATGCATCACATGAGGAATGGATTTGCACTGTGGCATTTTTAGAGAGAAAACGAGAAAATCCCATCCAAGTTTGGAATAAGAAAGTGGGTTGTATTGCAAATCTTATTGGCAGTAAGTTGGGACACCGCAGAGGAGAACCGCTCTGTTATGTCTGGTGCCAATAAATTCAATACACCTGGTAGTCTGGCTTTAATTTTGGATGGTGTTTTTTTATGATTTATAATAGGCCTTTTCGAGTCATTTCTTGTCAGAAGCAATGAAATATATTTCTAATTCTAGGATATGAAGCTTTAAATCACCCATTTCCTGGGCTGATTTCACCACTGCCTATTTGATCACTTTTTGTGGCCTGGATCGAGTCCCGCAAGCCTCTGAAGGGCGAATGAAGTTAAGAAGAATCCAGACTAAATCAATCCTGGTCTTGATCGATGAGGTAAGATCCTGATTTTGGACATGTGACCAGAGCAGAGTCCCAACCTCGGTGCAACCTGCAGACTGCTAATGGCAAAACTGTTCAAGAATATCAATAGGATCCTATGTCACACAATGGTTTCCCAATGGTTTCCACAGTAATCATTTAGAATACTGTGGAAACAACAAAAGAAAAAAATAAAATCTGTAGAGTTCCAAAATTTACAAGACTGATTAGAATCCGAGAATGAAGTCATTTTTT
This sequence comes from Sinocyclocheilus anophthalmus, assembly GCA_018155175.1. Classification (NCBI taxonomy): domain Eukaryota; kingdom Metazoa; phylum Chordata; class Actinopteri; order Cypriniformes; family Cyprinidae; genus Sinocyclocheilus; species Sinocyclocheilus anophthalmus. The sequence continues at coordinate 617,914 of JADLZN010003361.1, forward strand.
CCCTGACTGAAAGCATTTTTTTTCTTTACAGGGAACAATTCCATGCACACGCAGGACTCTTCAGGAAGTTCCCAAGATTTTCAGAGATATAATACATTCTCAGATATTCTAATTCTAATAATAACTATTGTTGTTATTATATGTGAAAATGTAATTGAAATATAATACATGTAATAAAATGACTTTATATATAACATTACATTAGCCTATAACTATAAAATAACTTATTTCTATTTTTTTTATTTCATTGTCTAGTTCTACTTTAAAATATATTAAATCATTATAAAATATATGTAGTGTTTTAAAATATATTGCATATTTCTATAAAAATATATACATTTATTTATTGTTATTATAATAATATTACATGACATGTAATTATAAAAAGATAAGTATTGAAGTGTTATTTGCATCTATTAAATTCTATAAAATATATTTAAAGGGCAATAACAGCCTATCGTGTGGATATACTATAATTGCATTTAGTATAATATGACATTTTAAAGAAATGTATTCTAAAATACTATAAAAAATTAAAGTTTTTATGTCACTATTTTATTACTATATTAATATAGACAATTACATTTGTAATGAGGATTCAGTGATGTTGGGATCCATGTGCAGCTTTATTAACAACCAGACAGGCAAAGTTCAATCAACAGTATACAAGGGCAACGTAGGCAAGGCAGAATCATAACCAGAGTCCATGCAAAGGGTCGAGGCAGGCTGCAGACAGAGAAGAGAGTAAATCCAATAACAATGCAAGGTCAAAGAGGCAGGCAGCGAACGATCAGACGGGTCTAGACAATCCAGGTAGGCAACAGGTAATCAAACAATGTATAAACGCTCAGAAATGTCAGCAGTAGCAAAAACAAGACTTCACAACGAGGGTAAGGTAGGCACTGATTAAATAGTCATGATAATGATTAGCACCTGTGCAGGTAATCGTCAGGCATGGGTGATGGGAAATGAAGTCCTTAAGAACAGTTAGTACTCCGGTGACGGTTCCCTCTTGTGGTGATCGGAGGTGAGCCACAGAGGCTTGATTTGTGACACATATAGTGTTGAAAAATATTATTGCTTTTTTTTTTAAAATAAAAGTATATAACTTTATATGATTTGTATTATTTCATTGTCTATTTCAATATGTAATGTATAAAACTGTTATAATATAAAGGGTGTTAAATTATTTTGTATACTTATAAAAGCCAATTATGATATTGGTAACACTTTACAATAAGGATCATTAGTTAACAGTAGTTAACTGTATTAGTTAACATGAACTAAACATGAACAATACTTCTAAAGCATTTATTAATCTTGTAACGTGAACTCCACATATATTAATGCATCTATTCACATTAACAGCGCAGTTAGTTAACATTAGTTCATGCATTAGTTAACATTAACTAACCATGAACAACACCTCTGTTCAGCATTAGTTAATCTTTGTTAACGTTAACTCACACATATATTAATGCATCTATTCACATTAACAGCGCAGTTAGTTAACATTAGTTCATGCATTAGTTAACACGAACTAACCACGAACAACACCTCTGTTCAGCATTAGTTAATCTTTGTTAACGTTAACTCACACATATATTAATGCATCTATTCACATTAACAGCGCAGTTAGTTAACATTAGTTAACATGAACTAACCATGAACAACACCTCTGTTCAGCATTAGTTAATCTTTGTTAACGTACTCGCATAATTAGTGATCTTTCCCATAACCAGTGCAGTTAGTTACATTATTAACAGGAAAACCTGATTCAACCCCTCTGGTCAGCATAGTTAAGCTTTGTGAACGTTAACTCCCACAGATATAAACAACTATTCATGTTAACAGCACATTAGTAACAGTAAACATTAGTAACATGAACTAACCATGAACAACACCTCTGTTCAGAATTAGTTAATCATTGTATTGTTAACTCACATACATTAGTGCATCTATTCATTTTAAAGCACAATAGTGAACAGTAGTTAAAGCCAGTAGTTAACATGAATAACGAGGAACAACCCCTTGTTCAGAATTAGTTAATGATTTGTACCGTTAACCCCCCCCCCCACACAATTTAATACATATTTCCCGTAACAGCACATTAGTACCATGAAATAACCATGAACCACACCTCTGTTTCGCATAGTAATCTTTGTTAACGTAAAGCACATACATTCTAGATTAACAGCGCCAATAGTTAATGCATTAGTTAACATGAACGAATGCCTGTAAATAGCCTTAATGTTTTAAGGTTAACTTACTGTACATATTTACATTAGTTTACGTAGCAGTTGACACACTAAGCGTGAATATTTCTAACTCACCATCTTACCTTAGAGGTAAAAATGCCATTGTGTACCTTATCAGTATTATTTAATAATAAGGCACTGATTTGGGCTGTAAACATAATTCTGAAGTGGAAACCATCTGAACATTAACAGATATGTTGTTCGTGTTTATATGCACATTACTATCATTACTTGCATTCAACTAAGCATGTATTAATGGAATTTGTGAACCTTATTGTAAAGTGTACTCTATTTAACATTAACTGATGTGTTACTGGCATTTGTAGACCCTTTATTAACATGACTTACTATTAACAAAGCATTTATTAATGGAATTTGTGAACCTTATTGTAAAGTGTACTCTATTTAACATTAACTGATGTGTTACTGGCATTTGTAGACCCTTTATTAACATGACTTACTATTAACAAAGCATTTATTAATGGAATTTATGAACCTTATTGTAAAGTGTACTCTATTTAACATTAACTGATGTGTTACTGGCATTTGTAGACCCTTTATTAACATGACTTACTATTAACAAAGCATTTATTAATGGAATTTGTGAACCTTATTGTAAAGTGTACTCTATTTAACATTAACTGATGTGTTACTAGCATTTGTAGACCCTTTATTAACATGACTTACTATTAACAAAATTTGTTAACCTTATTGTAAAGTGTACTCTATTTCAACATTAACTGATGTGTTACTAGCATTTGTAGACCCTTTATTAACATGACTTACTATTAACAAAGCATTTATTAATGGAATTTGTGAACCTTATTGTAAAGTGTAATCTATTTTAGCATTAACTGATGTGTTACTGGCATTTAGGTTCATTACAATGCAGGCATTATTAATTTTACTGAACCTTAAATGAGTGAAAGCTTACATTTTCATAACCTTTATTACATTACATAACAGTGGTATAACAATTTATACATATTACAAATTAATAAAAAGACAATTTGAAATTAATTTACACAACTGTAATGTTTTTGATTTATTTAAAGTAAGAAAGAAAAAATAAAAGCAAAATGATGTACAAAATAAAGAAGTATATATATAATTACCAATGAATGGGACTAAGGAAGAGGTGTTTCAAAAGAGTAAAATAAGGAGGATCTGGGAGTGAGCAAGCATGGTCAAGTTAGGCTGGACAAATAGTGAGTAATCACCTTTGGAAGTTATCAGCTTCGTGTTTTAAAGGTGATATTTTCGATGAATGTCCTTCAACAGTCTTCCAAGAGGACCATTTCTGTGCCGGTTAGCAAGCCAGTAAGTCCACTCTATCAGCTTTAGATGTTGTTTTAGTAGGTCCTCTGTCCTATTTCCTCTAAGACGCCATATTTTTCCTTTGAAAGTTAACCATGCTCTTTCCAGATTCTGTGTATGGCTGCCTGTTCTTGGATCTACAAAACACTGATTATGCTTCACAGGAAAGTGATTATAGCCAAGATTGGTTAGTACCCCTCTGTAAGCACGCCATTCATCACTAAGTATGGAACTTCCAGGATGCACATGTCGTACAATAAGTGGGATAAGGTGATTTCGGGACCTTCGATGAACAAGTTTTAGAATGGGCTTGCTACTTCCTGGTGCAACCCCCAGCATCCCAAAGACCCACTTTCTTCTACGCCAAGTCTTTGCGAACCTTCCACGTCCATACTGGAAAACAAGTATAAAAGTATACAATATTTAAAAATACAAAGCTTTCAAAATCATTTAGGTTATTCAAAATGGATTCACAAAAATGCAATCCTTCTATACCTTCTAACACTCATTAGTCTAACACTTAATCTAACACACTTTAAACTTACCAGTTTGTTAGTCCAACCATTATGCCCTAATCTTAGGGTATCAAATAAGGGAGGCATCTTTTTTTTTTTTGCAAAATGGCAAATTTTGCTAAATGTACAGTGTTTGGGGTACTCCAGGACCAGGATTAGAAAACGGTGCTACCTAAAGAACTTGCTGCAGAGAACATAATGTAAAACACAACTTCACAAAGATAACTAAGGTAATTCATCTAAAAAAATTACATAAATATTATGGGAATATTTTAAATACCTATCGCTTGTGACGAAAGTTGCTTTCATCAATCATAACGAACTCCCTGGGGTGTCCTATTGTTAGGCCCTTCCTTCTGGCATACAGCTTTATAGAATCTTTACAAATAGCTCGAACCTTCTTGGCCATGCTGCTGAGTGTGCGTGAGCTTCCAGCAATGCCATCTTCAATCATGTCGATTTGTCTCAACTGAAGGCCTTGAGCAAAACTTTTTTAACAAAAGTGACAAAAATGTGCTGTTGGTATTTCTGGTCAAATACTTTCAAAATTATAAACATAACAGACTATAACATGTATTTTTCAAAATTAGACTATAACCTTTTTTTTAAATGTTTTTTTACATACCGATATATGAACTTCATCCAGGAGAATAAATTACACTTTGACTTGGCAAAAAGTGATCCAGACCTCACTGACTTGAATCTTCCCTTATGTCTCTTCCGTGTACAAGACCTTTAAACGTAATAAAATATTCTAGTGAGTAAGACCATGTGTCATATTTGTTTAAATTTTCCTAATACCACAGCAGACATGTAAAATTAATAATAATATACTGAAAAATAATAACTATGAATTATTAAAAAGATAATTTAAGCAAGCAAGCTCTGGTCAAAAATTTAGTTTAAATAATAATAATAATAATACAAATACTTACCAAACATAGTTGTCTGCTTTGTTGGGTTTATGAGTCAGCTTCATTGTATGTTGGCATAAATTGCACTTTATTTTTGCTTTAAGCAATTTTTTTTTCTGGAGCCATTTAATCAACTTCAATTTCTTCCTCTTTGTTTGACGTCCTTCAATCATTGACAGCAATTTTTTATTTAATGACCGACCCATGTCACCTTAGAAATACATTAAAAAAAATAAGTATTTAAAATAATACATTACTTTACAATACAAAAACATTTATATTTAGTATGCATGCAACAAATGACACTCAACATGGATAACAAATATATTAATGACTGAAAACTGTCAATGCCAATTTTAATAAATATTATTATTAGTAGATTAAGATATTTTATGAAGTTTTGTATTACATGTAGCATAAATATATCAGAATAACAATAACAGTGTTGTACAATATATGCATTTCATGTTCTGACGACAGAAACAGGCATAATTAAATAAATAAATCTTACATGATGTGTCACTGGATTGTTCGTAATTTCCCCCCGTTGCATCTGTAATCGGCGCAGGCGCCGGCGCGGCTTTTTATCAGGAAGTGGCGTTCCGGAAATAAAAATCCAGAGAGATTTTTAGCTATAAAATTTTAAATCCTACAAGACAAACTTATCATTAACTTTAAAATTGATAAGCGATTATTGTATAGAAGCCACCAGTCTTTGTGATTTCAGCTCCATTTAAAAAAGAAAACGAATAAGAAAAGAAAAACTACACTACCCACAATCCTTCAGCACATTGCAAAAAAAGAGCGGCCAGAATCCAGCGCATACTAGTAGACTGTGGAGGCCACAGCAAGTTTGATGATGGAGAGTGGACAGACGGATGACATTTTAGACTCTTGCCATCAGACCAGAGGGAGACCGAAGAAAAAAACAGTCTCGGGATGAACTCACAGAAAAATCCGGTAAATTATGCACGTTTATCAGTTTACGTTTATCAGATACGGTTAGAACGTTTAGCACGAAATTATTGAGAAATTGTTGATCCTGGTTTGAATGTTAGCAATAACTGAGAAAACGAAACAACTTTTAACTTAAATTTTTAACTAAGAAAAACTCTCTC